>CM061049.1:32576234-33776234 GCA_030762985.1 Adelphocoris suturalis
TGTGGCATGTCGGCTTACAGGGAGGTCTTCATAATCACTCACCACAGACGCTCGATGATTGTTGACCCTCAAGTTGAGTTGGGTTTTGGCCTTCCCTACGTAAAATGCAGGACACTCTTTACAAATCAACTCATACACACACATTGGCAATCTGCTGACCCTTTGCATGAGTATGAGTTGGGATCGTTGGGCGAAGACAATGACTAAAGAGCAAACCTCGCAACAGCGCTTCTTATTATATATATAATCAATGACAAAAAAAGATTAATGTTACTTTGAAAGTTTTCGAAATCTCGCTTTGTTAACATTTCAGCCCTTAAGGTCCAACTTTTAGGGTTGATCAATATTGAAGCCAATGTTACTGGCACACCCCTGGTCATTGTGGATTATTGAGCAAAATTTCACAAAGTTTGGTTCAGTAGTTTAGGAAAAAAGCACTGGACGGAAAAGCTTTTTCTTTTTTTCAAATTGATTTTTGAAATATACGTATCTTGAAACAATAAACAACACATTTTAAGAAGGGTTTGAACTTGATTTTTTTTTTTTTTTTTTTCGATTACATGGGTTCATTTTTTAAAATAATAAACCAGTCTGCTCATCCTGTCATCTATTAACCATTGAGCTCGTAAAAGCGCTACTTTACTTATACAGAAATAATAAAGCAGTGTGTAAAAATTGCGTATTCAATACGATTGTTATGGCTTTTTCCACAAACTTTCCCAACCACTGTCAGTTCTGATAGCAAAATAAAATTTAGAAAAGGAAACTTGTGTTGAATATGAAGGGGATGTATGTATGTGCTTTTCAGTTAGCTAATCATGGTACAGGAAGGGAAGGTGGTTTAATAATATCCGCTCAACTCCCTCAGTCGGGCTGTAAGGTCTAACGGGTTGTAATGAACAAACCGCAAGACTTACCCCCTCAGCAAGCTGAGGAACTCCATGAAACTAAACTCCGTCTCCTTGCCCTCAAAGGAGGAAATCACAAAGGAAGTGACGAGCTGTGGGGCTTGTATGTCACCCATTGTTGAGTGAATTTCGCGATATAATCACCAAGGAGCGTGATCCCGACCACGAATCACTTCTAGATGGCTTGTGATCATAGTAATTTCAATCAAGCAATAATGCTATCAGAGACTTCCTTTTACCACATCTCAAGGTCGTTGGATCTCGCAGCAAGGAACAACTACGAAAAAACTAAATAAAAAAGTTCCCAGTTTCTCGGCTGTTTAGCCCAAAACATGTTTGTTTCAATGAATCACCCCCCCAGATCTGGTGCCATGTCTCCCTCCGTGTGGCGATCGGGTCAGCAACTACTATGTTCGATGTGTGACGTCTCCGAAAACGAAGACACCATGCATTTTCTGGCAAGATTTCCAATCCTGAGTGAGTTCAGGATGGAGTCGGATGACATCAGAAGGATGCCGGGAGATTTTGTGTGGAAACTACGATTACAACAGTTGGGCTGGTTTCTGCAAGGATTTTTGGTGGTACAGGTGCACTCTGATAAAGGATCTCAACTGTTTTGGTTGCCAAAAGACCTCATAAAATAGCTGAAGTTTTCAAATGTTAAGATATTTAAACATTGCAGGAAGATCATTAAATACGACATTGGTTTAAGTAGGTTTTCGATGTATTGAATCTTTGTTAATGGAGTAACAGATTAATTTTATTTCTCATAAATTAATTTTAAATTGCTCATTCTTCTAACCACTCTTTCTTTCTTACTATTCATAGAATTGACCTCCCCTTTGAACTGCCCTAGGCTACATGGATAGATTTTTGTAAAACAAATATGGGCGACTTACCTTCTAAAGTTAAATAAAATAATTTCTATTCTATATACTCCGTGATATACACACATTAGTTCTTTTCGTTTTCTAAATGAATGGAAACCTCTCTCAATCAAAATTCTATTCATATTTGCGAAGTAAACAGCTGCGAGGGACGTCAGAAAAATGTCGCAGGAACAAACAAAATACGAATCAAAAGGGCGGCGCAGACCATTCAGAAGCAATTTCACGAGTTAAATCATAAAGGAGTGAAATAGAGGTGGGAAATGTGTTTGAAATGAAGAGACGCCGCAGACCCCGTTTGAAGGATTACCAAGGTTGAAGAGGGTCAAATGAAACTCCCACATATCAGTTCTGACAGTTTCTCCAAAAACTTGACATTTGACCTTTACAACTCAACAAAATAATATACATCTTTGTGGTTCCCCCCCTGGGTTGCAAAATACTGAGAGATCAGCAATGCTAGTTAGTGCCTCAAAACTGGTAGTTAATTTTCGTTGGCAATCCAATATTGCTATTCTATTTTGTTTTGCTCTCTTCTCCCGTAGACTAGAGGTCAAATAATTTTGCAATACGGTAGAGTCACCTTCCCATTCCCATGCTCTCTCTCCAGTTATAAACACCCAGAATGGTGATGGGGTCATTGGTCCCACCATCCATCCAACGCAGATACCTACCTTCCATTCATCAGGATGTACAATCAATGAGAATTCCAAGAAAATGTGATTGCTTGAAGCTTTCTCAAAACCTCACGTCTTCTTTTTTGTCCAACAGTCTCATTATACCTATAACTCTTCTTATTTTCAACTACATATCTGTTCTTCAAAACTAACTGGCGAATCATTGTTTCCTCATTTTCTCACTTCTTTTCCACCATAACTCTATACATAATTATACAATTCAATACATAATAAACAGAAATCATCAGCACTTCAACAAACAAGCAACAAGGATTCAATTCAACTTGTGGCGGCCCCGATCCAGGTGGGAGGACCAATAACTTTCGTCTTTGTCTGATGAGGCCCATGTCCTGTCTCCCCAAGGAACAAGGATGATAGCATAAAAAGCAAAAACACAAAGAAAAGAGTAACCAGTGAGAACTGTTATTGATCAGTGCGAAATGTGAGAGGGAATTTTCCGTCCCATTTCCCTCAAACTAGGGAAACTTCCCCTACAACATACTGTCAGGACTGCCCACATTTAAGTTGAAAATGCGTTGAGTGTCCCCCGAGTGCACTGTACAACTATTGTAACCTGAGAGTGCCCCTAACTGTTGAGTGAACCACCCCACTCAACTATGAATTCGAACCGGTGAGTGGTTATTCTATATATTATACTAGTGGTTATTATATATGCCCATAACATTAAGCACCCATTCAAACTTACTATCTTGCAATAGGATGCCCTGAAGAGGCCAATAGGTGGAACTAATCGGCTACTGAATAAACCCATCACACTCAGGACGGCTCTCCACCTTCTTCCACCCTCAACCCCTATATTCCATATTCAATTTGCCTCAAAGCAGAGGTTTTTACAAAGTGAATAGAAACGCTAAACTCTGTACACTAAATTCTAATGCTGTATATTTATGTAACTTTAACTACACATAAACTAAGATTCATCGATGGTAACATGTGTACGTTCGAATGCACGATAACCTCCCCCACCGCGGTGCATATTATTAATGAGAACAGGGGCTTCCTGCTCAGGGTAGCTTCACGTGTTGCTTCGGCTGAACGGTTGAGCTTTAGAAACAGAGGAAAAAGAGGCTTAAAGGCTTAAAGAAAGCCCCTTTTTCCTCATCCGCTTTCACCAGATAGAAAAGTGAAAACGCATTCCTTTCAACATCCACCGCAATTCCAAAGTTAGAAATAGGCCAATTAAATTACATGAATTTTTTTATTGTTTTTGAAATGGATTGAACATTATTAACAGATAAATGAATAACACTCTACAAATACTTCTCCGTTTACCTTTGGTTTATTATTTTCAACAATGAACCTTTGTAATCGACCAAGAAAAAAACATTTTCAGCACCCCCTGAAAGTTTTTTGATTCACTTTTCAAGATGCGTAAAATCCAAAAATCGAATACAAAAAGTCCGTCCGCCATCCGCAGCTTTTCTCCGAAAATACTGGATCTAACTATATGAAACTTGTGTTAAAAATCACATTTGGGGTCTAGATGGTCCTAGAAGCTCGGTATCAATTTTTATCAACCCTAAAGGGCTTAACGGCTAAAGCTTATTAAAGGGCTAAACATTTAAAAACGCTGCAAATTATTTCGCAAAGGTTTATTATTTTTTCAATTGAGTTTGATCGTAGTTTTAGTTGGCTTGCGTACGTCATAAGGCCCGTCCAGACTCCTCGGCGTGTCCTATTTCGAGTTGCCATAACCTATACTTCTATAATTATATACGCATGTTTATATTTCTCGATTTGAGCTCCTATCTATTCAAATACGAGTAGTTATTGCCTCAATAACATCATTATCTAAGTACGTACGAAAAGTCGACAGGATATGTTATTAAATATGCGCAGGAAAAGCATTGGTATTAACACAAAAATATGACCTAGAAAAAACATATATTCATGCCTCGAAGGAACGCTGTACCCACCTCATGGTGCCGCGGTGTATTATATGGGTATAACACGTAAAAGTAATAAATATCAATTCTCCTACACCCCTCTGCTACGCCCCTGGTCACTCCAGCCACCGCAAGGTGCCGCGGCGCCTCCTCTCACTCCACCCCCCGCTCACCCCCTCACCACCCACCGTGACCCCCTGCCAAGCGTGCCAGTCGTGCGTGCTTGCGTAAGTCTAACACTCAAAGACTCGAAAAAGACACTTTTTTCACTCACCGTTTTTGGCCCATAGTATCTATGCGAGTAAAGCGGTCGGGATGGTTAAACGTTAGGACCAACTAGACCCCAAATGGAGTCTATGTGTGCGAAAGAACGGGTTTTTTAAGCCAATTCTTAAGCCTTTAATGGCCCGGACGGCGGACAGCGAACGGCGGACGGATATTTCAAAACGAGACCTTCTCGAACGATCAAGTTTGTCCCCCACCCCGGCAACTGCTTGGAACCGTTCCCTACAAGAAGAACTGTGAGTTCTTCAATTCCGTACAACCTGTTTCGTGGAGAGCAGTAGCTAATCCCTTAGCAAAAATGCAGATTAGTGGACATGTAGGTCAGAATAAAGTGTATAGTTTGGTGGTCTGGATGCTCGCAAGCTCGCATCTCAAAAATACATAACATCAAGTAGTCAATCCCTTAGTAAAAATGCAGATTAGTTGGATATGTAGATCAGAATGAAGTCTATAGTTTGGTGGTCTGTTTGGTCGTCTCATTACACGATCACATAACAGTTTAGAAACGTAAATGTGACTTTTCATGTGACTCATGAGCTGCTCCGCGTTGAACGGAATTGAAGAACTCACAGTTCTTCCTGTAGGGAACGGTTCCAAGTAGTTGCCGGGGTGGGGGACAAACTTGATCGTTCGAGAAGGTCTCGTCATTTCAAATTTGGATTCTACGCACCTTGAAACGTAAAGTGACAAAGTTTGAGGGGGGGATATAAAAATGTTTTGCTACACGATCACATAGGCTTATTATTGGAAATAATAAACCAAAATCGAGATCTAGAAAACTTTCTAAGTAACAGTAATAATTTTTAGCTTGTCAATGATAAATGTAATCCCACAGAATCGATTAAAACCACTCTCAACGCTGTACGTTGAATAGTTCGCTTTCCGTAAGGGCTTAAACATCGAAAGAAACCTTCGAATTTCTATGCACGAGAAGATAGAGAAATCACTCGCTGCTAGCGGATTTATTGAATCAAGGATCTAGCGGATCAAGCTTCAAATTCCATCAAATCTTGTAAAAAATGTTTTGAGATCAAAAATAGCTAGATAGTGATACCGGAATACATAAAAATTGCTAAATCGAGTTTATTAACTATTGTCCGTGCGATGTACCTACTACTGAAGCATTGGTACCTAAATGCTAAATTTCATTGCTTAAATTGCTCCCAAGTTTATCTATAAGTAGCGAAAGCATTGTTTTCACTTTGGAGAGATTCAAAAGTTGTGGTCTCCCCAAAAATCAAACGGCTGTTGTTTTTTACAGTATTTTACAAGTAGCTTTAATGAAGCCGTTACTCTTATTTGTGCTCGAATATATTTGAATGAATAGAATCTGTATATACTATTATATATATATAAACTATAGGATGCCCGAGGCAGTCGGACGAAAATCCCCAACCTGGATTGGTTGTTTACTTTACTTAACTTATGTCTATAACTTGAACGGAAAACAGCGATGTAGAAGGAGGTACTTAAAATCCGTCTGAACGTTTCGCTTTCGGCGTCATCGGCAGACGCATAGTGGTACCACGGTGCCAAAAAGAGGTGTCAAGGTGTCAACTTTAAGTTATAATAGACATACTAAAACTATCAAATTGAAAATTTTTAGGTAGACACCCTACCTAAAATTGGCTGCACAGTTATTGGTGGCACCACGGTACCAAATGGTGGCGCTCCGGAGTCGCCATCGTGGCGCCATTTCTCAAAAAGTATGTTTTTGGTATCATGTCCCATGGTATTCAAGTCAGTAAAGTTAACTGTATCATTTCCATATTATCGGCTTAAAAATTTACATTTAGTCTCCTGACTCCCTAAATTCGCTATAGATATAGCTTTTGGTGACACCACTGTATAGTTCAAATTTAATGTAAATCAAACCACTTACAACTCAAGGGTATAACACATATTTCGTGAGTGATGAAGATGATTTATTGTCTCTGTAAAATAGGTGTCACGGAGAGGGTTGGTAAAATACTTCTCCAGGTTTTCTTTTATTCAATATTTGAATGACTTTATTCAGGCCACGTAGGGCCTTCGTGAGCTGGTCATATTTCCCCTTCCATTTTTCTGAGAAAAAAAAAGAGAAGAAAAATCCGATGTCTCTCAAAGGGGACGGGTTGACAGGAATCTAATTTATCGAAACTTGTGGGTGAGGATTCCCGCAGGGTTTCACTCTATATTTTAAACTCCGAATTTCAACAATCGAATTTCACACATACGGACATTAAATTTGGGTTCTTCGCGAACTTATTAGTTGAAATTACTAACAAAAAAATCCAGTCATTGAGCTTGAACTTGTGATCGAATTTTCAAAAAAAGGCATTCTTCTTATTTCATCTTCTCTTCATCTTCTTATTTCATCTGCTAGTTCGTGACAAAAAAAAAAAAAAAAAAAAAAAAAGTTTATCACGAAAACGTATGGCAAAAATGAAGTTGTCAAAACGATAAACTCGCCATATCTTAGGATCGGTTTCCAGCCTCTTATATTTTGAAAAGTCCACTAAATGATCAATTGAGAAAGATGAAGTGTTGACAATTTACTCCCTCCGTTATTCGACTACACTCTCTTACCCTCCATCCCCACTGAAGCGAATCTATTCATAACTGGTGGGCCTCTGACCAAATTCACCGTGAAGTTTTAACGAAATAATCTAGATTAATCACGAGGAAAGACGAAATGATTTGATACTAAATCTTGAGCGGTTTCCGAAGGTAGCTAGTGTTGAAGAGATGACACGCTGTAGTGATTTGAGCCGTCAGAGACATTGAGAAGACACGCAATAAAGGTAGAAGCGGCAGAAGCAACGATAAGGTATCTTTACGTCACTCTGAGATGTTTCATTCGACGTCATCGACGATATCACCACTACACCCTGTTCGAACGGCTTCAAACTGTACAGCATATTCCGGGTGTTCAAGGAGCCTATCTATAAAATTCCAAGTAGCACTAAAATTGCGGCCTCTAACAAAAAAGGCCGAGAAAATGACAGACAGGCTGAAGCCACCAAACCAGTTTGCAACTCACTTGAGGCGTTCGGTGAGTGCAGAGGTTTCCATTCTGGTTTGCAATCGGTCAGAGCTTTATACATTTTTCCGCTTTCTAGGTTTGTTTTCTGAGGCAGTTTGAAGTTACTTTCACACCGTTTCAAACTTGTTCGAGACTGGTCAAGTGCAAACAGTCAGAAAGCATTCAGCTGGGAAAAGTTCTGGCCGATTCGTCGATCCGCAACCGGTTGGAAATCAGTTTTGAAACCTCGGCGAACAGACCGTAATCGAGGGTGGGGGGCGCTATAATGATCAGAGAAACTCAGCAAATGAGATTGTTTGGTGGCTTCAGCGAACAAAGACATTCTGACTATTGGCCTCATCCATTCTAAACTCACGGCAGCCAATGAAATCATTCAAATTTTATCTTCTGCTTTCGCTGCTGTTTCACGCCTCTGAGTGATTTGCTCAAACGTTCAATCATAAAATGGATGAACTCTAATCCTTAACCGGTTTGAAATCTCTTCAAAAGTTGGCAGAAGTCGCGCATGCGCACTTGACCAATCTCCAACCAGTTTGAAATGATTTGTAAGTCACTGCAAAACGCCTCAGCGAACAAACCTAAGTACACCCAGACATCCACGTAACTGCAGGCCGAGTCCGAGTCGAGACATTGTTCTTCAACAAATTACATCAGCATAATAGCGATCAATCATCTTTCAATTAGCGATTCGCGTCTCTCTCGTCTATGAAAATTGAGCTCGTCAGAATGAGGAGGGACAGCTACCTAGAAGTGTTGTAAAAGAATAGCCACTTTCTAATCGGATTATACTCTTCAATGTCATGTTCTCACGAATATCCGAAAGTTCATTCAAAGTCAACCTCATTAAAACAGCGATGGGGTTTTTTTTATTATCACTGTCAAGTCTGATTTATATTCGAGAGCTTTTCTTGCTCTAATTGACAGCTTTGAGAAGGATGAGTGGAGCGGATTCTGGTATTAATGCCTCCTGGTCCTTTTACGTATAACTCGAAATAAGGGTGGCTCAGTACTGTTGTTGCCACGACGGAAATGGAGTCATAGGATTTTTTTCTTTTTTTTTTCAATTATTATTTTACTTTTTTGACATTTTATGTCAATTTTTTTGACATAAAAGCGTTTAAAAAAGGGTTACGGTTGGTTTTCTGATGATTTACGCTTACAACCGAAGCGTTGCTAGGGAAATGGTACTTCGTCATTTTTCATCCCACAAAATTCGTTAACCATTCGTTCGAATGCTCTCGATTTATCCAACCACATTATGTTAACTACTGCTAAGTGCGTGGCCAACAAACTGAGTTATGAGCATGGTCATATAAATAATTGTTTACACACAGGTAATCATTCTCAATAATTGATATTGTGAACATGATTGCAACCGCTTGTTAATTTATTTCTGATGATTTCATTGAGCTGGTGTTTCGATGATTTGATTCATAGCAGGTGATCCAAATATTGCGAGAATGGTTTGATTTGTGAAGCGGTGGTTAAATCATTTGAATAGGTAATTTCAATACTTTACTCCCCAGGAAGCTGTAATTTCGAATGTAGCCTCTTTAGGACATTTTTTACTTGACGATGCCCAGGGTCCGGATCAGCTGAGTGGCTCTTAGAGCTCGCATACGAGTCTGCAACTCGTACGAGTCTGCACCTAAAAACATAAAATGTCCCAATGTGTTGCAGAATCGAATGCAAGCGTTTCTGATGATTATCGATTTCTCTCGACTTCTCGCAAATGGAATATGCATTTTTACTATTTTTGGACATTTATAAGAAAGAACTAAACTTTAGTTACTTTAGAAGTAACTAAATTGTGTAACTAAATTAGTTTTTCTTTTGATTTTCATGTTCAAGCAAGCCGTTGCTTGGGAAAAGAAACTTCTTTATTTTTCACCGGACGAAAATCGTTCTCCACTCGTTGGAAAGCTCTCGATTTATTACGCATTTCTTTCGTACTTACTTGTTCTTCTATTCATGTCGTAGTTTTATTGCCGATCTTGCAAAATCATTAGACACTGAATAGATAAGTAATGACCTTCTCTATGAATATGAAAAAGAAAGCAAAAGTTCCTACCGTTTCTGAGTTCCTATCATAAATTTATTTAGAAGCCGCACATTTTAAAGCCGCTCTCACGCACATTTTACTTACTGCAAACGACTACCGAGCAACAAGTGACATGCATTAAGCCACGTCATGCCATTATCATAGATTCTCATAGCTTATGAATCGATAGATCAAAACCCCAAAAACATCGTTATGCGCCCCTCTTTAATCTACTTACCCTAATGGCTAAAATAACAAGTCATGATTTCTACTGTGTATGGTGGGCGCTAAATAGGATCTAGCTGTTCAAAAGTTGAAAAATGAAGGGTTTCCTTATCCGATGAAAAGTGATTCAACGCTTTAAACATCCAGGTGGGCTGTAAACAAGATGATAAAAAGCAGAAAATGAATTTTGAACTGCCAGAGAAGATAGCGAACACGGGACTGCAAGGACCCCGCCTTTGCAGGCGCCGCGGCCAGTCAGTCCGTAAAACTCGCCAAAAAGATGGTTTTTAGCGAATTTTCGTAGAAAATGAAGCTGTTGCCTCTAAAAATTTTAAGTCCCGTAACCTGCTCACTCGATCGTGATTCATTGAAAAGTCTTGGAATTGATCTTTTGGACAATTTGGTAGCACTTGCCAGCTCTTTCTTCATTTATCTCAATGGATTGTCTTTATCAGTATAGCTCTTCATCCACTGATACACATTCATAGTAATTTCTTTGTCTTTGAGTAAGAACCTTTGCTCCAGCCGATTTTTGACATATTTAAAACATTCACAACAGATAAAATATATAAAATTGAAACCTATGCAGAATTTGAATGGTAAAACTGCAATTGTTATTTTATGGTCAAAAATAAAAATAAATCAAAAGGAATAGACTTGAAGATAAACATGATCTTAAGACTTGGTTGAGACTGTTGGCGAGGGTGGGCCAAGAGGATGGGAGGGGTTCAGAGAAAGTAGGACTGGACGTCTGGTGGGAGAAGGGTCCCTCCTGGAGAAATGACCTATACCTCCGCTGTAGCATGAATTTGAAGGCGTACATTGCAACATGATTATATCTTAAATCGTATTATAGATATTATACGGAATGTATACTAATGTGAGTGTGACGCTTAACATCCTCGTACGAGTATTTGAATCCGATCGTATAATAAAAGAAAACAATTTCATAGAGCCATAGTGCGTTAATAATTAACTTTCATTAGCAAAAATTTAGCTACAAAATATATATTTAACGATTATTAACCGTTTTTACCCGTTTTAGGACATTTTTAGTGACTTTTTGGGTGTATTATTTTACAATGCCTTGTATGTCAACTGGCTTCACAACAACATGTGTGTTCACTACTTTTCATCAGTCTTTAAATCTGACTTTGAAGATCCAGTACATCAATAATTCACATGAATAGGGTCGAAACGTCGTGAATAAACAACTAAAAACTCAAGACTAGACTGGTCATTCAACCTCCCGAATGTATATATATATATATATATATATATATGTATATGAAAAAGCGTTAAACTCTAGAATCCCTTTCAGAATGCCTCAAAACGGATTTCGATGAAGAACATTTTCTAAAATTTAAATTGTTCTGAGCTACCGCAATATCTTCATTTTCTACAAAATTCACTAAAAGATATGATTATTTTCGTGACCCTCATGCAACCACAATGACAAACAGCAGCAATATTATAATTATATTTTTACATAAATTCTATTGAAGCAAGCCAACGCTTCAATTTATTTATGGTTTTTGTCATAAACAAGAGATAAATGGACGTGATTAAAGAAAGAGAAATGTTCAGTCAGAGCAGGGGTTTCATTTCAACAAAGAGGATGATGGTAGTACCTACTGTGTGCTTTTCAGTGTGTGGCATGAGCTACATTACCGTCCAGACTACATTAAGGCCCGCAAACGGGAAGGGATGAGTAGGGTCGGGGCGAGTTGAAGGGAAGGAGCCTTTGTTTGTCCTTCCGACTTCGGCAAACACTTCCGGGAAGGGAGTCGGCTGTAGTCATTAACAGAAGATCGTTTTACCGCTTAACGGAAGCCCACATGTTCTTTCTAGGACAGCAAAAGGTTAGCAGAAGCGACAAAGGTACGATAGTGAAGAACTATATATCATGCAAGAGTGTGCTATGCAAATAACTATGCTGTTATGCACAAAATGGTCGCATATGAAGTCCATATAATATCGACTACAGCAACATTTTGCGGAACTCAACTATGCTTCTGAGCGCAGAATGGTGGCGAGAGCTCCATACTGCAATACTGACCAAGGTAAGGCGGTATAAAAATATACTTTATGATAGTAAGTGCTAAGCACACTTCGCTGTGCTGTACACTAAATGGGCCCATGAAATTATAGCAATACCGAAAAAAGTAAGACAGTATACAACTGTGCTTCATGATGGAGTGTGCTATGCTCTCTCAACCATGCTATGCGATTAATAGTAGCATGAAATCCATTTCATAATACCAACTGGGGAATTTCAAACCCGTTTCCAGTGTGCGCCGTTCTCACTTAAACATGTTACTATGCCCAAATGGTCCTATTAAATCTATATAGCAATACTGACAAAGATGTACGGTGCAAAAGCATTCTATGTTAGTGTGCACTATGCACACTCAACTATGTTGATCTGCACTAAATGGTCGCATACAATCCAAATAATGATAATATCGACTAAGGTAAAACGTCGCACAACTCTACTTATGCTAGTGTGCACTGTGCACACTTCACGGTGCTGCTGTGTACGGAACAGACCTATGAATCCATATACTCTTAGGTGACAATATCGACAAAAGTAGGAAAAAAGTGATTACATGAAACCCAAATCTTAGTACCGAAAAAAGCAAGGTAGTGCGAAACTATGCTTAAGCTTGTATATGCTGTATACACCTAGAGGGTTATGCACCATTGGCATTTCCGTGCATCTCGAACGGATAATTTTATCGAACTCGTAAAATTACGTTGGTTCAAGTAATTGTAAAATACTTGTTACTTATCTTGAAGTTGTCAGAAACCTTAGTTTTTCCTGTATTTTCCCCATCTTACGGGCCCGCTATTGAATCTTTTAGATTGTTTAAAACATTTCAAAGGTATAAACACCTTAAAAATTCTTCATTAAACATTCATGTTACGAATACGGAGAAGCTACGTACCAAACCCAACTAGGAGACGTTTTGGTTTATCATTTTCAACAACGAACCCTTGAAATCGCCCGAGAAGAAAATTGTCCCTCCCCCTTAAAATTTATTGGTTAGTGTTGTAATAACCCCTACTTTGGAACCTTCCTATGATTCTCACAATTTTGGTTTGTGGAGAAGCTATGAAGCTCTAAAGATCCACAAATGAAAAATGAGATCTATACCACTATAAGGTGCGGTCTAAATACAATCGTGACAAATGTACCTTTCTTATTCATCTGGTGTGAGAATCGAAGATCACTTTCTTTCGATAATTTTAAGATAGTTAATATTATAAGTTGAGCAGATTCTGTGCTTATTACATGGTTTTTAAATAAAACTAATCAAAAGATCTAATCAGTTCAATCAGCTCAATCCTGATCAGCTCGCCATCACAATGTCTAACCCCTATTCAACATCCTACTAGAGCAAGATTGATATTGGAGTTTTCGAGTTCAAATTATTTGTCCCATTCAACTTGTGCGTTTGATTGCAGTATTTTCCTCGACTGTTCTGGTCCAGAAAGGAAAATAAAAATGTGTCACCATTGAATCTGTGGTCGCGATATTGAGTGAAAGTGGCAATTCGCGGACATGGTGGGGAGAGCACTTTGAAGCACTCAATTAATAATGCAAACCACGGAGGGTTACCATGCCAACCCATTCACACGAGGCACACGGTGAACAAACCGGAAGACGTGTAGAAACGAGCAATTTTACCTTTCGAGTTGAACGATCCTGGAAATAGACGACCATCTTTTTGGAAACTATACAATATTATGAATATCGTATACCATCGGTTTTAACTCTTCTAACCCTCAAAAGGTTAAGAAAAGGCACACAGGTAACTGGCCCGCCATTATTTCTTTCAAATTACCCAACTGTGTATCAAAATTGAAAACAATTGGCAATGAACGAGAGTTATGGGAAAATAACCAAGAAGCTAAAACAACTAACAGCCTTATACAAACTCTTCCGAAATCCCCATCTTCAGAAAACTTCCTGAATTGGTTAATCTTTCAAAACCAAAACTGCATATATCGTGAAGGTATGAATAGTCTAATATGAATTCATAACATCCAGGATGAACGTGAAGAAACTGATGTAAAACCACCACAGGTTTTTTTTTTCGCTTATTAATTGTATGACAAAACTGAAGAATTGTATGGTTCTCGAAATTAAATATTTATGTAATGTTAAGAAACCGAAAAATGGGAGTTATGAGTATGTGTGTTTTTTAAAACTCAATAACTGTACCATTTTGTGAATCCTTCACAGATACCTCGAAAATTATTGCGATAGTAATTTAAGTGGCGCCAATCTCGTTCCACGAAAAACAGGTTACATCCCATTTCGTGTGCAGATGTCCTTTCGTGTCGGAATTCCAAATGATTGCATTCAACGTTCTATAACTGTATTCATTAGTAGCGTTCTAGCTGGTAAAATGTTGTAGATCAACAAAACTCACCGTATATTTCTGATGTTTCCCACAATACATTCATCCGGTTATCAGATCAGCTTGAAATTATAATTTATGCTCATATTTAATTAGTCGCTGTTGCTCAATCATAAGTATTGCAATCGAATTTTAATTGTCCATTATCGTAAGATAAATTTTATTTTGGATTTTTGTAAACAGAGGAAAACCCAAGCCTCTAGCAGGTGTTTCAGTATAGAATAACTCATTCGTAATACTAATAATTATGTTCTATCTTATATATATATATATATATATATGTGTGTGTGTGTGTGTGTGTGTGTGTGTGTGTGTGTGTGTGTGTGTGTGTGTGTGTGTGTGTGTGTGTGTGTGTGTGTGTGTGTGTGTGTGTGTGTGTGTGTGTGTGTGTGTGTGTGTGTGTGTCCTTCTTGGCGACAACCCTCCAGTAAAATACTTATTAAAAAGTGAAATATCATAAGTGAAAGAATCTATATCAACGAAGAGTTAGACTCCGGGAACTGCGTTGGATGGAATGGTGGGACATATGACACCATCACCATTCTGGGTGTTCATGACTGGGGAGGATTGCCTTTACAAAACAGAGAATTGGAATGTTAAGGTGACATCACCCATATGGCAAAATTATGATAAAAGTATTTACCTTTCATACTATTACTACACATATTGATACTCATCAACTAAAGCCATTCCTACAAATCATGCATGAAATTCCAACTAAGTATGAATAAAGTTATTAAAACTCGAATAAACGCACATCCTATGTGGCAGCAGAGTTCTTGTGCTCCAAAGAGTCATTAAGTAGGAAAAGACACCATCAGTCTAAAACAGCCAGTGTAAATAATGTCAAGTGTATTCACATTGAAATTGGGATGTGGCCAATCATTGTTTTCTTAAAGGAAACTATTGGTTACTTAGAATTCCGTCAACCCTCCTTGACTTGATGTAAGTCTGGGGGAATACAAACCCATAAGATTTTAAAACTATCAACTATGACATTTCATCCTTGTGTGGTTTTTGGCCTTGAGTATGTCAAGCAGCAATCTTCTCGCTGGTAAATACAGTAGCTGAAATTCAGCTTTGACCACATACGCTCAGTTTATTTGGGAGGTTTCTATGAGAAATAATTGATTTTCTTCTCAACATTAAAATCAGTTCGCTGAGCATACTAAACAAGCTCTAATAACGAGAAAGAAACTTGAATATTCCACCCACGCACACCGTTAATGGAAAACGCGGAGTTATTTCGCTTTAAGAATCCAAGTTCGGTCCTTGGGTCATTTACTGTTGAAATTCAACAGAAGGACCCTCAGAAATCAACAATCGGGACGTGGCAGTTTGTTGGTGGAGCTGACATAAGAGGGGAAACGCCATTTTAATAAACAAGGACTCGAAAACAGGCAGAGTGACGGATTTAATATAAGTCATGTGTCTGTTATAATGGAAAACGCGAGAGGACTGATAAGCAACTTCTTGAATGGTGACAACGTTGTGTTGGCGGAAAATTGCTATTGGGGCCCCACATGTGTGTTCATTTTCTGGGATGCCTGACAAGAGTTGGAATGAGGCAATTGTTCACATTTTGAGTTGGATGGCAGTTGAGAGAGCGGATTCTCAATTTATTATAATAAATCACATAATCAGTGTAATAATTGTTGTTTTACGAGGTAGGTATTCATATTCAGAACTACTCATAATCATATGTTTGTTGCTATCATTGCAAACAGCGTATATTTAGTTGTCTTATAACGATATCAGTCTTAAGTAATCATGAAGTTGTTTATTTTTCTTCAATTAGTCCAATGAAAAAAATTAGATGAATTTAACTTAACAGAAAAGCTTAACATAATACTATACAAACAACTGATAATTTTGGTAAAATCATGATTTATTGCTCTGTATTGACGTATTGTATGGAATTGAAGTAATACGTGCCGTTAACCTAAGTAATCAATGATCTGGGATTACCATATCACATTATGATGTTATTGTAACCCCATGAATGTCTCGGTTTTTACGAATAAACGCTTTGATTGATTTGAATATACGAATTCTAATATTCAATCGGATAATGATCCGGTTGTAAAAACCATGGCAAAACCTCTTGATGGAGACTCGCTGGAATTGCTTCCCCACGACCTGGGGTCGAGAGAACGGTGACAGTTATTTCAGAAATGGATCGCAATTATATCGAACTGTCAAAAGCAGTTACGACGATTGTGTATGGCCCAACATTTCAGATTAATATATGCAATTTCCCAAGCGTCCTAATTTTTTTGGTCAGAGCCATTCAGTTAAATGCTTCCATTCTTTGGGTCAAGTGTGTTTTGTTCGGGCGTTAATGAGTCTTTCTGATATGTGCATGTAATTCATCTTACTCTTTATCTTAACCTTCTTACCTCAGGAGAATAATATGAAGCGCATTTCCCTTTTCTCAGGAACGAGAGATTAAAGAGTCCTTGAATCTTTTATTATCTCATAGGAATTCAATACTCCTGATTCATAAAGAAAAGAATTCCAAAGATTGAAAATCTTCTTCTTCGTCAAATCGTCTTATTTTTCAAAGATTATGTTCATATCTAATTAAATTTTAATATTCTAATAATTGTAAGTCATTTATTGTAACCAATAAGAACTGACTATAACTAAATGATAACTAGTATATCATTCATTGTCCAGCTACTCTCGAAAAATTTATTCTTCTGCAAATTACGTTCATGTTTGAGCTTGCATTGATAGTAATATGAGTGTGAAACTCATAAGCTTTGAAGTAATAATGTATCTGAGATCGTATTTTATTGATCACATCATTTCAGCTCACTCCAGATCCAAAGACACCCAATAAAATAGCAATTTTTAAAGTTGCCTTGGACATTAAGTAAAAAATTATTATTGAAGCAAAGGCTTTATTAATTTAAAACAGGTTTATGTTTTTAAATATTGAACTTTTGAATCGACAAAAAAAAAATGCTTAACCCTCCCTCCAAATTTGTTGGTTTACGTTCCAAAATACCTATGTTCCTGAAGAATCGAACAAAATTTCTAGAAACGCTGTAGGTTAATCCGTTCGCACTCCCTAAAAGCTAGGAGGAGTAGCGACATCTTTGAATTGGTAGGTTAATGACTAAATTTCATTAATGGCCCCTAGAAAGCGTGTGGGTGTAAAATCGAAACATAGCCAATTTAGCCATGTAAGTCCCTACCATTTATCAGCTGATATAATTCCAATGGAGTTCTGGCTACGCCAAATCGAGTTTAATATAACTGCTGTTCGAACGGATGGGCTATTGAATCGTTGATAGGTGTTTTATTTTATTTTACTAACAAAGCTCGACTCACAATCCAGAACTCACGGGTACAGGTAATTTCGTTCGAAGTAAGAGGATTATAGTAAGCTGTTGTTCGGTTCCCTAATGAGCCCCCATCGGGTAAAAGGTGTGAGGCATCTGTGAACTCATCCGTCAAGAGGTCAGACCAGTACAGTATCAAGTCCGTAATAACTCGGCTATTTAATTGATAATTCGTCAAATACTTGAAGGCCACTTACACTACTCCTCAATCATTGTTCCCACCAATTATGTGGGCACAGCGGAACTCCGCCTCCTGTAGGACAACCAACGCCTACGAATCCTTCCATTCTAAATTTAATAACAAATTTAACTGCAGCAAACACCCGAACATATTTGCATTTGTGGAAGGTCTGCTTGATATTCAAATATACAGTGTGATAGCCATGAACAGTGTTAGTAACCGGTACGCCCACTTAAAAAATACCAAGATTAATAGCATCATATCGACAGCTTCATTCAGCATTATATTACGGGTCATATTACGCGGGCGGAATATGTGAAGAAGATGACGTCCCTTAATAAGCCGGTATTCTGATTGATGCTGGAGAACCTTCGATGAAGAAGTGGACATCACTTCGGATTTTATATTAAGGTTTGTCCGAAGTTTATGTTTCTATGTTCGTTATATGTGGCAGCGGACGAGCTGACATTACCCATCCAAAGCGTGATGTCAGCTCGTCCGGAGGGTAGGATTAACGAAACCGGACGAGCTGTAATCGGACGAGCTGACCGGATCCCGAACTCACTAGGTATTCCTTTTACAATAAATATGTGGATTTTTTCATTCTTAAACGCAGACGATTCAAACTCACTCCGTAATTTATTTGATTTTATCCAATATTTTATTTTGGGCCCTGCTTACAATTTTTTTACTTTGAATGGGGAATATGGCGTAAAGGGTAATAAATGAAAGTCAGGCCGAGGGGGATAGTGATGAACGACAATGAGCCTCGAAGAAAGGCATTGTTGATCTCAAGTCTTTCTTCTCTTGGGGTCTATAGCGAGTTTTTCAGCCGAGAGCCCGCACCGTCGAAAAGCCGGTGAAACTCCGACTCCTTTTTTTTCTCTCTCGCTTTTCTTCAGTACGAGAGTTTGAACGGGAAAGACTAGGTGAGGACGGTTTTTTCTTATTTTTCACTTTTTTCTTTTTTTTTACTTGTGGAAAACTCGAATTTCAGACTAACTCTTGTGGTTCATAGCTGTGCGTCAACAAGTGGCCTCAGTTATCGGATGTAAGCAGAAGTGATGCTCGGGCAACGGAGTGATTCTAAAGGGAAGTACTGTATAGTGAGTCCATCTTTACGATGCTCGAAAAGAGGTTATAAGTTCACGTTTAGACTGATTAACCCAGCTCTAATAATGTGTACTGAGTAGAATTTGGAAAACGAGTGAGGGAACAGTTAGCGATAGGATCAGATAGGAATACAGACTATCACGAGAAAGGATAGTACTTCAAGTTTGTAGGTTAAAAAACCACCATTTGCTCCTTGGGGGGGGGGGGGGGGCAAGGTTTCGCTACTACTGATCAATCAATGTACAGTCTCTATAGAAAATAATTCTCTAATTTTGGCAATCACAGTGCGCTTAGAGTTGTGACAATGGAGGTGATGGAAATGCAGCATTTTCTCCTTCAAAGGCGAGAGGCGATTAACCTGCTACATTGGTAGGATATCCTGTAAGCTAATAGCCCAGGATCTATCCCCCTAGATGTAACATTTGCGAAAATCGAGAAGGAGGAACAACTACACCAATCCATCACAGAGTGAGGGTAGAAGGTAGGAAAGATATGGGGTACGAGAGTTGAGATGTGAGGCGAATATGACTGAGGGAAGTCTAATTCCTGGTTGTTTAATTCTCCCATTCGTTTTATCGATTTTTTTTTTTAATGAAGCTACTGCAATAGCTTCAAAATTTAAAAAATAAATTGTATCCACACTTTCTTCATGAAAATTTGTTTTGAGGCATTCTGAGACGATTCGTGATTTTAAAACGTTTTCACGTGTGTAATTCTAGACGAAAACTCTCCTTAGGATTGAGATAAAAACGCCGTTGCATTTTCACCGAAAAATCGATAATTCCAAAAGCAAGGACGAGTTCATAGGACTACACTTTTTGAGTACAGTAAATTGCTCACATTATTTAAATTTTACCGCAAAAATCACTAAAAACGACCGAAAATTGATACATCTGTATTTGTTAACAAGATATTATTCATAAAAATATATAAACTGTAAACTAGACAATTTGAAAATTGATGCACATCTTTACGTCGAAAAATTTACTTAAAATTGATTAAAATGTGCTAAAAATGAATAATAATTATGAAAAATTGTAAAAATTCAATAATTCATGTTTGAAGCATATTATAGAATACCTTCCTATTATTTTTTTTAATTGCTTGCCATGAAATGCAATTTATTGATTTTTTTGCTTTAAAAAAAAATTAAAATTCCAAAACAATTCAACATAAATACAATACGAAAAATTAAGAAAATTTGCCCATACGATCAGGCAGCATGACTAGCCCTTTTGTTCAATTCCTTTGTTCCAGTTCATTCCTTTCTTCTGACGTTTTTTTACTGCTTGTTACAGAAATTACATTTGGAATTATTCATGGTACAACAGGAGAAAGAATCTTATGAGGCAGAGATGGGGTTTTGGTTGGGTCGATTGTTGTACGTTACCATTGTTGCCAAAGTATGTTTCTACCAAACATAAATACTAGACAGAAAATTTTGTATACACAAACAATTGAAGAATTTTCGGGCACCTGATCCTTCGTCTAATCGGCTCTACGAACTCCTTCACTCCATTGTTTTCTTCTTTCAGATTTAGATGAAAATGGATTCTTCATTAGCGTAATTACTTCCGCTACCAGAAGCAACACATTTTTTGGCATATTAGTTTTGAGGTCTAAAACAAAAAGACTAAACATTACAAATACCACCAACTGCAAACCATAATTCGAGTTCAATAGCGTGGGAGCCATAGTCATGCTCTACAAAGCTCTTATTCTACATTGCTGGAGTATGCTTCGTCAGTCTGGTCCCCGCTGTACGCTGTTCATAGGTATCAGCTGGTGAGAGTGCAAAACAAGTTTCTGCGTTATGTGGACTTTAAGCTCGGGATTCCTTCGGATGACGTCGACTACCCTTCGCTGCTGAAGATATGCAAGCTCCAGTCACTTGGGGTGAGGCGTGGCATGGCCGACCTATCGCTCCTCCATAAGCTTTTGAGTGGTGAGATCGACTGCCCCCCTCTGCTTGCAGAAATTAAATTCTCAGTTCCTCGCATCTCCAGTCGTCAGTCAGCAATCTTCCACATTCAGTTTTCTGCAACAAATTATCTACAAAATCGTCCTTTGCACCGCATCCCTCGCTCTGCGAATCTCCTTCTGAACATCCATCCTGATTTTGATTTTTTCACGGACTCTTTAAATTCTCTCAAATCACTTATTATTACGTCCCCGGTATTGTTTTGAAATCATAAACTAAATCTCTCTTGCTGATTTAATTTTTTTTCTCTTGTTTATCTTATATTTTCATTATGACATGTAAATTCTGAACCGATCATACGAGTATATTATGTAATTATGCTGTTGTTAATTGGGCTTGCCCCGTATTCAAATAAAAAAATAAAATAAAATAAATAAATGAATAATTCATGCTTAACGAAACTCGAATGTCGCATGCCCGTGGGTCAGTCGTCTTTTGTGCTGCTGTTACATCGGAAGGAGAACGCGGGCAGAGGACCTCGATCGGACTACGTAGCGATTGCCGCTCCGAACGTGCTGCGGCCTGTAAAAGAGTTGGCCCTGATTCAGATCGATAATACAGATTCAACCAAGGCGATATATTGTGTGAAATAATTAGCGTGGAACACGCTTTTACCGGTACCTAAAAGTGAAAAGCTTCACAAAATAACGTGACGAAAAAACGACACTAAAGTAGCCGCGGATCTAAATTCTTTACTATAGCATTTACTCGTACAAGTAAAATTAACCTTTTTAAAAGTAAAATTAACCTTTTTACAAGTCAAATTAACCTTTTTACAAGTCAATTTAACCTTTTTACAAATAAAAATAACCCTTTTACAAATCAAAATAACCCTTTTGCAAATCAAAATAACCCTCCTTGAGCAATGCGCGAAAATCGTTGAAGGGCAAAGAAATAGGAGTACGGGTTTAACTGGCATTCCTTTTTCATGAATTTCTACACCAGTATTCTTTCTCACTGTGATCTTTGTGAATACCTACACCAGTATTCCTTCTCACTGTGATCTTTAAGTAATTTTCATATCCTTATGTTTGTTGGCAATAACCTTTGTCGAGATTTCTCCATTGTTGAAGTGAATTAGTTTTTCGAGTATCAACTACTATTTAACTATAATAATTAGATATGAGCGAATCGGATTTGTGCAGTAGCAGCAGCAATGAGAGTGACCTTTTTTTTTTCGGGACTCATATTGATCAACCTACTTTCGGAACTCTATATATTGATTGATCTCTTTGCCTACCTACCTCATTTTTTTGTTGGAAAATTTTGACATATTTTTGGTTGGAAAATGGATATTTTTAAATTATTACACCTACTTCGTCGTATTCAATGTATTCAGTTTCTTTTCTTTGCCCTTCGACGATTTTTGCGCATAGCTCAAGGAGGGTTATTTTGACTTGTAAAAAGGTTAGATTGACTTGTAAAAAGGTTAATTTGACTTGTAAATGCTATATTCAACCTTGAAGTTGAGATTTGAAATGGAAAACCCTTGGGACGACTAAAAACGAATCATGATGTCTAGAGCCCCAAGATCAGCTGAGTAAGATCCGGAGCTACGTTGTTAGCTATTTATTGCTATGAAGCTGAAATTTCATTGGAGGCCCATTGGGGCGTCTAGAAAAGATTCATAAAGTCTAGACCCCCCCTCAGATCAATTGAGTAAGGTCCGGAGTTAATTTCCTTGCTTTTTTCCATGAAGCTGAAATTTTAGATGGAGTGTGTTTCACGTTCCTCCGATGTTTAACTGAGGCTCAAGGTGAAAGCAAGAGAGGGTCTGGGGTCTCCTAGATTTTCAGGTAATCCAGGAAATGAATTGTCGTATGGAATAGATTATCGCTATCATCCCCAACACATCTTTTGTTTTCAGAACTTTGTACTATGCAGTGGTCGCGCTATCGCATCAACGATTTATCGGTCTAGCAATCCTTGGCCCCAAGTGTTAGGGCCTATGTAGATCCTGATATGGATCACATGAGAAGTTTTGACAGGTGAGCGATGTACATCAAGTGAGCGGGAACGTTAGGCGTTGAAAGGGACAATTTGTAAAGTTCGGATCGGAGTTGGCTCTCCAGACAGAAGACGACGGGAGGTAAAAGTTGTTTCAGTCTTGGAAGCTCTACCATCCATCTTTAACCAACCTGGGCCAGGCCTCGCAGTGTATTCGGTCATTCGTTCATTGGAGAAGCTGCGTCGATATTTCACCGTAACTGCCCAACCAATCGGTTCTCAGTCGCTGTAGCAGGACAGTGGAGTTAGTTATTTCTCTTCAGTTTTTTTACTGACTCGAAGGGACAAAGAAAGCTGATGTAATATTGGTTATTTTCTGACAAATGGATCTCGACCGACTCAGAATAAATCTTTACCGAATCAGATAACTATATTTACAAGTTTTACAAGTCTCAATCAACAACAAGTCAATTTATTCATTCAAACTATTATAATCTTGTTTAAATTTACATTTTGTTGGGCTTGCCCGTGGTGTAAAATACATAAATAAATCTCTATTTACTCTGTCCAGCATAAAATGTTGATTAGGAAAGAATGAAATTCATAGTGGTATGTTTACATCCAAAACCACACAGTACATGAGAATTTAATCGTAATCGGATGAAAATTGTACAAATTATTATTGATACAAGAGCTATATGTTTTTGTATGCGCAATGGCTACAATTGATCTGGCAGCATTCAATAGAGAATAATACTTACAGGGAACTGATTGCTTTCAAACCACATAGTCCCCGGAAGTGTGTTTAATTGTATGCAAACTGAAGCAGATATGAGTTTTTAAATCATTGCACACACTCTACAAACTAAATCACCAGCAATGAAGTTGTACAAAACTATTTCAATGAACAAAACAGATGTAAATAAAGAACGTTGTCTATTCCCACGACAAATAAAGAGTTACGATTTTAAATAGATTTCTACGGTTAGGCTATCATAGTGAGAAACAATAAACTGAACATAAAACGAATGAGAGCTTGAATTAAAAATGTGAGAGAAAGGAAGAGGCCGGGAGACACAACCAATCACATGCAAACAAAATGCACAATATAAGCTAGTCAGGAAAAGTGAAGGGGAGTGGAAAGGGTTACTCAAACTAATTATTAACATTTGAAGGGGGTAATTCTAAGCGTTCTAGAAATGGGCTAATTAGAAGTTAAATATGTTGAGGAATACGTTCATTTAGGTATTTACCAGACCTATAACTTTTGAGAATTCCAAAATTTTTTCAATTACGTTCAACACACCTTCTTTTGGACAAAAATGAAGAAATTCTACAAACTGTCTTTCTTTCAATCTGAAATCGTAACAATGATTGAATTCTTAAATATAATTTGCTAATGTAAACTTACCCTTACAGTCTCTGAAATCCTCCTCACGCACGTTTATTCATTCCCAGAATTTCGTACCAACTCCGTTATAACCGAGTTCAACACTTCACTTAACTAGTTTTAATCTTAAAAACATTTACGATTGAGCATAAAAAAAAAAACTAAGAATTTGTTCAGTGCTGAAAAAATTTACTTAAATTTAATTAATATTTGCCGAAAAAGTTTAATGAATTTTTGGGAAGGTTTCCTACTCTAGGATTGGTCCACTGTTGCTTCTATCTGTATGAATGCACCGCACCTTAATAATTACACTATTATACGTGATGTTCCTACTACATTTCCCCAAACTATGCCTACATCTTTGACTCTTTCCTGTCACACTTCGATTTATTTTTATAACCACCTCCAAACTGCTCTTAATGTAATAAACACTGCTCCAAGTCACACTACCGTGTTAAATATCGCTTGGTCGTTCGATTCAGACATTCAAATATCCGCTCGTTACTCTCTTGAAGCGAGTTTGTGAAAAGTCATCGCACAATCAACTCTTCGTCCCGCCGTATTTCACAAGTGAAGTGCTTGATTCAACAAGCAAACATTCGGAATTAACAAATCTGTGCTCCTAAAAAGCAGGTTTGTTTGCTTCAGGAATTACGGCCAGAGCGATTGGGTCCTGTCTGCAGAGCTTGGGCCCAGAGGCGCGAGGCGTGACCCCAGAAGGGATTTGAAAGTCTAACTAGAGTGGTTTTCCATTAGGAACCAAAGTGATTTCCGTCACTGACAATGAACATCTTCTTTTCACCAGTCCGTAGACGATTTTTTGTTTGTTTCTCGAAATGTCCACTATCTCAACAAAAAGCCTGAAACTCCGGGAATCAACACTGCAGTTTACAGTCAATATGCATTAAGAATTAACCCTTCACGGTATAGAAACACATCTTATTCACAGGGTGGCTTTTGTACTAGTTCTACTTTTTGCATTGCTAAAATACGGGTTGATTGTGTTTAGCGTTTTTGTCCCCTTTCCACTGTCACTGACAATTCTAAACACGTGTAAATCTTGGTTCTACTTTATGCCTGACAAATCTTGGAAAGAAAGCTGCAACGATCGTGAAAGCTCTTCACAATTTGACGAAACTCAAGAGACAATAAGAACCTCTCAGTAAAGAATGGTAACTCTGTTCCCGACGTCTTTCAAGGGAGAAATGGATCGAAACCACTTAGAGGTCCAACGAAAAACTGTTGGAAGCGAAAGACAAGTCCTGACGTCAAACGATCAAACGAGGGCGGTGAACTCGGAAAAGGAGGCCGAATGGACTGGTATATTAATTTCATGGTGGAACAACCAAATCTATACTGTCTTTCAGAAATCTTACTTTTCCTCAAGTTTGTTTGTTTGTTATTCTCATTCTTTCCTGCAGAATATTTCTCAATCTCATATGTAAATATGACAGAGTCTGAGAAAAACGGAGTGCAAGAAGAGAGGAAGGGGTTATGAGTGGGAGAAGAATTCAGAAACTTTCTTATTTGAGGTTGGGTATATGAAAATCCTGCAGCGGAAAAAATAGAAACATGCTAGCAGTAATACTTACGTATATACTGTCCTTGGAATATTCATGTACACAGTTCAAGTTCATAATTTGTTGCATTTTTCGGAATTTAATCTAACAGTATGAGTTAAGAGTCCTCCATTTTAGTATTGGTCTCAAATAGTAGGTACCAGCCACCAGGATTCACTCCACTGCTCCATTTCAAACACCACATCTAGGAAATACACGAACTCATTTCATTGGACAAACGACTAACATACTCAAAACACAGGAGAGTTCGTGAAACGCCAAAAAAATAAACACATACACACGCACTCCTCTAACCACTGGTCAATAGATTTTTACCACTCACCCTTTCAAACAAGCGACTTTTGTATATTTTTGTTGATTCGACCTTTATACGAGTATGCTTTACCATTTAGTGGGTCTGCAAGCGGCACGACTAAAACGCATCCAAATTCAACTCAACATAATTTAAGCAATGATTATAGGAGCTGAGGAAAACTGTTTTCATGGAGACTTGCATATTCCTCTAGTAGTTGACGTTGTGAAATAGACCTACAAAAACCTATAACATCAAATAACCAACCATACGATTCAAATGTTTGCCAGCTTCGAAGACACCATCTATGAAAACTCAACGTCGCACAGTGGGGGAAATCGCGAAAAATCTGGTCAAAAATATGAAAATGAAAGTGGCTTTAGGAAGGGAAGAAATACATGTGTGTATAGCCTAGGACATGAATGGAATGGTTCAGAAGGACATTTTACTCGCAACCACCATTTGACACCCGAAGCATACTTGCCTGTTCAAACATTCACTCTCCCAACTTTGTTAGCGATATTCAAAGAAATCGCATATATGCGTAAATTTCTTTAAGAAAATTTCATAAACTGATAACTTTGAATTCGAATTTTTTAATTCAAAAAGAAAACGATTAGTATTTATTTTACAATTTTTGAATCTGATATTTTAAATTTTGTCTCCCAGAGGAAGCCCGCCCCACTTCCTGGGGAGAAATGTTGGAGATTAGTTTGAAAAAAAGAAAAAAAAAACAATTTAAGTAAAGACAGAGGGCCTTTTTTGTAAAGTCTTTTACTATTCTATAACCAGCCATCTCTTATCCATGCCTATACCATAGAGTACCTGTAAATTGTAGAGCCCTGATGTGGCAAAATAAGCAAAAGATGTAGAATGACAAACTAAGAAGTAGAGGCTTCATGCATATCGATTCTAGCGCAGGCGGTGGCGGCTAGCGTAAGCTTCGGGTGAACTTAGGTACAATGGCCTTTGGAAGCATGGGGCGGTTCATCTCAACTCTTCCTATTTTCACTGTACTGTAAACGTCTGTCGAGAAATTATGTAAAGAATGTCCATCCGTTCTACGAAACAGAATGGATACTATTCACTACAAAGGAAATTTGTGTCCATCGAGAAACTTATGGTGGGAAATCGTTTGAACCTGGTGTAGGTATCAACCTTATCAGTTTGTTTTTGTTTGGCTCCTAAAAAGTTTGACGGATGAACAGATTATGTCATTACTTATCATAATAAAATATCTTATTTCAGAAAATCCACTAAAAGTATGTAGTTATTGTGTAGTATGTAGTGTTGTTCTGATTACCGAACGAATATAATTTCGTAAGTAGGTAGGTACCACCTTTTCCTCTAAACTCCTACGGAATTGATCAAAGGCGGAAGTGGACTCTTGCTATTATTCTGAAAAAATAAGTCTACAATTATTCTTACATAAATTTCACCTTGAAATATTGTGTCGAAAATGATAGATTAATGGTAGAAAAGGGTAGGACTACCGAAGAATTAGGTAAGTAATATCGAATATATATCGTCATACCTGCGAGCTCCAGATGACTTACTCTGCAGATTTATGATAATGTCATCAGGTGCTGAAATAGACGTCGTAATTATGAATGGAACTCGTCGAACGTTTCCGCATTTCCGATCACAATCATACACTCGATATCACAGCTGAAAAAAAAAATGTTTTGCTAGATACACAAAAACCGGCCGCTAAACTATCAGAGGGGTAAGGTGAGATTATTATGTGATGAGAATAACAGGATCCTACACCGAATTTCAAAGAAAACTTCCGAGATGCGACAATCTTTGCGAATCTGAGATGTAGCTTGAAAACAACAACCCCCCCTCACACCACTTCCACCTTCGAATGTCGCAGTTCAAACTATTTCGGTTCCGCAAGCTTCATGCGCCTCCTGCTGAGTAAATCGAGTAGCATCTGTCCTATCTCATCCATCGTCTGGCCAGTGGCATCTACGCGATTTTTTGTAACATTATAGGTAACTGTAGTGGATTTAGATAGGTTTTACTTGGCGTAGGTAGGCCAAGTCGGACATTTATATCCCGGTTATGCGGGTTGGTCTCCGGGTCATTCCCGCGAGGAATGCGGGCGGATCCGCCAAGGTCAACTGGTTTGGCGGACTGAAAGGGGAGATAGTTCGTGTCGCAGCCGCGTGGAGCGCTGGGCTCGCGTAGCAAGTGCTGGGTTCGATCAGTTTGGTACTGAGCCGTTTTGTAATATTCCGGCCTTAGATTTACATCTGAAAGGGGAATATGTTGAGCTTGGTTGAGGTACTGAAAAGTATCCTTCGCTTTTTGTACATTTGGAGTGTATTTGACACTCGGATCGGCCGGGTAAGCCTGCGTCGAATATCGTGGGTATTCGGACAGCTTGGTCGAATCGTAATGATCGGCTTCAGAGCGAGTCTGAAAGGTTTCCTCGATCTTTTGTATAGGTGAGGCTTGTTCGAACGTTTCTCGAACGAATACGTCGGGCGAGAAGGCGATCCGGACGTGAGGGTCGCGCCTTGCGCTGTCGCTAGGTTCAGCGGACTCGCCGTGTGGCCGGTAGGGCGCACTACGTGGGCTACTCGGCCCGGCTTCGCCGTCGTCCACCTCCCCTTGCAAGGGGAAGTAGGAAGGCCGACGTTCCATCGAAATGATCGAGTTTTAGCTCGTTTCGATGCCTCTATGTGTAAAAAATAGAGGGTTTTGGAGGTGGACTCGCTTGACAGAGCGTCTTTCCAATGCTCGGATGTCAGGGTCCTACCTCGTAGCCTTGAAAAAGGCTTCCTTAGACGGTAAATTAGAGCGGAGGAGCTGAGTAATTTACCGGCGTGCCCACAGCGGTCGGTTACGAGCTTAAGGCTACGAAACCCGGGCGACACGGCTCGGAACGTCCCTCGGGCGTGCGAGCTAAAGAGAATATCGATAGCTGCACCGGGTGGCGTCCTGACAGATGAACTACGTTGGGCAATGAGCAGGATGAATAATCACTGGACTCGTAGATGCCAATGCGAAATCTGTGTGGAGAGAAGTTCTGGCTTGTAGAAAGCAGTAGGAAACCGTTCTTGAGATGACTTCGTAAGGCAGAAGGTTCGTCAGCGTAGAGCGTGTAGAATTCTTCGTACTTCAGAGTGTGTCGTCGTCGAGAGCGGAGAGTGGAATGAAATTCGGAGGGCTCCCAGCGGGGTATTTATAGGGAGGTGGCCGCCTCCTGCCGCCTCCTGGTTGGTCCGCTTAATTTCATAAATTCGACTGTGCAATCTCATTGGTTCGCACAGTGTTTTCTCAGTATCTGTGCATATGATAGCTGAGTTGGTCTTTCGAGGTGGTTTCCCTGCGTCCGTCGCTGTGACGGGGTCCCCGGGGGTGGCTGAACGACCTTGAGTTTTCCTGTTTGAGGTTTCTCATTCAAGGCGACTTGTTTCGAGATGTTTGTCGTATCTCTCTCGCCCAGTAAATGTTTGGGGAGGTCGCCTTGTGTGTTATTCTTTAATATTTCACTTTTGGGAGAGAATTTAGTATTTTCTCTCTGGTGAAATATTTTGTTTGACGGAGTTATAATTCGACGTCTTGTAAATATTTTTGTGTTGTATCTACCTCTTTTTGGTAGCCCTGAAAAGGGCTGTTGACAAGAGGGGGTGGATTTCACCACAGTAACTGTTCCAAGAACTTTTTCTTTCGTCTGGTTACAAAATGAAAATAAAAAGTATGGTCTTCAGATTCTGCTAACTCTCGCCATATCTAGCGATGACTGGACGCCTCGCCACTGTTAGGTATCGTTATATACCTAAGTATTCAGGGTAATTCCTACACGAACAAAATCACTGTTGTCGAAGTTGTGGAAACCCATTTCAATGAACAAAACGGAAGTTAGTGAGAAATGTTTTCTATTTCCACGTTCTATTTCCATTTACCTCTTATTCTGCGAACGAAATTCTGGCAATGAGATAGGATAAAACGTGTCTCAATCAACAGTCAAAGAATTATAACATTCAACAGCATTGTTTGATCACAACTTATATTAACCGTTTTGTTATCATTCTTCTTTTTCGCATTGTTCGGGTCTGTAAAAATGGATGAAAACATTCCGTAGAGTATAAATGGAGGTGGTGCACGGACACCACGGGAGAATGGGCGGTGAGGACGGTAGTCTCGATCTTTGAGTATTAATAAGATGGAGGGCTATTAGTGATGTTTCAGGCAGTCAAACCATACGTGCCACTACTGTCGTTTGGTCTAGGAATGGACCAGGGGCAAAATGGCCGAACACAGATAAGCTGATTTAAGATGTGATGGTTTGTATGGTAACGTGTGAGTATGTTTTACTCCGAGACGTTCCATAATGGAATTGAACAGATCTGATTCAAATTGAGTGCCCTGATCACTTGTGATGTATTTAGGTACGCCCTTTGAAGCTACCCAAATATTGATAAAGGCATTTGTGATTGTGGTTGTTTCGGTGTTGTTAAGAGGGACTGCCTCTAGCCAACCCGTTGCTCTATCAACCATCATCAAAATGTAACGTTTCCCTCCTTTAGCTAAAGGTAAGGGTCCGGTAATATCAACGTGTACGTGTGAAAATTTGTTTGCCGTTTCAAATTCGGAGTAAGGGAGCTTCACGGAGGGCGTGATTTTTGCTCGTTGGCAAGTTTCGCACGCTCGGACCCAGTTTGAGACATCTGCACGGAGTCCGTGCCAAAAATATCGTTGTTTAACTTTATACACTGTAGAGTGTATACCTGGGTGTCCCAAATTGTGAATTTGGCTTATTATTTCTTCCCTTATTTCGTTTGGAATATAAGGTCTAGGGTGTCCTAGGTCTAGGTTACACCAAATTTCTCCTTGAGAGAATTCAACTCGTGTGAGTTTCAATTTGTCCTCCGCGGTAGGGGGAGAACGAATTTGTGAATTTGAAATGTGCAGTAGAAGATTGCATTCTATTGCAGCCGTAATTTTCGAAATTTCGGCTATGGGTGGACCCTCGTCCGTCTGGGTTGAAATTGATTTCGTTTGAATTTCAACCGGATCGAAGGGTCTGGAGAGTGCGTCGGCGACGACGTTGCTCTCTCCGGAAATATGACGAATGTCACTCGTCATTTGAGAGATGTATGTTAGCCATCTTAATCTCATTTTAGAAAAATGTGCATTCTTCTTAAGCATCGTGCCTAGCAGAGGCTTGTGATCCGAACAAATATGGAAAGATCTGCCGTCCAAGTCGTTGTGCCAGTGAATGCACGCTTGGTAAACGGCGAACATTTCCTTGTCGAACGATGCTTTGTTCTTCCATTGTTCTGGAATTTCCTTACTGAAAAATCCCAATGGTTGGTACGATTTCGAGCCATGTTTGTCCGTAATTTCTTGTTCTAGTGCCGCTCCGATGTGTGTGTCGGATGCGTCACAGACTAATCTCCACTCCGCCGTAGGGTGTGGGTGAGCAATGTTATGCAATGTTGCTTTGATCATTGCTTGCTTTAAGCTGTTGAAAGCTTTTTCTCTCTCTGATGTCCATTCGATAGGTGTTCTGTCATTTTTTTTGTTTGACTGAATGGAGTCATACAGAGGTTGTGCCGTGTGAGCGAATTTGCTTGAGCATGCTCGGTAGAAACCACACATACCTAGGAATCTGCGTAGACTTCGTACGTCTACTGGCCTAGGAAATTGTTCTATGGCTTCTATTTTATCTCGTTTAGGAATTATCCCTTCCCTCGAGATAGTGAAACCCAGGAAATCGACGGTAGGTTTTGAAAAAATGCATTTATCAAAACCTACTCGAAGTCCGTGTTCCCCTAGTTTGTCAAAAATTTGTCTGAGGTGGTTCATGTGTTCGTTATAATTTTTAGAAGCCACCAGGATGTCATCTAGGTATACAAATGCGAAATCAAATTTTCGCATGATGCTGTCCATGTATCTTTGCCATGTTTGAGCCGCTCCGGCCAAACCCATGCTCATTTTCTTAAACTCATAAAGACCGAAAGGTGTAATAATTGCAGTTTTATGAGCGTCATCTGGGTGCATTGGAATATGATAATACGCTGATTGTAAATCTATTGTCGAATAGATTTGCGTACCATGTAAATTCGCTTGGAAAGAGCAAATGTGAGGAGGAGGGTAGGCGTCTTTCTTCGTTTTCGCGTTGAGGAAACGGTAGTCGCCGGTGATTCTCCATGACCCGTCTTTTTTTGGCACACAGTGTAACGGGGATGCCCATTCGGAATCCGATGGTGCAATTATGCCTTCTGAAAGCATTTTGTCAAAAGTACTTTTGACTTGAGCCCGTTTTTCGCCCGCCATGGGTCTTGCTCGGAAGTGTACAGGTGTTCCTTCCGTGGTTATACGGTGGTAAACCCCGTTGTTTTTCCATTTACCTTGAATTTTGCTCATTTTATCATTGTATTTGTCAATGATAGAGCGAATGTTTTCGTCCTCCGTGATTTGCACGTCCTCTGGTTGAGGAGTATTGTCACGATGAGGGATAGTAGCTGCTATTTGTTCGTCAGTGAACTTTTTGTTCATGACTGCAGCTATATTTTGATCGGCATAGCACTTTATTTTATCTTTATAAATGTACTTGTGTTTGACCCGTATTCCGATATCCCAAGACTCGAGGAATGGAATACCTAGGATCGCCAGATCAACTTTCGTGATCATAAACTCGGTGGTCATGTCCCCGAGGCCGATGTTAATTGTTGTGTCAGCTCGCCCTAGTGTGTCTATAGGGGCTCCGTTAGCTGCTGTGAGCTTAACGTTGGACTTAAGAATTTTCAAGCCCAATTTTTTTGTGACATTGTGGGGCAGAATGTTCACTTCTGCTCCCGTGTCAATGAGAAATTCAGTGCCATTTAGTTTGCACTTGAAAAAGAGCCTTTTATACTCAGTAGACTGCCGGCGTATAGGCTCAGATACACTGGCAGTTATTCGTTTTCCGAACTCTCTGTGTCGGAGGTCGGAACGGTACTTTCTTGTACCGATCGCTGAGTATTTTCGGTAGAAACCCGGGTTTTAGGCTGGCTTATAGTCGCAGCCTTTCTGCTAGTTTTGGAAGCAGTGTTCGTCTTCCAAGTGCAGTGTTCTGGGTCTGCACATTTGCGAGTTTCGTTACCGAAACGTGCGTGGTTTCGACAGACATAGGCCGTCGGTTTGTGAGGCTTACTCTCCACTGGTTGGGGTTTGAACTCAGCTTGTTTCGAGAGGGCCTTTTTGAAACCAGTATTTATGGGTTTCGGAGTAGATTCTACTCCTCGTATGTTCAGAGAAGTATTCTCTGTTCTGTACGCGTGTAGCGTATCAGCTAGGTCGAGCCGGGAGGTCGTGGTAGGCTGAGCTGCGACCATACCTCGTGCTTCGATGGGAAGAGTCTCGATCCACTTTTGAGTGATCAGAGCTTCCGAAAAGTACCCAACAGCTTTCGAGTACATTTCGTGGTACTTGGTGCTGGGTTTTTTGGCGAGAGATGCGGGGTCCTCGAGTGCGAGGAGCCTGTCCTGTAAGGACAACCCATATTCTCGCTGGAGGCGCTGTTTGGCCTCTTCGTAGGGTGCGTGGGGTGCCGTGAGGTAAGCTGAGTCGATAGCTTCCCTCATTTCTTCTGGTACCCACTTGTATATAGCTGAGAAGCATTCGTTTTGCGTTCTCAGGTGTTTTCGCACGCAGTATTGATCGAACTCGGCGAGTGCACGATCAATATTCTTCTTTTGGAAGATTGGTTTTTGATAATCTCCCATCTCCTCTAAAAGTGCTTGAAAACCACCTTGTGTAGAGGGATGTTGCGTGAGATGTGGGGCGTAGAGGCCCGGCGGGGGTCGCACGCCCGCAGTGGTTCCCTGAAATCCACTAGCTTCATAAGAGGGAACGAAATGCTCCGTGTTGAGCCTGTTCAAAGGCGGGGTCACCATTTGTAGTGGATTTAGATAGGTTTTACTTGGCGTAGGTAGGCCAAGTCGGACATTTATATCCCGGTTATGCGGGTTGGTCTCCGGGTCATTCCCGCGAGGAATGCGGGCGGATCCGCCAAGGTCAACTGGTTTGGCGGACTGAAAGGGGAGATAGTTCGTGTCGCAGCCGCGTGGAGCGCTGGGCTCGCGTAGCAAGTGCTGGGTTCGATCAGTTTGGTACTGAGCCGTTTTGTAATATTCCGGCCTTAGATTTACATCTGAAAGGGGAATATGTTGAGCTTGGTTGAGGTACTGAAAAGTATCCTTCGCTTTTTGTACATTTGGAGTGTATTTGACACTCGGATCGGCCGGGTAAGCCTGCGTCGAATATCGTGGGTATTCGGACAGCTTGGTCGAATCGTAATGATCGGCTTCAGAGCGAGTCTGAAAGGTTTCCTCGATCTTTTGTATAGGTGAGGCTTGTTCGAACGTTTCTCGAACGAATACGTCGGGCGAGAAGGCGATCCGGACGTGAGGGTCGCGCCTTGCGCTGTCGCTAGGTTCAGCGGACTCGCCGTGTGGCCGGTAGGGCGCACTACGTGGGCTACTCGGCCCGGCTTCGCCGTCGTCCACCTCCCCTTGCAAGGGGAAGTAGGAAGGCCGACGTTCCATCGAAATGATCGAGTTTTAGCTCGTTTCGATGCCTCTATGTGTAAAAAATAGAGGGTTTTGGAGGTGGACTCGCTTGACAGAGCGTCTTTCCAATGCTCGGATGTCAGGGTCCTACCTCGTAGCCTTGAAAAAGGCTTCCTTAGACGGTAAATTAGAGCGGAGGAGCTGAGTAATTTACCGGCGTGCCCACAGCGGTCGGTTACGAGCTTAAGGCTACGAAACCCGGGCGACACGGCTCGGAACGTCCCTCGGGCGTGCGAGCTAAAGAGAATATCGATAGCTGCACCGGGTGGCGTCCTGACAGATGAACTACGTTGGGCAATGAGCAGGATGAATAATCACTGGACTCGTAGATGCCAATGCGAAATCTGTGTGGAGAGAAGTTCTGGCTTGTAGAAAGCAGTAGGAAACCGTTCTTGAGATGACTTCGTAAGGCAGAAGGTTCGTCAGCGTAGAGCGTGTAGAATTCTTCGTACTTCAGAGTGTGTCGTCGTCGAGAGCGGAGAGTGGAATGAAATTCGGAGGGCTCCCAGCGGGGTATTTATAGGGAGGTGGCCGCCTCCTGCCGCCTCCTGGTTGGTCCGCTTAATTTCATAAATTCGACTGTGCAATCTCATTGGTTCGCACAGTGTTTTCTCAGTATCTGTGCATATGATAGCTGAGTTGGTCTTTCGAGGTGGTTTCCCTGCGTCCGTCGCTGTGACGGGGTCCCCGGGGGTGGCTGAACGACCTTGAGTTTTCCTGTTTGAGGTTTCTCATTCAAGGCGACTTGTTTCGAGATGTTTGTCGTATCTCTCTCGCCCAGTAAATGTTTGGGGAGGTCGCCTTGTGTGTTATTCTTTAATATTTCACTTTTGGGAGAGAATTTAGTATTTTCTCTCTGGTGAAATATTTTGTTTGACGGAGTTATAATTCGACGTCTTGTAAATATTTTTGTGTTGTATCTACCTCTTTTTGGTAGCCCTGAAAAGGGCTGTTGACAAGAGGGGGTGGATTTCACCACAGTAACTGTTCCAAGAACTTTTTCTTTCGTCTGGTTACAAAATGAAAATAAAAAGTATGGTCTTCAGATTCTGCTAACTCTCGCCATATCTAGCGATGACTGGACGCCTCGCCACTGTTAGGTATCGTTATATACCTAAGTATTCAGGGTAATTCCTACACGAACAAAATCACTGTTGTCGAAGTTGTGGAAACCCATTTCAATGAACAAAACGGAAGTTAGTGAGAAATGTTTTCTATTTCCACGTTCTATTTCCATTTACCTCTTATTCTGCGAACGAAATTCTGGCAATGAGATAGGTGTCTCAATCAACAGTCAAAGAATTATAACATTCAACACATCAACAGCATTGTTTGATCACAACTTATATTAACCGTTTTGTTATCATTCTTCTTTTTCGCATTGTTCGGGTCTGTAAAAATGGATGAAAACATTCCGTAGAGTATAAATGGAGGTGGTGCACGGACACCACGGGAGAATGGGCGGTGAGGACGGTAGTCTCGATCTTTGAGTATTAATAAGATGGAGGGCTATTAGTGATGTTTCAGGCAGTCAAACCATACGTGCCACTACTGTCGTTTGGTCTAGGAATGGACCAGGGGCAAAATGGCCGAACACTGATCAGCTGATGTAAGATGTGATGTTGAGTTTGGTGACATATTTCTTATTTAAGATTTACACCCTAATTGTGCACCGTACATGTACACCGCTATTTAACACCGTTAATATTTCATATTTTTTACACTGTGGGAATGAGTGTTGAAATGACGCCAGTACACTCTAGTGGATGTTCGATGAAGGTAGATCAGCTGTTCTGTGTGTGTCCCAAAAAAAAAAAAAAGAAAAAAAGAAATAGGAGGCCCAAGATTTGGACATGGGAACCAAAGTATGAACATACTAACATCTAGACAGTTATGTCTACATACATAAATTAATACTAAAATGTAACAATAATAAGTAATATCAAACAAAACTCAAATTAAAATAAACTGCTTTGTCATTTGAATTTGAAAAAAGCGTGGCGGGAACTGGTCAATTGCAAAGCCAACTCGACTCTCGTGGCACGTATACCTTGACAGGGAAACAGCGTTGAATTCAGAGTAGTAGCCCCTCCATCTTATTAATTCTCAAAGGTCTCGATGCGTTGAGAGCAAGCGTTACGCCGCATTTCGTCGATAGAGCGCTCTCTGCATTTCGGACCATGCACGAGGCCTATAACTACGGAAGATAACTCGATCAACTGCTTCTACCCCGTCTCCCCTCCCCCGAATAATGGACTACACTGTAGAGAGAAATTACCTCAGAGCTCACTCAGTAGATCAGAGTAATTTCGTAGGTCGCACAGTGTTGCGGGCATGTGTAAAAAGTGGAAAAATCAAAAATTACATTTTCTTGAAATTAAATTTTCTAGATAGTCCTTGACTACAATTCAATAGCTGTCTTGCCCCAACAAGTTGCGTTTGGTCGCCTGAAGGGCGAATTTTGAGGTCTGTCTACAGGTCTTTTAGCCTAAGATATAAACATAGTGCAGACTACCGCTTCAGTTCGAGTGTATCCATCGGTGAGAAACATGGGTCAGAGTGAACCTTCATTTTCTACGAATATGAGCAAAGTTATATAACTCAATCAAGATTATAAAATATTTTTAATGTAATGAGATTTAAAAAAAAAAAAAAAGTTCCAGCCCGAGCTATGAGAGGTGGAACTGAGTTGTGATAGCTTAAAATAGCTGCAGATAGTGGTCCTTAAAAAAAAGTATTATTCCTGAATTTCATTGGAACCACCAAGAAACCTTACTAACAAATGAATTATGTGCGTCTTGTTTTGGAATATTTAAAATCATGCACATTTTAGAATAAACTCCTAATTTTACGCCCTAAATTGATTCTAGATAGATAAATTTGTATACCATCAGAAACCATTTTTCCCAAATTTAGACCTCAAAAACTAGTTTTTTTTTTTTTTTTTTTTTTTTTTTTTTTTTTTTTTTTAAGCCATTTTTGTCATTTGAACGTTAAAGGACTAGTTTGCGACTCTAACATGTGAGTATATTTGGAAATACCCTATAAGAACTCGTAAAGAATAGAATTTTTTCCAATCCGATCCCAATATGGAAGTCCTAATTCTAACCTAATTCTAACCTAATTCTACTCAACTTCTCCTGGAGAAAGTGTGCTTAAAATTTTCGCATCGTAGAGCAATTAGAACAAAAACTAAAATAGCCACACATTTTACTTAGTAGAAAACGTTGCACCGTTTCGTTACGCGAAGCCATTGCAGGCCATAAACCCTAAGACATTTGCTGGTTACACGAAGTACAGGATGTTAGTGGTTGAGTCATTCTGAAACATCCATTTCAGAAATTAGAAATATGGAAATCACACAGCGGAAATACTCTCGTAACATTCGCATGCGAGTAGTAATAACTCTCAACGATGGTTGCAACAGTAAGTAGATATTCCAAGCTCATACTGGTAAGTACCGGACAGAAATTCAAGTTCTGCTTTCTCTTTGAAAAAGTTCTTGAATCTTTCAGCGAACGGAGTCTTGACTTGATCTTCAGGGGAAGTTTAGTATAGATTCGATAAGATTGAATTGGATTTGAGCGTGACCGGCATAATGGAAGTATTCGATGGCGTTTTGAGGCTTGTGGTCAAATAAATATACTGCTTGGTTACCCATAGCGTACAATGTAGTTAACCCATTTCCCTGTCCCATTCAAATAACGTATAGTTCGGAATATGTATTGTATAAAACTGAAATAAATGAATAAAACCGTCGTTCCAGCATTACCGTACAAGCAAATATTCGTTGTTTTTCGCAATGTATTTCATTCAAATTTAGGTATTTAAAACATTTTGTCCTAAATATATTTGAATTACAATTTAGTTAATCAAACTCGCAAGTTTAACAATTTTTGACATTTTCGAAATCAAAGCAAAATACATGAACTCGACCGAGTTTGCTAATTAACTCCGGCCAAATATGAACCATCTAGCAAAGTTAAAGCGCTCAATATTGGGCATAAATAAATATAATATCGTACCTATATAAATAATATACGGAACCTCATTCCTTGTAGTGGAGTAATTCTACTGTATGAATTAATACGTTTAGCGAATTTTTGTAAGAAATGAAGCTATTATAATGGCTCGGAAAATTTTAAAATCAAAATATTTTAAAAATTTCCTCATTGAAATCTGTTTTGAGGCATTCTGAAACGAATACAAATCCTAGAGTTTCGCTGTTTCATATATATATATATATATATATATATATATATACATATATATATATATATATATATATATATATATATATGAAACATTATATATATAATGTTTCATCTTGATAACGCAAAATAACGAAACGTTGATTATTTCTACTCATATCTGTGTTTATATTTTTACCTATTATTCAATAAATTTATATATATATATATATATATATATATATATATATATATGAATTTGTGTGTGTGTGTCCTTCCAGAGGATGTCCTTAGGATTGAGTTAAAATTCCGTTCTTGCGTTAAAAAATCAAGCTTTGTTGGCACGCAACGACTTCGTTGGCCAGCATTTTTCGGGCACATTAAATTGGTCAAATTTCAAAAAAGTGCTGAAAAAATCACTAAAAATAGCAAAAACGGTTATATTTTTTAGCACAATATTGCTCCAATAGTTATGGCTCAATTAACTGTAAAATAGAATATTGACAAATTTATGTGCAAAATTATGCTGAAAAATGTACTTAAATGTCATCAAAATGAGCTAAAATATCTATATAAACTCCAGAAAAGTTAAAAATCCAAAATCACTTTTTGAATTGCAGAAGATAATTTAGAACGATTTTTAGCCATAAAATTGGTAGGTATTTAACAATTTCTTTTCCCTCAAAGCACTTCATTTTCAACACAATATAACATAATATATTATGACAATTTATGGAAATTCGCTCATACGATCATGCTGCTTGACTGGAACTTTTTTGTTCATATTCCTGTAATAAATATGATTATTATGGAATACCTCGTTGTGCCATTATTGTATGCGGAATGAATTTCATTCCAATGCATTTACGTATGCAATATCTTGTAGGCGCACTTTTCTCGAAAATTCGCTAAAAGCGCTACTTTTTATGCTGGTGTCTATGAAGAAATTTTCAAAAAATTTTATTTTCCCAATTGTTTTGAACTTTTGATGTAATACCTTCATTTTTGTAGGTAATTCACTAAATGAAAGTTCTTAATTAACGAAACTATGTTTTTCAGAAACTATAGTGACTTCCAAAATGTTTTCTGCCTCTTGAGATTAACTCTGGTGTCATGATACTGGGACGTAATTGTATATGAAGGCAGCCTGATGCTATATGATGGTAAATTACCGTGGGAGGAATATCTAGTACATGTTCAGGTAATGGCTGAAGCCATTGGTTGGACCAATGACGCATAGGAGTCCAATTGGCCAACGTACTTAGGGGACCTGCATTACGCACCCCCTCATTGCTTACGGACGTACCACCTAATGAGCGCTCTAGTTTCACTCATATAAAAAATTCGTTGGCAAATAGGTTTGGTTTTCACAACCAAGCTCTTAGACTCCAGGAGTTACTGGAATATAGGAGACAAGGGAGGAATGAAAGGTTGACTGAATGTTGAATTTCCAGAGGAGTCAAAAGCCTGCGAAGATAAGGGGTGAGAGCGTTTCTCCGGGCTATTAAAGATAAGTCACTCAGTCGCACTTTAGCAATGCGTCTGCCCAATACTCTTCAAGAAGCCCTATCAAAGGCTCAATTGGCTGAATCCCTAAAACCCTCAGGAAGTCGCTGTTGGGGGTGTAACCAAACAGGACAAAATTAGAAAAAAGTAGAAAATATTGAGTTATTGTTTTGGGTTATGAAATATAAAATTTAAGTGGCATAATGTCTTGTTCAGTGACGTTATTGCAATATGAATAAATTATGCAGTTCCTCTAATTTTATTTATTGCTACAATATCGATGAAACCTCGTAACTGAGAAAATGTGTATAGGCGATACAAATTGAAACGTTGAACTTGTAACAATGTCTTTCTCCATGGAAATACAATAGTCCGGCGAAGCGAATGTGGTTAGAACATTATCCGAAATTAGGGATGGGGATGCAGGGATTCCGTATCACGACGAAAAATGGAAATGTTCGGTGCGTTCGATTCGGGAGCTTGTTTTACGTATGAAACCTGAACTCTCTCCACCCTAGTGCCGTCATTATCCTTAACCTTAATCATTTTATACCCTCACTCAAACTTGCATCGGCAGCCGGTAACGGGCTTACGTAAATCTTCATTAGGGTTATAGAGTTTCAATTAATACTCACGAAAAGCACACTTCGCTATCTCCCCCCTCCCCTTTCCGGGTCGTATTCTGGTTATTTATTCACGTTCATTAAGGGGGTTCGTTCTCAGTCCATAGTTGACTACTAAATACCGTTGTGCTTCAGTGAATGACTGTAATAAGTAGTAAGGGACTTAATCGATGATGATAGAACCGATTCTCATTGTTTTCAGAGTTATTTGATCAACTTAGTTCCATGGGTCTTTTTCGTTTGGCTCAAAGCGAGCTCTGTTAATTTTCATCCATTTAATGATTCCTTTATATCTTCATTCGTTCTAACTAAAATTCCATTCACTTTTATGGATGATTCATGTGATAAACCTAAAAACAAGTTTGGTGTGGCACATACGTAGTGAAAGAACAGAAAACATAAATGAATAGATCGTTGAAATGTTTTAACACGTAAAGCGCCATGTGTATCAAATTGATCCAAATCAAGTTGTCACCCGCGCGCCGCGCATATCAATCTGATACAATCTTAGTTCACGCCAGGAGGCCATTGTATCAAAACGATACAAGAGTTTGGGGACGGTATGAAGCTTCTTGAATCATCCTGATACAAGGTTTGCATTGATTTCAATGGAGTTCTGATCTTGTCTGACTTCACACTGTCACTTAGCATAGTTGGCCCGAGCAAAAATTTGCTACAACAACCACAATACGACAATTACGACAAAAACAACAATCTGATAAGCAACAAGCCTTATCAACCGCAGTTAAGATGCAGTAAATGCCGACCAATATTTTGTTTAGTGAGTTTAGTATTGTGTTTCATTTCATTTCGGTTTGAAAAATGTCCCGAAATAAGGTTTACACGGACGTTGAGCTGTTGGCTATCCTAGAAGAAAGCTATGGAAGTGGAAGTTCGTCAATCGGTGAGTTACCCAAAAAAAAGTGTTATCTTAATATTCCATAGCTGGTTCCTACGGTTGAAGGAAATTGTAAATTAAGATGGAGAATTTTCAGACGAGTGGGGCGAGAGAAAATGAAGTTTGGTGGAATTTACGTTTTCGCATGCGTTGTGTGAAATATTTATTTGGAAACAATAAAACTGATAACGGACCAACTACTCTCCGATTCGCACATTCACTGAGAATTTCATCAAAATCAAACGATCGAAATTCCGATCAAACTCGCGTGAAAATTAAGCTTGTTACAAGGATTTCACATTTCCTAACCAGTGTCCATTCCATACCAATATATTCTATTGGCCTTAATAAAAGGGTCGATGAACCCATGAATCATCAAATGGACTAACTCCTGAATTTTATGTAGCACCGTATGTTGCTTATGGTTTCAGCTCTGTTTGTAACAAAGAGATGAGACTTAGAATACTGAAGCTATACCGCCAAAGGCACTGCTACTTCGTAATAGTTGTGCTATTGTAGTATTTGAACTTCTGCACATGCCGGCATGATGATCACTGTTCGGGAATAATATAAAGAAGAATTTCTAGCTGGTCTACGAGCAGGCATAGAAATCTTGGACGGAGCAGACTCTGCAGACGAAGAAGCTTGTAAATGGAAGGATGGAAGTTCCTCATTCCTGTTTTACAGTAAAGTTTACGATGACGAATGGAAGTGAGACTGTCACGTAGAAGAATATGTGAATCGATATGGGTATTGAAATAACAAAAAAAGGTTAATATTTGGAAGCCCAACTGCTAAAGAATTGATTTACAGTGATGTGACTGTGATTTATGAGTGCCACATTATCACAGGGCCACATCTATTCCTCGCTCATCTTCATTTTTTTCCAATATTTTCTTTAACCTGCTGCATAATCACTGCATATGAAATCATTATATTCTCAATTTCAACATTCCAGTCATTCAACACTCAATCAACTTTCATTTAATGTATGATTAATGAATCTAATCACGCGATTTATCCATTTCAATTTTCCACCGTCCGCTGAGAGATTCATTGAAACTCTTTATTTTGAAGCGAGCTTGATATTGCGGCAATATTTTTATCAGAACTCTGGCCACGTATCGAGTTGCAATCAATACGGAGCTTCAATTACGGTTGAATGGGAGTATCGAAGGTACAAGAGCATTTCCAGGTCTAATACTGCAGAAATAAGAAATATATTTTAATGAAGGATTTATCTTGAATGATGTTTGACACTTATTTTCTAGTTTAATTCTCATTTTCGTTCTTAGCCGTTATTAGTTGCAGTAGTGTTCGTTTCGTTCCAAAATCTTCCTCCTGGAAAAGTCTGTCGACTGAGGGTGTTGAAACACCAGTTAGGTAGGTAAGCTCATAGATCTGTTTACCTATGTATCTATATATTTATTTATTATCTATATACAGATCTATATGGGCAAACTGCGCAGGTGCCATCTCGTCCACAATTGTTACGTTTGTTTTCTGGAATGAAGCTATGACCACTAGCGTGCTTTTCTCTCGGTAAACTCGAATCTAGAACAACTCATTGAATCAATATCAATTATTCAAGGAATAGTTTTATATCATCTCGCACCACTTCTATCTCCTTTCGAACCATAATTTACTACAACAATCCTCCAGTTTTCTAAAATATTTTCCTTTGTTTCAGCATGAACTAATTTAGGTAAAAACCAATTCAAACATCCAATAACTCCGCATATTAGAACAAGTTCAACATGATCGTTCAAAGAAGTCTAGAAATGAGAATCCAACACTCGACGAAGGGAAAAGTTCATTTTCGAGGGAGAAAAAAGGAAATAAGCAGTTTATGAATACTCTGCTTCGAGTGAAAGGATTGAAAAAGGGTTTAATTTCGATGTTTTAGGGGTTTTCAATAAAGAAGATAATCCTTTCAGGAGCGACCCCGAGGATTTTTTGCTTTCAGCTTTCCACCGAGTTCTTTTCTTTTGTCTTGGAAGGGAGCAAAGCCCAGAGGCTCCATTACTGCAGGGCCGCTTTCTCGTTATCCGGGATTTATAACCTCGAGGGAGGTTACCCTAATTGTTGGCAGCGCGGAAAAAGAAGGTTATGTTGTGGGCCGCCCGGGAGCGGCATGGGAAGGTTTTGCGGAAAAGTTTCCAGGGTTTTTCTTTTCTTTTTTTTATCGGGTGTCCTCGAACCGGCTCGACTAACATGTTGACACTACATCACCCTCGTTAACCCATAAACCAACTTTCAAGGTGGGAATATATTTAATCCAACTTTAATTTGATCCACTCGCAAAGAGTATTTCCTATTAAAAATTGGGAATATACCCATTTCACTTTAGATTTTATGGTTTTGCAATCCATAAGGAAATTTTCGTGGGTTTAAAACATATTGCTTACACGAGCATTAAAGAATAATTAAACCTTTACGGAAAGGCCTTTTCTTGTAGAGTCTTTTTAATGAATAGAGCTTAGATCTCAATTATTTAGTATACCACAACCATGAAACTTAGGAAAAGTCTCGAGTGAATTTTTCTAAAGTTTCATAGATGTGATATCCTATTTTTTGCAAATTTTGGATGAAAATAAAGGTATTGGTATGGCTCAAAAATATTATATTACCTATAAAGCTTAATTATGAAGAGTAATGAACAAAAATATAGTAATCGAAAAAAATTCTCCATAGAAATCTATATCAGGGCATTCAGAAACGACTAATTAATTAAATTGATCTTGTTTCTTTGAGTTTACCACCTAGGGTATCCCAATTTTTATAAGCCACTAATAAATCTCGCACTTGCGTATGGACCCCAGACCTGGTAAATTTCGTTACCAGCCCGGGAATTGAACTGAGATCCCCTGTTTTTGAGCAGCTTCAGACCGCATTTTAGACCACTCGGCCTCAAAGGACGGCGCTTTTAGAAACGACTCCAAACGCTTTATACATTTATATCATTCAATTCCAGACCATATCTATCCTTAGAATCAAGAAATATCCATCATTTTGTCTATAATTCAAGTATTCATTTGCTCAACGTCGTTGCGTTTTTCCCATTTTAGGATGTCACGAGAGGTAATATGGATATTATTGTTTACAAAATTTTGTTGTTAACGCAACAGATTCTCGACATACTGCCGTCCACATTGAAGAGGTGAGATTGAGAGGACTTGAACAGCCGCGAAAACCTTTACCTACGAGAGCGGAAAATTTATAGTTGAATCATATCCAGTCAATACATCATATTATATTCAAGGGGTCCGACGCTCCCCAGGGTAGCCTTTTTTACAGGTTGGAGAAGGCAAAAAGAATTTTCACACCCACGCCCTTCTCATTCACGAGCTATTGATATAGTTTCGACTTTTTTGTGAGAGGAGGAGAAAAGACACAGGGAGACGGGATGAAGGAGACAGAAGAGCAAAAAATGGGGGAAAATACCCCGAGAACGAATTCCGTAGGCAACAGGTTCCCTTGTGACTTTTTATCATCGCCTTGTTACTTCCATCATACGACACTATTTGAAAAGATTACCCAGGGATGAATAGCTTCTTCTTTTTATGGTTTCACACGTTCTAGTACATAAGAGAAATGGCGAATGTTCAGAAAAAAACGCTGAAAATTATTACATAATGGTTTATTATTTCTGAATCAGATAGCCAGCTATAGTAACCAGCATGCTCTGGGGCTTTCGCCAGTCTCTTTTCTAGTATCCACCTCTGTTCTCGCGTTACAGGCTGCGCTCCCGATGGGGAGCAAATGGACAGCCACCCGAGTGGTCTCATTCAATCCTCGGAGCTAATTTCTATAGGAATCAAACTAAAACCGTAGGTACACTGGATTCCAAAAGCATCTGGGACCAATCCCAGTCGATTCTCCGTCCGAAATTACTTGGGTGACGACACCCTACTTACCTATGGCAGTAATATAAGTAAACAGCTATTCATCCAGAGGGTTCAGACTCCAACCTGCCCATGTAATGCAATTTCAATTTAAAAACGATTTGCTTCGAACTATCTGAGAAGATTTTGGGAAGAAGAAGAACAAAGGATTTTAGATGGGCTGGATCAATTATTTTTGTAACATACTATAGTATGATATAATATACTAAATATACTAGTGTGTTCAAGGTAGGTTAAATGTTATATGGGGTAAAAGTAATAAAATATAATATAAAATATGTATTATATCCGTTCCGATACGCCCCGGACGCCTTTCTGCTACTCCCCAGATTCCATTCCACTATGCCCCTGATGACATACCCCCCACAGGTTGGCGCGGCGTATTATATGGGTATAACACGTAAAAGTAATAAATATCCATTCTTCTACACCCCTCTACTACGCCCCTGGTCACCCCAGACCCCACAAGGTGCTGCGGCGCCAATTCTCATTCCACCCCCCGCTCACCACCCACCATGACCCCTTGCCAGGCGTGCGCGCGCGCGTAAGTCTAACAATCAAAGCCTCGAAGCCACTTTTTCGCCCGTTTTTGGCCCATAGCATCTATGCGAGTAAAGCGATCGGGATGGTTAAACGTTAGGATGAACTAGACCAAAAATGGAGTCTATGTGCGAAAGAACGGGTTTTCAAAGTCAATTCTTAGGCCTTTTATGGCCCGGACGGCGAACGGCGGACGGCGGACGGACATTTCAAATTTGGATTCTATGCACCTTGAAACGTAATATGACAAAGTTTGAGGGGGGGTTATAAAAATTTTTTGCTATACGATCACATAGGCTTATTATTGGAAATAATAAGCCAAAATACATTCCTCATAAATAAATCAAGGTTAATATAGGGATAGTTATTTTGAACTGTTCTCGTACAATATGTGAATAGTTATTTAACTAGAGGAGACAAGTTAATTAAGGACTTGGAAAGCCCCAATCTAGTGAGAAGATGTACCTACCTACCTAAGAGGCTCTTACGTTCCAATATATATAATGAAATAGTTGCGTAGTGAAAGGGATGTCAAGTACAAAGGCCAGCGATGTGATGAAAAAAGTAAGAAGAGTAAATATCAATGAAACTAATTAACCTTCCGCTAGTCGCGAGCACCTCACAGGTGCATGATATTCTAATTTTTGGCGCTATAGCCATGTACAGTATTTTGCTCCCCTTCCCTCTCGCCTAGCCTCCTAACATCCCTCGTGGCCAGTGCTAATTCGGTTGCAGTCTTTACCACATCAGATGCTTTACAGACCAAATCACCTCACAGATCCAACGGGACTATTCATGTAAGTTATTGCAGCTGAAGACTTTAGTAAGAACGCACCTCACCAATAATAACACAAAGGAAGGCATCAGTGGATATAGAAAATTGTTTGACTCTAGTCAGCTCAAGAAGCAATGAAAAAACACCAAATATTCTTGTCCTATTTTAGGAAAGTACTTGTTTAGGCCACGCAATTCCAATATGCAAAGACTGTCACTCCAGTCAAAAAGATGATCAGAATGTGGATATAGACCAAGAAGTCTTCAGTTAGGTACCTATTTACTAAGATTACGAAAAGATAAATGTATCTTAATTTTACACGATAAATACATTACTCTCACATTCCTAATCATCAGAGGTATTTAGATCAAATTTTAGTTCAGTTATGCCTATATTTTGTGATAGGAATAAATTTTTTGATGATGGAGAACTTAAAAAAATTGTATCTGTTTTTTTTTTTTTTTTTTTTTTTTTTTTTTTTTTAATTCCATTATATCATAGTTTAATTAGGCCATTAGTTATTGCCTTTTATTTCATTGTGAAAATTATATAAGTGAAACTAATACTGAACTAAGTAGACCTACCTATTCTTAGTCAATTACGCTGGTGTTTTTACATTTTCAAATGTAATAAAGTTTATTATTTACTTGCACTTAATTGTCTCCTACTTCAGACAAGGGCTTTCAATGCCCCCACAATTTTTAAGAGTTTTTCTACATTGAAAAATTATGAAAGCACCTCACTGGTGCAGTGCGACTATGAATCAGAGGGAAAAGGGTGCGACTAACGGAAGATTAAAACGAAGTACTATCAACGAAGTCGTTAGCGTTCCTCTTGGCTTAGGTAAGTACCTCACGGCGAGCCCTTCTATGTACGTGTCCTCCACCTTGCGTTGCTGATCCGTTTTAAACACTCTTCCTCTCTTAGCCGGTCTTCCATCCATTTACTCGGAAAAAGCGAACAATGCGGTAATTATCTATGGAATCTGAAGAATTTGAACGTAGGTATGTTTAATTTGGTCTCCTGGCTTGACATTGAGGTACTTCACTGCGTTGATAGTGAAAACAACGCTCGTCGTTAAGAACCAACGACCAAGATGGGCGTTGAGATGAACGGGGACAATTTTCCTCGAATGCTGGCGTCGAGCTGGTTCAAATGAGCCTTCTAACGCTAAAATCTGACTACGGAGGGTTTCGCAATTTCGGCGGGCATTACGAAATTATATATTAGGAATTGGACTGTTCATTCGAAAACAGAGTACCTATATAACTTTATTTCGGAATAATACGCACGATCAGTCAATTGTCGATGAGTCCGATAGCTTTTCATTTGCACTTTCATCAGCGTATATGTTTGTAACGTTTGGTAGGCGACAATTATTAAACGAAACGAAACACGGAAATATAAAGCACAGTTGTAGATTTTATTAGACGAACAAAGAACAGTGGGGTGGCGGGCACATATTTGACAATGAATGTTTAATCGATATCGATACATTAATTATATCGATCTATTTTATAATACAACGTTAATTACATAATATTTAATATATAATATAATACTAATAATAGTATAATGCTAATAACTTAATATGACGCAAGAGAAGAAAGTCGGTCGTGGAATCAAATTAAGCTGCGCTCGTACGACAAAACAGTAAACTAATCAAAACCTAGTTGGCTTATTATGTCCAGCAGGTATTCAGCAAATAACCGCAAATTCAAGTATTTCAAATTCAACGTGAAAATTCAATTGGCAGGAGGATTTTGTTGTCTTTTCCTCGCGATTCATTTGTTGAAACTGAAAAAACTTCTGCGAAGTTGGGTGCGACTTTTAGTTTCCCAGAATCCCTAGCACAAGCGGGTCATTAAAATGTTTTTAACAATTTTAATAGATTCCATGGAGGATTCTGTTTGAGTTTGGCCAAAATCGGTCATTTAGACAATGAGAAACTGCTGCGTGATAAATAAATTACCTTCGTTTGCAGAAGCGTAAAAGGTACCAATCATTTGATCTTTATTATTTTTAATGAGAAATAAATAACATTTATGCTTTAACATTCATGCTTTAAGAAAAGTTGCTTCATTCAAAATATGGCTATTAGGTATACCTACCAGGATCCGAAGAAATAAGAGGAGCGTAGCAACCCAGACCCACAATTTACTGGATACCTCTCTTTAGTAATTAGTTTAGAGCCTAAGGAAGGAAACTGGGAACACCAGCATGAGGGCCTAAGGTGTAATGAGAGGTTTATGGGGGAAACAACTTCAAACCCTCTTGGAAACATAACGAGTGATGGAGAGTGCGGGATTATTTTACGTTATACGTTCACCTCACGAGAGAGATTTATTCTAAAGAAGAAGCATCCATTTAGGTAGTCTCTGTTCTTCGAGATAATATTGAGAGATAGTACTGCCCCTATTTATTCAAGCCCCTAATTAAGGCAGAATTTTTCCGAAATGTGCATTCCGTGAGTATCTTATGTGATACACAGAGAATTGGCGTGGATCTATTTTTTGGCTAGGGGTCAATGTATAAATTTCATAAGATTTCTTTCATTCCAAAAATGTAACGTTTAAATTGATGTATAGGTCACGAGACTTAATGGATCACTACCTCTATCACCGTAATTATGGGGGCTAGAAAAAAACTTCAAGCAGTAACCCTCCTTATTTTTAAGCTAGGAATTCAAATACCACACTTTCGCGCACCGAGCATGCGCGCAAATGCACGAAACGCGCATCTACTTTATTATTTCACATGAGAATCCCCCTTTTTTATTGAGATTTGGAGTCTACGTCAAATTTCATGAATTTACGACCTCTCACTCGATTTTTTAGACCGGGCGCAACCCGTTCCGTGAACACTCAAACTTGCCTAACTACCAAAATTATGCACAACATGGATTCTGGCAAGCCCCAACTGTGGTGCATGAATTTTCATTTTTTCCAACGCTCATTTATATGACGCTATACGTTTCTTGATTTGATTTGATTCGTATTTTGCGTGAAAAAAAAAAAAATCATTTTTTAGGCGGGTGGCACATGAAATTTTATTATTTTTCGTTTTCATTCTCTTTCCATCCTCCTTTCACTGCCGGGGTGGGGATCGGATATGGAGTTAAAAGTAAATAAAAACGAACATTTCCTTTAAAAAAAATTAACATTTCCTTTAAAAATACCATCTGGTGGGGGGAAAACATGAAAAAAAAAGAGTTTAAACGTGTTAAATCTAATCAATTTAATGGGCTCAAAAAGTGCTGGTCAACGAACTCATCCTTTCATTTGGAATGCTTGATTTTTTGCGCAAGATAGAAATATTTATCTCAATCCTGAGGAAAGGTTATCGTCTGGAATGACACATACGGTTCGATTTTAGGACCCTTGTTGTTTTATGTATCATATTCTTGAATGATTTTGGTGGGTATGTGGGTAATGGCACATTCATCTATGCTGATGACTCCACATTTGTATGTTCAGATAAGGACTTGGACATAATGGAATCAAAATCTCTGAACCAGAATGAAAAGGCTGAAAGATGGTTTTCTGCTAATTTTATATAGGTAAATCCTAGCAAGATGCAATCGCTGTTAGTGATAAATAAAAAAATACCCTGAATCGAGACCTGTAAAACTTTTGGGTTTCCATTTTGATACTCGCTTAAGGTGGGCTACGCATCTCGACCATGTGCATAGCAAGCTTTCTAGTAACTTGTTCCTACTTCGAAAATTGGATCCCTGCGTATCGAGAAGGGTGCTTTTAACAGCATACCACAGCTTAGTTATGTCAATCATGTCATACGGCCTCATTGGGGGGGGGGGGGGGGGGGGCATATCCGGGGTTCAAAAGATATTCCGCTTGCAGAAGAAAGCCGTCAGGATAGTCACGCGAGCACCTCACCGAGCACACGCGAGATCCATATTCCAGGAATTGAATTTGCTTACCCTATACGGTCTCTACGTCTACTCGTTACTTCTGTATACCTACAGGCGTCAGAGTAGCCTGCAGCGTAGGTCTGAGGTCCACGGTTATGGGACACGGCAGAGAAATCACAAGTCCCGTTTTGTGGGCTCACAGGCTCTCAGTCTCGTTTTATGTATTTGTGTCCAGCCTTCCTCAACAGGATTCCGAACTAAATTCGCCAAGCTACTGAGTACAGTTTCAAGAAGACGATAAAGGCAGCCTTGACTAGCAACCCACTTTGTAAAATTGATGAGTTTTTTGACAATGATTTTAATTCTACCTGAAGTGATAGCTTGATAAGCAATACAATGCCATGGTTTCTTATTTAGTTTTAGTTTGTTTATTTTTATTTATATTATACTACTTTCTACAGAGCTGACTGAGGAATTTTATAAGAGTACTCTGATCATGCAAACGAATCGACATCCTTATGACTGTTTGTCTTGCAGTATATTCATATTTCATATCATATTCCGATTTCATAACAACGTACCCTAATATTATATGATAACTCACAAAAATTTGCTGATACGATAGTGCTGCATGACGAAAACTTTCATTTTCGAATAGATTTCAGATCAGAAATGTTCAAACTCAAGAAGCACGTGATATTAAAAAAAAAAGAAAAAAGTTAAATGAATGAAGAGAATTGGCTCATTTGGACATGCTGCACCACATGGGCTACATATTTATAATGTGCCCTGCTGATCATCGGAAGTTGATCTTTTCAAATCTGTTGAATTACAATCACAGTTAGCTTGCGGGAGGAGGATAAGCTGATTGGACAAATAAGATCGTAGGAGAGAGTATGGCTTGTAGGTATAACTCTAAATTAATTGAACGTTGTGTTGTAATTCGAAATTGTTTACAACAATGAAAACTTATTCATCAGGCCTCAAACTGTTCCAACATCTGTGTTTCAACTCTGGCAAATAGCGGGTAGGAGGGATAGCGGAATGATGAGAATTTGATTATTCGGGAAACCCTCCTCAGAAGCCTGAGCTTTCCTTGCGCCCACGAACCTACGTGAGCGGGAAACTAGATTGGGGACGAGACCGGTCTCTGCACCTGACAATCTGTTCTTCAAATAATTTCCGACGCCGCATAGCGCGTACATAATTCTTCCCATTTAAGGTACGTTTTGCTCAGGACGACTGTAACGATGATCGTTTTAATACAAAAGTAGTTATCAATGATTTTTCATATAGAACTGCCGTCTGGATTAGTTACTTGACGGGGGGGGATTCTTCATTCAATCTCAGTGAAATCTAGATTTTAGATAACAAAGTTTAAAATAGAGCAGACAATACTCCATTACATTTTTTATTATGATCAACATTGTATTTAGTGAATTTGTATTATATCATTGTCACATTTTAATATTCAATGTCCAACAAATTTTTTCCTTAACCTATGACTACACGTGGTTCGAGAGGGTCAGCATGCTCGTGATATTGCTCAACTGCATCACCCTTGGGATGTATCAACCTTGTGTGGACGAATCTTGTGACTCCAACAGATGCAAGATTCTACAAGTAAGTGAACCACTTTGTTAACTATTTCTACCTATATTTCTTTTTCCTGACAACTTAAAATATGATTTTTTGGCACTTTAAGTGTTTTTCCAAATTTTTTAGAACTATTCTGTCGGGGGAGTATTTGGTGTTTTCTATATTTTAGTACCTTCATGGATTGCCATGATGAGGTACAGAAAAGAGCTGTTGATAAAGTCAAAATTCCAACGTATTCTATCCGGTATAGGGTAGGGAAAGGTGATATATTAATCACCTAAGCATAAATATGTGGTGATTATCCGATATTGCAAATAGTTATTCATGATAGCAGTAATTCTGGCGGTTAGTTGCCTGAAGCTCTGGTCTTTGGAGTTGGCAGGACGCAGTAATTAATTATAAAAGCGCAAATCGCTACTAAAAGTACTGTTGAGTTTCCTTGCTTCTTCTACACTAAAACAGGACTAGTCTTATAACTAAGAGACTGTAATCTAACTTTGGGACACCTGACCCTCGAACTTTGGGTAAGTATAGACACTGGGACGTGGTCCAACTCCAGGAACCATCGCTTATCTTGACCATCGTATTTTTTGGGTTTCCTTCAGGGTGTAGTACCCTCTGTTGAATATTGTAGCACACCCTTCAACAACGTAACCACCTAGTCAAGACGATTAGGACTGTCCGCTGATGCTGCTCCTTTTACAGAAAATTATTCTGGCGATTTCATCATTCTTTGCATGTTGATTATTTATTTAACACACACAACACAGCTCACCGCGCACGCACGGTGTCGTTCTTTAGGTTCTGAATTAAGCGATGTGAAGATGGCTGGATTGTCATTGTCATTTATTAAATTTGTTTTTATCGCACTCCCCCATTGTTTCCCCTTCTTCTTTTGGCAATTCTTTCAAAATGGTCCCCGGAGGAAAACCAATCTGTAATTGCAATGCAGACAATCTTTAAATCCGTTATGCGTATACTAACAGGGGCGAATTATTGCTCCTGTTCCCTGCTTCAGAACCAAAATTATGCAAGAAATTAGATTGAAAGGAGGATGATCTATATTATACTGAAAAGGGATTGGAATTCACGCAACCTGTTTGATAACCCTGTATTGGCGGAAATGTCTCTCTCCATAAATAACACTACGATCCAATGGGATTTGTGTCAGCGATATTGATGAGTGAGAAGAGGATAATCTTGAAGAAAGTGACACGAAGCACAACATCCCGTCTTGTAATCATTCTAATGGTATAGTCGTCTCTGAAAGTAAACAGGTCTTTTAAGACTCCTCCGTTTCAAAGCACTGGGTCATTTGTACGGGGAAGAGTCTTCGGGACGCAGGACGGTGAGGATAGTGGAAAAGCTTAATTGAAGTCATAAGTGTTCATTTGTCCTTAAGGAGAAGCGAGTTGACAGTAAGCCGGGCTTTCCAGCACTTAAATAACACCCTAACTCAACGCCCACACCGCCCTTTATACGGGCCATTACGACCTTTCCAACATACACCGCCCTCACCGCCACACTGCTCCCTCGGTAGTTAAGTTCAGGTGGAAACAGTTAAAAAGGAGTAACAGATAACTTAACGAGGATTTCAAAAGGGGTCGTCTGCAGAAGCTGACGTAGAGACCATACGGACATTACCATTATGTTCTTGTAAAGAAGAACTCTGCAGATTCTAGCGCAAAGTTTTGTAGTCGGTCCTAGCACATCATTTTTCCTCCTCCATCATTCAAACATGTTTTCGAGTAATTAACCTTAGCGATAGACCGAAAAAGATGTAACCCCTTCCCCAAGGTTGCAATACGGTACGGAGATTCAGGAAATCGAATAAGAAAATCATCAATTTCATGAATTTAATTATTTAATTTCATAAATTCAACAATCTTTTTTATGGTAGCATCATTTTAAATTGTATGTGAAAATTAAGGAAGTAATGGTCTGATTTAGTGGCACAGGTTTGGAACCGCGAACAATGTTAAGTGGAATATATTGGATAATATATGACTTAAAAACCGTTGAAGGACATCTCTTGTGTCAATAAAATGAAATTTAAATGAGATTTAAAAAAATCGGAAAATGTGGGAAAATATGCGCTTCAAAAATCATTAAAAATAGCTCAAAACTGCTCAAAATCGTTGAAACTTAGAATAAACTCTGGATCAAACAAATTATAACACCTGTCACGAATATCAGATGAATAGAGTTAACTATTCAATTTATCGCAATTAACCTCTTCATTTACCCTCCCTCTATCTTCAATTTTGAAATTCCTGACATACAATTGGTTCAGAATTGTATCCTGGGGAACGTCGACATAATTTGCCAAAGAAACAAAAAAAAACTTTTTTTTGGCATTACTCCCCTCCATTACCCCTTTTCTACTATGAAATTCAAAAGTTCCGAGGATTTGTTGCATAACTAAACTAAATTTGTATACGAACGAAGAACTAATTTCGAAAATCGGTTGAGAATTTTTGCACGGGCCGTGTCGACAAATTTTGTCCTTTACACACAACACACAGATCTTCACACATACACCTAGGTTTTTTTCTCACGGTTCGAATCTTAGGATGGTTTGGAGTGGGTTCGTGTGGGGGTCTATTCATTTTAGCGAATTTCTGAAGAAAATTAAGCTATTGCTCTCGCCTCAAAATTTGTAGAATGTGAATTTTTGAAAAAATTGTATGCAGAAATCCGTTTCAGGCTATTCTGAATCATATTCTGAAGTTTAACGCATTTTTTTATGTATGTATGTATGTATATTATGTATGTATGTATATACCTATGTATGTATATATGTATGTATATATGTATGTGTCATTCCAGACGATAACTGTCCGTAGGATTGTGCTAGAAACTTCAAACAAATTTTAAAATGTTAAGGACACAAAACGAAAGTTCAAGTCCGTTGGCCAGCACAATCGGATTACATCTTCGGGTTGAAATTTTCAAAAATGTAGTCAAAAATTTCAAAATAGCCTGTTTTTTGCGATTTGTTGTGCGAAATAATTTTTTCAGCATACTAACATGTGGTATATTCGGAATCAGCGTAAAATTTCCTATAAGAATATGTATCAAGTTTTCAAAAATTTCAAAGTTGAAAAATCTGTCAAAAATCGAAGTAATGCCGTTCGCTAGTTGTAAAAATCGGTAATATTTGCATGAAACCTTTGCATGAAACATCTTCAAAAATTCGCTCATGGGGTCATACTGCATGACTGGACTTTTTATAATTATCTTGTTTTTTCTCATGCTTGGGTTGTCCCACGACCCCTTGACCAATTTCAGTTGGTCGTCTCTCTATTGACGAAACCTAGGTTCACAGGAACGTCCAAAAAATACGTACGATACATTTTAAATAGTATTAGTTTGTCAGACGGAAATTTGTTCATATTGGTACCCGCATATCTCTAAGAAACTGTGGTATGATTCACCTAAACAAATAATGGGGGGGAAAAGGTTCTACGGTAAAAAATCGTATATTTGCTTGACTGATCAAAGTCTGGGAAACGAAGGATGAAGGAAAACAACGTCAGAGAGCGGTCTTTTCAGAATGTTTCCATTCCACAAGGAAAACTCATTCCCAGAGAAAGCTCATTATGTGGGGCCGGGAGTGGTCAAGGGAGAGGTTTTTGGGTCGTTTCATAGCAAAGTTCGTTTGTGGTGGCGCTTTCCCTTTTGTTGAAGAGTCGAAAGAACGATAGGGAAGGCGGCCGTTCGTGGTTTGAGGTGATCCAATTGCCTCGGTCCGGAGTACTCTCCTTTGACAGGTGAGGGATCGATTCGGGTTATCAGACCTCCACTCTGTGAAGTTAATGCCTCCCTATTATTGAACGACCGCGTGAAAGGGGTGTTCGGAGTAAGTTATGTGTCAATGTTGGTATCAGATTGTGTAGGAGTAGGGATTTTCTAGTTCTGATTTCGGGTCTTTCAGGAATCGCGCAAAAAGAACTTTACTGTCTCTAGGCAGATGTATAACAGAGGTACCTACACATGAACGTCTGCCAAGTTGGGTGGGCAGTATAGCTTCCTCACATATTGTAACATGGATGAATTGAATTAGTTGAAGGAAAAAGAACGAGTAGAAATGATTGATAGGTCGGCGTTATAAGAAGTTAATGTTTGCGCATACGCACATATTACTATTAATCCCACGGCAATGCAATTTATAGGGTAACGTCTAGGAGCTAAACGCACAATCCTTCAATATTTCATAAAAATCGGTCTATTAGTCTCGGAGTTTTGTCTATGTCGATTAATTTTAGTTTCGCACATTTGCTACAGTTATTACTGCAACGATTGCGATATAATTCATAGGGAATTTTCCTGGAACACATACCCATCTACTCCCCGAGTTTGAACGAAATCGGACTAACAGATGCTAAGAAATCGACGTTATAATAAATTAACGTTCACGCATGCGCACAGACTACTATTTATGTGACGGTAATGAAAGATATAGAGCATTGTCTAGAAGCTATCCCGCACGGTTGCAATCTAGAAAAAGTCCCGCAATTTAAAATTTTATTTCTCTCTCTCCCTCTTTCTCTATGAAATTTTCATCTAAACCGTCCCATTAGAGTCGGAGTTATGCCTGTGTCAATCGATATTAGTTTCGCGCATGCGCGAAGATTATCACTACACCAATCGCAATATAATGTATAGGGCGTTTTCCTGCATCATACACATTTACCTACGGAGTTTGAACTAAATTGGACCATCAAACAATGAGAAGTTGGCGTTATGAGAAATTCACGTTTGTCCATGCGCACAGGCTACTGTTGATCCGACGGCATTGCAAATTATAGGGGAAAACCCGCATAATCCATGAAAATTTCCTTGGAATCGAACTTAAACTTGGTATAGTTTTTGGCGTGACAAGAACTTGCCACAGACAGACAAACAGACATCAGACAGACAGATGGATACGGAACCAAAATTGATCGGCAAGCTTCGACACACAAAAAAAGTGGAAATTTTGATTTTGGAGGAAAAAAAATTGTTTCGACTTCAAACACGAACACAAAGCTTCCCTACCTTCGGTAGAGAGGAAGTAATAGACTTTTTACATGACAGGGGTCTGAATATCAAAAAATCTGGGATCCAGTGTAGCGAATTTTTATAGAAAATTAAGCTATTACAATTTTCCAACACATCATGATTTTGAGATATAGACCAATTTGTCAAATTTTCCTACTAGCTGAAGTTAATTTCTCTCTATTATTGAACGACCTCATGAAAGGGGAGTTCGAAATGAGTTATGTCTCAATGTTGGTATCAGAGCAGCAAATGAAGAGGACTAAACCCTTACAACTCAAATAAATCCAGAACCATTAACAATACCTTCTCCATAACGCACATTAATATTGCTCTTTCCTCCTGTTTTTCAGATGTTCGATGATTTTATTTTCGCATTTTTCGCTCTGGAAATGTCCATCAAGATGATCGCCATGGGTGTTTACGGCAAAGGAACGTATCTTGCTGACTCCTGGAACAGACTAGACTTCTTCATCGTTTTGGCCGGGTAAGTTTAACCCCTTCGTTATGTTGTTAGAGTCTTCCGTTATATTTCTTCAAATTTTCAGATATGTCTACATTCTTAAGCGCCTTACGTGGAATGTGAAATCCATTATTCTCACAAATTTGGAAGATGTGGTTCAGCTAATTTGTCAAATATGTCGAAGATTCGTATGAACCCGAGGAGAGACTTCATCACATGCCGACCGTTCGGGGCAAGCAGCCGGATATCGTTGCCATTAATTCCGATGGGTCTGCCATAATGCTGGATCTCCAGGTTGTCAATTGCAGCGTAGACTTGGAGCAGACCTGAGGGGCTAAGATGAGTAAATATAATTGAAATGATCGGCAGCAAGCGATATCTGAGCTAAAAGGAGTGGCGATTAATAAAATCAAGGTCATGGCCGCGACCGTTTCATGGTTGGGTGTGGTGTGGGAAAAGTGCCACGGAGTTACTCGAGCTGGGCATCTTCGTGGCAGTGCTCCGTGGTACCACCACCCGCGTCATTGGGGCTCTTACCTCAACCGGTGGTCATTTTATAGGGGCACTTCCTTTCATCCCTCTCTTCCTTCTCCTCATGCAACTTCCTTCATCCCCTGAGCCGGCGTCGGGTAAACCTGGGCGTCCTCCCCACACTTAATGGAGTACCCCCTCCGCTTTTGAGGGGAGTTTCATTTAAAAAAAATGTGTGTGTGTGTGTGTGTGTGCGCGCGCGCGCGAGCGCGCGTGCGCGTATGCGTCATTCCACTCCTTAGGATTGAGATGAAAATTCCATTCTTGCGCCAAAAAATCAATCTTTCTACATGAAAGGATAAGTTCGTTGGCCAGTACTCAAAATTACTAAAAATGGCTAGAAACGACTAAAAATCGTTACATTTATTTTTTAGCAGAACATTACTCAAATAAAGTATCAACTATAAAATAGAGCATTCAAAATTTTAGGTACAAAATTATGCTGAAAAAAATTTAAATTGCATTAAAATTTTATTTAAAAAAAAGAGAAATCAACTGCAAAAAAAACCTAAAAATCCAAAATCTCTTTTTGAATAGCAGATTATTATTTGGAATACGTTTTTTATCCCTTAATAATAGTTAATTATTCCTTTACACCCAAAAAAACTCCAATTTCAAAACAATGTAACAAAATTATAATACTAAAATTTACGAAAATTCACCCGTACGATCATGTTGCATGACTGGAAGTTTTTAAATGTTAATTTGGCGGCAGCCCTGTCTCTGCACGAGTAACAATCTCGTATGTGTGGGCAATACAACAGAAATTAAGTAAATTGCGGAAATACGGAATAGGGTTCAAGATTTAATTTTCAGATTGAATTTATCGCGTTAAGCATTCCAACGTCATCAATCCCTTTTCAATGACGCCTCAGATATTCCGTCATTGTCAACTTCTGAGATTACTCCTCCCGCCCCCAAAATGGTCTTTTCCGCCCGAGTTGACTCATTGCCTTATTCCATGACAGTTATGGTAAGTTGAAGACAAGATGATCTCTTCTCATGAATATTTCATTACCCCCGCTTCCCCTCGCCTTGTATTTCCCATTCTTCAGGCCGACCAGGTAGTCGGCTTATGCTATTAATCTTGACTCGATTTAATTCCTTCTTTCGGAGACAATCTGCATTTTAATTAGCCATCGGAAAGTGGGGTTTTGTGGAGAGTAAACTCCCTCTTTACTTGGATGAGTTTTCTTGCGAGTACACTGCTTTTCAATTTGGTTGAGCGTCCATCGCAGGGTTACCATTATGCTGAAATTGAATAGAGGTAACTTGAATCAACTTGATAACGGATTAATTAACAATTAAGAACCATATTTTTGCATTCCTTGATGTACCTATATATATATCATTTCACTGATTTAAATACACAGAAAATTATATTAAAACTTTTCCGATGTAGTATACACAATTAGTTTGAATAATGAAGAAATACTAAACAGTGGTAGAGCTGCCCTAATTACAGAGCAACTTTTGGGAATATAATGAGAAAAAATAAGTTGTCAAAAAACCTACAAGAAACATATTTTACGGTAGTTTAAAAATCGCAACAAAAAAAATCAATTTTCACACCTCCAGAGCTGCTGTTGGTCTTATTCAACGCAGTAATACTCCAAGTATTAGCGCAATTTTTTTATGGTCACCAAGTGGTGTAATGTGTACAAACTTTAAAAAACTGTAAAAACATCGTCAAAAATCGGAGAAAATCCTCGTTTTTTGACGGTTTTTATGCCAAAGGAAGGTTAAAGAGGATTTCAGACCCTTCATTAATTCGTGGTATAGGCGTGTTCAGCGTTGAATTTCCAACCTTTTAATTGAAAGTAAATTATCCTGGATTTTAAGTGATTTGTTTGAAAACGCAGGTGCCGTACCTCAAAAATTAAACGTCTACGTGGAAAACGGGCTTCGGATTCTGATTTAGCACCTTCGAAAACCCCCCGTAGCAGATTCGTAGGGTACGACTTTGATTTTTTTTTTTTTTTTTGCAGTGTTATTATTTAGAATGCGTTTTTCCCCATAAATGAATTGATAGTTAACCATTCCTTCGCACTCAAAAAGCTCAAATTTCAAAACAATTGAACATAAATATAATACCATTGTTTGCCTAAATTTTACGATCGCGTTGCATGACTGGAACTTTTCTCCCCGTTTTCGATAGATGTAATTTCAATTAATCGATTGAGATCATCCGTATGTTCATCCGTTCGCTCTCTTCAAAGATTAGTAGACGGCTGGCCGGAAAAAAGTACGTCAACATGAGTGGGGAAGAAGACACGTGTAAATGTTATGAAAAGTTGATAAATGTAGCGCTCTATGTATAAGCATACATCAAATTTCGAGGAGTATGTGTACTGTCTTTCAAATGGTATATAAATATAAGTTATTTTTGGTTCACTTGTAATATAGCTTTATACATTTATTTTATTAGATTTTATTACATTCATTTATTGTAAATTGTTAAATACTCAGCAGCTCCTGAAAATTTGCGGCCGACATTCGTTGTAAGTTTGCGTACATCTTTGGATCGCTTGCCGCCAGCTCTGGAAGTTGAATCGCGAACACACCAAATCTTTTTCGCTGCCGAATCCATTCTTTCACTCAAAGACGTTGTTTACTCCTTCTTTCAGGTTTCCTCATGATAATTAGTTGAAATAAGCTGTATTTGCGAGTTTTACTACAGCTTCCTTTTACTTATCTACCTTGTCTGGACGTAACTTTTTTAAGTAGTGTAAAAGCACCAATTTTTGACACTTATCCAAATGTTGACACTTCAATTTCCAATCCAAGGAATAAGAAAATGGGACACTGTAGATTATCAAAATCGACGTCATTCGGAAGATGAGAAAGTAATGAGAAAGTTAAGGATGACCGATTCCGCTAGTTATGAAGAACGTAACAAACCGTCTGGGTGATGTGATATTGATGACAACCGTAACCTGTCACTCCAGTGACATTGTCACAGCTATGCAGCTTAGTGAGGTGAGTCTACAATTTGGATGCTTCGGGTCAAGTATATGAGGAAATAATTACAATTTGAATTCAGATGATCTATTAATATGAGAAAGAAGGCGTAGCCGTGGAAACCCTAAAATTTCAAACCAAAAATATGGTTTTGTTCGGTATCAAAATTAGGTTCCATAAAACGTGTTTATGTCATAATGTTGACCTCTGTGTCAATATCAGGAGAAACTTTTAATTTCATTGAAAAGTTGAAATTTGGATTTAAATCAGCAAGGCGAATATAGAGAGATAATATTTCTAAGAAAATATAGATAGAGAGAGAATATTTCTAAGCAACCCAACAAAACTTCTACTTTATTGAATCGCTCCATTTTCTAATGGAGGCCTACTAAGCCTAATCCATTTCAAGATATTCTTTGAGAATATTTCAAAAATAATATCGGAGTTCGGGAGCTCTACTGCTGTGCAACCGTGCATCGAAGAATGGTCTGCCACCTATCGGATTGAATAGGAAGTTATCTAGTTTCATTTGGTAGGCGGTAGGTAGTACTAGCACTTATCAAAGCAATGTTATCACATTTTTGTTGTTAGTTTCATTAGCAATTGTCGTTAGTCATGGCTACCAAGCAACAAAAAGCTTTTTGTGTGCTCGAGTTCGGTTGCACTCAATCAATAGTTACAGTGCAACGAGCATTTCGTCAACAATACGGAATTTATCCTCCAAGTGACAACAACATTTGACGATGGTTTCACCAGTTTTGTGACACCGGATGTCCCTGCAAAGGTAAGAGCACTGGCCGAGCTCGCTCCGCTTCCTCAGCTGAAAACGTTGCCGCTGTTCAAGCTGCATTCACTCGTAGTCCCTCTAAATCTGTTCGGCGACCGAGTATTAAGTTACAAAGTCATCTAGAAGTGTGTAGAGGGTGCTCAGACGACGGTTGGTAATGGAACCATATCGCTTGCAGTTAGTCTAGGCACTTCGATGAGGAGATTAGACACGACGATTGGAATTTGCAACTACCATTCTCCAAATCTTTGACATGGATGTTCACTTCTGTTCGAGAATTATCTTTAGCGACGAAGCAACTTTCCACTTGAGTGGGAAAGTCAATCGTTATAATGTACGAATGTGGGGCCTAGAGAACCAACATGCAACACTCAAACATGAGCGCGACTCTCCAAAAGTCAACGTGTTTTGTGTTGTTTCCAGGAGGAAACTTTATGGACCTTTCTTTTTTTATGGAAACACAGTGACAGGGGCTTCCTACCTACAAATGCTCCATTTTTCAACAAGATGGTGCACCCCCTCACTGGTCCTTGCAGTGCGGCATTTTCTGAATGAGACTCTCCCTCAAAGGTGGATCGGCCGGTCGGGAGATAGGGATCTCTCACTTATCCACTGGCTTCCCAGGTCACCAGACATTACACCATTGCATTGAGTGAAAGGGTGCGTTTTTACTCCGCCAATGCCTAAGAATGTGGAAGAAATCAAGGTAAATATTACTGCTGCATTTCAAACTGTCACACCTGATATGTTAAAGAGAGTTTGAGAAGAATTTGGATATCGATTGGATATTGTGAGAGTTACTCGTGGGGGGGGGGGGGGGGGCATATTGATCAACTGTAGACAATATGGGAAAAGAGTAAAATTTACTAAAACTGTTTTTGCATTTATATTCTTAATAATACAGCTCTTTGAAACACCCTGTATTTCTATGTGTTCACAAGCATTTTTGCCCATTTACCACAATGACAACTTCAGGCAAAAGAAGCATTATTATTTAACATAAGTGTCAACATTAAAAACTGAAAATGCCAACATTTGGAATTTCTGAAGGCATGTATGTCAACATTTGGTTAAAAAAAAAAAAAGAAGCTAAATTTCAAAAAAGCGCTTTGTGATAACCAACAAAGTTATTGGAGAAATCGAATATATGCAAACTATTCACAACGAACTCACAATTTATAATACCTACTTGGGAGTTCCATTTTCTTGAACCCGTGGTTAAAACACAGAATCTCAGAGAGTTGTCCCCTGACAGTGTCAACAAAATTGGTTCTTTTACCCTTCTTAAAAATGATAGAATCAATAAGTACATAAATAGACGGTACGCGCAACAAGCTGTTACGACCCAAAGTGTTTCTTTGAAAAGTATTTTTCTACCCAATAACAAGAAAACATTACGTTGTTTTGGGGAATTTCCGTGCTGACTTGTTTTTCCCCCTCCTTCTTCTTTTTCATAAGCTACTAACTACCTTTCAGACAAAATATTAACCTAAAGCTTAATCCTTAACTATGGGAAGAGAAGATAAAGAGAAAAAAAGAATAGCTCATCTGTTCCCATTAGTTTAGCTCCGTTACTCTAGAGATACCTACCTAATGCGTGAGATCCCTCCACCCCCACCCCTCCACGCTTTTCATTAGCCCCACGAAATATCAACAGGAGGTGTTCCAACGCGTAGGGACCACCTTTATTTCTGTAGGTACCAGGGAAGAAAAAAATAAATAAAGAGAGAAGGAAACAGAAAAAAAAGCATCGTGGGTTTTTCGGAGAGCGAACGAACGTTGAAGGGGAAAAAGTTTCAATCTTTTCTGGAAAGGGGAAAAAAATCCGCCCCTTGGTGCGTTATCTGAAAGTGAGGGTTTTTCCAGTTTATTCGGCAGATTAAATTGAAGTATAGAGGACTTGTGATTGGGTTCGAAACCCATTACGGTGATTAAAGGGTGTTACTTTTAGCGAATTTTTGAAGAAAATGAAGCTATTGCTATGGCTTGGAAATGATGAAAACAAAATTTTTGAAAATTTTCTTCATTGAAATCCGTTTTGGGGCATTCTGAAACGATCCCTGAAGTTTGCGCTTTTTCATATATATATATATATATATATATATATATATATATATGTATATATATATATATATATATATATATATATATAAATAAATATATATTTATATATATATATATTTATATATATATATATATATATATATAGGGTTTTTTTCAGTTTATACTGCAGATTATTTTATTGCGGAATGTTCCCTGATCTCCTGAAGGTTGCTTTGATTCTTCCTGTTCACAAGAAGGGTGACCCATCTCGTGTTGACAATTTTCGGCCCATCAGCATTCTGTCCTTTCTGGCCAAGCTCTTCGAAACACTCGTCTATAATCGACTGATAAATTTCCTGACAAGGTGCAACGTGCTCAACCCATGTCAACATGGTTTTATCAAAAGTAAAGCAATCGATTCAGCTGTGTTTGAGCTCACTGACTTTGTGTACCGTGGCATTGATAAAGGTCAAGTAGTGCTGGGAATGTTCGTGGACCTGACTAAAGCATTTGACCTTGTACCTCCCAACTTGCTTTTGAAAAAGTTTGAATTCTACAGTCTGAGGGGTGTGGCTTTAGAATGGTTTAAATCGTACTTGGGACAGCGTTCATGGAAAGTTGGAGTTTTGGCCTCAGGTGGGATTGAATTATCGGATGAGAGAACTCTGCAAAGAGGTGTACCACAGGGCAGTATCCTTGGACCATTGGCATTCCTATTATTTGTAAATGACTTTCCTGAATTTGTGTCCACCACTGACCCTAGTATAAGAATCGTGGAATACGCCGACGACACAAATGTGGTTATAGACAAAGAAATAATTTCTGAAGCAATTGATTCTTGCCTCATTGTCCTTCGTAGAATTCGAGAATGGTTAAGTATGAATGGTTTGTCACTTAATGATGCTAAAACTCAATGCATGTTCTTCCGTTCTCTACGCTCTCAGTTGAATCCCCCAGCTTCATTGCAGCTGGATGACATGAGTATTGCGGTGGTTTCCGTCACAAGGTTTCTTGGTATGCAGATCTACTGCAATATGAAACTTGATGATCACGTATCAGTGGTTTGTAAACAGCTTGGCAGTTGCTGCTATTGTTTGCGGAAACTGAAAACGATTGCTTCAAAGGGTATCGTACTGAATGCTTACCATGCTCTCTTTATGAGTAAGGCTCTTTATGGCATAGTTTATTGGGGTAATGAAAAAAATCTTGATGTTGTGTTCAGAGTGCAAAAAAGGGCGACTCGCATTGTCCCAGGTCTAAAACCATTTTCTTCTTGCAGAGGACAATTCAGAAATGCAGGTTTACTAACAATACCGTCAGCATTCATAATGCAATGTTTAACTTTCTACAGGAAATACTCCGCCTATTTCGAAGAATTTAAATTTTACCACACCTACTCCACCCGCAGTGTTGGTCTTCTTCGGCTTTCTCAGCATAGTCTCTCTCTATTTCAAGAAAGCGCACTTTACCAGATTGTGAAAGTTCACAATAAATTCCTGCATTTTCAAATTGGGGGTAGCTCGTTTTCTACATTTAAGAAGAATTTGAAGTTGTTCTTCGAGGAACAAAGGGTTTTACTCTCTTAGTGGATTTTTTAACCATTGATTTGTTTATTATCCATTTTTGTTAATATTGTGCTCTGTTGTTTTGGAATATCTATGTATAAACTTTTTTGTAATATTTTTCTTTGTTTTAAGTAATATTTTACTTTGTTGACACTTTCTACTCACACGTAGTTGTGATTTATGGAAATAAAATACAATTATTATTATTATTATTATTAAATTGAGGTATAGAGGTCCTGTGATTGGGTTCGAAACCCATTACGGTGATTAAAAGTTTTGTTACTTTTAGCAAATTTTTGTAGAAAATGAAGCTATTGCTATGGCTTGGAAATGTTTAAAATCAAAATTTTTGAAAATTTTCTTCATTGAAATCCGTTTTGAGGCATTCAGATACTAGCCCTGAAGTTTGCACTTTTTTATATGTATGAATATAAAAGTAGCAGGAGTAGGTACTAACATGGAAAAACCGAAAAACTACCAAAAAGCCATAGTTTCTCATTTTTTCCCTCATAGCGCAAAGCGTTCGAAAATTTCGTTGATTCAGTATGTTGTTCTACGTGATTCAGCCGTGTAATCTCATGTCCCAATTCAATATCTCCGAAACTCCATTGAGATGTAGCATATATTAATTGAAGGTCAAGTCACCTACACGTAACATGAAACCAATACCATTTGGCATGAGAAATGACAGAGTGGTCACTGGTCTGCGTGGTGTCCTTCAAGACTTCCAATAAGAGACCGAAAACTGGTCAATCGGGTAGCCACCGGCCATATCCGTCTTACTAGTAGACACCGGCTAAGCGCAGAAGCTCGAGATGTTGTTTGCTGTAGTTTTGGGAGAGTTCTGTCCATCCGCCACTTCCTGGAGTACTTCCCAGAACTTATGGAACTCCGAGTCCAGCATAGGTCCCCACAGTGGGTTGTCATTCAATCTGGACCAGACAAGGTTCAGTCGCTATTGTTGTTCCTGCTTGTCGGCTGAACCACAAACTATGATATCTGATCTGTGGTAAATTCATTGTGCATCTTGTCATGTAGTTTTTTTTTTCACTTTGCTGATTATGCATAGTAGTATGTTATGAGATCTAAGCCTATTCATCATCTAGTCTAAGTTGCATTATTCTATAAAGGCCGATGTAGAGGTTAAACAGTGGTCATCGCAGTACCCCTTGTTGCAAAGTCCGGCGATTCCTTTCTCTGTTGAATGTTGTTATATTGTTCTTTTTTACCCCTCCGATCTGACAGTGGAATCCACGACGGCACTCCGTTTAGAGACTAAGGACAAGATGGCTCCCCTTATAATCGTATCACTTATAGTTTTCCCTTGGACACCTTGTTCAATGCCGCTGATGACCCTATTGGTTGAGGTGCGGCTTAAATCATTAAATAAAAAAGTATCAACCGAAATTCATTATTTTGAATTTGAAAAAATGGGAGTTTTGATTCCAAAAAAGCAAAGTTTGTGTACACTGCTTAAGCAACACAGCAGAGGGAGAGGGTCACAGTTTGCTTTGTTTCGAGAATAGGAATGGAGACCTTTTTTAGGCGAGATATGCTTTTTACTGCACCATATGAGCATTCTAAAAATAAAATTCAGGACATTTTTTACATGCATATATTTGGATGAAGAATATAGGTATTAAACTAAATTTTCAAGGACGAAGATTAAATCATCTAATAAAAGCATATTGTGGCACTATAAACAGTGCTGGGAAGCAAAACATCTTGGTTAAAATAGTAAGCGAATGATTTTGTCTAACTGCTCTGCTCGCAGTGCTTGGTATATAACAATTAACAACTGCTGGTGCGACAATGCTTACTCTTGCTGACCATATTTTAGGCAGTGCATGTACTGCTGAAGATTGACTCTGTCCAGCTCCCGTTAGACATGCTCAATATTACAAGCAATGGTTATTTCTGAATTAATCTATCGTAAATTTATGTATTAGTTCTTGATTGGATCCCTTGAATAATTAATCGTTTCGCCGTGTTCCAGGGCCTTCGAGTACTGCCTGAACGTGGACAACATGAACCTGTCCGCAATCCGCACCATCAGAGTTCTGAGACCTTTGAGAGCCATCAACAGAATACCAAGTAAGAACAAAACATTTCTCTACTTTATCTCTTTTTTGACTTGGCATGCATTTTTCTGTGTATGTGAGCCAGTTTTTCTGTTTTTTCGATGCTACAGGCCGTAATTTTTAAGCTATTGATTTGAAACTTGGAAGGTACACTCCTTAGACGCCCGGAATTTTCTGTATATTTGCCTATGACGATCCGACTCGTTGTGGCGGCGATATCGTATACGACAGAACGAAACGAATTCGTATTTTGTATGGAATGCGTTAGTTTTTGACGTGTTGAATCAACTAAGATTGATATGCTATTATATTACATATAATACTATGTTAGTATTATACATGGAGGTAAGTAACAAAGAAAATATAAGTTTTGTGCGGTTCTTATGTGGAAAGATGAACCGATAGGATTTTGTTGTATTTCGGGCAAGGTGTATTATTTCAGCATTACCTCCGCTGCCGATAGCCCTTTTGGATCTGCTCAGATGCACAGACCCTCGCAGAACTATGCTTATCAGTTAGATTAGATCGAACTTCCATGTACAGAGACTCGCGGCGCTTTAATGTTTCTTAGTAAAGTTAGATCATACAATAATGCCTCGGTCATCCCATCTATCGGGTGCAGTGGAATAGTACCGTTGGTACGCGGCCAATTAAATGGCGTACGAAGTTTTTCCGCATATACGTATTCTTTTCTTCAGACTTATTTACGTTCTTAATAGACGCTATTAATACTATAACGCATCGGGGATTACGCCCCGATAATAATATGTAGGAAATACGTTAATCTATATCTATACTATTAATAAGAATGAAACTCCGTCTGTCTGTCGTGTCTATGCACGGCCAAACGGCTGAGTGGGCCGGATCTACGAGTGGGGGGATCTTCTTGGGATTTTCCGATAGGGTGTATAAGCGAATTTAAAATTGTCTAATCCCAGCCGAACCATGGGCCGTAGGGCGGGAGGGGGGTCGAAGTAAGAATTAATGTGCGCTTTTTGGACTTCCCCGCTTCCTCTACCCCTCTAAACGGCCGTCGAAAATTACGGAAAAATACCGGTTTCGTAGGTTTTTGAACGAGAAAGACGACGGCGCGATCAGATCGCGAAAAAAGTATCGGGAAATGCGTCAAAAAAATGCGAGAGTACGGACCCGTTTTCTCGAAAAGTCCGACGAAAAACTTGGTTTTTTCAGATTAAAATATACCCCATAAAGGTACGTTTTTCGGAACGGTTTTCGCGGGCGAAATAAAGGTTTTATCCCGCCGAATCTGAATCCGAAATCGGATATCGAAAAAAGTGACGGGAAGTTGGTCGAACTGCGAGCGGAAGCGAGACGAAGCGTTTAATATGAGAAATTAATTGTGCCGTGGACCCGAGAAGGCTCAAGGAAGGGTTCGATGACTCAGGTGGGTTTTCCCCATTCGCCCTTCAAGGCTCATAAAATAATGGCCTACCTAAATACAGACAAACATTCAACATCTGACTGTACTGTTAGTACTGAAGTGTCCTTAAAACTATATTTTCGTGGTTCCACATAATGTACCGCGTTTGATAGTAATTTCCAACAGAAAAAAACGTCTGCCAAGTTGGGTGGGCAGTATAACCCGGGCCGCCATTTCACAATGCTCTAAGAAGACGGAAGTGGTTCGATGACTCAGGTGTTTCACAATGTTGCGAGCAGGTACACATAGGTATACAGCTATACCTTGCGAGCGAAGCGAGAGCCATTTTAACAGAATAAATACGGGTTTTTTCCTACACATATACAGCAATACCTTGCGAGCGAAGCGAGCAACATCCCCTAATAAACTTTTCGTGGTTCCACGAAGTTTTATAAGATTTAATTTGTTTGTAAGAATTTCCAACAGAAAAAACGTCTGCCAAGTTGGGTGGGCAGTATAACTTCCTCAAGCGAGCGAAGCGAGCAACATCCCCTACAGAGGTTAAACCTACCCTTAGGGACCTACCGTTTGTGAGCAAAGCGAGCAACATCCCCTACATGTTTCAATTGTAATACATCGCACGTATACAGCGACACCTTGCGAGCGAAACGAGCAACTTATTGGGGGGGTCCAGGGTTTTTCCTACACATATACAGCCGTACCGAGCGAGCGAAGCGAGCTACATCCCCTACACACGTTAAACCTACCCTTAGGGACCTACCGTTTGCGAGCAAAGCGAGCAACATCCCCTACATGTTTCAATTGTAATACATCGCATGTATACAGCCACACCTTGTGAGCGAAGCGAGCAACTTAATGGGGGGTGGGGGGGTCCAGGGTTTTTCCTACACATATACAGCCATACCGAGCGAGCGAAGCGAGCAACATCCCCTACACACGTTAAACCTACCCTTAGGGATCTACCGTTTGCGAGCGAAGCGAGCAACATTCCCTACATGCCACACTTTGCGAGCGAAGCGAGCAACATTCTTACATGCCATACTTTGCGAGCGAAGCGAGCTACATTCCCTACATGCCACACTTTGCGAGCGAAGCGAGCAATTTAATGGGGGGTCCGGGGGGCTTGCCCCCCGGCTGGACGTGGAAGCGAGCGTAGCGAGCTGGAGCGGCTAGTTTTAAATAAGACGGAGTTGGTGGATCATACGTCAAAACCTTGTGTCCCTCTGAGGGAGGGACTCTAGTTATTTCCACTTTCCAAGTTTTTCTTCCACGCATTTTCCATCAGTTGTTTCCAGAGTTTCCGGGTGAATCCGAAATACCCCATCCCGTGACCCAAGACTCCACTATCTTGTTTATTTGAAACGCCGACCTCCGATCAGAAGTGATGCAATGGTCGCCACTTCTGGCACGATCGACAGCTTTCGCGGATAACATGTTTTAAATTTTAAACCTTCACTTGGCCAGTGCTCAGAGCTCGCGTACAACCTCCTCAGTTCGTTTTGAATAAATGAAGCCGTCATCCCGGGAACATTTCCATATTTATTTCCGGTCCGAAGTTTATTAATGGTATTCCATTCAGAGCTGAGATGGAATTTCTCGCTATAGTGGCAATAGCACACAGTTGTATCGACCTGCAGAAATAACAACAGCGAATATTACGCAGCATTTCTGGAATAACCGAGATTTGTTTTTGTTGATTCATCGAGGTTTATATAGAATGACAGGGTTTATATTGTATTCTGGAATTGAAAACCCTTTGACACGACCTAAATACAGCATTGAATACCGTTAAATTAAATTTTTAGGAGAAAATAAATGTTGCCATATTTGACCGAAAACTAAACGCTGTATGATTATCACAAACTATGACGGGCAATATGATAAGTGAACCTCAATTAAAACTAGAACCATTCACGCAGCATGTCCATTTAAGCGAATTTTCATAATTGTTCGCGTTATATGTTATGTCACATTGCGTGCAAAAAAGTGGATAACTGACAAATTTCTGGCAAAAAACTTAGAGTTTAATATTGTGCTATTAATATTAAATATACTAACTAATTTAGGTATTTTTGAATCAATTTTTAAGCATGTATAAATGGATTTTGATATAACCCTAATGTATGAAAAATCTGATATTGACTTGAAGAGAATCAGTTCCAGTTTTGAAAACCTAACTATTGAATAAGATTTGTAGCTTGTGGAAAAGGATATTGAAATAATCAAGCACAAACACACTTTAATGAAAATAATGACCAAGATTGAAGATGAGAAAATAACCTTCCAAGTAGTTTTTAGTTTATTTGTTTTTCTCTATTTATGTGTTTTTAAGGGTAAAAATAGTTAGTTGAGGGGTAAAATTCGGTTATAATGGAGTTGGGGAGATCTGCGAGTGTTACCATTCGATTCAGCATGAAAAAATACGTAAAAAGCGGCCCACAAACTCGTATTTTCTTGAATTTTTCACGAGACCCGAAGGCCCGAAATTAGGGCCATTTTTCACGAAAACCCAAGATTTCGTAGAAAAACCCATGTTTTTCAACATACAAACACACTTTTCTCCTCCAATGACTTAGCAAAGGAAAATACCGCTGGAAAGCAGAGGTTTTGAAGAAACTTTTCCTGCAATGCGTACGGTTTTTACCTTTTTATTTTTAATACTTAACACACTTTTAATAAAAAATAATTTTAAAAAACTAATTTTTAAAGTGAAAATTTTTTCTGTTTAGTCCATTTTTTTGTCTATGAGATCTACTATAAAAAGTATACAAATACCCAGAGAGATGGAGAATTTAACGCTCTTTCCAACGATATATCAATTTAAGTTTACATTTTAAGTTAGGGGAGACATGGTCATATTAGTTATTTAAGGTCGAAGACATGAAAAAACTTGGAAGTGAAAAAAACTCCAAAAATCAAGGGTTTAAAAAATATTGCACAGACTAATTTTTGTTAAAAAATTAGTTGTTGATTTGATCCCTAGGAGGTTAAGAATCTGAAGCGTGAATACCCTGTATAATATAATAATGATTATTTGGGGAAATATTGGTAAAGCTCAACTTTAAAACATGAAAGAAAACTTTTTCTCTCTCTCCTACCAGGCCAAACAATGTTAGCCCTATTCGCCTTGAATTTACGTCACTGCCCCGTTTGCCTCAAGATTTTCTGTTTTAGCGGCCGGTTTATCAACCACTCATACCGAATCCTCAACGGCTGGTATTGTAATGGAGGAATAGCGAACTCCAAACTCATGTTGACGAGGTAGTGCAGCAAGTGAGAAAGCCCATGAGAAAGCCCACCAAGCAAAAAAATCAATCAAACAAACTAAACAAAAAAACAAACTAAACAAACAACAACTAAACAACAACAAACAAACTAACCAACAACAAACAACCAACAACAATCAACCAACAATCAATCAACTAACAATCTAAACTACTTATCGATTAAAAACCTTAAATTTTTGTTATAGCGTTTATTTATTTTTTAATATTTTTTTATTTATATTTTTTCTCTCTAACTTCGGCCAGGATCATAAGGGATGAATCGGTGTGCATTATATTACATGCATTAACTACTTATTCTGTATTAATGTAATACACTTCAGTAATGTAATACGTTATGATGTAGTAACTAGGGAAGGATTCGTTGGATTTTGTATACGAAGGGCAGATTTTCCGTTTAGGCGGTCGGAAGCCTTATCAACCACTCATACCGGATTCTCAACGACTGGTATTGCAATGGAGGAATAGCGGACTCCAAACTCATGTTGACGAGGTAGTACAGAAAGTGAGAAATCAATACTGCCCACCAAGCTAGAGTTAATATTTATGCAAAATCTAAACTATCGATTAAAAACCTTAAATTTTTGTTATAGCGTTTATTTATTTTTTTAATATTTTTATTTATATTTTTCCCTCTAACTTTGGCCAGGATCATAAGGGATGAATTGGTATGCATTATATAACATGCATTACTTATTCTGTATTAATGTAATTCACTTTAGGAATGAAATACGTTATTATATAGTAACTAGGGAAGGAGAGATCTCAGTTCATTGGACTGTGTATACGAAGGGCAGATTTTCCGTTTGGGCAGCCGGTTAATCAACCATTCATACCGAATTCTCAACGACTTATTCTACTATTCCTGCAATGGAAAAATAGCGGACTCCAAACTCATGTTGACAAGGTTGTACAGAAAGTGAGAAAGCCATACTTCCCACCAAGCCAGAGCTAATGTTTATGCAAAATCTAAACCATCGATTAAAAACCCTAAATTTCTGTTATAGCGTATATTTATTTTTTAATATTTTTTATTTATATTTTTCCCTCTAACTTTGGCCAGGATCATAAGGGATGAATTGGTGGGCATTATATAACATACATTACTTATTCTGTATTAATGTAATACACTTCAGTAATGAAATACGTTATGATATAGCAACTAGGGAAGGAGAGATCTCCGTTCGTTGGACTGTGTATACGAAGGGCAGATTTTCCGTTTTGGCGGTCGGAAGCCTTATCAACCACTCATACCGGATTCTCAACGACTGGTATTACAACGGGGGGATAACGGGCTCCGAACTCCTGTTGACGAGAGGTATCGACAACATTCGTCCTCACTAAAGACAACAGCGGAGTCGAACGATAATTCCGACGGGGCGGAGAGGGGTTAGCATCCGGAGTGTTGGCAGCAGAGTGCGCGGGGTCAGGGGCTGGGCGCTGCATAATTTAAAGGAACCGACTTCCCAGGGTCCTCTCTCGCCCCCTTCCAGCCTGTTGAACTATTCAGGGTGTGAGGTAAGGACGGCTCGACTGGTATTTTGCCGTTTTGACCGCTCGCATAGCTTTCCCGCAGGCAGCATAACATCGCATTGAAACCCTCCAACCGAACAACTCTGGAGGTTGCAGATTTATGTATGATTTGAAAAACTTTCAGACTTTTCAAACTGCCTATGTTCAGGAAATGTGCCCGGATGTCAATAGTTTCTAGATTAGAGCGTGTAGTTTGAGGTATAATTCGTGTAGCAACAGGGAAGTTAATGTTAGTAATAAAGTACACGCATACCTTGCTTTGTCGGATGTTTATGAACTTGAACAAACAAAGCTGAACGTAATGAACTTGAAAATATAAATGATGAACAGAACAGTAGGTTGATAAACTTGATCCAAGATTCAAGGTGAAGATCCTGAGCGAAGTTGGAGACGAAAGACAAAGTGAGTATTCGAAGCCTTGACAAAAGAAGATATCTGATCGATCACCTGATCTTCCAGATGTGAAGATGTGGGGATGCGTGCTAGGTCCGAATCTAAAGGTAGACCAACTAATCTGCGGAATATATAAATTTATTAATCGGCATAATAAAATATATCATTATGCCTATGAAGCATTTCCGAGTTAATTACTGGAAATGCAACCAACCATTATCCAGAAGGCAAAGCCGAATTGATAGAGAACTCAAACTGGAGACTAGGCCATATGTTGAAACCATAACTTGGAGAAACTAATATTTCAACAAAATGCTATGTAAGAGTTGGTGTTTCATTACTAATTCCCATACCAGACATCTGATACATATGTAATAAGTATGTTGAGTGTCATACTAAAGGGAAGGTGGGGTACACTCTGAAACAACCATCTACTTTTTAAATTAAACTATTTTGTTCCCCACATACCAGATATCCAATCGCATGCCAGATAGCTGATATGTAATTGGTATAGTGCGTGTCATACTAAAAGGCAGGAGAGGTACACGCAAAGCAGCCATCTACTTTAACTACTGAACTGCTTTGTTCCCCGAAATGCTACCTAGAGCGAGTTGGTGTCGTCATTACTAATTCCCTTGCTTGGTATCTAATTGTAATAGGTATGTTGAGGGCCATACTAAATAGATGCTGGGATACACGCAAAAACAGCCATCTACTTTTCCATTAACCGGTTTTTTTCCCAAATACCAGATATTTCCCGGTTCATATATCCGGTGTGCTTTCGGTATATTGCATTAAAAAACGTAGAATCAGTTATCTTACTTATCCACTGAACTGCTTTGTGCCCCAAAGCTTCTAGAGTAAGCTGGATTCGTCATTAATGATTTCCATTCCAACTATCTGATAGTAATAGATTGTGTTAGTTGATACTGGAGGGTGAGACACACGCAGAAACTCCTATTTCATACTCACAGCTATTTCTTGATTCATGAATTTCAAAATTGTGACATTAGAATCAAATAGAACAGAAAATTTCTGATGAATTGTGTCTTCATTTCGGCTCGCTCGCATAGCTTTCCCGCCGCACAGTGCATCAAGTATTAGGAAAAATCTATAAACCACTTATGTTTTATTTTTAAGCTGTACCTTTACCTCATTGCAGGATAATTCCTGGGTACGATTTGAAAGGTTTCGTGACTACCCTTGGTATAGGTATGTGAGTTAGTTCTAAGGCTTCATATTCCCTAAAAAAAAAAAAAAAAACCAACAGTCCCGAATTTCGTCCTATTACAAAACTTGCAAAATTATGTTTAACATTAATTTAGTACGCCAACTTTGTACGTGAATTTCCCAAAATGCGAGAAACTACGTTCTCTGCAGAATTTTTCTTCCTCGACCTATTACATATAATTTTTATTTTTACTAGCTGCGACTTTAGCTCTAACGGTGAATTTAAAAAAATGTTTCAGCCTGAGTTCCCACCAACAAGGAACTCTCTGAGAGGAGGAACTGAGTTGTGGGAGCTATTTCCTTGGAGATAGCAGTAAATAATTATTTCTTTCTTCAACGAAATGCTCATTAGTTCTGATGCTCTCTGATTATTACAATTTCATTGACACCGTCAAGAATTATGTGCGTCCGGTTCTGGAAAATCATACTTGTTTTAAAATAAACTCCTTATTCCACGCCCCAAAAAAATTCTAGGTAGATAATTTCGTATGTCAACAGAAATAATAATATTATTTTTCCAAAATTAAAACTAACGTAATGTTTTTCGTTTGTTTTTTAATCCATTTTTTGCTGTTTGAACGTTAAAGGACTTTTTTGCGATCCTAACATGTGGGTATATTTGAAATCAGCGTAAAATTTCCTATAAGAATCCGTCAAGAATAGAATTTTTTTCAATCTGACCTCACTATAGATGCACTGAGCGCTTGCAGCTCAATGTCGAGAAGTCGTTATTACTACTCGGTGGGATACAGTCCTATTTATTGTTGAACAATCTTTCAGATCTGCGTCATGAAGACACAAGAAATGCGTTGTTACCCACTGCCAATCTCTAGGACTGTTCTTCATCGATTTGAATATTATGAGATGTGCATCTAATTGGAGGCAAACGAAGTGCCGTTGACTCTGTGTGTGTGTCTATCTCAATCCAAAATTATAATTCTAACGTAGCTTCTACAATTTCACCCCAAAAAAATTCCGCAGTAATAAGATTTGACATACTCAGCGACAGATCAGTAAGAAATTGGTTGGTAAAAGGAGAGATCACGCAATCAGATCGAATTCCGATTACAAAGTGTTTTTCAATTCGAACAAAACACATGAAAAATCCAGCATCTGATAAATCAAACAACATTGAACAACTTATGATGATGAAGCTTCAAATTAAAATTTCATACTCGTATAAGAAAAATATATTTATTGTATAAAAATAAAATGGGTCAAGTTACTGCTTTAGAAGTTGTTAAGTGCTGCGATGCCATAAAGCATTGTAGGGTGCAGGATAGTCGTCGCCCTGAGGCACGATTATGTTGAGTGGGTCGTTTCATGTTTATAACGTCGTCATGTGACCCACAAAAGCGGGTATTTGCTTCTCAGTGAGGAGACTGAAATTCGCCGAGGAGACTAAAAACTCTTGTAAAAATCTGCGCTAACGCATCGGCAAGACTACCGAAATACTTGAGAGGAGCCTCTCCCATTCCGTCCTATTATATTTTAACGGCTTAATGGGATGAAGGTTCCCTTCATTTTCCTAATACATCGCCTTAAAGGGGGCAAACTGGGACGGTGAAGGCGGGATTTGACTTGCAAATTCCCCCCTTCTCCCCCTTCCAAAGGGCCCTATCCACCACTCAAGTCTCTCCTCGGATGGAGTCTTACACTGATGTGATAATCCCCGAGCCTTACCATTCGCTACAAACAATTTGGTTCGGATTACAAACACCCGTCTGCCTTCCCCCTCGGCCCTTGAGGGTGGGAAAGTTGTCCGGACGAGCGGTGGTGGCGAATGCCCGAACTAATTGGAGGATCAAATTAAGACGGTTGTTCTGGATGGCGCTTGAATGAGTTGGATGTACTTTCCGAACCTGATGGTGTTTTCAGCAGCAGACACAAATTGGATTTTCTCACGAATACGACAGTTGTAGCATAGGCAATATGCATTATTGAGACGAACTGTTGTGTATCAAGCAATTGCATTGCTTCCTCAATAAGCTGGGAGGAAATCGAATACTTGTTGAATTTCAGGTGTGACTACCTAGCAACACATTAGGATCCCAGGAGGAAGGCTGGGAAAGAAGACAGGATCTAGATTGGTCTAGAGTAGAAGCCCTGGCTCGATATTATCCCCGTATTTTGCTACCAGATGGGTTCTCTCACCTATTACGACAAAAATATTTCATTTTTAAACGTTTATTCCATACAAAACAAAATTAGAAATGAGCTGCCTTCAGAGCTGCCTCCAAAGTGTCTTGGGTATAATTTCTATAGGGACGGCCCCCGACTTTCTTTCGGTACTTTCGTGGCATGCCTGTAACACATGGAAAACATTGAAACATGAGTAAGCTCAATCAAAATGAGAAAAACACATAAAAATGCGCTAAAACACAAAAAATCGGGTGGGTGGAAGTTACACCCCAAAGTGGCGACTTTTAGTTTTTCGTTGCTGGAAAATTAACTAACGACTAAATAAAACATCTGATTTCTTAGTTAAATTCCTCATATAATTTTGAAGAAGTATGTGAACTTACCTTTTCGGAAAATCTAGCGGAAATATGTAGCTGCAGGCACACTTTAAACACAACAGGAAAATGTGTCGAAATAGCTGATAACAAAAACGTAAAGAAAACGATTATTAGCGACGTCAAGAAACTATCTTCAGGTTTCATGTAGGTTTGAGTAATGTGCTACCTATTGGGACATTAATGAACTTCCTAATTTCATTTCTATGGCCGGTAGAGGGCTCTGCGCCTGCATTCCTACGCTGGTCTGAAGTTGTACCACCTGGTAGGAAGTAACCCCATGTTACGGTAGTGGATTTTTATCTGAGGGGAGCGTAGGAGCTCTGAAGTTCGCGTTGAAGAACCAATTACATTGCTACCTCATTCAGCGAGAGGCTAAATGGAAGTAGGAGTAGGAAAAAACCACTCTCAGGATTTAGGGGGGCATGTTCTCTACTTCAGTTCTATATAGAAGTCTGGGAGGGGGATTTTTCGACCCCGGAGGCAACAAGCAAAGTCCATTGCGACGCGATCGGGTTTCCTCCAACTCGACCTTTCCATTCGCCAGAAAAAAAAAAAAAAAACCCTTCCGCGGAATAAAGGAATTGTTCCTGAAAAAAATATCCTATTGTCGTTTTCGGGATGAGGGGGTGAGGTTAAAAAGAGGTTTTCCCTCGGAGCAGGAAGCATCAAAAACTTACTTTCCCTGCGGAGGGGGTGGTAACGGGGGCCTGGGCATCGAGTAGCGTAGAATCCAGCAGGAATTGCCGTAGAGTTTTCCACGTTTTCTCCCCGATTTGTAGAGTTAAGAGCGGTCGGTTGAGGGTTGGGATACAGTTTTAATGTATCCCTCCAGCGCGCTCGAATTCGGGGGGAATAAAAACTTTCGAATCCTATCGATGGGTTGAACGGGAGTTTTCGGAGAGTGAAATCCTTTTGTTCTCTTCAATGGAAATAAGTACGAGTGATCGCTGAACAGTTTTCACATTCTCACTTTCAGCATGTTGGGAAAATGTCTCTCGAATGAATGTTCTATACGCTCTTGACTTTTGAGATAACTTTTGCTCCTGGAACAGGCAAATACTTAGTAGCGCTACACTGTTTTTGTAAGCCTCTACTCGACAGGTTCGTTTGTTAGGGACGAATCAAGCAACTGAATTTGAAAACCTTCATACAAAAAAGTTCCTCTCATGCGGCATGATTATATGAGTCATTTTTTTCCAATAATCGTATCTACCAATTACTTATATGGCAAACAATTCTATATAAATTCAAAAGTATGTAATTCGAAATAGATTTAGGATTTTTAGCTTTTTTGAAGGCTTTTATAGATTTTTCAGCAAATATTGAAATTTAAGTACATTTATCAGTGTAATTTTTTTAATGTTCTAGTTTATGGTTGATAAACTTCTTTTGACTAAAATTCTGCATTTGAAAAATTATTGATTTTTAGCCGTTTTTAGCCATTAATCATTTTTTGAGCTAATGTTTTGATTTTTGACGAATGTAATATGTTAAAAAAAGGTCTGGCCAACAAACTCATCCTTTCTTTTGGATAGCATGATTTTTTTCACGCAAGAACGGAATTTTCGTCTTAACTCTAAGGAGAGATATCTTCATGAATTTTACATAGGGTGCCCCCCCCCCCCCCCCCCCGCTAAAATTTTTATTAGGTAAACAAAAAAATGGCGTCGGAGCTCACTCAGCTGATCCGTGATCACTCAGGTGCCTTCAGCAATCTCTCTTGACCCTCCCTCTCAAATATGGGCTTCCTCCGTTGAATAGGAGAGAAAATGGCACTGGAGCTCACTCAGCCAGCATTTCCCTGGACCCTCCCTCTCAAATTTCAGGTTCCTGCATTGAATAGGAGAAAAAATGGCGTTGGAGCTTACTCAGCTGATCAGTGATCACTCAGGCGCCTTCAGCATTCTCCCTTGACCCCCCCCCCCCCCCCCCACTCAAATTTAAGCTTCCTGCGTTGAATAGGGGAAAAAATTGTTTTGGAGCTCACTCTGCTAATTGGTGCCCAGATAGTCCATCGCTGAATAGAACCATATGTCATAGCGGCTGTAATTATGTAACGCTAACATTGTCTCGTAACTACGAGTATAATTTCGTCTCATAACTGTAATGTCGTATCGTAACGGTAATAGTGTTTCATTTTCGGCCGGGCTCTGATGGCAAAAACATGTTCCATGCTAAAAACGATACGATTTAACGATACGATTTTCGTACGATGAAAAATGGCAAACTTACAGTTCCGTAGAAACAATTTGGTTGTAAGCGAGAATCATTACAAATATCCGTGAACATTTCTTGGCAACGTGTTTTCGAAAGCAATTTTCAGTTCAAGTGCCAGAGCTAAGACATGGAAATGTAAAAAATGTGTTTCTAAACTATGGCGCTGTATTTTTGGGGATAATTCTCGACATTTTTCCAATACCTGCCTGACGGGTGGTGTTTGAAGCAAAAACACGTCGATAAACGACTGCAGTAAAAGAAGGAGCATAAAGGAATAAAGTTGAGAGGTGGATAGTGAAGGCGGACTTCTGGTAATGATCGAACTCTTGTCAACAACGGCTAAAGCAGCCCGGGCTTGGAAAAATGTCGACGAGCTTTGGGTCGTGGGCAGCGGTGGGCTCTAGGGTCGGGAGAGCGGGGAACAAAAAGGAAAAGGTTTACCTCAATGTGTTTGTTTGGGACAGAGCATCAAGTTCGATCCCGCCCTTCCCCGAACATCTCCGAACATCATTCCCGCTTCCACCCCTCAAACTCACCCCCTTCATCAAACGGTTGGAACTACAGCGCCGCGAGCGGTTAACTAATGACGTTGCAGGTGTTGAAACAACCCTCTCGTTCGGACGAAAAGGTCAATCGGAATTTGAAACGCTTTACCCCCAATATCGTGATAGGAATTACAGGCGTAATGGTCTGCTGCGGATCAAGTCATTAATTGTGTTTTGAAGCCCTCGAGAAACATTTTATCACTTTCGTACTATAGAAGTAGTAGCGCCTAAAACAGTGAAGAAGGAAGAAGGAACCATGCAAAAATGGGATAGAGTACAGCATAGGAAGAGAGAGAGGAAGAGAGAGAGAGAGAGAGAGAGAGAGAGAGAGAGAGAGAGAGAGAGAGAGAGAGAGAGAGAGAGAGAGAGAGAGAGAGAGAGAGAATATTTATTCAATAGTAATTTATTCAATAATAAACAAAAATATTTTCAAAAACTTCCAGAAAAAAAACTGAATAGTGATAGCTTGTCTGTAGACAATGCCTGTGTTGACGAGTTCCAGTGCTGAAGGTGAACAGCATGCTTAATCCACGAAGTGAAAACTTAGGGAAACAGGATATTATCTGACTCAGTTCCTTACTGGACATGGCTATTTCAGAGCCTATTTGTCAAGGGTAGAAAAGGCGAGTGGCCCACCTATGTGCTCTCCCAAATTGAATATGATGTCACACATCATACATTTTTTGTGTGTCCACGATGGAAAACTTCTCGAAATGCATTAAGAGAAGAGATAGGGGAATTGACCCCGGAACTATTATAGGAACTATTCCTTTAGCTTATAGGAAACTGGCACGCTGTGGTTGGATATGTGATAACAGTCCTGAAACCCAAAGAGACAAACATAGATTGAGAAATAGAATAGGAGGAAAGCCAGAATCACAGGGTATCAAAAGTAATACCAAAAACGTCTGCCAAGTTGGGTGGGCAGTATAGCTTCCTCACATATTGTAACATGGACGTTCAACTACGACTTCTATCGCGAAGACCAAGCTTCCCAACCTTCGGTACTTAGGAAGCAAAAGTAGTCCCTTCACAGTTGTGTATAAGAAGAGTTGGTTTAGTCAATTTGCCACTGTGTGACTATGTGGTGAATCCGACACAAAGGATGAGAAACCCCATCCTCGTTATTAGTACTTGAAGCATTTCATCAACCCCAATATTGTTTAAAAATTCTTAAACCGTGATAGGATTTATAGTTGTAATTGAATATTGCAGATTGTCATTAATTATGTTTTGGAGCCCTCGAGAAATATTTCATTACTGTATTACTATAGTAGAGTAGCAGTTAACAAGAATGAATTGAACATGCTACAAAGATTTATGGAAGAAACAGATAGACACAAAACTAAATTTGTTCAGAATGGTCAAAAACGTTCAATTCCAGTGAGAAATTTGATTGCGAAACAAAATTTTTCATTTCCTGAAAGTTTAAAATATGTTTTCACGAAATAAATAATTAAAACTAAATAAATAAACTTTTATTTTTTTAATTGAAACTTGGCGCCCAATGGTTACCCTCACCCTCGCAGGTTTCTCCTTTACTGACCACTTAAAGCCCAACATCTTAAATCAAGACTATGATTCATGGAACGAGACCAGAACTTGGGGACATTCGTGAGTTGGAATCCCTCGATTTGGATCTGAAAACGGGATTATACGTCCTTGGAATCCTCTGACTGCAAATCTTTAGCTCAAAACTCCATACGAACTAAATCATTCGCGGCTAAGTTGTGGAAACCCATTTCAGTCCATTCTGTTGTCTAATTCCACGAAAATAAAGAGTTACAATGTTCACCCTCGAATTCGGCGGGAATAAATTCATTTTTATTGATCTGTTCATATCTTTGGTAGACAAAAGGCGAAATTTTCAATTTATAGGAAAGATACATTTGGCATTACGACTATCCAAAGTACATTGTCACCCTTTAGTTCATAAGCATGCATTGTATTTGTATCAACTTTGGACATTCACCTCTGATTTGATCTGAGTTGATTTCAACAACCCCCCCCCCCCCCCCCCTCTCAATCTCTTTCACAATTTAGAGCATGTGTAAGATTTGTGGGCTGCGCGTAACCATCTCATTCCTTTGCAAATCCAACTCATCTCGTTTTCTTTGAGATACAAGGATAATAATATTTTGAGTAGACAATTTTTCACGAAGGTTTCGTTATGTGTCGTGTATAACCCACACATCTTTAGAATATATTTTGTGAGGCTTTAAAAATATTCCATCTAACAAGAAGAGGTGAACGACGAAATACTTTCTCTCTCTCTCTCTCTCTCTCTCTCTCTCTCTCTCTCTCTCTCTCTCTCTCTCTCTCTCTCTCTCTCTCTCTCTCTCTCTCTCTCTCTCTCTCAAAAAAAAAAAAAGATTTGCTATTTTTCTGTAGAGCGAAGTTTTTGCGATATAAAGTTTCTAGGCCCCTCCAGCTGCTCTAAGAAACCTCTCCCTCCCTCAAACTCTACAGGTCAACCCCTACCACCACCTCACCGTCCTAAATTTAATAAATCCTTTTTCTTTCCCTGAAAATTGAAAAACTTTTCTTCTAGTGTCATTCTTTAACAAGAACGGAATCAACTGATATCTACCATCATCCATCTACCCATTCATCATTCATTCATTTAGCACAAAAATGTTAACCGTAATTTTCAGTTTATTATTTCAATAATATTATTTTCAATCATAGTTATCACTTAAGGAAAGAATCATTATCCAATCTCTCCTAATATAATAGGTATTCATGATTTTGGAATTTATGAACTACCAAATATATTAATATGGAACGTGTATTTGGAACAGCATAATGAAATATATCAAAAACGTGACACGAAATAGGCTTCAAGAAGAGAGTTTAACGGCTCACGCTTATAATTAGGTACATCTAGATTAAATTCCAGATTAAATTTACAGAATAAAATTCCAGAATTTTATCCAGATTAAATTCAACATTTTTCAAATCGAATCGAACATTTTTCAAATGAATTCAAAATTTTTCAAATGAATTCAACATTTTTCAAATGAATTCAACATTTCCAAATATAATTAAACATTTGGTATATGCAATTTCGAAATATAGAAAAAATAACCTCATAATGCATTTTTCTACAAATTATACTTTCTTAGGATATTATTGATCATTTGCCACCATTCTTGATTCTTCAGATCGTTCCTAAGATCAGATTACGTCTGAAAGTTTTAGAATTTCCAAACAAAATTCAACATTTTCCAGATAGGACTCAACATTTTCCAAATTGAACGCAATATTTAAAAAATTTAACCCAACATTTCCCAAGTTAAACCCAACGTTTTCTAAATTAAATTAATCGATTTCCAAGTTGAATTTTAAAATTTTCTAAATTGAAATTCAACATTTTATTATCATATATATATTTTTTAAGATAAAGAAAAAACACGAACGTCTACACATCTGTAGATCTTTATTTCAAACTATGTTAGTAAATATTGGAAATTTATGCATTTTTCACTAGCATTTACCTTGCAACAGTTTATTAATCTATTTTGAACAGAATTTGAACACCAGCAAAACACTAAATAAAAATTGAATGAAGACAATAAATTTCGAGAAATAGAGTTAATTTTCAATGTAAAGGTTTCATGCTATAGGAGAAGGAAGGTATACATCACTATATTGACTGATTTTCCCTAATGATGAAATAAGTCGCATTCATCAAAATTCGATCGGATCAAGTGAGTAAACTGGTCCGAAAACGGACTACTCGCGTGGTACCTAGTAGATAACGAACGAAGAGGGCAAATATCACCTACTTCTTCAATTTCCTAGTCAGGGGGTTTTCGTTCGTGCAGATTCGTCGCAGTACGGGCGTCGGTGTCACCATTATGATCTGCTTGATAGCAGGATAAATGAGAAGGCTTGGTTGCAGTAGATAGAATGATTTTATTAGGCCTGGTCATTTATACATGATGGCCCGGATGGTGGGGAGTGGGAGAACTAATCCTGTGTGAGTGACCTTCATTTCGAGGCTAGTTCCCCTTTTGTGCGAGAAAGGCAAGACCAATCCGACTAATTTGCCGCCAAAATGAGGTTGGGATGAGCTCCTGCCTATCTCAGTCACTAATTCATCGGTGGTTCTGCGTTATAACAATACGTAATGTTGGAAAACTCGATTTGGATATCTGTCTAGAAAATGTTAAATTCAATTTGGAAATCGTTGATTTTAATTTGTAATATGTAGAATTCTGGAAAACATGGGATTCACATGAAAGACGTTGAGTTCATTTGAGAAAATGTTGAATTTTATTTGGAAAATCTACATTTTTCAAACATTATCTGCTCTTAGGAGCGATCTGCAAAATCGAAAATCTTCGCAAATGATCATTGATATCCAAGAAAGGTTAAAATGCATCAAAGACATTCATTATAAAAAGTTCTTTTTTTATTTTTCAAAATTCCATGTAATGCTGAATTCTATTTGGGAATGTTAGAGTTTCACAGTTTAGCTAACTAGATCCACCCCTAATGACATGAAATGCATCATACCAAATGAACTCAAATTGGTGAGTTTACGTGTAAAACTTGGTTATAACGGGATCGGAGAGGTATTGCAGTGCTACCATTCGATTCAGGGTAAGTAAGTAGAAACCGACCCCAAACTCGTATTTTAATAGTTCAGGTTTCATTGAAAAAACAATATTTTTCAACAATAAAGTATAGTTTTCTCCCCTGATTAGCAAAGTAAAAGTAAAATTAACTATACCGTTGAAGAGGTGAGATCATAGCGCAGTTTTCACCGTCCTTGCACCTTGAAAAAATATTGGTTTTTATAGTTCAAATCCCAATTAAAAAAACTCAAGATTTCCCAAATTACTTAAAACTTTCTTTTTAGAGGGGTTCATCATGTCTTAAACCCTAATTCTTAATAAAGGTCAAGTTTATCTGTTCTTTCCAACAGTATTCTCGAATTTGAATTTACATAGCAAATTGAGGTAGGTATGATCGCTTTAGTGACAAAAGATCGAAAATACGAAAACAATCTTAAAAATTGAATTACTCGAAAACTAAGCGTTTAAAAAGAAATCTCTGAAATAAACTCAAGATTCGACCACTGGCCGGTGGTCCACCCTTATCGTTTACAACCTTGTATAGCATCTTTTTGGGAACCTCTCGGCTCATTCCAGAAGCCTCAATGCCGATCTGTGTCAGTTCTGAATTGTTCCGAAATTCGTTGGAACTGCCATCGAGCACGAACCACAGAATTAACTGTCTTGGGAACCGATGCGGCATTGTCACCGCCGGGGTTGATCTCGTGAAGGTAATCCTCTATGTAGGTCTGTCAAGGGAGTCGCGTATTGTCGAAAGCAAACCGCCCCTGACGCTGAGAGGAAAAGCGACACGCGTGAAAGGCCAGAGATCCTCGCTTTTGTGGTCGAATCGAAAGGAAGCGAAGGTCAGGGGAGAAGGGAGGAGGGTTTGCGAGGAGGTCGGATTGCCTGTTGTGCTCACGAAACCGTGATCCGAACCATTGTCACCCAAAGCAGGAACCGAAGGGAGTTGGGTAAATTGGGGTGGGGCGGCCTCCAGTCTGAGATGGTCTCTTTCCATTAATAATCTCAGGCCGGATGGAAAACAATGAGGGTTTTGCCACAATGGCCGAGATTATCTTGGAGCACGCCCCGATAGCAATGGAACAGTTGATCCGAGAATGTCAACAAGAATAGTTACCGTTTCTACTGTTATCAAAGAACGTGTTTTAGCCTAAATTCAATAGCTCAGAAATTTCACCAAGTAGGTAAAACACACAAAAACAATATTTGAAATACACAGTCACGGAAAAATATAACAACAAAACATTATCATTTACACTGATTCTCTTTACATTAATCTTGGATATGTTTCTGGAAAAACCCACATTTCATTGTTATTCCATGAAGTTGAGTGAAAATGTTTTTACGTCAAATCGGAAATAAGTTTCGGACAGTTTTTTTTTTTTTTTTTTTTTTTTTTTTTTTTTTCTTTCTTTTTTCGAGTTATCTAATCTACTTATCTTGAAACTTGAACCAATAACTTAATAACCTCAGGCCGGATGGAAAACAATGAGGGTTTTGCCACAATGGCCGAGATTATCTTGGAGCACGCCCCGATAGCAATGGAACAGTTGATCCGAGAATGTCAACAAGAATAGTTACCGTTTCTACTGTTACAACTGTTATCAAAGATCGTGTTGTAGTCTAAATCCAATTGCTCGGAAATTTCACCAAGTAGGTAAAAATGAAATACGAAATACGTTTATTATATCAAAAATGTAACAATCAAACTCGGGAGTCCCAAGACACAAGGTCGCGTGGGGCATTACAAATTGTCGGAGTGTGTTCTTACATTTTGTAAGCCGCAGCATCTTACGAGTAGTTACATAATTTCTCATGTTATTATCTCATTTAACTTTATTCTTAATATTTTAATTTCGTATTTAATGTTACTTTCATATTTAATAATTAGGTATTTCTTATCTTAACTTATATTTAGTCACAATATAACACCATAGTGGCCTTCTGTTCCTATGATTGTTAAGTTACTTGTCCATCATAGGTATTTAAAAAGCGAAATATATACACGTATAAATAAATAAATTTTAAATCCAATATTGTCTTTTGTATATTTTATTTCCCTACCTCTGCACACATGTAACTTCTATGTCACATGTAATTTCATAATACTCTTCAAATATTATATAAATGAAAATTTACATAATACATTCCTATTCATAGCAGGCAGTGTTTCAATTTTCGTCATGGTCGAGGTACACATTTTTTATAAATACAGCTGGTTTTCCCGGATAGCTTGTTTGTACAGGATGTTTCATTTTTCAGCAGGTAGCTTGAACACACAAACACATACATACTAATAATATTTTGATGTTCACAGTCACGGAAAAATATAACAACAAAACATTATCATTTACACTGATTCTCTTTACATTGATCAGGGATATGTTTCTGGAAAAACCCACATTTCATTGTTATTCCATGAAGTTGAGTGTAAATGTTTTTTTGTCAAATCGGAAATAAGTTTCGGACAGTTTTTTTCTTTCTTTCTTTTTTCGAGTTATTTAATCTACTTATCTTGAAACTTGAACCAATAACTTAATAACCTCAGGCCGGATGGAAAACAATGAGGGTTTTGCCACAATGGCCGAGATTATCTTGGAGCCCGCCCCGATAGCAACGGAACAGTTGATCCGAGAATGTCAACAAGAATAGTTACCGTTTCTACTGTTACAACTGTTATCAAAGATCGTGTTGTAGCCTAAATCCAATTGCTCGGAAATTTCACCAAGTAGGTAAAAATGAAATACGAAATACGTTTATTATATCAAAAATGTAACAATTAAAATCGGGAGTCCCAAGACACAAGGTCGCGTGGGGCATTACAAATTGCCGGTGTGTGTTCTTAATTTTGTAAGCCGCATCATCTTAGTTACATAATTTCTCATGTTATTATGCGTTCCTATTAGAAAACATATATAACTTTATTCTTAATATTTTAATTTCGTATTTAATGTTACTTTCATATTTAATAATTAGGTATTTCTTATCTTAACTTATATTTAGTCACAATATAACATCATAGTAGCCATCTGTTCCTATGATTGTTAAGTTACTTGTCCATCATAGGTATTTATAAACGAAATATATACACGTATACATAAATAAATTTTAAATCCAATATTGTCTTTTGTTCTTCCTATGGTAAATATTTTATTTCCCTACCTCTGCACACATGTAACTTCTATGTAACATGTAATTTCATAATACTCTTCAAATATTATATAAATTAAAATTTACATAACACATTCCTATTCATAGCAGGCAGTGTTTCAATTTTTGTCATGGTCGAGGTACTCATTTTTTACAAATACAGCTGGTTTTCCCGGAGAGCTTGTTTGTACAGGGTGTTTCATTTTTCAGCAGGTAGCTTGAACACACAAACTCATACATACTAATAATATTTTGATGTTCACAGTCACGGAAAAATATAACAGCAAAACGTTATCATTTACACTGATTCTCTTTACATTGATCATGGATATGTTTCTGGAAAAACCTACATTTCATTGTTATTCCATGAAGTTGAGTGTTAATGTGTTTACGTCAAATTGGAAATAAGTTTTAGACAGTTTTTTGATATTATAGAGAGTTTTTGTATTTCTCGTATTGGTATTTCTCGTAAACACGAAAACAAGCTGTTAGCGCGAGCATGATGAATGCTAACCTTTTTGCATCGATTTCTTGTAGCGTTTTCGTAAGCCCGAGAAGAAGAGAACTCTTACAGAGACGTTAACGTGACTCTTGTAGTGAATCACTGCTGAAAACTCAATTGTCACAGTAGACAATTTCCAAAATATAACATGAATTAAGAAACAACGACCACTTACCTCTTCATCATATGAAAACGATTCTGCCGTGAAGAACACGAATCTTTAAAACGCGTAAAATGAACCTTGAAACGAAATCTTGAAACTGAAATGAACCTTGAAAATGTTATAGCTGAAACCTTCGATAAAACTTCGAAAACAAGAACAAAATGCCGCTAATGACCTTTTTGGTTGAGGTGCGGGGAAATAACAAGAAAGAAAGACAAATACAAAGGTTAAATCAACAACAATAGACGGCACGGGGAAAATTCAGGCGATTTTGTCGGGTGAGTATGTGTATCCATGCCAACTGCGTGATAACTGCTAAGTTATTCTAGAGTGTTATCCTAGAGGAAGGTCAAGTTTTCGTCTCGTAATTACGATTCCGAAAAAGCTGAGCACGAGTAAAGCTGACTCTTCCCGTTCCGAGAAGCGTTTCCACGTTACGAAAACCTCTTCTCGTTTCGGAAAGGCCATTTTCGTATACGAGAAAATGAATACGAGAAGTACAAAAACTCTCTTTTATGTCTTTACTATGGCACATAACTCGAAAAGTGTGACGAAGAAAGCGGTATGAAAAATTTCTGATGATTTCCGCTTACAATCGAGTCGTTGCTAGGGAAATGGTACTTCGTCGTTTTTCATCCCACACAATTCGTTGACCATTCGTTCGAAAGCTCTCAATTTATCCAATCATATTATGTTAACTACTGCGAAGTGCGTGGCCAACAAGCTGAGTTATGAGCATGGTCATATGAATAATTGTTTACACACAGGTGATCATTCTCAAAAATTATTACTGTGAACATGATTGCAACCACTTGTTAATTTCTGATGATTTCATTGAGCTGGTGTTTCGATGATTTGATTCATAGCAGGTGATCCGAATATTGCGAGAGTTTGATTTGTGAAGCGGTGGTAAAATCATTTTAATAGGTAATTTCTATGCTTTACACTCTAGGAAGCTGTAATTTCGTATGTAGCCTCTTTAGGACATTTACTTGACGATGCCCAGGGTCTGGGTCAGCTGAGTGGCTCTTAAAGCTTGCGTACGAGTCTGCAACACATACTTGTCTTCAACTAAAGACATAACATTTTCCAGACTCGTATGCAAGCGTTTCTGATGATTATCGAATACAACCTTATCGTCTTTGGTCGATCCTTTAAATGGTTACAATGATTTTCATGTACAACCAAGTCGTTGCCAGGAAGAAATAACTCCTGCAGTTTTTCGAGTTTTCTAATCTATGTATCTTGAAACTTGAACCAACAAATTTTGAAAGGAGTTACATTTTTTTTACTTGTTCAATTACAGACGTTCATTATTGAAAACAATTAAACAAAACGAAGGCCTACTGATAGACAATTACATAGGTATTTTATTCAATATATAGAATTACGTAGTTGTAAATTCAACAAAAGTACCCAAACACTGTCGACTACAAACATACCTGAGTGCGCGCATAAGAAAAATTCCGGCAGGAAATGAGTGAGGTAACCGTAAATAGACTTACAAGTCCAACAGGCTAAAAACGGATAGAATCAGTCGCTTGAGGCGAGGACTAATCGCACTCATTCCACACCTTCTGTAGATACAGAAATGGTAGACATCTTAAAATGTTTGTAATATATTAAAGTTTTATTTATAAATGTCAATATGTCCCCCCTCTGCTGCACGACACACATCTAACCGATGTTCAAATTCTTCCCGTGCGTGTGTGTGTGTGATGTGTGTTTGTGTGGTGTGTGTGTGTTTATTTTTTTGTTTGATCACAATTTTAGTCTAGTTGTGTAACAAACCTCGGAAATTTTGAATTCCGTGATTGAAAAGGAGGAATGGAGGGAGTAATGCCGAAAAAACGTGGTAACCGATTTTCGTCATTCTTATTGCGTTCCATTAAGCATTCGATATAGTTTTGGAAAGTATGTTCGGCAGACGTTGGAAAGCATTTCATTTACCTAACCGTATTATGTGAACCACTGCACAGTTCGTAGCCAACAATCCGAAATATTAGTGTTGTTGTCTGGATACTTATTTACATACAGGTGATCCTTCTCAGTTAATTTTGTAAACATGATTGCAACTACTGAAGTGGAGAGATAAAATGTCTCAATGTCTTGCAGACTTGTGTGCAAGATTTTCGGTATTTTTCTTGGTCGATTACAAAAGTTTATTATTGAAAAGTTTATAATTTTTTTTCTTAATTGACCAATTTTGACGTTTCACGCTACATCTTGATTTACTCTTTTCCGCTATTTTAAGTCCTTTTGCTGATATTTTCTATTTATGTATTATTTATTTATAGTCATTATTCTTTCTTGGTTATTCATAAAATTTCATTGTTGAAAATAATGATTCTAAAAATTCAAATAAATGGTATCACGATAACTTAAATTTAGATAAATCAACAGTCATTATCCCCAATACCCTTAATTATCTTAAATCTTGAGATTTGATTCTACTTGAATGTTCATTTCGACCAAACGAAGCCTGTTCATTTTGAAAACCGCCGTAGTAATCATTTGAGAGTTCAGGACGGACCATGATAAATATTATAAGGGGATTTCTTGAAAAGTTTTATAGGTTTATAACAGAACATTTCATGACGCTCAAACATTATTACTGAACAAAAGAACATCATCAAACATCAAACATATTTACTGAACAAATATCATGCGCCGCCCTCAACTTCCCATAATGTACTTCCAATAATCAAATGTATGACCAATTCTGCATAAAATCCATATTTTAATTAATCATTCCCGCATCGGGTTATTCCGAATCGTTTTCCCATGCTTTTCAATTCCGTAAGTGCTTTGTATCCCCAATCACAAGGAAAATACTGGCTCGCGTATATAAAGCGCAGTTTCCACGGTTTATTGTTGAGGGTACCTAAAATATTGAAATGATCCTCTTGGAGTGGAGCTGTATTGCTCGGGTTAACAGGAGCCCCCCCTCCCCTCTCACTCCACTCGAGAAATAATCTATTAGAGAAATAAATTATCTGATTGTGACTTTCGCCCTCTGAATTTTAATGAAGAGCACCTGAGTTTTAGCATATTCACACGACCTACCGTGCTACAGATAAATTCCCTTGAATAAAATGTGCTTCGTTTCTGTTTTAACGTTCAAGTTGTAACTTTCCTGCGTTTCGTGAAAATATACAACTTCCAGAAGATATCCCTCTAGTAGAAGTTGGCGCTGTGCCTCGCCGCAAAGTGGGACGAAATGCAATCCTAGGTGAACAAAATTATTTTTTGACTATTCCTATAGCAAATTTTACGCTGACTCCTATTGATTGGTGACCAAATACCACCATTGGTTTTACCTAGGTGCTGGGAGTCACCCCCACTACGATATATAGTTATGTTCTGTTCGTCTGTGGTCTTACCCGTGTGTTAGTGTTACCCGTGCTAAATTGATTCTTAAATATATAAGAAGTGTTACTTATTGTTTGTTCATTAATTTATTCTTTCTCTGCCTTGGATTCCGGATACACCCCATTTTCCTAAACCTGAAATAGTTTCGTAATAATTTGTTTCGTGCAAAATCTTTCTAAAAAACATTTGTGGCATATTTTTCGAAAAATTTCCTTTAAAAACCGCGCAGAATTTGTTTTATCCCACAACGAAGTAGTAGAGAATAGAATTCTGGTCGAAATGTCACAAGAAATCGAAAATTTGATGGTGAATATGGAAGATACCGCTTTTTAAAGGTTTTTATAGCCAGAAAATGGAGGTTTTTTAATTATACAGGTCAATGGTGATATTTGAGTGATTTTTTTGTTGTTATCAAAGTGTTAGAGGGTTAAGTTATGCGTCGATTCAGCACAAAAAATTGAAAATAAAATGGAAATAAAGAGTGTTATGGTCTTTTTCAAAATTTTACCGTTCATAATTTTTCACTTTTATACAACACCGATTCCACAGAACCTAGAAATTATTATTGACCATTATTCTGGAAACTTTTTAAAACATTTTACGATTGATTTATTTCTCCCAAAATCTTCCCTAAGGCAGAATTCTGAAAGTTCTTAAACGCTAATCTAAAACGTCGCGTTATAGTGAAGATCTGTTGGGGGAAGTAGAAACTCTCAGATCCACTCGCGGCCGAAAATACTATTTTTTCAAAGGGTGTTACATACAGATGAAGTGAATTGGTTCTGCTTCGGAATGTAACGTCAACGATACAATAACCCAAACAAATGAATAGTTTATGTAGGGATGTATTTTATCTACAAGTATGAATGTATTTATGATTCTCATCGACTCTGGTTGTCAAATATTCTGTGTTTACTTGGACAGTACAAAGGAATCGCCACAAGTTATTATGTCTTGTTTTGCTCTCTCTGAAAGCTCAGCTAACAGGTACAGGTTCCGGCTTTTCAAAGCTGACCATCATTTTTGGACTTTTGAACCGCTAGATTCGCGTCCTCCCTCCGTGCGGGCAGGTATCCTAAAATTCCCCATATACTGTTTGATACTGCTGATATTCTTGAGACATGGAAGATGCTATAAGCCCATGTTGGCTCTATATAGATGATTTTGGGCTTTTCTGCTCGACATTAACTTATTCTGGTTTCCCAACAACGCCAAAATCACGTTGCGAGTAACAACTGATCGCTCGAACATTGATCGTTGACTCGACAAGTGAATGGAAGCAAGTTTAAGCAATACAGACGTTGTGGATCGCGACATCTTAGTTTCTAAAGTAAAATGATTAATGTAATAAATAAAATAATAACTAGAAAATTAGGATTGAAAACATAATACATACTTCATTTGTATTTTTTGATTGCAACAGAAAATCGTTATTATCAGTTTTGGTGAGGCAAAAAAACAAAATTTTCGTGATAAAAACAGAATTTAAAGTTATCAGTTTATGAGAATAGATAAATTGTGTAAACCTACATGAGCAATTATTTGATACGTACATGAAAGTCAAACACAGTTTGTTGAGGCAGAAATAAGAGCAAGATATCATGTGCTATTTTTATTATGTGTAAGGAACTCTGCAATACCTACAATTGAATGCTGTTATAGAGTTATCCCTCTGGTGCATTGGAGTATCTTTTTTCGCCAAACCAATCGTTGGAATCGCATAATTGATGGGTAAAACTCCTTTACTTCTATACCGGACCTACGTTATCATCTCTTACAAACCGGATCACCCTACCCAAGCTAATACGCAAAACCAAAATTATTCCTAAAGACAGCCACAACTTTCTTTTCCATTTTTTATGTAATTTACGTTTTGTTTCAGGTATGAGGATTCTGGTGATGCTTCTCCTGGACACTCTTCCTATGCTCGGTAACGTTTTGCTCCTGTGCTTCTTCGTCTTCTTCATCTTCGGCATCGTCGGCGTCCAACTCTGGGAAGGGATCCTGCGGCAGCGTTGCTTCCTCAAGCCCATCCCAAACGTCACCTACCCCAAGTGAGTACGCGTTGCGACTTGGCATGAACACTAAACTTTTTTTATCTACCGTTTTAAAAATTTTCCTCACTTCAACTCACTTCTCACTATCACCGTCACCTTTCCACGAGAACAGGTATTGCGTTAGATAGGTCGGCTATCCCAAATTTGCAATTCTAGAGCTTTGTCAGAATCAGCCTATGTAAACCTAAAAGCAAAGATGGAGTTAGTGTCGGTTCTTTCGTCGATGACAGGTGGTTGAAATGCACAGAACACACTTTCAAGAATTCATGCACCCTTTTCTAGACCTTTTGCGGTTGTTCCTCACAGCTATATTTCTGTTTTTCTTACTCATTGCAATTGCACAATGTTCACAGCCGAACACTCTTCAGCTATCTGACTTTATCGCTACCAGTCTAGCCATGTGGTCAAGAATTTTGTTTGATGTAAGCACTCAAAGCAAAAATAAAATTTACCTCTGTCTCTGCATATATTTCTGGAAGACTTCATTATCAACGACTAGATTCCTTATTTCGATATCAGGAATTCATGCGTTGCAACCGCTTTTTTGACTCTTGCAATTCTTGGAAATGCAGTAAGCATTTTAAAAATTAAGAAATTGTTACTGCTTCCAAATACTAATCTGTGATATGTGGAACAAGAGTATGAGATGTACACTCTTTCTCTTCATATGAACAGATGCTGACAAATTTTTTTTTTTTTTTCCAAAATGGAATTGTCATTCTTTTTTTATTTTTTTCCAGCTTCTAATAATAATTTTGTTGATTTCAAAAACACGTTAGTCCACTATGATGAGCAAAATAGAAGCAATGGCTACAAATACTAACGATTTAATTGGTTAGACCTGTGAAAGTACTGAAAACTAAAAGAATAAAACTTGGCTCATAAAATATCAAACTTTGATAGTTTAAAAATAGAAACTATGAAGGTGTATTCTGTGCAGAATACCTCTGATTTGAGATCTGTATGATTATACTTCTTCATTTTCAAGATATGTTCACAACGCTAACCGTCAGAATAGAGCAACGAATCGCCGACCTAAGGTCTATAGAGGAATTTTATTGACTAAATCTCAGCCATATTTTTCGACAGTATATGAACAGGTTGTGTGTATCGAAGAAACGTAGATTTATACAATCTAACCTACTAAACGCATGAGCAGGCTCATGAAGAAACCTATTTTGCAATGGGTATTTCAAGGAAAATTACCTAAATATAGGACCAAAATAGAATTTAATAACTCTAAAGTTAAAATAAACTGATAACGGAATACTTAACGGGTCCTAACACCACATGCACACAATTATCCCACTTTCCATTTATCCAACGCTAACTTTACACATTGAACAGAACTAGAATATTTATCATGATACGTCATACCTTAACAAAGAGATACCGAGAATAACTGTTACAAAATGGAATCTTAGTTATTCTGTCTTTTGAATGTAATGAACTATAACTTTAAAGATCATCTAGCTGAATCGTGGGGAAAGTATTTTTCTTCATCCAACAAAACATTCGAAATGAAATGGGGGAGAAATAATCAAGATTTTTTTCCGTTAATGATTTTCAGTAGGTACCAATCTATTAGGAAAAGAAGGGTCACCCCCTTCCCCTTACCTTAAAACCTGCTGGTTTACGTTTCAAGATGAATAGTGTTAAAAAAATATTTCAGAAAAATCCGTTCTTCTGCCGTTTGATGTTTTTTCTCGAAACTGCAGGACCAATGTTTACGAAATGTGGCTCTCAAATCACAGGCGAAGGAGATACCTGAAATCTTGGCGCATCTCTTTCAATGTTCAAGGAGCGAAATTTACGCATGAATTGTTTTTAATTCTTTATCATAAAAACTGTTTGAACAAAATGGTCCGATTTTCGTTTGATTTTAGTTAGAACTCAGTTCAATAATCAAATGAGATCTTCCGGGGCACTGTACGGCCAACCTTTTGCACTCCACGAAAACCTAAGCGTTGGGGGAAGAAGTCGTTAGCGCACGACATAGAATCGCTAAGGGAATGAACGAGGCATGAGTAGGCTGAAGTAGGCGGTTTTCAGGTCGCCCCTCTGAAGCTAGGTCATTTTGGTAAGGCTTCGTGTCAATAAGTGGGTCGGCCTACTAGAATTGACCCGTAGTCTGAGAGGGGGGGGGGGGGGGGCATGAAAGAAATAAACGAATACAGATATCTTTTAGACTCTTCTAAGCTCGAATCCGTAAGAAAAACTGTTGGTGTTTCAGTGTGTGTGTGTGTGTGTGTGTGTGTAAGTGTGAACACACACAAAATAGCTGATCTACCTTCTCCAAACCTCCACTAGGGCTTACTGGCGTGGTATCACCACGCGTACTCCGTGGTATCACCACCCGCGTCCTGAGGGCTTACTTGAACTGGTGGTCATTTTATAGGGGCACTTCCTTTCATCCCATTCTTCCTCCTCGTCCTGCAACTTCCCTTATCTCTAGAGCCGGCGTCGGGTAAACCTGGGCGTCCTCCCCACTTTTTTATTTTATTTGTTTATTTTTCAATTTAATGGCGTGCCCCCTCCGTCTTTGAGGGGAGGTTTCTATTAAAAAAATATATATATATGTGTGTGTGTGTGTGTGTGCGTGTGCGCGCGCGCGCGTTATGCGTGTCACTAATGTTGCAAAGTATGACCAGGATACTGCAATTCTTAACTGATTAACTACAGAAAAACGTACAGAATGAAAACGTTTCAAATCAATCCATGAACAAAGTAATAAAAAAAATGCATACGGACGTCGCATGCACAACTTTAGGACGCAGATGTAGGCAGAACAACTCTCTATCATTTAAGCGCTCTATGCATGTGCGATGCCTGAATACATAATCATACAGTCATACAGCATGATAATATAAACGAATTTTCTTGATTATCGTATTATACGTTGTTTAGAAAGTTGAGCACTTTGAATGCAAATAAATTGTTAACTAACAATTATTATGGTAAAAAACTCGTTTCAAATAATATTCTGCTATTAAAAAATATTCAGGATTTTGAATTTTCATTTGAAAATGGTTATAGATTATTCAGAAATTATTATTGAAATGTAAGTACATTTTTCCGCAGAATTTATTAAATAATTTTTTTAATTTTCTAGTTCAATGTTCATAAACTTTTGTTGACCAAAACCCTGCTAAAAAAATAATAAAATTTACAATTTTTAGCCGTTGTTAGCCAATTTTTGTGATTTTTTCAAGTACCTATATTACAATTTTACCAATTTAAAGTGCTCAAAAAGTGATGTTCAACAAACTCACCCTCTCGTTTGAAAAGCTGGGATTTTAGGAGAAGAACGGAATTTCTATATCAATCCCAACGAGAGTTATCGTCTGGACGGACACACACACGCATATAATATATATGAGAAAGCGTATAACTCTAGGATCCGTTTCAGAATAGCTCAAAACAAGATCCATTGCAATAGCTTCATTTTCTAGGATAATTAAATGGCATTATCTCATGTTTTTATACAAACCAGTGATCTGCAAAGAAAGTCTTTCCAATAATGAGCGTTACCTACGTATTCATTTTATATTTTTAAGTTAAAGTAGATTCCACTTTGAAAACCTTGATACCTTCCGCTCTGTCCTATGTTGAGTAGTTTTCTTTCTATGACTTTTCAAAGTTTGCACTCGTGACGTCAAACTGGAAGGCAAAAAGCCCGCCCAGGCTTGAGGGGGGGGGGGGGGGGGAGCTTTGACGTCACCAGTGCGCAAAACTTTGAAAAATCATAGAAAGAAAACCACACACCGGAGGAGAGTGTGGTTGATGCCAAATTTCTTAGGATGGTATCTTCCATTTATAAATAGTTGAAACACCTTCTTCCCGCCCATGGGTAACGCTCATTACATTAGAAACCTTTGCGTAAGATTTTGCGGCGCTTTAGTTCAACATCCACAATCACAGTCGTATAATATAATGCACCTACCGTTTTGCTCTTGCCGGGTAATCACTGGCCTATTCCAATTATTACCGCATTGGGACTGGAGTGAATGTCAAAGGATATTGCTGCCGGGATGTGTGACTGCAATCCCATAGAGAATTCATGAATATGATTGATCGAGTTCTGAATAATTATTGACCCCCAGGCCCAGGAGGCGCATTATTGTCGCTCGCTCTGCAGCATCAAAGGGATCTCCGATCGCTGCAGGTTTCTAACTGGTTCAGGTATCCGAATTCAATTCGTACATTCTGTACAACCCATCAGATTTGTAAACGGATGGGGATGGATTTCATTTGGACGTTAGAGATACAGTGAAATACATGACAGCAGTACCTGTCCATCTAGAAGTCCACTCTGGACCAGTTTTGGTTCAGTTGTCAGAGCCGAAACGTTCAAATGAAACCTTGAAAGACTTAAACTGCGTAATGAACCTCAAGTAGCAACTGAGAGCCGGTAAATTTTGCAACGAATCTGCACCACGCTGCCATATTGATTGAGATGGCTGGGGCAATTAAGCTAAGTACATGCTTTCACTTGGCTTCATGAAAATGAATGTGACTTAGTAAACATAATATATTTTCAATACTAATTCACACTAACATTATTACTTATACAGAACTAGCTGTGTACCCGTGCCCCGCTACGAGCAACATATAGTAATCATATAGCTAGTTGTGCTAAATAAGGTGGCTTCGTACCTTGGAATTTTTCCCCAGCCGTCCTGAAAACGATTCAACTCAAATTTCAGCAGTGGAGTTTCAACTTTTTTCCAATTAATTTTTCATCCAAGCGTCCCCTCAGAAGGTTTAACGCAAATAAGAGCTGAAACTAATGAAGAGAATTTTCAAACTTGTATAATAAATTAAATGAGAAATGAAAGAAAGAACGCGTTTTTTTATTTTTTTACATGATCGGATTAAAGATAACACGAGAAACTGATTCCCAGTTAGATACAGTAACAAACTCCAAATTCCGAACTTTTGGGTAAATACACATGGTTTTTCTCCGCTAAGGTAGATCCTACTGTTGATCTTATTCTATGCAAGGTCCCCCTTGTGCGCAGGTATATAAATCCAATAGTCCTGTCGTGGTCTGGTCTCAGTGTGAGCTTAGCCTTACAGTTAGTCTGGCACTCATGTCTTTATTCATAATCCCAGTCTACAGAGTTGTGTACGGATTGCGTCAAATCCCATACTTAGGAATGTTTAAAAAAATCAATTTGTAGGTAAATAGGTGTTGAGAAGTGGTGGAAAGATAGGTAGTATGTCCTAACATGTCGTCCTATCCATCTGCCTCAACTCCTACCTTTTATCAGATCAACCAGTCCGCCGTCGCCTTTCCTCTGGGCCGCAACACCCACCTGCTATTTCAGCGCATAAAACCAATATTCCTTTCGTTTTACATCACTAATCCCACTCGTTTATTACGTCAATTCGCGAGTGAATTATCTTCCTGCAAAGGACGGACAAACGGGGCCCCGTACATCGACTTCGATTAACCGGCTGATGAGTTCCTTTCAAGCCATCCATTCATTTCACTTCAACTTACATATTTATCTTTTTTCCACTGTTCCATCATTGCTCTTTTTTTAAATTTCGAATTAAATAGACAATCCGTATCGTACAGAAGGTTTTATAATTTTCCATTCATTTTCGTTCAATTTGTTGAATGTAAACTTATTTAGCTTAATGACGGTAGAATTATATTCGAGGTTCAGGAGATTCTTTCTTTCGAGGTTCGATTTTCATGTTGATCATTAAAGTTGCCTGGTTGAACATTTTCCGCCATCCTTCAAAGAATGATTCTTATGACTGGATAAATAAGTTATAACCCCCGTTGGGAACACCGACCCAATTATACCTTCACCGGGGTTAAAGGGGAAGCCAAGCCACCGAAGCGGGTCGCACGACGCCGGGACAAATTACGCGAGAAGGAGAATTACTTCTTAGGCGAAAGGGTCCCGCGTTTACATCAACAAGGAGCAAACAGCTGAGAACGTTCACGTAACGAGCGCAGACGGAGGTAGTGGGAGTCATAACCAACTTCTGCTCAGTACTTCTTAGCACGGAGGGAGGGACACTGCAACGTCAAAGTTAAGGAAACTCGGCTCTGAAATTAATATCACCGGGGGGCTTAAAGCAAAGACTTGTGGAAGGCTCGCTCGAAGCTCTTTAGTTGACTTGTTGGCAAAAGCCCTTAGTTGCCGCGGCTAAACATGAATGGCCCGGGCGGAGTTTTCCAGGGGAGGTTCCTTCTCGCGGAATTTCCCCAGAGCCTAACTAAATACGGCTGTAGCTAATAAAAGAATATCTTGATACTTCTTGAGGCGAATTCGTGGAGGACTTGGATGAATTCCGTTTTGTGTTAGAATAATGAGACTAGACTTAGGTGAATGATTTGCTGAATGACTTGGTTTCATCAAGTTTCTGATCCGAGTTCAAGACGCGATTTGACTATTCAACGGAGATCGTCTGCAATATTGGATTCCATCATGAAAGTTCATGACCGATCTCCGATCAACCGGCGTTCAGCATTGAACGCTCGATCCCGGCCGGTTACGGGGAAGTAAATTCGGAACAATTGTTTCTCGACTCCTCACTTACCATACCACCTCATAAAAATTTTGGCCAAAATTATCGTGACTTATTCATTATTTAACTTATTATTTTGTCGAGTGTTTATAATTTATCGAGTGATAATAGAAAGAGCTCTCACTCAGGGGTTTTCATTGATTAAACTTTCTTTTTTGCCACCTCTTTCAACAGAAAGACAAAATTAACAACATCAATTGATTTCCAATCACGGTAATAATGAATATTGGAGTAAACGAGATAAAATAACAGGTTTATTCAACTTTACTCACCTATGACGTAATGGTTATCGTGTGTGTCGGAAAAAGCTCGTTTTGCAGGTTTTATTTTATATTTATTTATTTTATTTTTTATTTTTTTATTTTTTTATTTTTTTTATTTTTTTAGATTCTTCCAAAAATTTATTTTTGACCAACCCCGACAATGTTTGCTCTAGCCAATTTTTTCCATCATTCGTTTTTAGTGTGGACCGCATGGGCGTCGGTTTTTTTTTATTTTTTTTTTTATTTTTAGATTCGAGGATATTAAAATGGTTATGTATGAGTTCTGAAAGGTGCTTTTTCTCCGAGTGAGACAACGCCGGTTCCCTATTCTTCTTCATTGATTCCATCAATAAATATGAACAATCGCACATTCTCATCAATTAACACAAAAAGCACAAACCGAATATTCATTCGCGAGACCAACGAAATGATTAGTGGGATATATATGTATGCATTGTATGGGTATTATTATTTGATGGTATTGTATATCATGATTTAGGGGCATATACGATTTGCAGCGCTTAAATCGAAAATAACTCAAATTCCTGTCATATTTTCATGAAGAAGAAAAAATCTCTGAATTCAGTTAGCGATGGATCGAAGTTCAGTATTTGTAGAGGCACAGCTGACAGCCAACTTGATATTAACGTGACTCTTCACTAGCCACCATACTGAAAAATCTAAAGTGGGATGGTTAGCTCTAACTAGGCACGCACTAGGCAGCCACACGGATTTCTTAAGGATTTTTTTCCTGTTGAAAAAGCAGAGGTAAATGAAATATGATTGTAGAAGGATTCATTGTTAAAAGATGATGGAGCTGACTCGTGCTTTTACGAGTAATCTTAAATACCTATATAAAAACCTTTGTGATTTTCATATTATTATTATTGATCTGGAAAGTGATATTGGTATTTAGCCAGTTTATTTATTTGCAATCATCGATGGATTCAACAGTGGAACATATGTTGAGGCCGAGACTGAGGTTGAGACTTTCCAAAGAGCTAGGGAACTAGAATATGAGACTTGTTTGTACAGAAGGGTTTTTCTACCAGTAATAATTTATTTACAGACGAATAATGCATAAGGATCTATTCCGAATGGGTCGTCTGTGTATTATTTAGGATTCGTACGTTGTTTCTTCTTCCCATCCTTTCGGTCAGATCCGGTATTTGATCAACGAATCTCTGCCATAAATTGAAAAGTTGTTGTCCCCAAACAGTTGCGAGGAGTCGCGAAACCTCTTTCCGCCCCTCCGAAGACGAAAAGGGTCCGAAGTCGGAAGGAAGGCTAACGGAAAAGACTGCTTACCGTCCGAAAAACTTCTTTATGGCCAGGCATATATCACTTGTAACCTCATAACTGCTGGATGGAGTCTCTTTTTCTTTTAGGGGTGTAGAAGGAGGGAGAATGGAGTGCCATACCGATTCTCAGGGCCCGGATAGTCGGCACCCCATGGAGATAACGGTATATTTCAGCGCCGTTTTACGACCCAGTAAATAGAGAGATCTGAACCCGGACGTGTAATTCTATTGACCCACATCCGGCGCGGCTGCAAATGGAAAGAGATAAGAGGACTTAAATAATTTATCTATCAAGTCCTTCCGGAAAAGAACCGAAACTTAAATTTCAATACTCAGTTAAGTTCCTCTTTTAACACGATTACATTAGTTCCGTCCTACTAATTTTAGATAATCCTTGAGATCACAAAAGAGGAACGAATAACAGGTTCATGATCAGCATATCCTCACTTACTTTTAGCGAATTTTCGAATAAAAAAAAAGCAATTGGAATGGTTTCAAAAATGTTAAAATCAAAATTTTTCCACTGAAATGATTCCTGGAGTTTAAAGGTATTTATATATATATATATATATATATATATATATATATATATGTGTGTGTGTGTGTGTGTGTGTGTGTGTGTGTGTGTGTGTGTGTGTGTGTGTGTGTGTGTGTGTGTGTGTGTGTGTGTGCGTGTGTGTGTGTGTGTTTGTGTGTGTGTGTTTGTGTGTGTCATTGTTCCTCCTGATCCTGCAACATCCCTTATCCCTAGAGCCGGCGTCGGATAAACCTGGGCGTCCTCCCCACTTTTTTAGCTTTTATTTAATTTTTTCAATTTAATGGTGTGCCCATCCGCCTTTAAGGGGAGATTTTAATAATAAAAAAAATAAAGTGTGTATGTGTGTGTGAAATTCCAGACGATAACTCCCCTTAGGATTGGAATTTTAAAAAAATGTTTACCCATCAATAAAGGATTTTAGGAAAAAGGTCGAGATCGTTGGACTGTTTGAGCTTAATAATGAGCTCAAATTTCTAAAAATGCACTTTGAAAAGTCGCTTAAAATTACAACAAAAAAGACGAATATTTACATGTATATTTTCAGCAGAATATTGTCTATGAAAACTTTATCAAATATGAACTACAACATTCAAGAATGAGTGCACGGAATTATACTAAAAAAATATGCTTACACTTCGCCAAAATTAAAATTTGCACACAAAAATCAAATAAAAACTGCAAGAATGGAAAAAAATCAAAATTCGGTTGTATAATATCATTTAGAAAACATTTTTGTGCCATAAATTTTGTAGTTGTAGAAGAACCAAATGTTGTAGAAGAACCAAATGGCTAAACAATTTAACATACTTACCTAAATATAAATACGAAAATTCGCTCATATGGTACTACTGCAATGACTGGGGGTTATCATTGAACATAAATTTACCTCGTCTCATCCAATTATATTCCGTACTGAAATTTAAAAATATGTTATGATTCAAAATGTGCATGTGCAAAATTTTACCTCTAATTTTAACTGAAATGTGTTCTATCTTAAAAAAAAACAAGCTCATTTGTAAATAAGTAGAATATTGCACCAAAAAATGTCAATTAAATATTAAAGTTATTTATGTCCGGATTCGTGAAATCCTGGTACGCCAAAACTCGCGGTCGTATTTTAATGCGGAGTCAAATTTTGTGATAATTGTATCGCTAAATGCTTGCGAAGCATTGTTTACGTTATCATAAAGATCGATTTAAAGAATGCACGAAAATTATATGTAGTCGAACTACAAGTCAACTGGTTTGTTATATTGGAGATTATCACCTTTCATTCTAATTAAAACAAGGCTTTCTAATAATGAAACTCTGAATATTAAGTTTATATGTGAACTCTGAGTATCTCTTTGTTAATAAAAATACTGTTCAATACAAGAGCTACAACATTTAGATCGATAAGTGCATTACCAAAAACCACACCATGACGTAACACTCAGTGAAATATACAACAACATAAACAACGAAAAGTACATAACAAGCAGACAGACAATCACAACCTATAAAATAAAACCATTAACTAAAACAACTTAATAAATATTGTCAAATTTGTAAGCCATGGAGGAACATTCGCGAAGGAGCTACGGAGTCTTCAAAACACAATGTTGGCCAAAATTTGAAGGGACAGAAAACGATGTTTATTTGTGTTCCAGGACCCTCCAAGAAGAATACAGTGTTCGAGTTCGAACAACCGAGTAAGCATTACATCACGAAAGAGCAAAAAACAACTGTTTTCTGGGTGTACTTGGTTTAAAGAGGCTGACAGAGTGACGCTGACATTTTATTTTCATTTTATTTTCGTTTTGATTGTTTCCACCATTTTCCCGCTGTTTCGTATTTGGCAGTTTCGTGTTTGGCAGGCGGCTCTGCGCAGTGTTTTTATTTTGGCATAAGTTTTAAAGATGATCAGCTGCTAGCGAAAAATCAATATATCCGGAAATATGGGGAACACCATGATATCTTTGAACACGCTATAAATTTTCTTACTGAGACTAAGATTATTAGTTTGTCGGTAGAGGTGCTTGCAAAGTCTTTGGAGAGTTCCATAATTTAAATTGAATTTTTGAAGAACTTCTTTGAATAACATGTGTAATTTCATGTCATACGTGAGCTATTGGTTGAAAAACTTATCAATACTTTCCTTTTGAGGTCTTTTTACAGAATTTTCTTTTGTGACGAGAATGTGTCAACAACTATACTATACTCTTCAATTAATTTAATAATATTTACGGGTTTTCATTATACAGTAAAGTAAAGTTCCCAAAATTAATCAACCCCCACCCCTGATGAAGTATTAAGTAAATAAAAACTAAGAAGTTTTTGGATTACCCAAAGGGGGAATATTGGGCGCTTCGAAAAAACTAGGTATGTTCCATGTTTTGCAGAGTGCACTTCACTTTAATGATTTCTTAGTGTCTTAGTGTTGAACACAAAAATTGCAATAGCTTATTCCTTTCTCGGATTAGAGCTGATGAAAAGTGCAATTTTTTTCTAAAAGTACCTAGTATGTTTCTAAAAAGTACTCAGTCATACAGCATGACTAAAAGAGCGAATTTTCGAAGAAAAATTGTGGATAACATTAATTTAGGCACTTAAATTCAGATCATTGAGGTCCTGAATAAAACTGAGGGGACAGCCGTGCGACAATTTTCCACAAAATAGATAATCTACGAGAACATATCTAATTTTGACCATTCAGCAATTTCCAAGAGATTTAAGGATCTCTTAAATGTTAAATTAAAAAGATAGGAAAACATTTTTCATACTAGTTGTAAAATCAATCGCTCATGTGTATAATTCCCACTAAAATTGTTCTTAAATTGTAACGCCTTTTTAGAAATTGGAATGTGTTTTTTCTTTTAGCGAATTTTTGTAGAAAAATGAAGCTATTGCAATGGGTCAGAAAATTTTAAAATCAAATTTTTTTAAACTAATAATTCATTTTTTCCCACGTTTAAACAGTCACAAGACCTACAATTTTCATTTTAACCACACCTGAAGAAATTAATTGAAAAACGGTAAACTCATTGTTTACCTGGCTACTTTATTTTTTTTCTTCCATTTGATTTCTTATTATTTGTTCGCTTCTTCTATTCAAAGCTTTCTGCTGCATTACTACGTTCAAGGAAACTTGCACTAGTTTCCTACCAGCTGTTTTAGAATAGTAACCAACGATATACTGCTTCGATGTATCAAATGAGAAACAAAATACGTTAAAATTATAGGTATTATGGTAGTTTATTGATTCGAGCAATTTTCGGAAACCGATCAAAAGCATCAAATTCAGTCAGTTTCGTTATAACAAGCAGACATTATCTTCATCTAAACCTTTAGATTATTAATTTGGTTTTAGTTAGTACATCATCATGGCGTAAAACCGAATATAAACTCTTGGCATGGTTTTCCAATTGCAATGATCCTCAAGAACTTTTGAACATTCTGCATTTCAGTAGACATGAATTCTGAATGTGTATGCACAAAGTTAAGCTTTTAAGTTTAAATCTTCAGGATTGAAATTGAAAATAATATGGATCTGCGATATTTTGTTAACCAAATATACGAGTTTACATTGATTTAAATCAGGAATCTCAAATTAGTTTCCTAGGATTCACTAACAAAAACGGGATTAGGTATATCAGGAGATGATGCACGGAATGTGCCTACATGCATAAAAATACGAGAATTTCTTAGGGAAATTCTCACGGTGTCATAATGGCTCGAATCTTGATTTCAAGATATTAGTTACCTATAGTTATGTTTTATATGCTATACCTATGTATGTATCTAGTTCATTAAAACCACTCATAGTCTGAGTGAAGTTGTACTTCTCCAAATGTTTCACTCATTCTAGCAATCGTGAGTTAGTTGGAGAATTTTGGAATCAAGTATTTCAACTTCTCGCGAGCTCCTTTTCAAGTTTTTTTTTTTTTTTTTTTTTTTTTTTTTAAGAATGTAGTATCGACACTTACAAAAGTTTTAATGAAGTATTTTTTGGGTAGTTTTCATTTTGAGGTTAGTCTGACAATCTCAAGCGAGCATCAAAAGCGAAAATATCACATTCGTATCACAAACATATCATCACTTTTCTATCCTCAAAACTTCACAATGCCATGCAGAGAGTTAGGAATTTTAATCAGTAACTGAGTTGAATTTTCTATTGTTTCTATCATAACAATATTAGTTCAATTGAACTCTTGGAGTTTACATTCTGTGTAGAGTGTTTAATTATTCATGATATTAATGAATCGAGTATATTGTGCCTTTACAAAGTCCCTTATAAATGTAATTAACGTTGGACCATTGGGCTCATTAACCTTGGGTGATTTCGCATTAACATCCCACTCGGTAGACATCAATCACCCTTCACCCTGATTCTCTCAGTGAAATCTCTTGAATTTCATAGCAATCGAATGGGCTAATGGGTATGCTCTAACTTGAAAACTGTTGTCTGAGTTTCAGCCTATTTCGATGAAATGCCATTGATCCGGTTCGGTCATGTAAAGTTCCTCATGAATTTCATCGCAATGCGACCATTAGGAAACACTATTAGCAATAAGTGCGGAAGCTATATCTCACACCCAGGCAAGCTTTTTTCCGAATAGCGCGAAACCTCTATTTTACTATCCACTATTTTACTATCACTCATTATTAACTTTTCTTTTATGTTTTTCACTTATTTCGATGTAATCGTCACCACCGATCAATTTACTGGTTACCCCATATGATTTTTATCCCCCCACAGGCGCCGCTTATGTCAGCCTCTTGGTGTCCTTCGTAGCCTTGACTTCGGAGTTGTGTCTGTCCTTCCTTCGTATTTTGTCTTTATAGCGAAACTGTCGGAGACTTCTTCCATTGATTCCACCGTCCAAAAAACCTTTAACCAAAACTCTTCACCGTTGCCTTGTATTTTTTTACAAGCTGCCCTTTCCCCAAAACTACTTAAACATTCAATCTCCTCTTCAAAACGACCTTTTCATTCTTCGATCTTCATTTAAGAACGCTAATCCTTCAAATCTTTGCCTCTTAGAAATTTCTCCTTTTCACATTTTCATATTTTAACTCTTTTAACGATCCCAAGCTCTTTTCCTATTCGACTCTGCTCTGGTTACTTCCCAATCTTGTGTCCGAATACTTTTCTCCATTTCAGTGTGCCGTATTTTCTCGACTTCCTTTTGTGTCGTCATTATTTTTGACCCGTCATCAAAAAGGCACCAACCAACCGCTATTACAAATTTAAGACGTATTTTCTATTTCTATTCGGGTTTACCTCGTTTCTTCAGTACTGTATAGTACTGTTGTACAATCTATCGGCCATTTCATAAACGAATTTACCTAGACGAATATAATCAATAAAAATCTCTTCATTCCTCCCAGACCTTTTCCATTAGGTACTTCCCATTTTATTTTTATAATCACATTATTTAAACGTTGGGGTATCTATACAGATAAACGAAGATAGAACTGTAGAGTGAATCATTGAGATTTCAGTTATATGAAATCCATAAACTACTCATGTTGAAAATAACTCTAAGCTTGCTGAAAATTTTTATTATATACCTACACCGGATAAATCATTATTCCAACTTGATAAACATAATGTTAAGTTAAACTTTGTTAATTGAATTAGAAATCATGTTCATATTCTATATTAGGACAAATCAAATTTAATTCTGGGCTGTTACATGTGAATCTAATGATTCTCTTACGTGTAAACGTAGGTTATTTAGAACTTGAGAGGGAAAACAGTATCGGTACGAAGCTTACCAATCGACCGTATTCAATATTTCCAGCTGGTGGTGAAATAACCAAGTTCAAACTGTAGAGGAGCAGAAGGTTTTTAGTATAATAAATTGTGGACCTTAACCCTCAAACTTTGAATTTGGAGTTTGGGCAGCTTATAAAATCTATTGCGACACGTTTGCCTCAATGGAGTCGTGGACGAAACTCAAATATCTTTAAATTTACACCATTGACTTATGTGCTTACCTCATAAAAGGGAATTTTGCGCTTTTTGAAAGTTACTCTTGTTTCAGTAGCGTTTATACAATTCGAAAACAATGATCTTTACTACCTTTATATGGGGGAGAGAGGAGCTATAGAGGTTTACCTGAAAGGGATCAAACTTGACAAAATTAGGAATTTTTGTAGAGTCATGAATATCATTTATCAATATTTTGTGGTTCTACGGTACATTCTGTGGAACAATATTTCTAATTTTCAGACAAGTTTTATGGGGATGGTGTAGAAGTGGCATCTTTGAATACAATAATTGAGAATTTTGACATGGCACAATTAGTCAGATTTGAGGAAGAGTATACGATTCCTGTAGCTGAAAATGAATTGTGGAATAGTTCGCTCCTGAGATACTGGCGGAGCAATAAATATTAACATAACACAACATAATCTTCTGCTACAATAGAACAGTTATTACACTGCCAGCTCCCTAGCTGTTAAGGGTCCATGGATGCTCATCGAAGTCGAAACTGTTCTTATCTTGATATCTCGGTTTTCCCACTTGCTTTCGCTAGGATCAATCGACCTCATCATCCCTTGGTAACAGAAGCTCTCACCGAAAATTAATTTCAAAATTACTTTAATCTTCAGAAACATTTCGGGCAAACTAGGAAACCCTTCGAATGTGCCAAACTGGAAACTGCTCTAAAAGCAAGTTGTCATTAAAACTCATGTTGTTCCAGACCTTCCATATCTGCCGAACCTTAACCGCTCCGATTTTACGTCTTAAGCGATAAAGCCAGTCTCTGTTTGTCTCGCCCCCAGCATTATTTTGATGGGTTTCTATCAAATTGAATTGCTCAACATTTATTATTGGCATTGATGATACACTGTGCGACATTTAGTACGAACTCCCCGGATAAAACTAATAAATCAAAAATGGCACACTTGCCATCTTCCAAGACATCCTCTTGGGTTGAAGGTCGTGAGCGTCTACAATATAGTTATTGATTTAGGGAGATATTGGCTTGGAATCATTTCCTAAAGACTAGTCATACCAAGGTCAATAAAATATTGATTAAGCAAATGGACTTAGAAGTAAAGCCTATAGGGATCCAAATGCTGATCTTTTGTATTTTTCAATTGAATAAGAAAAAACAATCCTTTCTTTAAAGTATACCTAGTTGGATGAGGTTATGTAAGCTAACAATAGAATGCGGTAAAGAAGGTTTTTTCCCCCTTTCTTTTCTTTTCAATGATCGGTGATTGGAAGACGGAGCGAGCCATCTACTTTAACATCCGGGCCCTGTTGCACAACAGCTTAGTGACCTATATCAGTAAATTTTACTAGTTTATAAGTTATGATATTACAATCACTAATATTTTCAAAGATAAATCGCCAACAAACAACTATAAAAAAACCCACAGCCTAATTTTCAACAAATTTAGAACCTTTAGGCTCTCAGAATAAATTTACAACCACATATTATAGTAAATGTACGAATAAAATAAATTCACTAAATGTAAATTTTGGTGTTCAGAAGAATTTCCTAAAATGCTTGCTGGAATTCAAAACAAATGTGACAATTTCTTCTTCAGGCCTAACGATTTCTAAATTTGTTGAAAAGTATATTGTGGGTTGTTTAGAGTTGGTTGTTGGCGCTCTACCTAGTAATGGCAACAGCCATATTTTCTGGCTTCCCTGAGTGTTGAATAGGAAAATCCTTATATACACCACTCTAACGTTTTTGATGTAGAATCACTGGTATGAGTTTCAATGAAATTGTTCCAAACACTTGCGTGCAGCATTTGTTTTGTGAACGTCAAATTTAGCCATTTTTGACCTTTTTTTTTTTTTTTTTTTCATTTTTCTCCGGATTAAACGCGCACTTTCCTAGAATGTTTTGAACGGAGAAATCTCAAACTAATACGAGTATAACATTTTACTGGAGAACTTTTGCTTGTAGAAGTATCATTATCGTTCACACTCGTTCCAGATTGAATTCAGCACTTTCCCTATAGAATCAAACTTTTCCCAAATAGAACCCAACTATCCCCAAATAGAATTCAAAATTACAAGGGATTCCGAAAAATCAAAAAAAGGACCTCATAATGAATTTTTGTCAATGAATTTTTCTTTTTTGGGATATTATAGATCATTTTTTACCATTTTCGATTTTTCAGATCGTTCCTAAGATCAGATAACATCTGAAAAATGTAGAATTTCCGAATAAAAATCACCATTTACCAAATACGACTCAACATTTTACAAATCGAACCCAACAATTTTTAAATTGAAACCCAACATTCTCCAAAATGAATCCAACGTTTTCAAAATAAAATTCATAGATTTCTAAATTTAATTTCACTATATTCTTGACAGATTTCCAAATCGATTTTCCAACATTGCCATTGTTCCGAAACACTACCATCCTTGTATAAGTAGATTGAGTAGAGCTCATCCCAAACTTTTGACCTCACGTCTTTCTCGCAAAGGAATGAAGTTGTAGGTGACTCACACAGGAATTATTAATAAGTTTTGAAATAAAAATCTACCGATGTGTGAACGTTTACGTATTTTTTTTCTTTCTAATCTTATTAAAAGTTTCAATTTGTGAAATCGTTGAAATAATTTGGAAAATGTTGAGCTAGTTGGGAAAACGTTGGTTTTGATTTGGAAAATGTTGGGTTCGATTCGGAAAATGTTGGACTGAATCTGGGAAATGTTGAATTTAATCTGGAAAAGAAAATCAAATCAACGCTAATAATTTGTAGGCTATTGTTCAACAGTTACTACACTTGCAGTGATATTATTAGTACTTGCAAAAACCGATTGTGCAGCACAAATAAAAAGTTACTGGCACTTGTAACTATAGTATTAGTTAATCAGCCATTGTGCAACAGGGCCCTGATGTCCTGAATTCTAATAGGCAGTTTCTTGGCATTCTGCAGTTTGGATTGGAACAAAATGAAACAGTGATCGAAAAGAGATTGAAAAGATTTCAATATGAATCCAGGAGTGTAATAAAGAGAAAGATCAGTTTTAAACAGTTTCTTTTTTCCTCTTTCCAGACATCCAGTTTTCGGCAAGTGTTTTGATTTGTGTAGAATTAGGTCGAACGCTTTTTCCTGTTCACAACCCTTAGAAAACCGCAGAAATCTGATTCGAACAGTTCCATCTTTGATGATTTAACTAATTCGTCAATAAATGCCGGAAAACTAAATAACATGCAAATTAAACCATTAGAAATCACTGACACAGAAATACTCCAAATCTACCATAAACCATCTATCAAATCCTATATTACCTATACATTTCTACATGACCTATAATCTATTACTTTCCGTACATCTTCACTTCTCTTCTCAAACTATTTGCACACTCACTCACTGAATGCAACTTGGTCGTAAAGAAATTTGAAAAAGATATCCGCATCATTTTTGCATTTTGGGTCGACGTTGCATTTTGGAACATAAAACACGTTTTATAGGAAAGATTTTTATAATATATTACATATTCTCCGTTCGTGAAAAAATCTTGATGTTGTTTGCTGAATGGTTTTGTAAAACCTTTGAGGATAGAATAGTATTTTGGTATGTGGATTACTATATTTATTGGATTCAAATGTTGAATCAAAATAAGTCTATAAGCTTAGAGGACTGTATTTGTTTTTCAGTAACGTGAATGCCATTGAATTGCGATGTTGTGTAGATTGTTTGGATTAATTTTCCAAAAAAGCTGGTTTTGTTTAAAGATTAATATTGTTATCGAAAAAGGTGAGTCAGTAATTAGATCCAGTTTTTATACCGTCTCTTCAAGATAACCTGGTTCGATCAATTTTCTACGCTAATGCATTTTGTTGTGTGACAATTTCAAGCTGTGGAAGATCCCTGGTTTTATCAGATGATTTTTCATCATTATCAATACTCTCTTTCGCTCTCTCTCTTTCTATGTGTGTTGACAGAATGCATAAATCTTAATGACTACCAAATTATATTCGTTTTATTTATGAATCATAGTGAATGCATTGGTTTTCAAATGCTGTATGGCAGTTGCTTGTTATTTTTAAGTAGAACTTTGAAGAAATTTCGCTGTATGACTAATAAAATGAGCCTATCACTGTCATTCATTCTAATCTAATGCGATTGCGACAGTTGTAGAGCCGAAATTGGTTATAATTGATGTCTGTGGTAGGAAAGTTTACTAGAAAACGATACAGGGAAAAGATTTTGTACGAATTCAAGAACTAAATGGAGGTCTAACGAATGAATGAGGCTTATGTTTGCAGCTCACAAGGAACACTTGTTGGGTCTACCATTTGGTAATTTATTTTGTATATAACCTCCAATACCTTCTCTGGTTCTTAGAGATGATTATTGTGAGGTTAATACGAGTATAATGTTAAGCACAAAGAACCCAAAGCAAAGCAATTCGCGTAATAGAGATAGCCCATACAAGAGACCCTAGTCAAAACCAAATGGTTGGGAAAATTATCAAAAATATGAAATCAAACATTAGGATTATAAATGGAAGATGAACATTATTTTCAATCAATTTCGTGTTACCCTTGGAAACTAATTGACAACTCCTAAAGCGAAATCCATTGAAGTCAAAACTAGTGTGAACTCGTCTACAACCATTCCTAGAAATGTTTTACAAAGATCAGGTTTTTGCTGAAATCAGTGGTCTAGATGCTCGCTTCGCTCTCATCTCAAAAATATAACATCAATTAGTCAATCCTTCAATAAAAATTTAGGTAAGATTCTAACTTTGTAAGGGTGTCCTAAAGACAGTTTTCGATGAGCGTTCCGACGGTGATAGATAGAAGTCGAAAAAAATAAGTGCTAACTCATAACCGAATTTATGTGAATAAAATTATTCGACTCCATTTTTCGATGAGTTACTTGTACCCGGAGTTTCAATGAGTTTCCACCCCTGGTACGAAACCATCGAAAACTTGATTCTTTTATTTTCAGAACAGTTTCCTAGTGCCTAAGAAGATGAATTGAGGGGGAAAGATATAGTGAGTAATATCCGTCCCCCCCCCTCATCAAAGTATCTCGCCATGATCGTCAGAAATCCAGCTTCCCTACAACTTCGGGCCAATCCAAAGCCTTATCCATTCTCTAGAAATGCCCAGAATGTCACCACCTGAATAAGGGGAGATTTTCGCAGCTACTCCTTTTGGAGTTTGGAGCAGGAGAGTTCCATGAGCCCCTCGGATGTCGAAGAACAAGCGCTCCTGGCGGAAACTGGTGCAACGAACCCCAGTTCCGTTGAATGAATTGGCGCCTCAATTCGTTTTAATTTATGTCCACTTCTAAAATGTAGGTTAGGATAAATAGATAAAGTTATGTGTATTGTTTCGTAGTCTAAATGCTCGCAATCTCGCATCTCAAAAATAAAAAAATCCTAAATCAATTTTTTAAAGTAAAATACAGGTTAGTAGGAAAAATGTATCAAAATTGTGTTTAAAAATATATTTAAGAGGTTGAATTCAAATACGATGGAAAAAAAGTTCCAGTAATGCAGTATGATCGTATGAGAGAATTTTCTTAAATAAACTATCGTATTATAATATGTTAAATTTTATTGAAATTTGAGCGATTTGAGTAGAAAGAAATTGTTAAAAACCAAGTCAATGGTGGAAACTCATACTAGATCAAATTAGTTGATTCAAAAAATATTTTGGATTTTTAGGTTTTTTGCAGTTTTAATAGTTTTTATTTTTTTAGTCCACACCTGCCGGCGGCGCTTCTAGCCTGAGAAATTCCGTCGGCAACGTTTGGTCGTCTTCGGTTTACTATATGAAGTAGTGTTATTGAGAGGCCATTTAACAAGGTCCTCCGTGATGTAATGGTCTAAGCTCACCATACTCCTGAGCAGGGGATGTCAGGTTTGTAGCCCACAATCCAGATACAGTAGCGAACAAATATTTGTCTCCTTTCCTTCGTATTGCAATCTTTGAAGCTTAAAACTTGATTCTATTTGTCCAATCTATATTTTACTAAATTCTTGAGATTCGAGATTGCGATCACCAACCTGTGATTGCTAATTACGATGTCAAATAAGACTGTGACTCCCTCTGCTTCCGCTCTTACCCCTATTGTGGGGCGGCCGCCCGGGGCGTTCCCAGGACACTCCTCTCCAGAGGTGCCTATGGACTATGGGCCTCACTCAATAGCAACTAGGCCCGACAGACACTGTACGACCATTGAAGAACAAAGGACAGCAATCCCAGGTGTAATCAAGACCCTCTATTGCGATGGCGATGATATTCCTCGTTCCATGGTCGTTGTACCCCCCCCCCCACCAACCAAGAACAACGGGAGACCAACACACAGACCACTCATTCATCCGAGAGCTCTAGATGGGGTTAAACCATCTAGTTCACAATAGATTTGAGCTATACAAATTTAAGCACCCCTTCTCCACCCGTCTGAAGATCTACTAGACGCTAACATTTGGTGAGAACAAAATGCCTTCCTATAGCACAATATGGGACGTTCCCTGAGGAGTGAACGTCATGCTTCATCAACTAGGACTCCCGCGGTAGGTCACTAACTTTCCGTCTGAACTACCCTCGCAACTATCTACCCTTAAATAAATCACGTGGGCCAAGTAAAGGATACGTACTAAGAACCTTACGAAACGAGGGACTGATAGATCTTCTCCCAAAATCATTTCAAATAGTCACCATTACTGAACGAGTTGAGTTTTTGTAACAAATCCAATGTAGAACTATCCAGTGCCCAAATGATTTTCAAAATATCTCATGTAACTGTGTTTAAAATATACAGGGTGTCCCAAATAAGGTGGTCAGTACTTCAGGAGTCGATTTTAATGATTATTTCTGATCAAAATTTTCTCATAAAGTTTTTTTTTTCCCCGTGTTTTTGACCTATTGTCACTAATATAACACTCTCTTAATTTGCTGTGTAAATTCAAATGTAAGGATACCGTTGGAAAGAGAATTAAACCTCCTCTCTCCTCTCTCTGAAGACTGGCGATTGAATCCGTGCTCTACAACAATGAATTTCAACCATATAATATACTCTCCTCTCATTCATTTGTCATATCGGAATATCCGATCTATATCAGGTATACCGATCTCGCCAGGTAATGGATGTACCAATTAACTAAGCCTGGCTAGATTGCATATTTTCCTGCCTGGAGTGATGCATCGACTTCGTATTTCTGGATTGTTGCAGCAATGGCCTTCACCCGCCTTCTAGAGTGGGAGACCATTGTGTTTCACATGAAGTGAGGGCGCCATCTGTTTTTCTCTACGTTGAAGTGAGGCAAGTTTCAATGCCCATCTTTTACTCCCGCCATAGCCATCCCATACGTTCAAGACATCCTTGAGATCGAGCACACATGGAATACGAGAGTAAGAGGCAGTTCTTGAGCTATGACCAGCATACTGGGCTGACAAAACATGTCATTCAATGAAATGGGCTGCCGTTCGCCACCTTTCTAATCCATGATGCGAGGGAAGTTGAATGGAATTCCAGTTGACATGGACCATTTAATTTTACCTTGCTTATTTGTATGCCGCACGAATATCACACACGTCCTTCAGCTGTGACATATTTTTATGTCTAAAACTTCTCTACTTTAGTGATGGAACTACAAAAATACGAGCAGTTTTCTTGAGATTCACAAGTACACTACACGTGTAGTATGTATGTAACACGCTGTCTCGATTCTAACTCTCATCCTCCAGCGGTTTCACGAAGACTGGCTATAATGGAGAAGATTAGCACCATTGTCTGTTGGCATTGTACCACACTCCCTAGCATAAGGAGTCTGCTCCACTCCCACAGCGTCTACCGTCTTCACAATAGATCGTTAGCGACTCCCTATTGTGGTAATCCTCTGGGGTTTTTGTCCCGGATTTTTTTTTTTTTTTTTTTTTTTTCATCCTCTTCTTTTCTTTTTTATTTTCTTTTTTATCCCCCTCCCCCTCAGGGCTGAAACCAAAGAACGCGAAAGGGCCCGAGGAGTTTCCTGGTGAATCTTGCATGATTCTCTCACCCCCACTGACCCACCCCCACATCCCTTTTCCCACCCCATGAATGGCGAAAAGATGAAGTCGACAGTGCTTGTGTTCCTAATTCGCCGTCCTCATTTCACTGAATAGTCACGACAATTGAATAGAAATCTGAGTCTCAGAAAAGACAAATACAGGTCACTTAACCATTCTATCTAACATGTCTTGCCATGAGGGAATTATAAGCGTAAATGAATCCTGTTTTTTAGATCAAGAGTATTTATAGGCTTATGAGCTTCAAAAAAGTAAACCATTTATACCCGAAGTAAGCTGAACTATGTATGAAGGTGCTGAGAGGTAACCACTCCTGGAATCATTCAATATTTTGTCAAAACCTAAATGCGTCAAGTTCTACCTTGGATGGTTGTATATTTCTGATGTGAATCAACCTCCAGAGGTACGTTTAAATAAGGAGTTTAAATCATGACTACTGGGTTGGTTGCCTGTGCCATGAGATATCATTGTTTTCCTTAATAACTTTGCGTCTCCTAACTGTCATGTACCACAAATATTATTTCTTATTTGGTATTACTTATTTCTTTGTGTAAATGACTAGTGTAGTTTTCTCGCTCGCTTGAGGTGGGATCCATAGATGCAATGGGATGTTACAGTTGAGTCCATCCCACGTCGGTAGGAAAAACCCCGTTAAAAACCGATGTGTTTAGACGCAAAAGGTCCCACCCTCCTCCCGCCATCCGCAAAAAGACCAATTGGTCTTGCGGGCCATTTCCTAACCTCAACAAACTGACCCCATTCCCCTCCACCCTCCAGCCCATGGTTCGGGTGAGGGTAGACAACTTTAAAATTGCTATTGCACCCTTTCGAACACACGCAGAAAGACACTCCCCCTAGACGAGCCGTTTGGCCGTGCACGGCGTTTCATTCTTATTAATGTATATATAATATTTATTATTTATTAAATTATTGATTTTCTGGATTTTCGAGGCTCTGCCACCTTCTAGATTGGCGAATTTTATTGATATTATACCACCAAAGCTCCTTGCTTAAACCCCTCGTATCATCTGTCAGTCTTTCAATTTAAGTTTAGTACAGAGTCGGTATCTGAAAAATTCGAAAAAAGTTTTTTTTTTTCACCATTGGAATCGAATTTTTTTCCTGGACATTATTAGAACATTAGTTATCTCCAAGAAACTGGTCGGAAATCGTGTTGGAAATGCGCAACGCTACCTGCTCCTGGGCTTTTCGTTTTCTGTTTGTGCACACAATATGTTAAACACTTTTGGTTGAGAACCTCATAGGGATCGATTCCACAATCATTTTCAAAAAAAGTTCCTCTTTGTTCCACGAGTTTTGCTAGTATCAGAGCTCCCAGAATCGGCGGTATGTCGGTCTGCTATTCCTGCATTCGATTCGTCCAAAATCACACCCACCATAACCAATATCATTCCATTAATACACAACTGAACCTCTATTAGAATAGGGTGCTTACTATTTCTTACTTGGTATTAACTTTCTTCTCTTTTCCCTGATGCCCTTGCCGTGCTCTTCCAAGATTCAAGTATGGGCACTAAGTTCTTGAATCTGAACAATATGTTTTTCACTGCTGCTTTGCAATATGTATTATGAAAAATGGCATTGATATGCATAACGAATTTCGTCTCCACCTTGCCCATTTAGATCTTATTACTCCATGCTTCAATGTGAAAATGATCACGAATTATTGGAGAGTACTAGCATTCTGCGAAAGCTGACATTACCTGGCCGTTCGGCCTTGTCAGCTGATCCGATGAAGACCGAAAACTTGACGAACTAATACAAAGCGGCTCTCGTTCCGAAAACTCCGTTGGAACCTTGCACGCAAAGAATAGCCTTAGAGAATTTACTCTGATAAGAGCTTGTAAAGCCGGTGTTCTCGTCCAGCGTGAATCAATCCCAAATATCGAACAGTTGACTCAATAGATCGAAATCCAAATAGAAAAAAATCAAAGTACATTATTTCAATTGTTGAAAAGCTTGGAGGAGTCTAATGGTAAAACAACAATGTCTCTTTGTCCAAAAAAATCAAGTCATCTGAATAAACTCAAAAAGAGAAATCTCGTAGAAAATGTCCATTTTGTTGTCGGGTTGGTAACATGCGATTGTTGGGAACGATTCCTGGTACCTGAAGAGTAATGTATGCTTGGCCGTGTTTTCATATGATGACTCGAGTCAATCTCATAGATGATTCCTACTTAACCAACTTGGCTCAGTGTACATTATATGATTGTCATTCCAATGTCAATGAACCAACCCAACAAAATGTAATTTTATAAATGAGTACAATAGAAGTTCTAGTACAACAGAACTATCAGGAACTCCTGCTTTCACAATCCTATAAACTTCTTATATACTCCTAAATACTTCATATTTTTCTAAATACTATATTTTTTCAAGATTTTGTGCTAAAATACTATTATGTATTGCCCGAGAAAGTCTGTCAACCTACAGTTAGATCTCGTGACAGATGGGAGAGATCGAGGAGTTTAGTAACCAGGTTAGCATCCATCTGGTGTTTTCCCTGGGCTTACGTTCTTGGGCGAGGCTGCGCGGGGGGCACAGTGGAAAGTAAAAACCCTCTAAAACTATCGGTACAGCTTCATCATTTTCTCTAGTACGTCGTAGAGCACCTGTCAAGAGTAGTTATTGTAGTCTATATTCAAATATGTGTTCTGTGAGGGTACTTAATGTTCAACACTGGTTAATTGCGCAGTCAACTCCTTGATCTGGTTCGCCAGCTCGTGCTCCATCAGAGCGTCTTTCAGCATTTTGGTTTGTCATAGGTTCAGTGAATAATGTTTCCGTTGTTTGAAATCTCGTCACTAACCACTTGAATCTTTTCTAGAATCTCTCCATTGCCTATCTGGTCACGAGGCAACTATATATCAGAAAGGAGTTTGCTTGAATCGTAGTTTCAGATGCGGAGAAGCTCGAACTCAAAGCACTAACGTCGTTCGATGGTTTGCGCTAGACTTCCCGGAATTAAGTGAGGGAACATTTCCCAGCAAGGTTGACTAACAAAACAAGGGAACAATATTGATATACGTAATAAACGAGGTAATAGCTCTTCTGATAGCTTTTGGGGAAGTTTGATGATTTTATTCCGGTAAACAACACAGATTAACACGGAGCATGACTAAATGCGCCCACGTCTAAACCCACACTTAATGATTGTAGATTGTAGATCTTGTTATAGAAGGGTTTTATTCGTATTAAATAAATTTTGACCGTCAATAAAGTATCGTGGAAGATGAATGAGTGGGGCACAAAGAATGAAATCTGCCCGTGATATTTCCGTGGAAGATCTCTCCATGAATATTTTCCATGCGGGAACCGTATTGGGCGCCCCAGGAGTATTTTACAATGCCTTGAGGAGGGGAGTCGGTGGGTTTTGAAGTTACTTGATATTCCTTCTGCGTTCCACCCGAATCATTTTCCATTGAAGCCCGGGGGAGCGTGATGCGTTCTGAAGCACTCTCAAAATTGAGATGGTTAATAATATCGCGGGTTGTGGTGGTGTATTCCACGTATGAAACGATGACAACGGAACGTTTTGAAAACCTACATCCATCAAATGCGTTCCGTTAATAAGTAAGTACCTACTGAGTTGGAAGGGTAAATTATGTTAGAATGTTAGATCATTACAGTGTAGTTATAGTTGAGCAAAAGAAGTTAGGATATTCGTTGTATTAAATATTTGGTTTTACTATAGCATTTCCAAGTGTAATTTAACCGTTTCCAAACCAAATTCTACCTTTTACAAACCCAATAAAACCTTTTCCAAACCAAATTAAATCTTTTCCTAATTATTAGAAAAATTTCAGCAAATAAACAAACCTAAATATAGTCGACAGATGCACCCGCTTGGGATTTAGTTGATATCACTAGATATTTAAACTCGGCGAGGGCTCTGTCTCCCTGGACCCCCCCCCCCCCCTTCCGGTCATCCCTTACTTAGAACCCCCGGGCTAAATCTACAGAACAGAGAATCTGCTTTCTCTCCTTTTATTGCTGAATATTCCATTTGTAACGTGTAAACAAGGTATCCCAAGAGTCCATCCCTCTCACCCCTGCTCCTAAAATCCTTATTTGTGACATGACCGTTCGCAATCAACAATACCTTTTTTTTAAATGGGAACCTCCTGTTTTTATTGCAAATTTCGATGTTACGAAAAATTTCATGAATTTAAAACCCCTCATTCAATTTTTTTAACCGCATGCAACCCTTTCTGCGAGCGCGCAAAGTTGCCTAACTACAAAAATTGCGCAAAATTTGGATTCTGGTACTGCCCTTGTGTGGAACAAGAAGTTTCAGTGTTTTTCAACGCTGATTCGCATGGTGCTGTCCACTTCTTGATTTGACTCGATTTTAGCTGAATAATGGCCGAAATTTGGATATGTTGGCGTGAAAAACCTTTCTTTTTAAGCGTATGTTAGCACACGAAATTTCATAATTTCTCATTCCTCTTCCCTCCTCCTTTCTCAACCGGGCTGGAGACCGGCTATGGCGGAGTTAAAAGAAAATAAAAACGAACCCTTCCTTTGAAAACAATATAAATACCATCTGGTGGAGAAAAACATGAAAAATGAATTCAAAGCAGTGCCTCCTTGCTGTAAGAAAAGCTCTCAGCGCGTAGAATCCATTGCTCGTTGAGCGCACGCGCGATGGAACCACCTTCAAGCGATCGAGCTGCTGCATCGATTCTTTTATAAGGTTCCTCCTCAGTACGAATGGGCGTGAGATCTTCGTATATCGTGCAGCAAGGAGGCGGGCATTTCTAGCAACCAGAAAGAGGTTGGTATAGACGTCTTCAAAATTGATACATGGCCCTTTTTCGCGTATTTGCATGTATAAACATCTTTAATATTGGTTCATTATTTCAAACGGATAAATGCCATACATATATATAATATACATATTGATTGGTGATCAAGTTGAAGTTCCCAAATGAGATGCACTAACACATGGCAAATCTCGATTGCAAAGCACGTACCTTTCCAGTAACTCATATATTTCTTGTGAGAAAATTAAACCTCATTGATACAGTTACTGATAATTTAATACTTCTTCCGTTGTGAAAGAGTATATTACACCTTAGTACAGGTATGTGCTGTATGTTTCTGAAGTGTAGTGCAGTCACTTAGTGTGACTTTGGAATACTCAAATGACTTTGAGTACGACTCTCTGGTTAGCTTGTGTTTTGCTTGCGTTAGAAAAATCTCTTTCCGTACAACGGCTCAGCTGAACGACTTGGATGGAAGACTGCGAAAACTCCCTATTACTTAGTTCGTTCAGCAAGATTCAAAACAATTTCAAACAACGAATTTCACAAATCAGTAGATCCCTACTCGTTAAAAGTCCGGCAAATATCGCTACTTATTGTTCATATTTCACAGTGTGATCTCTCCACATTGTGTAGAAAACTCGCCTATAAATAATTCAATATCTGATGTATCTTATTGGGGGCAGTCGTAGGAAGATGACAGGGTTAAGGTAACGCGCAAAAGCGTGAATGGCACCCCCTCCACAACCTACCAAAGCCATCACCGTCAACAGGTCCCGTCCAATATTGAACTTGGGGTGATTATTTAACTATGAAATTTAATGGGATAAAATAAATCACCTACCTACGCTTCACAATTCAATCTATAGGCGACAGAATTGATAAACAGCTAACTCGATTTCGTGAAGTGAGAATCTCATTGGAATTATATCAGCTGATACGCTCACCGTAGTTTCCAAGGAAATTTTTATTGTTTCACAAGTTGCTATTCATATCCATGTTGATATCATTTTGCCTGTAAATGTTCTTTCCCTTAGGGAGAGCAAACTGATGAACGTTGTAATAAACTTGGACGCCCCCAGAGGTGCAATGGGGGCCTAAATCCACACTCATAGATAGAGAGGGGTGTGACAGTACCATAAGAGATACAACTCGTACTAATAGCATATATGCTACGTTCGGAGAAGATTGGTTTTCCAGTTCTAGGATCACCCATCCATCGCCAAACGCAGGCTTTCGAAAACATGGGAAGAAGCGCAAGACGCCCGTTGGGAAACAACAGGGTGACGGCAGCGCATTCCTTTGGATCTCGCGGGAACTGTCACAACGTACCGCAGCACGGGTGGAATCATTCGATTCTTTGGGATTATATCCATAAATAACACCCAAAAAAACAATACTGTTAACTTGAAAGTTGTTGAGATCTACGTTTATTAAATTTTTCAGCTCTTGAATTCTACCCTTAGGGTTGACTGAATGTGATGCCAACTCCCTATTACTTAGTTCGATCAGTAAGATTTAATGCAATTTGAAACGACTTCACAAATCAGTAGATACCTGCTCTTTAAAAATCCGACAATTATTGCCACTTATTGTTCACATTTCGTCGGGTGATCGCTCCACATTGTGTAGAAAACTCGCCAATAAGCCCTCTTCGCCCCATAAATAATTCAATATCTGATGTGTTTTATTGGGGGCGGCCGTAGGAAGGTGACAGGGTGAAGGTAACGAGCAAAAGCGTGAATAGCACCCCCTCCACACCCTACCAAAGCCATCACGTCAACAGGTCCCGTCCAATATTGAACTTGGGGTGATAAAAGACCCATAAAAGGCCGGCCGGGTGAGGCGGGAGAGGGAGCTTCGTCTTTCACCGCGTTCTGATGTACCGCGAGGTTCCATTTGTACCACATTTCGCTATCTCAGCACAACCCGTTTTTCGTTGGTTTTCGTTGAATACGCCGTCCATCCTTCATTCACCTCAGGAGCGAAAGACATTTATTGCTCGGGTGCGAATGGCAAACTAAATCACTCGGAATGAAGTTTCGATAACCCATTTCAATAATGAAACGGATTGAGTGAAACGTCGTCTATTTCCACATAGATAAAAGTTACGACGTTGGATCCAGTTTGACGGATAGTAACAAAAGTACATCAGTAACTTTTTTAGACCCATTATTCACTTTTATGTCATTTTGGTTCGTAAGTATTTACAATATTACATTATAAAATACTTACATTGTTAAACAATCACAAAAGTGGAGTAAATAGTCTATACTATTACCTGTATAAAAAGTCTTATGGTGCTGTATGTTACTCAATCACGTAAAAACTACTGGACCCATTGGGCTGAAATTGTACATGGACATTCTTAGGGTCACTGGTTACCACAGAGGCTATATTATTGCAATCCTCTAGACTCACTCCTCCATCAGTTTTCCCGAACAACGACGCCCGGGTATGTAACTTTGTAATTACGGAAGAACTTGATGCATTTAACGTTTCACGTCAAATATGGATGGGGTGGTTTCACGCGTAAAGAACTTTCGATATTAAATTCAACGACACCAAAACAATTTTTGTGGGTTGAGCCGAGTAGTTTTTATTCATAAAGATAAATCTTCGAAAATTTATATTTAAAACGTCTTATTAACGATGTTGTTCGAAAATAGTTTTAACGTAGTTAACTTAGTTTCTACAATCTAAACCGCGCATTCGCTGACAATTTCATCAAAATCGGATGAAAACTGTGAAAATTAAAGGCATTACAAGTATTTCACATTGGAGATGCGCTGTACCTATTAATGATACAATCGTGTTGAAATTTATATGAGGTAATCAAGTCATCTTCTTTTATCTATCATCCAAATTTAAGCGAAATCGAACGACTAGAGTGTAAAAAAACGGAGCAAAAAATGGAGCATAATAGAATTTACGTTTGCGCATGCGCAGAATGAAGTATTGATTTGGCAACAATGAAACTGATTAGGGACCATCTGCAATCTAACCCGAGCATTCTCTGACAATTTCATCGAAATCGGATGAAAACAGTGGAAATAAGGATCGTTACAAGGATGGCATGCGCAGTAGCTATTAATGATACAATCATGTTGAAATTGGTATCGGATGATGAAATCATCATCCCCAACTATCATCCAAATTTGAGTGAGATCGGACAACCAGGGCGTGAAAAAATTGAGCATAACGGAATTTAAGTTTGCGCACGCGCAGAGTGAGGTATTGATTTGGCAACAATGAAACTGATAGGGGACCGTCTACTTCCTAGCCCGCACATTCCCTGAAAGTTTCATCCAAATCGGATGAAAACTGTGGAAAATAAGCTTGTTACAAGGATTTGCGGACACACGACAGACACACACACACACACACACACACACACACACACACACACACACACACACACACACACACACACACACACACACACACACACACACACACACAAACAGACAGACACGGAACCAAAGTTGTTCAGAATGGTCTAAAACGTAAAATGCGAGTGGAAATTTTGATTTTGGAAACCAAAAATTGTTTTTCTCCTGAAAGTGAAAACAATGCTTCCGCTACCTTTAGGTCGACTCGGAAGCGATTAGGTTCCTTATTAAATTTAGTGATGGGTGGTAACTAATAACAGTTATTAGTTAAAGCGTAAGTTGAACAAAAAAAAACCAGGTGTGCTAAAGACCACAAGGGAGAAATGTAAACTTCTATGACGATTTTCTGCTAAATATAATAAATATGAAATATATTATGGAAATGATTTTGGTTGCCGAAAAAATCTTGTAAAGACCAATTTCAAAGTATACAAAATTTTTATTCAAACATTATTAAACTACATTACTTTCCACTCTGTTGGGATGGGATGTTGGGAAAGTAAAATTGGACATTACTTTCCACTCTGTTGGGAAAGTAAAATTGGACATTACTTTCCACTCTGTTGGGAAAGTAAAAGTGGACAGGCTCCGCCCCTGGACCCTCGGTAACTTTCCGCCTTGAGCCTTCGGCTAAAATGCTAAAACATGGAACATGCTTTCTTCCCGCTAATTCGTAAATGTAAATAAATTTAAAACTACGACATAAATGTTTTAAAAATCGAAATTAGAACAGAGTATCTAAGTAGGTAATTTTCTGTTATGGTGCGCGTCTACAATTACTATAAGCAAGATTAACTTCTCAACCAAGTGACAACGAAACAAACGGTATTGTTTACTATATCCATTTATAACATAAATAAATATAAAACTACGACATGAATAGAAGAACAAGTACGAAAGAAATGAGTGATAAATCGAGAGCTTTCCAACGAGTGGAGAACGATTTTGGTCCGGTGAAAAATAAAGAAGTTTCATTTCCCCAGCAACGGCTTGGTTGTACGTGAAAATCAAAAGAAAAGTCTCACTGTTCCATCTGTCAAGATGACCCAAGTTTCGGCTATACGAAATTCTACTAAAAGGAAACTCATACGGTGGATACAGCTTTCGTACAAGTGCGCAACCACGAGAGACATTTTATGTCTTTGCGCCCCCTTTCCCCTTCCTATAAAACCCCGTATTGTACTTTTGTACAAATGGTAAAGTCGCACGATGATCGCATTGCCTCATTGTGTGAAGCACTGGCCAAACAGCGGGGTTTGAGGGCGCGGTGCCTTAGGGTGCAGCGCTCGGCGGAGCACCTCCTTAATTCCATAAAGGAAACCCTTCCGTTATGATTGACTGTCTATGAAGACTTGGACGGGTTTTCCATACAATCCTATATTTTGCTTTGTAGTTAATTATTAATACGAGGGTATTCCATACAATCCTATCTTTTGTTTCTTATTTATTCGTTAAAAGTATTGATTAGAAACCGACAAAGAAAAAGATCGACAATTGATTTGTTAGCTGATCTGGGATCGGTCAGTTGTGTTCAGAAGTCCCTGAAGGGCCCACATACCAAATCTCAGAATCGTGGGATCATTATGGAAAAAACTGGATTCTAGAGCCACTCAGCTGATCTTGGATCGGTCAGTTGTGTTCAGAAGTCCCTCAAGGGCCCACATACCAAATCTCAGAATCGTGGGATCATTAGGGAAAAAACTGGATTCTAGATCCACTCAGCTGATCTGGGATCGGTCAGTTTTGTTCAGAAGTCCCTCAAGGGCCCACATACCAAATCTCAGAATCGTGGGATGATCATCGGTTTATTGTTGACGTACAGCAATGGTACATAACAAACGTCGTAAAAGTGGTATAAATCATGAATAAAAACATACGTCAAATGTAATAATGTAAAAGATGAAAGACTTAACCTAATCATAAATAACAAATTCGAAAAAACAGGGACGGCACACCGCGTACAGGTAACACAAACAGAACATACTCTAGAACTCTAAAAACCACAACAACACAGGAAAACAAGCATCACCCAACATCTGCACTGAACTCGCCCACCGAGTATGGCGCAGCAGACACGAGGATTTCCCTGATCCTCCCACCAAACTGTCGAAGGGGAACGGACCTGAGGTGCTCCGGAAGACCGTTGAACAATCCGATCCCCACATAGTCAGGATTCCGCCGTTGAACCAAGGCCAGACGATGGCGCTGAACGGCAAGCCGGTTACGGTTCCTCGTGAAGTGCTCATGACTGTCTCCAAGACGGGGCAAACCATCCTCCCGAGCCTTAATCCTCACCAAGCTGGCCAATATAAACAAGGCCGGCAATGTCAGTAGCCCAAGCTCAACAAAGAGCGGCCTGCAATGGGCATCAGAAGGCACCCCTTTTATGATTCTTATAGCCGCCTTCTGCTGACGGAAGATGGCCTGTGCTCCACTGGAGTTGCCCCATAAGAGTACTCCATACCTCAGACGAGATTCGAAAAAACCATAATACATGGTTAAAAGAACTTTGGTGGATATTACTGAGGAAAGTCTTCTGAAGAGGAACAATAACTTCCCCAAATTCTTGGCCAGAGGTCGAGTATGGGCTCGCCACGTAATTGCCTCATCTACTCGAAGTCCGAGCAGGGTGACCGCAGCCTCATCACTGCCCCTCGCCCCAAAAGTCAACATCTGGGTCTTGTCCTCATTTAAAACCAGGTAATTCCCACGGCACCATTCCAAGATCGATGATCTGACCCGGCCCGCTGTCTGCCGGAAACCTCCGGACGACGAAGATTTAACCAAGGCAGTTACATCATCTGCGTACATGAACATCTCCACTTCATCCTGAGATACAGCGGCTACCGATTCCATGACGGCCCCCGGCATGTCATTGGTAAAGACAATGAACAACAGAGGACCAAGAATTGACCCCTGTCGCACGCCAGTCGTGAGAGGGCGGAAACCCGAGAATTCCCCATCATACTGGATGCACTGCTGCCAACCCACTAAGTACTGTTCAAAGAACATCACAGCACCATCATCGAAACCGTAGTGCCTCAATTTTAACAGAAGAAGAGCTGGATTTACAATGTCAAAAGCCTTTGACATATCGAAGAGCAAAGCCCCGACGCCCTTGTCAAGACCACTCAGGCACCCAACCACCAGCTCTGTAACGGCTTGCACAGTATTACGTTTTTTCCGGAAGCCAAACTGTGCATCTCCAAGTATCAGATTCCCTTCAAAGTACTCCTGGAGCTCAACGTACAGTACTGACTCAAGCACCTTCAAAAAATAGGGAATTATCGAGACAGGTCGGAAGTGGTTATAGTTGTCCTTGCTGCCCTTTTTGTGGATAGGACTCACAACACTGCTCTTCAAAAACGGAGGCAAATACCCGGAGGATAAACACTTGTTCACCAGATAGGCTAACGGCTCGGCGACAAAGGGAGCGACGGACTTTATGGGTGCAGAGTTGAAATCATACACATCGGATGCACTTGAGTTCTTCAGCCCCATCATGGCTCCATACACAGCCTCAATCGACACCTCTTTCAGAGTGAAAACAGCATCTGGTCGTTCAGTCTGGTGTAAAAAGGCCAAAGCGCTTGAGTAGTTTTGATCCACCTCAGCGGTGGACAGTGCAGACAGAGTCCCAGTGAAAGCGCCACTGGACTCAAGAAGGTCGTTCACGCTTGAGGCAAAGAAGTCGCTGAAACCCGTCGCACTCAGTCCGGGTGAGGGAGCTGATGAAGTGTATTTCAATAGTCCACTATTGACCTGCCTCTTAATCATTTTCCAGGCTGCTTTGCTTGGGTTTGAAGCCAAAGATATCTCCTGATCATTACAGCCAATCACTAGATGCTTTACTCGATATCTATACTCTCTTCTGGCTGCTCCTAAGGCCCTCACAAGAGAGTCATTATGTGGGTTGAGACGAACACTCAGTGCCAGCTCAATGAGTGCACTCCTATGAGGCTCCAATTCCGATTCGAATGTCCGGACCTTCTTCCGAGCCCTCTTCACTCTGACCCGCCTCCAGGGACAGGTCGAGTAAGCCGCTCTGAGGAGTCCCCCAAAAAACTCAGACATGCCAGCGTCCACGCCGAGACCGTAGACCTTCAGCCAGAATGAGCCGCGCAACCAAGCACCCAGAACATCCAGGTTCTCAGGGAAAAGTCTCCTCCCTGATCTGTAGCCACAGTGCTCAGGAATTTCATCTGAGGTGGGCATAAATATGTCGCACTCTTGCGCTAGATGGTCAGAGAAGACCATATCCGACATCCTGCTCACGGTTCGGCCCGGCAAAATATTAGTGATGACATTATCCAGGCAAGACTGTCTACCAGAAGCACCAATCCGAGTAGGCTCATGAATCGTCAATCTCATGTCATGTGAAGCGCATACGTCGAGAAAAGCCTCTGACAACAGCGAATTCTCCTCTAAATGTACATTAAAGTCACCGGTCATCACTACAGGCAACCTCATCCTTCCGCACGACGTCAGAGCCTATCGATCCTCTCGATGAAGACTTCTCTGTCAACGAGGGCAGCCCTTGGAGGCCTGTACACATTTAGCACCGAAACAAGCGGGGTTCTGAGCTCAACCGCTGACATCTCGCATATCATTTCCTTTGATAGAGACGGGGCCACTGATAACGCTTTGAATGAGAGACTGTTATGAACAAATATTACAGAGCCATCTCCAACAGCGGTATCCCGGCAAAACGCAGAGCCAACCACAAAGTTTGAAGGGGTATACAAGGACAACTCATCAGTCCTAAGCCAATGCTCCGTAAGACATACGATTTTTATAGCAGGGTTAAGGGCCAGAAACTGATCAAGAATGGAAAATTTATTCCTCAGACTGCTTATATTCGAATGGAAAACTGTGACCCTCTCCACTGTCTCCACCTCTAGTCATTGGGAGTCGCCCCTCTCCAGCTCATTCGGATGGAATACCTCTTTTCTCGGGACTCCCCTGAACTCCGCAATAATGCAATCAGCTGGCCAAACATCCAAAGAGCTGAGAATAGGTAAAGTTCCTCACGTGCCTCAATGCAAAACGATGAGTACGTGTCGTACTTTGTGCGGAGCTGCACGCAACGCGTGAATTCCACGGAGCTTTCCTTAAGTTTCCTTGTTTTATTATATCCAACGATGACAAGTCAGGCTGAAGACGAGATACAAAAAGTCGTCTCTGCCTCGCTACAGCTCTCAATGACGAAGACGTGTTTTTCCCAATTTCCACGGGCTTTCTCGCGCGTGCTCCCCGAGTGCTATTACTCCTTTTTCCACCGTCACCACCGAGGGTTACACGGGATTGAGCGTTCTGGGATTGTGCGCTGTTCCGAGCGCGCAGCGCGTTATTCCTCACGGCACCCGCGACCTGCGCCCAAGAACGGTCCGCTGGTTTCCCCGGAATGTGAGGATTCCCTGGACCAGCCCCGTTCACTGCATTTGTCCCAGGCATTCCCACTGCGTCCAAAGAGGAGGGACTACCAACTCCCGACAGCAAGAAACCGTCATTATTAATTGCAGACGCAAACTTTGGTAAATTTCCAATAGCGCCTTCATAGCCTGAACGCGGCCGTCCCGCATTACTCGAATGCACGCCCGGCTGCGTTACGTGCGCCGTTTGGTTGGTCGACGAGTTTGGGTCAGGGGAGACCAGCTTATCACCGTCCACGAACGCCTTATCAGATCCCCCGCTGTTGCGATTGTTTACGTTTCGATATTCGGGATTATTTGTGCAGATTTTCGAATTATTCGCGGAGTATTGTGCTCGACTTGAATCCGAATTCATGCTCGTTGTGTTCAATTGTGTCATCAAATGCTGAATCCTTTGTTCGACGAGAGTGACTCGCCTTTTGAGGAGGTTATTCTCATTTATTACCGACGCACACTCGTCGGATTTATCCTTCAACTGGGTAAGAATCGTCAATATTTGTGATTGCTGTTTCATGAATACGATTAGTAAACCTCGTACGTCCACGGTTTCGATCTCGGTCGCACTAAGTTCTATAACAGGTACACACTTGGGAAGAATTACTTTCGTACTGTTATCAGGTGTTACGCTACATGTAGGGTAGTACCACTGGGTCATATCTACTTGTACTCCCGAATCCGATTCCTTTCCCAAACAAGCCCTATGCACAACTGACGGACATTTCTCAAGATTGCAGTGTAAGAGATTTTCATTTCTCGTATTTTTAACCACCTTACAGCAACCTTTACAGCGTGTTTGCTGGTCAACTTCGGTATCATCACCCGCCATGCCTCCCCACGATCGCAATAATATCACTTGGAACGAAAAATTTCAATATAACTATCAAATTTCAGCATGGACTGACTTCAGAAAGTCATAGATGAACAATTTAAGTCAAGTCAGAATGCAAGTTCAAGTTAGAATGCATATTATAAATTAAAATGTACTTAGCTGATGTTGTGCCTCTGCTTATCACTTATCACTTCATCATTAAAGGAAAAACTGGATTCTAGAGAGAATCAGCTGATCTGGAATCGGTCAGTTGTGTTCAGAAGTCCCTCAAGGGCCCACATACCAAATCTCAGAATCGTGGGATCATTAGGGAAAAAACTGGATTCTAGAGCCACTCAGCTGATCTGGGATCGGTCAGTTGTGTTCAGAAGTCCCTCAAGGGGCTACATACCAAATCTCAGAATCGTGGGATCATTAGGGAATCTCCGCGTAACGCTCTCCGCGTGACGCTCCCCCGCGTGACGCTTTTTCATTTATGTGCCATAGTAAAGACATAAAATGTCAAAAACAGCGTGACGGAAAAAAACGTGACGGTAAAATCGTATTCACACCCCGCTAAATTTTTCGACGCGGTGTGCCCATAGAACTTTACACTTCAAAAATAGTTAAATAATTCCCCTCATCGGTGATGTATTCTGTACTCCTAATTTGATGGACGTGTTTTCATCTCGCTCAACCGTCGATATGATTGTATTCTACCGCATGCCCATCGTTGTACGTACAAAACCGAAATCGAATATTCGGAAGGGGGAAGGGCGGGTTTATTCAGATCAGAGGCAGTTCGAGTGTTTCGTATTAGATTCAGCGGTGGAAGTAACAGATGCATTCCTACCGACGTTGGGCTCAGGTGGAGCGCTATGGTTAGGTTATTACCCTACCCGGACACCAGCCATTCGCTCTGCCCCCCCATGAAAATGGATGGGGAGCATCCCTCCTTCCTCGGTCAAATCCTGCTTCATCCACGAGTTGGCTATATTATTAGACCGTTTATGCGCCCAAGAAGAAAATCTGCTTATTTCGTTCTTTCAAGGAACGAGAGCTGCGGAACGTCATATTTCCAATGAAGGGGTTTCGAAAGGACATCTGTCGGGAAACTGATGCTCTCAAACGAGCAGACAGAAAATGGAGCTGAACATTGTTATAGAATTAGTTCTACCACTCTACGTAGGGTAATTACAGTAAACGTACGGTATTTTTTCATGCTCATACGGTGTACGGTAGTAATTTCAATAACGCTCGCGAAAATACTCGTATGGAAAAATGGATAACCTAGCTGAATGTATTATTATAAATCTAATTATCATTTTAACACGAGTTCATAGCAAAAGGTTACAACCGGCTTTGAAGGAGGAAAATTACAACCCTTTTGTTCTCGTTAGTACCTAGGTACTACCTACAACCTATCCCTCAAACCATATTTTACAAACATAGCACCTTCCTCCAAAGCTGTAACTACTTGTTTTTACTGTACTACATATAAGAATATTAGAGAGGGTGTGATACACATTTATTGCAATATTTGAACAACAGGTCGACAACTCAAACGACAGTTTGTAACTTACCAGTACCAGTGATATATGTATTTTGTACTGATATACATTTTTCTTCTCTGTTTCATTGTTCCAAAATGTGAAATTTTAATGAAAATTTTGATCATGAGAGAAAAAATGGTTTTTTATCTCTGGAACGTGAACAGTGCTTCCGCTTCCTACATCATAACTCAGAAGCCCGAGTTGAAACATCTCAAACCAATATTTAACTAAAAAGGATGTACTTATTTAGAAAGTTTTATTTTGACATCATTTAAAAGTAATAATAGGTACAATAACTGGTCAATCAAAGTACGAACATTTCAAATCAATTTTGCATAGATATAATAGAGACTAAAAAAACATTGAAAAGTCGCCCTTATGGTCATGCTTCAGAACTTGGGATCCTATTTGATGTTCACTCACTGTTTCATAGAAGTTAGATTCTGGTAGTACTTATGTACCTGGAACGGAAATAAAAGCTTTCTGGATTGCAAACCAAAGTTGAGGTCGACGTTCCCTTCATCGTTAATTAATTTTCGGCTATAGCGGAACTTCTGTTTTGATTGGTTTCTTCGCGGCGAGTGTTCTGATTTGAATATTTGAATTTAAACAAGCATATTGATGGCTCTAATTAGGAGCGCAAACAATCCCACGCCAGCAGCAAATTAATGGCCTTCTCATATATGGAAAACCGAGTTTATTCCGGGCCAATTAAGATATTATTTCTCCTCGCTTAACTCTTGGTATAAAATCATTTATAATGAGCGACGTGAAATATGTTTACCAACACTAAATAATGAAAGAGTGAAATGAATGAAAATTTTATTCTTTTTCATTGCGAGCATCACCTCATCAATATTACAATAACATTTAGGTTAATATTTATTGACTAATTTCAGAACTTGCTAAATAAAACATTTGCTAAGATAAGCAAGGGCAGGACCTCTAAATTCGTTTCAAAATGTAAACAAACAACACTCACATAGAAACGATTAGTAAATAATGGACTGCAGTCCAATCCATCGTAGCACAATTTATTTATCAACCTAAATCTATTGTTTTGGTCTGTGACAGGAATTATACAACAAGACCAAAATTGGAGACAAACCCGTCAATCGCACTTTTCTATCTCAAACCATTCCCAAGATATGATTTTTTAAAGGATTTTTTTCCCAAGAAAACAACGTGTTTTTTTACATTCAAACCCATATTTCTTCTCTTCATATAAACTTTTTGCAACTTTTGACTACATTTTCGGAACCAACGTTAAAATTTTCTTTGATATCACTTGATTTTAATATTTATTCGACACCATTCAGACTCATTTATTAAAAAACAAACGTTAAATCTTTTAGAAATTGGGAATAGTTGGTGAATTTTTTTATTTTTTTTCATTGGTCAATAAATTGCAAAGTTTTATTACTGATAATAATGAATCGAAACATCCAAACAAAAACCAGATTATCACTATTTTTATGACCAGTAAAATGTAAACGATCGTGTTATATTAAAGAACTGGATCACATGAAGAAAGGGGTAAAGGTTTTGAGAAAACTGACGCGTTTAGAAGGGAATCTCTCTAACATGGAGACAGCTGACTTTGAAGCAAATCAGATTTCAATGTCTTGCGTCGAGCGAGGCATCGCATTTTCTCGGCAACAAGTTCATTTCCCGCTACATCATCCGGAAGGTTGATGGGGTTCCCTCGGTTCCCTCCGAACGTCCTACGAAAAAGGGTGATAAAAAGATAAAAGCGGGATATTAGTTTCGATCTTGGAGGTTGGATCAGAGATTATTCCCGAAACCCAGGAGGGAATAGGAGCGGGCAGGGTAGGTGCATGATGGAGATAGTAACCCGAAGCACCAGTGAATTATTTATAAGACCCGCTCAGAAAGGAATCCACTTTCGCGTAGCAGCACGGGTGGTTGATCCCTCAACTTGTCTCTTGCTGAAAGTTGTCTTAGATCATTTCCACGCAATGGTAGTGTTCACGGAACCGAAGTTCACATAGACAAGCAGTGCTGCTAATCTACTCAGACTTTCTTGCTGCGTGGCGTGAGTTTATTCCACTTCACGATCATGATCTTTACTGATTAAGATAGAGGTAATAATGAGTTCCATAAGATCAAGTCTAATAAATGGCGCGAGAATTCATTGCTTCTGTCACCGGCAGCTGCTTATAGCCCTTCACAGATGGTGAGTTGGTAGACATGGAATTCGGAACGGTTATAGAAAGATATCTGCTAACTTATTGATAGCTTAGATTATTTCGATCAAATTCGGTGCCTAGTTGGGGGACAGTGGTTTAATTATTCCTTGTTAATTTCAACATGATTGCATCATTATTACCCCTGCGCAGGGGCTTTTTCCCAGGAAAAAGGTCTTGTTTTCATCAGATTTTGATTACATTTTCTGGGAATTCGTGGGTTACGCTGTAGATCCCTACTAATATCATTTTTCTCAAATCATTACTCAATTTTGCGCATGTGCTTACGTAAATTACTTCAAGCGTAGTTTTCCCGTATTTTTAAACATCTTTACTGTGATGCGTAAAGTTGCGGGGTCTTTTAGCTGTAAAAGTGTGAACCCTTCTTGGAGTCACAATGCGCCATGTTCTGATCGTAAAATACATACGGGATTTACTAAATATAGACCAATGACCTGCGTAGAACGGCTATCTAACACAGAAATAATAAACCATTGTGTAATAATTTATTGCGTTTTTACCTTACATAGAAATGATCTACCGTGACATATTTTGTATCAGGCGACTCAGGGTCTTCAGGGAGCATGTCCTTCCCTAGATGTGCAAAGAAAATTGAGCTTGAGCTGACAGGATGAGGTCGGGAGGCGGCCGATGTTGGGCCGAAGTTCTACTATGTTACTTATCCCGTCTCCCGTAACCAATCTGCACCAGTGGACTATCTTGCAGATGATACTGCAGTGACGGATGTAGGAGAAAATTTTGTCACTTCTATTCGTATGATCAAGCGGTCTCTTTCACAAATCCAACAGTGGACTGCCAAATGGAGAATAAAAATGAATGAGACAAAGTCATCCCTTACATCAATGAAGCAAAATATTTGGGGATGACGTTAGATGCAATGTTGCGATGGAAATCGAACGTAAAGAAGAAGAAAACAGAACTGACTCTCAAACTCAGAAAAAAGTCCTGGTTAATTGGTAGACGATCAAAATTGTCTGTTTAAAACAAACTAACCCTGTACAACCAAGCCCTAAAGCCAGTGTGGACTTACCAAGCGCTACTGTGGGGCTGCACAGCTCAGAGCAATAGGAAGCTTAACCAGATTTTCAAAATGGTGTGCTCAGAAACATTGTTGAATGTACTCTGGAACATTCAAAACTATAAATTTCACCATGATCTAAAGGTGGAAACTATTGAGGAAACAACAACATGGGATCAAATCATAACTGGTGGAACATGGCAAAATCGCCTTGTAACACAAACACTCGTATCAGCTGATATAATTCCAATGCTTATTGTTGATTTTAAGTTGGTGGATCAACTCTCGTTATACAGGGTGTCCCAAAAGTAATCCATCCCCCCTTCCACAACACTTTTTTCACAATTTTTGAGGTATAGAAGTGAAACTTGGAGAGTGTGTAGTCATCAATGACTAGGTAGGCTTCAATAGGCAGCTTACGAAGTACTATGTACCTATCAACCTTAATCTGACTCCTAGTTTTAAGTGATCAATACTTATAAGATGGAAGAAAAATTAAGAGAACTTGAAGTACCACACCAAAATACAGAGGACATCGAAGGAGTGGAGACATCGTCATGACTAGAGGTGATAAACCCCACGATCAGCAGTCTCAGGTACGAAGAAAAGAACGTCAAAATTTTGGCCTTGAATGTGTGTGGTTTAAGAAATAAAATGAAAGATAGCAAGTTTATAAGTTTTTCATTAGATTATGATATTTTTGTTCTCTTTGAAACTTTTATGGTAGAAACGGAGGTCGAACAGATTGAAAATATCTTGGATAAATTCAGGTTAAGCTGGGAAGCAGCAGTTAGATATAGTAGCCAAGGTAGACCTAGTGAGGGGAGACTTTTTGGGATCAAGAAACAAATATTTGGAAGCAGGATAAATTACGACATAATTGGAAATATGAAAGGTATTAAAATCACAGCAGAAGGTAATGAAATCATAATGTTGCCTATCTATTTGAACTGCAGTTCTTGGGATAATAAGTTAAAGAAAGTAATGAAGCAAGAATTGGTAAAACAAGATAACAATAAATATAAAACAATAAAATAATAAAATATAAATAAAAGATAATATAGTAAAAGTATAATATAATAATAATATAAAAAGAATAAAACATAATATAATAATAATAAAAGATAATACAATAACAATCAATGGGCGATAGATATATTATAGCGAATACCCCCTGCGACGGATTGCATCCAGCAGTATAAGCTAAAAGAGAAAATGTAAAGGATCAAAAACCTAGTAGAAAATATAGTCTGTGCCTAATCGTAATGATGTATGATAAAGGTTAAATATTTATAATGTAATTAATATTGTATGTTGAATGGCAATGTTGTTAAGTTTCAAGTAATGCAGTATGTTAAATGGCCCAGGATGGCACAAAAAAAATATACGAATATCCTTGTAATAGTTTTTTGTTAAATAAAAATGCTTCAACTCTCTCTCTCTCTCTCTCTCTCTCTCTCTCTCTCTCTCTCTCTCTCTCTCTCTCTCTCAATACTTATAAGATTTTATAAATTAGAATGCGTGTTTTTGTAAGCAGTAAAACTAGAATCTATATTTTATTAGGATAATTACTTCAACAGGAGAAAATTCATGAACGTGATTTGGAATCAATTTAGTAAATCGGAGTGACCAAAAATTAAATAACGAACGAAATTCTAAAATGTCACTGCACAAGGGTTTTTAGGGTACCTGATACTAAGCTTTAAGCCAATAAAAATCAGGAACAACGTTGGTACTTTAAGGAAAAATCGCACTTCTTCTTGGTTCATCAGCTCTAATCCGAGAATGGATTAAGATATCGCAATTCTGGTTTCACTATCGTGTTCAGCGCTACAAATGTATAAAATGGAGTGTCACTCGGCAAATACCTCCCCCCTTTGGGTAGACCAAAATTTTGGAATTTTTTTTTCCTGATTTTTATTTACTTACAACTTCAGAAGTATCAGGCTCCCCAAAAATACTTTCCAAGTTTCACTTCAATATCTTCTCAAAAATTGTGGGAAGAAATTCATTTGGGGAGGGGGCGTTACTTTTGAGACAACCTGTAAACAAAGAAGGTGTATGTGTGCTACTTAATTTAATTAATTTCTCGTCGGTATGTGAACACATATGCAGATATATTTAGATAAGCAATGTTCTGTTAATAATCGTAGACATCTATTCTGCATAGAAGGACTATCAGATGCAGAAATAAAAACCTTTGGGTAATAATTTGCAGTCTTTGAATATTATTTCGCGTAAAAATTACCCACCTAATTATTGGGGGTGATTTCTAATCGTTCAGCAGAATTTTTCGTTCACCTGCGGCAGCAGTTGTGGAATCACCCCTCCATCGCCGTTCTTATAAGCACACTATAAATTCATTACATCCTATCAACTGAAATCCGGAATGTACTAAATTTTTAGGATGACCTATTTGTGGCTGCTGCTGACGGCTGTTCGTTTGCTGGAACCAAATGAGCTGTTTCTATGACAGTATGAATTTATTAGCGCCCATAAAGGACTGCATTAGGGTGTCCCAAGGCCTACATATACAGCATTCACACTTTGAATTAAACCTATCGTGAATCAAATTAATCTTTTCACAAGTTGAATTAAACTTTACGCGAATTCAATTGAACTTTCCGCAAATTTAATTAAATCTCGTGCGATTCTGTTGTTTTAGTCAACACAAAATGTACATATAAATTTATAGTTCAGATTTATGCATTGGAGTTTGCTCGTTGTGATAACTAGTAGACCTGACAAGAAAGAATTTATTCGTTACATAATTTTATATTTTTTTCAATGAATAAATACACTGTCTCAGTATTTCACATTGAATCCCTAGTGTTTTCAGTCACGTGGTGAATCGGTCAGTGACGTGGCTATATTGGAATTGAAACTTTGAATTTCAGGCTTGAAAAAAGGGGTTTGACCTCTAATAAATAATTTAATGTTTTGGGTAGCATTTAAAAAACAGATAAAAACAAAAAAATAAATTATTTCAAAATTTGTATTTTAGATTTAAAAAAAAAAACGGATTGTTTTATGCCCACGAAATTTCATTTTCTATGTGTGAAAGTAACAAAGTAACATTTTTACAACCTGTTACTGTGAAGAGTAACGATTTTTAAGAGTCTGATTCTATTGAATAGCAACGTTTTAGTTAGCATTATTTTGCGTGTATCTTTAGTATAGTTTGAAATCCAGTCAGCATAAAATAACACCTAAAGTAACGAAGTAAAGATTTTGAGTTTGAAGATATAAAGTAACGATTTTCTTGTTCCAACTTGGGTTATCTAATGAGGTAATCTTCTAAGAAGACCACATGCTCATTAGATAACGTATTTCCATTGTCCGAGTCAAAGTAACGAAGTAAAGTTTTCTGGTTTGACAATCCTAAGTAACACTTTTCGATATTCTAAGTTGCACAGTCATCTAAGCTGACAACACAGTCCTTGTATGTTATGTTTCGGTTGTTGTTTTGAGAGTAACAAAGTAACGGTTTCTTGTTTCACTGCTTAAGTTACGATTTTCATGTGCTTGAAGTCGCCTAATCTTGTGAGTTGACCATTCAATTTTTTCATGTTCGATGTCCGTTGACAGTCTAAAGTAACGCAAAAGTAACAGTAATGATTTTCCGTTTTATGAATCTATCTAAATAATTTCATGTTTTGTTTTGCATTACCATATGAAAAGACTAAACACGTGTAAGACCGTTCCATTTGAGTGTTGAACAAAGTAACGAACATTGCAACGTTTTGTGTGTTATTGTTTGAGTAACATGTTTTGCCTAAGGATGAGTTTGGATCCGCTTCACGGATGTTCAGTTCAGATGTCTTAAGGTCATCCAGAGCCAAGTAACGAAGTATCGAAAACACCAAAGTAACGGTTTGTCAGATCTCTGTATTGTACTCTGAATTGAAAAGTTTTTAGAATTACATGTATTAACCGAAATCTAACTTTCCTTCAGCATACTTCCTTGCCTTCCCTTGAGAATTAATGGTAACGATTTGCTAATAGCGAGATATTCTGGTGCAAAGAATACTATTGGTTCAACTTCATTATCTACTATTTGTATAATCACTTTCCATGATTATAGCTTGGAACATTAAGAGTTCTCAACTCTCAGCTCACTCTGAGTAACCCTTTTAACAATCAATCTTCTCAGCTAAGTAACAACAATCTGCAGTGTCTACCAGACGAGAAAGCCCATCCAGGCGACCGTTACTTTTATTGATACTCACTGTGTGTCTGTATATTGTAACTTGGCATCATTAGCCTTAAAGTCCCTCCCGAGAACCCCACCTCGACCAAAGTAACTAAAGTAACGATTTTTTCGCTTTAGTAACAGCTCTTGCCTAAACCTCTCCATTAGCTAAAATTTCTAGTTGTCGGAGGTAACTGTCAACACCTTGTATATTCAGTTGACCCTCCCAGCGGTAACTCTGGTGTGAGATGCATTATTCCTCCGGTAACTCATACCAGTTACACTAGTTACTGCATATACGCTCCACGTAATCCCTTTGGTAGTGTTTATGAGTGATCAGCCCCTCAAGCAATCAATCTCGTGGGCAGAGGTTCCCACCTTCAGTGGTAACTCCTGTCCACGGCATTGAGATCGCGAAGTAACGATAAAACCCCCTATCAGAGCAACCTTACATTAATAACGAAACTGAACTTGCAACGAGAAGAGAGAGATAGAGTAAATTTATTCAATAGAAATCACATATTGAAACAACAACTTTATTTATATATATATTGAATAATTAATTACCAATAGCTCGCCTATAGGCTATGCCTGTAATGGTGAGCTAGAGTTACTGGCTTTGAATTTAAATTAACAAAAATCTGAAAAAATGTACGAACTTCACCAAATTCCTCTCATAATACAATAAAATGAAAAGAGATAAAATAAAATATTCAACTATAAATAATTCCTAAAAGTCTTTCAGATTCATCGGGTCCCAGGCCAATTAACCAAGTATATATGAGTCTCTTAATTCAGACTGGGTTTCGTTTACTGGGAATTTAAGATCAGCCGGAAGAAAATTGAAAGTTAAATAAATCATATATTGTTGGCTTCTTGCCGTGAGAGCTAAGTTAATCCTAGGGTTTACAATATTATTGAGGAGCTGGAAGCGGGTGGAGTGGGCATAGGGTCTCTCAGCTATAGAGGGATTTTATGATAAAAGAGAAGTAGCCCTTGAAATGAGTTGCCGTATTGTGAAAAGCTGAAGAAATACTGATCCATGATATGGGAAGAAATTTGGAACCTACCAAACAACAGGGAAGGATTTGTGTTCCTTTCTTGTTGTCATTGATCTTTTCTCGTATTTTATGTAGGTTTAATTCATTAAGCGGAAAGTTTAATTATATTTGCGAAAAATTTAATTCATTTTGCGGAAAGTCTAATTCAATTTACGTAAAGTTTAATTCAATTTGCTTAAAGTTTAATTCAATTCGCGAAAGGTTTAATTCAAAATGCGAATGCTATATTTATTAGCGATGCATGAATTTATATAAAGCACACACTGCAAAGTTACAGCAACGGTGTTCTTCTATTATATTCGAGAGAAAAGCTCGACAAAGTGGTTTCCTCGAAAACGATGATTAATTGCTCTCTTCTAAGCGGAGTGACATTAGTGATACATTTTATCAACGAGAGACGATATCATTTGTCATTCAGGCCCGTCGTCAAATAACTTAGGGTTGATTGACATCATCGATAGCTTAATCATGGACCTTGCTTCTCTCAAGTGAAATTGATTTGACGTAGGTACGTACTTACTCCCTCTCATATTAAATTTAAATGCAATGCAAAATGTGACATGTTTAACTCGAGGTCGAAGCAATCCAACCGATCCATCGATTGCCGAAAATACTCACTGTTTCATAAAGTTACGCGCATCATTCAAGTTGACAACTCTATGGATCTAACAAACGGAAACCTAATGAGAAGGAGATTTCTAATGTTTGAGTATTATGATCAGTTTTAAAAAACCTTCATTGAAACGCTTTTGGACAATAATTATTTCTACTCATAATGAATTATTGTTTACACCCCCCTGATTATAATGTCTTACAGAGGTTTCTTTGTAGTAGATATCCACAATTTTTATGATTCATCTTGTTTAATCCTTACGACACCACATTGCTTAAACACCAGAAGTCAAATTTATCATTAGCATGCTTCTGATTTTCTGACATTCTAATGCGCAGTTTGACGGAGAGAGATTAATTTCTCGTTTTTCAGCATGATCAATGAATAGCGTTCAATATGCTTCAATTTCCGGTCAATGAAGTTCTTCAAATTTTTCATTAATTGTTAGTAAGGCCGATGAAAACGTTGGCTCATTACAAGTTTGTGTCAATATATAGTGCATTTCCCTGTCAAATTTTGTTTTTCCCCTAGTAACTTTAGTTTTTTCCCAACCAAATCTAGTATTTTCCAAATCAAATTTAGTTTTTCCCATTGAAGTTCAAGGTGCTTTTTAGCAGCCGTTATCAAAATGTCACTATCTCTTACCAAAACCTAACCCGAGAAGCTCAAGCTGAGGTACTGAAATAAAACCAGTTTCTGGAAATAAATAACAATCAATTAATCAATTACTCTCAATTTTATTGCTTTTGATTTACGTAGGTTTTTCAATTTGAAAATATTGTCCCAATTAGGTAGGATGGGCGGACTCTGCTCGTCTTGCTCTTTACAATCTGTGATGGACATAATGATGGAAAAAACTGAAGAATTATAATAAAGTACCTTCCTTCAATTGGTTGAGAAAAAATGAATTTGATTCGGAAATAACTAACTTTGATTCAGAAATAGTTCCACTCATGCAGCATGATCGTAATGAGCGAATTTTTGTAAAATACCATATTGGATAGTGTTGAATTGTTTTGAAATTTGAGCTTTTTGCGTGCAAGGAAACTGTTAGCTATTAATTTTATGACAAAAAACGTCTTCTGAATAATAATCTTATAATCAAATAGAGTTTTTGCATTTTTAGCCATTTCTGCAGTTTTTAAGCAAATTTTAATTGCATTTTCAGCATAATTTTGTAAATTAATTCTTAAAGGTTTTATTTTGTAGATAATAAATACTAATTAATATAAATTTAACAATTTTTAGCTATTTCTAGTGATTTTTTAAGTAAATTTTGTGAAATTTAACCAATTCAATGTGCTCAGAAAATACTGGCCTACAAACTCATCCATTCGTTTGGAAAGCTTGATTTTCTGGCGCAAGATCGGAATTTTTATCTCAATCCTAAGGAGGGTTATCGTCTGGAACGACACATAAATATATAAATAGATATATTTATATACACATGAAAAAGTGTTAAACTCTAGGATTCGTTTAAGAATATTAAAAGAATATTATTAAGAATATTGAAAGCCTCAAAACGGATTTCAATGAAGAAATTTTTCAAAAATTTTTATTTTAACATTTTCCGAGCCTAACTTCATTTTCTATAAAAATTCGCTAAAACTAAATTTTATTGGGAAAAAATTAAATTTGGCTGGAAAAAAACTAAATTTGTGTGGTAAAAAATTAAATTTGACTGAGAAATGCTACATATGCATAGTGTAACACAGGTTTTGCGGGAAAGAAAATTATGAAAACAGCAACCACAAAAATCATTACGATCGGTTTATTTCTAAAATAGTTCATGCAAAATAATTCATAATATATCCACGGAGAAAATATCAACATCAAGTCACAGATTTTCCTATTATTCCTAGGAGGGGAGCTGTGGTATCAAACTTGTTACTCAATGAAATAGACGCATGTTCCAACTGAGTTCTGTGCGCAAGATTAGCTTTCTAGAACGAATTTTAGTGGTTTTTACATACTGAGCAACATCGAACAAAGTTCTTTCACAGCCTATATTGAAATAGTCCGTTCAAGTATTGTGTTCCACAATGAGATTGCGAAAGTGTTTCAATTAATATCACGTTCTAAACTAGTGTGTTTATTATTGGATTATCCCTAATTTTTTGGGAGAATAGTGGTGAAATAAAAATATTATAAATGAATTATCTCGGATACTTATATATACTGTTCTTAAAACAATGATCTTTGATTAGGATTGGGATTTAGAATGAACCGTGCCTTGAGCCTGCTGAGCATGCTCCGTGAAAAGCATTTGGTATGCTCTATACATAAACACAGTTCCGTCTCTGACTTTTTCGATTTTGCCCATTCAGGCAGATGTCAGCCTATTATACCATATGGAGTCAGAACGCGATTACATCTGCGATTACTTATATATACGCTTCTTAAAACAATGCTCTTTGATAAGGATTGGGTTTTAGAATGAACCGTGCCTTGAGCCTGCTGAGCATGCTCCGTGAAAAGCATTTGGTATGCTCTATTCATAAACACAGTTCCGTCTCTGACTTTGTCAATTTTTCCCATTCAGGCAGGTGTAAGCCTTTTACTACCATATGGAGTCAGATCGCGATTACATCTGCGATTACTTATATATACGCTTCTTAAAACAATGCTCTTTGATAAGGATTGGGTTTTAGAATGAACCGTGCCTTGAGCCTGCTGAGCATGCTCCATGAAAAGCATTTGGTATGCTCTAAACATAAACACAGCTCCGTATCTGACTTTTTCGATTTTGCCCATTCAGGCAGGTGTCAGCCTATTACTACCACATGGAGTCGGAACGCGATTACATCTGCTCTCGCCCGGAAGATTCAGGCATGCACCGCTGTACGGATCTGCCTCCGACTAAAGAAGGCAACATGACATGCACGCTACCCGCCAGCACTTGGAACCCAAATCTACCAACTTCCAACTCCTGCGTCAATTGGAACCAGTACTACACCGAGTGCAAGCCCCAAGGCCTCAACCCCTTTCAAGGAACCATATCTTTTGACAACATCGGCCTCGCATGGGTCGCGATTTTCCTGGTAAGTCATTTTTAATTGTATTTAGGCATGCTCATGACTAGAAGAAGAAGAAAACGTTTATTAGACAAAAGCTGCGTGTCATACATTTTTATAAATTTAATAAACAATACGACATAGTATTTCCTACTGTTTGTGTGGAGTATTGGCATAATGGTAATTAAAAGAAGAATGTATGGGGCAGTTATGGTTGTTAACCCCAGATTACACTAAAAAGAACGACCTTGCTAATACAATAGTGATAATAGTTATATTTAAGGTTACCTCGAAGGACCACCTTAGTTATACCAGGAAAAAACGTGGTAGATCATGGTGAAACGATGTAGCAGATAGACTAGCTGGGTATACTGAAATTATAACCCAGTGTTGGCTGGAATTTTCAAGAACTTATACTTTGAACGGTATTTTTCGTAGCTCCAAGAAACTGTTCATTGTGGTAAGAAATTGCCAAAATACCCTGATTCAGCCTACTTATAAGTGGCCACTGGAATAGATATGTAAGTAGGTACTTGATTAAAAGGTCCAAATTGATCCACAAGATAATTTGTAAGAATATATGTGTCTCAAGAAGGTCTTGGGGCCCAAATATAGAGTTCGTAGAATTTATAAAAGTATTTAGGTAGTATGGCGAAGATGATATGATGAATGTGGATGTGGTAGAAGACAAAGCTTTACAGGTCTCTGTTGTGGTGAAACAGTGTTATAATGATATGTGCGTCCACACAAGTAGGCAATATCCTCCGCCTATCGATGCTATTAGTGGTATAGAACGATTTATACTGAGGTAAATTAGTTAGGGCTCACCCAGTAACAAATCCTGGTAGATAGGCTGCCTGGTAGAAGATATAACCACAAAGGCTGATAAGTCGCTGGTGATGAAAATCGGTATTTGATCGTTATGATTCCCTTCCCAGTGATTTTCGGATGTCTCCGAGGGAAAATGACGTTAAAAAACGCGATAAACCAAGACAAAAAACTATCTAGGCACCAGGGTGGTAATGGATAAGTTCTGGAGCAACAGGTAGTTTGAAAAGGCTAGAAAAACGTCGTCCTCCATGATCCACCACCACCACTCATGATGGTGGCCTTCTACCTACCGTAGTTAGGGTTTTAGGAGCGTTGATCCGATCACACTGCTACCCGTTTATTGACCAAACTAAATGGTCTTTTGAGTTGAAATTACCACTAGGGAGTTGTCAAGTGGGCTGAGCCCGAATCTCAGAAAAAAGTGTGAAATTCCAACAGATGAAAGCTCCCCATCGCGCTGAAATGGACGAGTTATAGTTAACTAATGATCACACACCAGCTGAGCTGAGCCCAAAAATTCTTCTAGTCAAAATAATTGTTGAACCAATGATGTCCATCCTAATAGCATCGAGGTGGATTATGAATCTATTCGAAATATCACGGGGAATATATTATAATGTTACGGCATAATAGAATGAGGGCATATATTTTTTGAAAGCATGGTTGGAAAAAAACATTCACCGTTAGAAAATACATTGCACGGTAGATAAAAAAAACATTGCACGGTAAACAGAACATTGAACGTTGGATAAATATATATAACGTCAAATACATACTACAGCCAAAAATAGTTTCTACGTAATTAAAAACCTTGGCCCGGAGAACGATGTGTGTCAAAATTGGTTGTCCCCACTGTAAAATTACTGAACCAAGAGGGCCATGAGTGGTTCAACAGGGATAAGTGGGTCAACCTAGATAAGTGGTTTGACCTGGATAAGTGGTTTTGACCTGCAAACATTCAAATCACGGCCAGCCTTAGGACATGAAACGTTAAAAAGTCTTGTCGTCTTAAAGGATGCCATCACCACAACCGAACTGGAAGAGCAGTAGGTAACAACTGGGGCTGACCGTGATGTAGATACAAAGTTAGTGTTCCGAGATATCAATCAACCCCACTAGTATCACCGTTATCTTGGATTATCTAGCCGTTTATACAACACGAAAACACCCTCCTGAACGCTCGTTTAGCAGCACACAATTTACCTGTGTCACCTTCCTTCTTCCCCGGTAGTTAGTTCTGAATAACACGATAAAATGATTACCGCGCTTACATTCTATTTTGCCGTATCGAAAAATGTAAACCAAACATTACCTCTCCTCTTCTGCATGTTCGGATACATGCTTAAAGATGGAATTACCTGTTTAACGGCACGAAGAAGCATTCTTTGTTGTTTAACTTGTGATTTAAGATTATGCATTTTTTATTGTTCTTTCACCTCATGAAATTACTCATTTTTTAGGTTATTTCACTGGAAGGATGGAGCGACATCATGTACTATGTGCAGGACGCGCACTCGTTTTGGGACTGGATATACTTCGTGCTTCTGATCGTGGTAAGTGACTTAAACTCGTATTTAATTCTAGGAGGTCGTTAGTGTATTTGGCACACCTCCAGGTTATTTGAATGTACGTATTGATCCTACTATGATTGATTGAACTTTGATTGGACGCAAACAAGTGGGACACGTCTGGGTGATCCTTCTCGCGTTATCGCGTCAGTTCTCCGAAATTCCTTCAGCGTGATATTGTCCGTGAATACGACACATTTGAGACGATGTACTTTACATTTTGTGTACGATGTTAAAAAGGCACTTTAGGACGATATACTCTAGCATATAGGTTCAAAAGAGAAAAAAAGTACGCCAAGATCGATGTGTCATATAGCTTCCTCGTATCAGTAACTGTATAGATCTTGAAATGTTTTAAATTGTCTTATGATTCTATCTCTGGTTCCTATGGTTGAGGGAAATGGTAAATTAAGATGGAGTATGTTATCAGACGACTAGGCCGTGAGAAAGTGATGCTTGGTGGAATTTACATTTGCGCATGCGCTGTTTGAAATATTTATTTGGAAACAATGAACATCTACACTCCAATCTGTTACAAGGATTTCTCATTTGCGCTGAGCAGGAGCTGTTATTGATACGATCGGGTAGAAATTGATATGGAACGGTCAAATCGTTCTCTCCCAACTATCCTTCGAATTTGAGCAAGATGTTGGTTGGGAATTATAAAACTGATACCGTCTATATCCCATTCCCGAAAAATTTCATCGAAAAACGGATGAAAACTGTGGAAGTTAGCTTGTTACTAGGATCTGCGGACACACAACAGACAACAGACCGGCAGAAACAGAACGAAAGTTGTTCAAAAATTGTTCTAAAACGTAAAATGCGAGTGGAAACTTGGATTTTAGAGACGAAAATTCGTCATCTCCCGAAAGCCAAAACAATGTTTCCGCTCGGAAGCAAATTCATCATATGGTTTGTATGGACCAAATGACAGGTTAATATCGGTTTTCTAGCAAATCTCATTGAGTTCGTACATTGTGAGGTTTTCTTTGGTAGTTGAACTCCTCTCTGTGGCTTCGTTGTCTCCATTATCTTTGATATCAAAATACCCTACAACCCCAATAGAAGACGAATTTCTCTCACAACAAGTTATTGATAAGAGAACAGTAGGAAGAAACTCCTCTAGGATTTAAGATGTACAAATAAGACATTCAATATTATTTTTTGCTAAGAACGAATCGTGAAGAAACAGACAAAATTTTAAAAGTATCTCCTGAAGTAGAATACTCCTCCCGATGTCTAGCGTACCTAACGGTTGTTCGAGTAGAAAACATCTTCATTCATCTGTGAGAATGTGGCCAAAGTTCGAATATTTGATATAAACGGTAATAGTAGTTAAGAAACAACCATTTCTTGTTACATCTTCGTCTAACTACCGCTTCTGGTGACGTCACGGTCATCTTATTAGGTCAGATTTCCGAAAGGAAAACCAAACCTAATAAAATTATTTCGCTCGATGCTACTTATTACCTTCTTAGACACATCCCAAGTACTCTCCGCGCTTGACTTGACTCAGTAATCTGATGGATCGGGTCCATTGCCAGATGTAACCAGTAAGACATCTTTTATGGGTACGTAAGAAATACTGGTACCTACATCTTGCCTAACCATTGGCTGCATATATTAACTCGACGGATGAGAAGGAATGTTAGCCATTTGATAGTTTTAGATTGCCCAGAAACAAGACGCGCAGAGGGACAGCTTGAAACAATCAGTCCCAATGTCTCGTTCTCCCAAGAGACAACCGGCCAGGTAAGAGACGGAGAAGAAGCCGCCCCAAGAAATAAGTCCATGAACAAGAAAAAGGATTCCCAGAAGGGCCTAAGAGCCTTTGAAGAGGGACCCCATTTTTTACTTCTAAGAAGGGCAACAAGTCTCTCGACCCCGCCTTCAATCTCCCTTTCAACCAGGGCACAACAAACCTAATTGTATCAGAGCCAACCGAGCGGTTCAGGGCGCCTATATACCTCCTCGCTATTTGTCTCTGTTAGACTCTAACGCGATCACGACTCACTTTGTTAAACTCCCAGCCTCGAGAAACCCCTCGGTGGTCCTTTAAATTCCCGCTTTCTCGCACTTTTGTGGCGATGCTAAACCTCACGCTGTCATTAGCGAGCCAATTTATCTTTTTTACTGGGACAGTGTCGATTCAGCGCTAAGTAGCGTCCTTTGCTTCGTCTTTCAGCGGTCTTATCCCATTTTGTCTCTGTAGATCAACAGCTGTACCGGAAACATAACAAGTACAACACTCACCATTATTGTGAAATGTTACTGAACAACCATTTAATAATAGTGATCTCCAGTACAATAATCTCAGCTGAATAACTACAACCTAAAAGATTAGAATTGAAAGGTGAAAAAGACTCTGTTTCCATAACATAACTACCCTCAGTTTGTTATGGTAATGATAACCTCGAGTTTTCATGAGCACTTCTTATGGAAAATAATTGCTTGGTCTCGAAAACTACCAGCGATTCATTGGAGCAATGAAGATCGTACTTGCAGAACATGGTTGGATGATAGGAATACATAACCGTTGTATATTATATGACTAGTAGTATATAATTATAATAACGTAGATGTGCGCCAACAAACTAAATAGTACATAATATTGTAGATTTTGGAACACGGAGTCCTACATTTTCCCCAACTTCCAAATCACTAGACGCTTACCACATGTCGCGTCTATGTTCCCAGCAAACCTGTGGGCAATAACACAAGTTGGTCGACACAGCTAGTTGTAGGGAGTTGGGATTATGTGATCTGTAGCGATTCACTAGGTACCATTAGCCACCCATACACGAGCAGATATCTGCGACAGATATCGCGTTTTTAAACGATATCTGTGGGAAAGATCTGTGCGTTAGTGGGCGTTAGAAAATGATGAAAGATGTGAAAATCGACCAGAGATATCTGCGAGAGTTCAAATCTAGCAGATGGTAGTCGGGCGTCCCCCTTAACCTGCAGACTTCTCGGAAGCGATGTCTGTGGTACACAGAACTGTTCTATTGGATCGGGCAGCGTCCCTTAACGTTAAGATGTTCAGTTGTCCACGTGTGTTTTCCCCTGTGAGATCTCTCCTCTAAAGAAATCAGTTTCTATTGGTGTTTTTTTTTTGTGCGGTATCAAAAAATGGGTAAAAAAGAGTGGCCAAACGAGTTAATTGAAATGATGATCGACATGTATAGAGACAGACCTTGTCTGTGGCAGTTGAAGCATGTTGACTACATGAACAAAAACGTCAAAAACATTGCTTACGACGAAACCCATGACTTCTCCCAAACTTGTATTTTTTTGGCTTAGCCGTTTTATGGGCAATTAAAAAAAATACCCGCCGCAAAAGCCGCTAATTTACGCTTTTTACTACGGACAGTCACTAACCCCATGGCATCAACTTACGGAATCTGTGACCGATCTGGAAAAAATTTCGGATTCGACCGATAACTCGAGTCTGCCAGACGAACGTCGGTGACAGACCTGAATCTGTCAGATTTCATCCCACGAACGAACAGATGACATCGGGCACTGGTCAGGTGACAGATCTCGGGCATGAAAGATCGGCCGATAAGTTTTTCGTGTTAAGGGGCAACGACCGATCTCATCGGTCACTCCAGATCGTTAGCGATATCTGTCAGATGAGATCGGGCGACCAAATCTGTCGCAGATATCTGCTCGTGTATGGCGGGCTATTGAGACGATTAGGGACGGAGCCTACGTGTACCGCTACACCAAGCCACTACATTGGGCTCAATCATAACTTTTATGTGGGTGTCGAGCCAAAGGGCAATGAGTATGCTGATGTCCTTGCAAGGAGACTCATTGGTGATAACTCCACCGATATGTTGACTATACGCATTGAGGATCAAATCTCCTATATGCAACACAAATCCTATTCTCGCTAGTATCCTAATTCTTGGGACTTGTTGCCAATTTTGCAGTCCCATTAGACATCTTTTTTCAATGCCGCTATTGACCCTTCTGGTTGTGGTGCGGCTTAAACTATTGAATAACAATAAACATATAGTAGTACATAATTGTAATAGCGTATAAGCTGTGTGCCAACAAACAACACAATATACTCGTATAATATTGTAGATTTTTGAACACGCAGTCCTACATTTGTTTGCCTTCATGTGGTCTGGAAAAGTCCGTTATTGACTAGATGTCGTTTGGTCGAAATCTCCTACAACGACACAATGGCTCACCCATCCCCTCCCTCTCCAGGGCCTATTAATGCGACAGGCATATCGAGATTTCTATGCTCATACTTCTTTTTGAATCTGAATATCCCGTAGAAGAAAGTAATTACAATAATGCTCTTCTTCGTATCTGTATAACCCCTCGCCGCGTACCAACCGACATCTGGTACCTTAAAATCAATATATTGTACTTTTGATACTGTTTTAACTTCCTAAATGAAAACATGGTAGCTACCGGTTATCACATCAGAGGAACAGGTTGTTGATGCTCACAGCGTTGATAAATAATATTACTTAGTACTATTACTCTACTGCTAAAAAGCAAGTATTAATTACTTCTTAAACCTTCAAAAATTTCAAGGGTCTAAACTAAAAAATAAATTATGTTCCTAATATCAACTTTTTGTAACATATTGTTCGTGCCTCACTCACCAATGAATGGTTTGAATTTGGAAGATCCGAATTGGTTCATACGCGTTATTCAAAGACAATAACGCTGTAAGTAATAATATCTAACAAACTTTCAAGGGCAAAGTAAATATACGATATGTATTTTAGATTTTTTAAAACTGATAAAACTTTACACCGATGATATAGGTGATCACAGCCATGCTCAAAGAAATGTTCGTTTCTCAAACAATTTCAATGTATTCAAGTAAATTCAATATCGAAGTTCTGCCACCATTCAGTACAGAAATTAAAAGCTTGTAAAACCCACTCCATGGTGGAAGTGATGGTTTGGGATTCTGTTTGAACAAAGAGCTCGCTAAAGCGGAAGAATTAACGATCAAGCGAGGATTTGAACTCCGGCGGAAAAAATCCGATGAGCACCGATTTCGTGGTTCCCCTTTTGAAGGCACATCACTTTGGTCGATAAAGTCGAGATAATCTGTGAGGCGAATAAATACACCTTGCGAGGTCAGTTATAAAAATGTAAACAGCGTCAAAAAAGTTGTTTAAACTATTAAGGAGGACGGAAGTTAGAGAAAAAACGTTGTCTATTTCCACGAAAAATAAAGAATTACAATGTTAAATCGATTTTGACGGTTAGGTCATCAACAGCAACAAACAATTACTTTGTTCAGCTATTGTTTGTTACTGATTGTCTGTTACTTGTTATTGTTTGGGTTCACCCAAGGCTTCAGACAGCTTGAGAGTTGACAGTTCGGAAATCGGCTTCAATTTGTTTCCGCTCAGATTCGCTCCTTTTGAATTTAACAAACAACTACCATGTCGGAACATCAGATGTTTGGCTGCATCTCAGTCCACTAGACCTGATTTCTCCTCTTGCATACTAGTCAGCCTTCTCGAAAGCTGTTCATAAATTGATGCCAAGGTTTAGGTGTCAAATCCAATGTTTGATGTCATCCTCACGGTACTATTAGTTATTATTACAACCTCTTTCGAAGTGGAATTCGCTTCGCAGGAACTTAATACCTCTACTAGTCTGGTGGTGTTGCTCTATTCCTCTCTTGATAAGGTAATAATCCTATGAGTAATAAGTAATATGAGTAATAATAAGATAAGTAATATCAGGAATATTACTCTCATTACCTCATTGATTTCTACCTAGCCTTCACTTTTCGAGTTAATAATAATCTAAAGTGACGGAGCGTTGCATTTTGTGTGGGGGAAAAAAAGTTTCGCGAAAAATTCCTTGACCCCCGGCCAAAATACATATCCATGTCAAAAAAAACTAATTTATAAATTGATCATCATTATCCCGACATAATAAGTCCACCATATCATAGTCTGGAATGGCGCACATAATTTTAAGACTAATTAAAATGGAGTAAATCCTAGTTGCGCACATTCAAAAACGACTTAAATCCACTGGTTTGGTATTTGTAATTAGAATCACAAGGGTGAAGAGAATTAGGCGGCTCTTCTAATCTGTTATGACAACGCCCCGTTGAAGATGGGATTAGGGTCTAAGTCCGCTCAGCACATCTGAAACCATCCGCTCGTTGTTCTCTCCGGTATAGAGTCCAGAAAAGGGTTTGTCCAGGATGCAGGGGTCGTGTTTGGATAAGGCTTTATGTAATAGCACTTACTCAAACTTCTCCCCCAATATTGAGTATTTATTTAAACTTTAATATCACATTATTTAAAACATTTCATGTAAAGATAAAAACTAGTAATCATAGGTAGGAATAGAAATTGGTATGTAGGTACCATTACCTGTCATGGTAACACCTTAGAATACAGGAACTTCAATGATTAAAACTAGAAATTCACTTATTAGTCAACATTATCAGCCTTTTCGAGTTATTACAAGCTATGAATACATCCATTAGCTAGGAAGACTTTGAAAATAAGTGGTATTATTAGCAAAACATTTTCAAAGATAATCAAACTCAGCAAACTAGAATAATTTAAGAGAAGGAAAAACAGGAGTGTTAAAAAAAATTTAAAAAATCGGCGCTCCGCGCCTCGCCAGGGGCAAGCCCCCTGGACCCCCGGTTACCTCTATTTACATACTTCGGACGAAATTATTGAAACACAGAATGTGTTTGCGTTGTCGCGCAACCAAGTGACAACCAAACAAGCGTCATTGTTTACTATTCATTTATAACATCAATTTATATAGTTATAGTATGAAACTACGAAAAAAAATACGAAATAAATTCGTGATAAATCAAGAGCGATTTATCAAGTAAATGTCCTAAAGAGGCTACATACGAAATTACAGCTTCCTAGAGTGTAAAGTATAGAAATTAGCTTTAAAAGCCACTCATCTGATCCGGACCCTGGACATCGTCAAGTAAATGTCCTAAAGAGGCTACATACGAAATTACAGCTTCCTAGAATGTAAAGCATAGAAATTAGCTTTAAGAGCCACACATCTGATCCGGACCCTGAGCATCGTCAAGTAAATGTCCTAAAGAGGCTACATACGAAATTACAGCTTCCTAGAGTGTAAAGCATAGAAATTAGCTTTAAGAGCCACACATCTGATCCGGACCCTGAGCATCGTCAAGTAAATGTCCTAAAGAGGCTACAAACGAAATTACAGCTTCCTAGAGTGTAAAGTATAGAAATTACCTATTCAAATTATTTAACCTCCGCTTCACAAATCAAACCGTTTTCGTAATACTCAGATCACCTGCTATGAATCAAATCATCGAAACACAAGCTCAATGAAATCATCAGAAATTAACAAGCGGTTGCAATCATGTTCACAATATCAATTATTGAGAATGATCACCTGTGTGTAAACAATTATTTATATAACCATGCTCATAACTCAGTTTGTTGGACACGCACTTCGCAGTAGTTAACATAATATTGTTGGATAAATCGAGAGCTTTCGAACGAATGGTCAACGAATTTTGTGGGATGAAAAACGACGAAGTACCATATCCCTAGCAACGACTCGGTTGTACGTGAAAATCATCCGTCACACATTTCGTTACCATCCCGCGTTCCATTTTCGGCTAGTTAGCCCATGGCTAAAACACATTCTGTGTTAAAATTGGTATACAGTAATCTATGGGCTTGGCCCTGAGGCTATGATTAGAAATAGTACTCTATGGTAGTATAGAATACGAGTGTATTGCCATGCTTTGAGTTAACTAGAACATCATTTAGGAATTTTAAATATATTTTCGAGGCATAATCGCCTTCACCCCTGTAAAATAAAAAAACACTCATTTGGTACTGCATAGACGTGTTGTCTAAATGAGTGTTTTTTCAGTGTTTCAGTGGAGTAACTGTGTTAGTTACTCCAAAAATTATGTTAGCAACGGTTTTCTCTTCACTTACCTTCAAATAACGAAAATATTTGCTGAAACTGAACTCTTAAATGATCGCCTTCCCCCCAGTATATCGCCTTCACCCCGGTTTACGGTAAAATCAAAATTGTATAAAATACAACAAATATGTGACACATCCTAGCATATACTGGAATATTTCAAACGAAGTTAGCACATGCTCAAAGCTTATTGATCCCCTTATTGTCATTATGGATTGATTATATTACTGAATTATTGATATGGATATGTACCTATTTAAGCAGACCTTCATCTTGAATTTCTTCGTTCAGGAAGTATAGACCAGGTTTTCACGTGCTATATATATTGACATAGTTAGGAAATTACACAAGTAGCCGCTAACCGGTGCACTATTGCTTGTATTTCAAAATTCGCAGTTGAAAACGTTCAAAACATCATTTTTCGCACGTAACTTGCGCATTTTCAGGTAGTTTTTCTTTCCTCAAAAATGCAAGTGAATGTCATTATTCATGAAAATTTTCGTGAAACCCTATCTATATAAAAACAAATTAGCGAGAGTAGCGCTTGATTGGCGCATGCGCATTAGAACAAAGTATAATTTTTATATTCTGAGTGAACAAACACGGGAGTTTTACGTATAACTTTCTTCTCAATTACCAGAAACAAATGGTTTACGGATAATGAACGTAACAGCTGTAACAATCTGTTACAGGTGTACTGAAACAATCTGGATATTACGTATTTCAGATCGTAGCACGCCGTTATTATCACAAAAAATTAGTGATGATCGGCCATTTTTGACATTTCCTTGTCTTTACCATGACCCTCTTTGGTAGGAAATTATTTCAAATTGCATCACACAAAGCGTTATGGATAAGAGTATCGTAACGGAAAACTTTCTGATCATTTTTACATACGACGATTCTTTTGTTATGTTTGATCTCCTTCTTCCCTCTTTGACCCACAAAAATCGTTCACCACTCGTTGGAAAGCTCATGTTGTAACTAGCATTTTCCTGTACACTATAACTTTGTAACTGTACGATTAACAGAGCTATGGGCATAACAGTTCTCATGTTCTGTTTACAAACTAATGATCGTGAGTGTAGAAGCATCTAGTATATATGTATTGAAATTGAACCTATGGAGCTAATTTCGTAGTTATTCAACCTATGAAGCTAAAATTTGGTATGGGAAGGCCTTGGGACGTCTAAAAACTAATCATGAAGTCTAGAGCCCCAATAAAATCTGAGTGAGATATGAAATGGAGCTTGGAACATCTAGAAGTGAATAATTAAGTCTGAAGCTCCTTATATCAACTGAGGATCTACGGAGCTTATTTGTTTGCTATTCAATGTATGAAGCTAGAATTTGATATGGAGAACCCTTGAGGCGTCTAAAAATGAATCATAAAGTCTAAAGCCCCCAAGGTCAGCTGAGTGAGATCCGGAGCTATTTGCTATTCAACATAATCATGAAGCTAAAATTTGAAATGGAGGCCTCTGTGATACCAAGAAACGAATCTTGTAAAGTCTAGAGAATCCAGATCAGCTGAGTGAGATCCAGGTTTTAAGTTCATTGCTATTTAACCAATGAAGCTGAAAGTTTAAATGCAGGCCTCTTTAGAAGCCCCCTAGATCAGCCGTGTGAGCTCCAAAGCTAATTTACCTACTATTCAAAAAATTATGCTAAAATTGAAATGGAGGAGGCCTTTTGAGACATCTAAAAACGAATCATAAGGTATGATACCCCTTAGAGCAGCTGAGTGAGCTCCAGACCTTATTTCTTTGCTACTATACCTTTTATAGCACATTTTTTGAAATGTATTCTACGCTCATCACTCTCCAGCCTTCCGAAACAAAGTGTGTTTTTTCTTTTTTCTTGTTTTTGGTTTATTATTTCCAATACGCACCTTGTGGCGGCTCGGGTGACCAGGGGCGTAGCAGAGGGGTGTAAGAGAATGGATATTTATTACTTTTACGCGTTATACCCACATAATACGCCGCGCCAACCTGAGGGGGGTACGGCATTAGGGGCATAGTGGAGTAGCAGAAAGGCATCCGGGGCGTATCGGAACGGATATAATATATATTTTATTCTTTTACCCCATATAACATTTAACCTACCTTGAACACACTAGTATATTTAGTATATTATATCATTCTTTAGTATGTTACAAAAATAATTGATCCAGCCCATCTAAAATCCTTCGTTCGTCTTCTTCCCAAAATCTTCTCAGATAGTTCGAAGCAAATCGTTTTTAAATTAAAATTGCATTACATGGGCAGGTTGGAGTCTGAACCCTCTGGATGAATAGCTGTTTACTTATATTTCTGCCTAGGTAAGTGAGGTGTCGTCACCCAAGTAATTTCGGACGCAGAATCGACTGGGATATGTCCCAGATGCTTTTGGAATCCAGTGTACCTACGGTTTTAGTTTGATTCCTATAGAAATTAGCTCCGTGGATTGAATGAGACCGCTCGGGTGGCTGTACGATCATCCATTTGCTCCCCATCGGGAGCGCAGCCTGTAGTGCGAGAACAGAGGTTGATACTAGAAAAGAGACTGGCGAAAGCCCCAGAGGAGGCCGGTTACTATAGCTGGCTATCTGATTCAGAAATAATAAACCATTATGTAATAATTTGCAGCGTTTTTTTTCTTGTTATAATATTCCTTGGCAACAGAAGGACGTGAGCGAACATAAAGACAACGTACACAAACTGGACTATTTATAACATTAAAAAAAAATTAAATCCTACTTCAGCTCGCCGATAAATCAGCAACGCCAATGAAGATGATGATGGGTGTATCTCAAAACATGGAAATGCCTCCTGGCCTTGCGGATTTATCAGCGAGCTGTGGTTGGCTTTTCTGAAGAATTGTTCACACAAAGTAACTGATCAGTGCTTTGTACAGCCGCTGCCGATTTACAGAACCAGAAATAGTTTTGGGTTACAATGGCAGTGATGAAGTTTTGTCGATTTTCCCTGACTGTATAACCGCTTATTTGATTCTGATTACTTCAACATTGAATGACAGGCCTTTGATGTGGCTACACTGACCCCTTCAAAGTCACCATCATAGCAGAACGTCCCAAAACCAGCGGACATCATTTATGTATTGATCAACACATGTATCTTTGATTGGACCCCTTTCATATAGGATCGGCAACTTGAGTCGAGTGGATCTAGTAAAATGACAAGTAAACAAGGAAATATACCAACGACATCGTGCTTCAATGTTAACTAAGCATCAAACGAAAATAGTTCCGCTACCATACGAAAACCAACACTAACTTCTAAAGAGTCAACCCCTGCTACTAAAGCATTGCGGCTACTCTCAAAAATAAATAAAAGTTGTTCTCTAATGTCAAAATGAATCAAATAAAATCATACAATATTTGTCAAAACAACAAATTGTAGGACAGTTGTCAAAAGTGCAAGGTGCTCTATGCCGGTAGTGCAAGGAATTAGTTGGAAAAGTTTCATCCCCATTGGACGAACGGTAATCCCGCGCATAAAGGAGAAACAAACATAATTTCATTTTTACAGATATAGAAGAAGAAGATTCATGAGTATTTTATGATTATAAATAGAATAAATAATCCAAGGAACGTAGAAAGAAACTACGAAGTATACGTACCAAAATCAACTTTCGTAGCGACTATTGAAAAACGTCAGACAAAAAATAGGGTTTTGGCTTAGAAAATAACGCCCCAAAATCAAATTCGAAGCTTTTTTATAACGTTTTCAATCAGCGGTTCATCACTAAGGAGAGATCGCGGTAGGGAATCTCGAAAATCACAATTCTTAACACTTTCAGACTTTCATTGCGTTGAACTGGCTAATTCATCTTTGAACAGAATCGTGTTCGCCGTAAATAAACACTTACCTTGAAGGTTTGGTTTGTTTCCACCTAATTATTGTTGTATGTACTACTGCCTCCTGGCTGCCTTCACAATCGAAACTGAATAGTGACCGCATCGGAACTTATCTAGATCCGAAACCTGTTGGAACTTGAAATCGAGCACCTGTAGATTGGATTTATACCAGGCAGAGCGCGTAGGTTTGTGTAGGTAACAATAAAACATTCCGTAAAACGTAAAAGTTCTTGCTAATTACGGATATCATCAATATGATACGGTATCATCTACTGTTTGAGCATAACAGGTGGCAATAAAATTGTTTGAGCATAAAAGGTGGCAATAAAAGCGCGTAGGTTTGTGTAGGTAACAATAAAACATTCCGTAAAACGTAAAAGTTCTTGCTAATTACGGATATCATCAATATGATACGGTATCATCTACTGTTTGAGCATAAAAGGTGGCAATAAAATAACCTGATCCTGACTCAAAATTTCAGTTAAAATAAATATATTCTTCGGTGATTTATATTAACAAATGTGACAAAAGAAAGTAATTAATAACCTAGAAGGAGCTCCTTTGTCCTAAAATGAGGTTAACAAGAAAAGAAAATCATTACAATAAATTCGCTTAAAATTCAACCGATCTGAAGAAAAGTCTTTTGTTCTGAGGTGATGTCGGCTATCAATAAAGTTTATGAAATCCGAGTTCCAGCTTAAAGTATGGAGGCACGCTCCGATGTCAATGAAAGATCCCTTACATACCTTGACTTCCTGCCCAAAATTTGCCCAAATGACAGCCTGATCACCTGAACGACGACGGTTGTCGAGTCGAGTAGAAGGTGAGATAAGCAGTGGGAGTCTTATGAAGAGGTATCAGGGTAAGATGAGAGGTGCTCCAGAATGCTTAGCTGGAGCTGAAAACAAGAGAAAATTCATGTAGATCTGGAAATAATGGTACGAGATGTCTGCTCAAGAAATCCTGATACCTACATTCCAGGAATGGATAGATGAATCCAATAGAAAATACGGGATTCTGAAGACCCAAGATGGCGATTCGCGGCGAGGATGCTGACGACCTCGTGTTATGCGTTGCGTGGCCAGAAAATAAGGTTGAAGATAAAAACTGCTTCAGAGCGCATGAAGACGAGAACTGATTGAGAATCCGATGGAAGGTCCCCCACTTGACGAATCCCCACTAATCGATCCGAACAACACGCACGTCCTAATCCTCACTGATAAAGTAGGTAGAAGATAAAGGTGAAAGGGCAGGAATCGGCCAGAATACCTACCTTCTTCCTGCTTATTTTTGCATAACTGGTGGCTAACCTCCTGCTTCAAACATGTATTAGGATTTAGAAGCAGGAACCCTTTTTGACAACTTTTGACTATACCGAATTTCATCGAAAAAAGTAGCTGTCAACTAGTGGTTTTCCATTAATTGTTACCTAATGATGTTTTTCCACCTGGGCTGATCCTAAAACTAAAAAAGAACACCTTGCACCTAAAAGTTAAAGAATGTTTGTGGCTGCAACCCCATTTCCTAACACTTTGTAGTAAGTTTATCAATATCGAAAAGCCTGTGGGGCAGCAAACTCCATCCATTCGAACGCAGTTTCTCTTGTAAGAATCCTCGACGATTTAAGTGCTCTCCGCTTGAGCGAAGAACAGCTTGCTCCTATCTCCTACATTATTCCACCCTCTCTCTACTGAATTTATGTATGAATCACTTGAATCAAAATCAGATGGCGAATAAAACTAAAAGGCACCTCGTCCAATCTGCCTGACGAATATAGAAGGTTTTGCGTTCAAGTTTTGAACATGTTGAACTACTAAATGTTTATGTAACAAATCGATAATGCATACCTCCAAAAATGAAAGCTATGGACTTTCAGGAAAAAGAGGAAGCCACTAACATAATGGAACTACTCTAAAAGTGGTATTTTTCTCGCTTTCAACTGAAGAATGATATTATCATGTTTTCATGTGAGTCTGAAAATGAGGCCAAACGACCTGCTCATCAGAGACACGTTGAGAAACAGCTGGTTGGGCGCAATAGCTTCCTCACATATTGTAACATAGAAGCGTATAGAATTAGGTGAAGAATAAAATTACCATTCGAAATCATTGAATACAAAATATAACAGTATTTAATACATATGTATATTCTAGAACGCAAAATAGGGCTACAAAATTCATAGCGGAATGTCTTGGAGCTAAACCGCACAATCCCTGAAAATTTCATAAAAATCGGAGTTTTCATTAGTCTCGGAGTTTTGTCTGTTTTTTTTTTTTTTTTTTTTTTTTTTTTTTTTTTTTTTTTTTTTTTCAGTTTTCCGAATGTGCTATAGTTATTACTCTACCAGTAGCAATATAATTCATAGGGAATTTTTTTGGAACATATTCCTATCTACTCCCAAAGTCGGATCTCCCGAAACGGACTCCCGAAATCGGACCAATAGATGGTGAGAAATCGAATTATAGGGGACCGTCTGGGAGCTGATCTGCACAATCACTAAAAAACAAATTCGACTTCTTTGACGGACACAAAGCTTACCTACCTTCGGTAGTGAGGAAGTAAAAATAGGTAGTACCACAGGTAATGGATTGGAAGGTTTATTAGGTATTTACCACAAATATTCGTTTGACCCGAGAAGATCATGCAAGACATCTTCTATGAACTGCAAATGGATGAGATTAAAATTGATATGAAAATCTCTATGCATATCATTATGATAAATCCTTGCTGAAGGCTCTGATCGCACCTGTTCTTAGTCCTTTCAAGAGATATATTTTCTACGTGGAGGCGACACGATCGAGACGATGCACAGTAGCCTTCACGAACGTTCGCACCCTTGTACCTTCCACTGTAAGAGCACTTGAGCGACGCCATTCAAATTCATGTATTCCCCGAAGAAAACCTGTCGGGCTCATTGACTTGCTAATTCCGATAGCCCGACGACCCACTTGGCTCAGTACGTTGTTCGAAAGAGCGTAACAACTCCTGGACCTAATTGTGCTGCGGGACCACAAAGCAAATATCGCGGAGGTGGAGTCTGCAAAGCCATCAAAGCGGCTGAATTCCCGCAGTTCGCGGCATAAAGGCTCCTTTCAGGGTAATAGCGGTTTGCCTCTGTTCGACCGTCGACCGGCCTTAACATTAAAGCTCTCCACACTACATATTTCGCGGTACTTCGTGTATCACATGCTCGGATTTTCACTATGGAGAAAGGGCTGTTTAGTCATTATCTGTACAACAACTCAGCAACACCGATCCGTAGTGTAAGTTGTATTTATAGAGGACAGTGCAAACTCGAAATTATCGTTCCCGTTCCGTGAAGATGAGTTTGTATTCACAACCGTTTGTAACCGTAATAGTAACTGTTATATTGCAGCTACGATACGCAGAATCAATGTTTGAATGGCATCGAAACACTATCGATTAGTTATCAGTTCAACTGCTCGGAAATACCAATCAGTAGTGAGCGTCACGTTTCAGGGGTACGCCGCGGTTCTGACATAATTGTTCGTGTTCCCTGACAAACTGTCGGATTACAATGGAGAATGGTCCATAACAGATGTGTCGAGACAACACAATCAATCGCTTGATGACATCGTAATATAATCGATTCTGTATCTTAGCCATCTGCCATTACATCCACATCAAACAGCAGTAGATAGTTTGCTATATATACAAACTATTCAGTTTGTTCAGTATCGCGATTTCGTGTTTTCCTCCTCATAGCCAAGTGAATATTTTAGTACGTTAAATGTACCTCAACCACCATTGTTGTTTATAGCAGAAAATAATATGAGATTTCTGGATAGTCTTCATCCACAATAATAAATAATTGCTTCCGACTCTACATATACGTAGCAGAAGCGTTGTTTTCACCTTTTACAAGAAATAAACGGACGGTAGACCTACGGTTTTACAGTCAGATCATTTAATAATGATTAATTTTACACATTATTAGTTCATTATTATTACTTAGCAATTTTAGTTTATAACTTACCGCAATTGATCAGCTTTCCTTGACACTACAGGGGCCAAGGGATCATGAGATGTTGTGATAAAATGAGAGCATTTAAAAAAGTGGCGAACGGTTTTGCAGCTATGAAAACTAAGGGAGTTACACTTCCCTAGTAACGCATTAGTTATACGTGAGAATCAAAAGAAAATTAACATTTTCGCCCGGACGTGACGGCCGGAAAAAAAAATGGAAACGTCCTGTTAAATTTATATTTGATATTTAACGTCCTGTTATTATTAAATGATAAAAAATGTTCGCCAAATCAAATTTTCCACTCGCATTTCTTGTTTCGGGCCATTCTAAATAACTTTAATTTATTTTCTGTCTGTGTATGAGTGTGTGTCTTTTAGTTCTGGCCAAAATGGCTGTTTAAAAATGGTGAATTACATTATAAAATAGATGACCTCATCACCCCCTCTCCACCTTGGGAATGGGAATATCAACACCATCAACCTGTTTTTCCCCCCCTCTTAATCATTTACTGTCGGATGACAATTTAGAAGGGGGGTGGGGTTCAACGTCACAAAATCCGATTTTGTATCAAAAAATTTAAAATTCCCGAACATGAAATTTGCCCATTTTTTCCATTTATACAGCCAATCATCAGAAGGAATTGTGTGGTCTACAACGGTGTAAGCGTTTAGCTCTTTTGATTTACAGGAGGGTGATTAAAAACCCAATCATTGTGTAGAAACTGAACACATTTGTCGACTTAAAAGACCAATTCAAACCCGTCTTCAATGCAAAATTTAAAATGTCAATTCCGAACCTACAAAAACCCAGCAACAACACCTAGGCCCACCATCGTCACAAACTTGGCAGACATTGAAAACTGGCCACAGACATTAGTGTGTACTTTCTTGAAGTTGGAACTAAAATAGAGCTCCGTTTAATGAATTGCTGAGCCCTGAATCTGCATAACTGAATGAAATCTATACATGACCCACTAAACACAACATGAATATAACGTGAATCTCTGGAAAAACAGGTACTGGTTAGGCAAAAAACGAGTTTTTCACCTCAAAGCTGCTGCGCTGGAAACCTATAAGTAAAGCCATGTTAAAGGTCATGATGAAAGCTCTTCAGAGTGTTTTTAAATACAAGATACTCAACCAGCCAATACTACAAACACGGCAATCATCCATCAGCTTTCAGAACATCCTGGATCCCGAGATCTTGAATCTTGTCACTAGAGCTTAGGAATAAATATCTTTAGTACAGATTTGAATCCAGCTGTCTGATCAAAGGTTTGTTGATTTCTAATTGAAAACTCGGCGCTCCGCGCCTCGCCAGGGGGCAAGCCCCCTGGACCCCCGGTTGCCGCTGTTTACATACTCCGGACGAAATTATTGAAACACAGAATGTGTTTTAGCTCACGCGTTTCACATAAACCCGTCTTCAATCTTAGGTTGAAGATTGGTTAACTTCCAATTGTGAGATAATAACTTTCAATATTTATAACTCATAAACCGCGTCATAACAAAATATCGCATAGGTTACACCAGGTTACACGATCCTTAGTTCCGTATCATCGGTATCCATGTTGTCGTCCCAGATTTCGTCCCATATTTTGTTACGAAATTTCGTTAGCTTTTTTGGCTAGTTAGTCCATGGCTAAAACACATTCCATGGCTTTGGAATTCACTCAGCTGATCAGTGATCACCCAGGCGACTTCAGCGCCTCCCTCTCCAATTCCAGCATCCTGCGTTGAATAGGAAAGAAAATGGCTTTGGAGCTCACTCTGCTGATCAGTGATCACCATTGCGTCTTCAGCATTCTACCTTGACCATCCCTCTCAAATTTCAGCTTCCTGTGTTGAATAGGAAAGAAAATGGCTTAGGAGCTCACTGAGCTGATTAGTGATCACCCAGGCGTCTTCAGCATTCTCCCTTGAGCCTCCCTCCCAAATGTCAGCTTCGGTTACATAGGTTACACCAGGTTACACGATCCTTGGCTTATTTAACTACCGCTTCACAAATCAAACCGTTCTTGTAATATTCGGATCACCTGCAATGAATCAAATCATCGAAACACCAGCTCAATGAAATCATCAGAAATTAACAAGCGGTTGCAATCATGTTCACAATATCAATTATTGAGAATGATCACCTGAGTGTACACAATTATTCAAATAACCATGCTCATAACTCATCTTGTTGGCCACGCACTTCGCAGTAGTTAACATAATATGGTTGGATAAATCGAGAGCTTTCGAACGAATGGTCAACGAATTTCGGGGGATGAAAAACGACGAAGTACCATTTCACTAGTAACGACTCGGTTGTAAGCGGAAATCATCAGAATGTTGAAGTCACAGATTTCGTCCCAGATTTTGTTAGCTTTTTTGCCTAGTTAGTCCATGGCTAAAACACATTCTGTGTTAAAAGAGAGCAAACGAACTAAGGCATATTGAGTTGAAAGAATATTGGAAGATTTTGAGTATTTCTTCCCAACAAATAACAGTCGCAATAGCAGTGTGGCTGTTTTCGCTGAAGGTATGGGAAACCCTGAGTTGAGGCTCATGTCATTCTAAGGAGAAAATCACATTAAAAAAAAAAAAAAAAGTTCGGGAAGTGATTTGTCGCGGCCTGACTAATACTTAGAAGATTTCACAGATAAAACTCGAGAGCCAAGCCAGTCTCTAAAAATCACCTTCAGGTCATCATTGGAGTAACAGGTGTTGTTCACATGAACACCTCACGTACCCTGTCAGGTACAAATAGCAAAGGAGACAGGATCGGCTGCACCTTCTTGCTCTGAGACCTTACCTGTTCGTTTTGCTCTACAGCTTATTCCTAAGCTAATCCTCTTCGACCGACAGGACTTTGGTACTGGTTCAAAGTCCAGTGCTAAACAGGAATCAGAGATTACCGAGGCCGAAAGTATGGGGTACAGTGCTCCTACACGCACTGAACGAGACTCCGTGTTCCAGGGTACATCTCCTTCTCCTTCCGATAGGAAGAAAGTACTGGGTTGGCCTGAATTTAGGTACTCAACAGGACTTTTTGTACCACGGTGAATTCAGCTCCAACATTTTCCTCTATTATCCAAAGTTCACTAAGGTGCTATAAACCAAAGAATCACAGTCAGACTCACACACTCAAAATCAACATGATTTTTACCGATGTTTTGGATAATATTATACAGGACAGCAGAGGAGAAAACCAAACGGAGACAAATCAGTTATTCAAGTCCTGAACGTTTATAAAAGTATCAACGCTACGTGCTACATGGATATGGATTTGCTGTATATGTTCATAACCTTATCGATTTATTGAATGTGGTTTGTAGGCATATTAGCATTCATGATCACCTACTTGCCTAGGACTTCTCAGGAAGGTTTAGAAGGATAAGATTTGCCCAATGAATTGTGGGGTCAAATTTGATAAATTCACAGCTTTATAACGAGTGGTAAACGATTTTTTTCACCACAGGAAATCACAGAAAATGAGGAAGTTATATTCTCCCTATCAACGATTGGTTGTGGGTGAACGATTATAAAAAAAAGCTTAACATTTTTTCTGTGGGACGAAAATTTGGAATTATCCCCTGAGCTAAGATGTCAAATCCATATCAAAATCCAAGAACCACAAATCACAATGCTGAAAAAAATATTACAGAAAAAATTTTATGCTGAGACTTTGTCCTGCGCGTATATCACGAGCACAAAGGACAACTGTTAATTGGCCCTTTACCCCCGTGGGATTTAACAAGGTTACTAGCTCAAAAGATTCCACCTGCACGGCGTTTTAAGCGCAGGACGTCAGGACCTGTGGGCATCATAAATCCTCTCCCATCCGTTTTCTCCCCTCCGAAACCTCGCTGCGAAATAATTATTGCCACTAATCATCCGAAGGACGTCTATTAATGGGGTCTAAAACAGTGTAAGCATTTAGCTCTCTTGATTTACGGGACGGCGAGAGGTTCAACTATTCATGCAACGATTCAACGATTCTATATAGAGGGTGAGGGGAGGGCAATTCCATTTATAAATGCAATACAAAGCAATGCTAAGACTAGATCGTCATTGTCCCAGTCGTCCATTCGCCCTCAATGCAGTTCGCCAGTTATTTCGCGATTCATCACACGGAAAGCTGTTATGATTCATCGAGAGGTTTCCAACGTATTATAGTCTGAATAACGTCATAATGTCTGAATAATGGCACAGTTACGTTACGTTCACTTCACAACCATCTTACCACCACCACCAGTTATTTTGTTGAGCTGAATCGAATGGATCCCCCCAACTCCGCTATAAACAATTTTTACCCTTTAACTCACAAATTTGAGTTCAATCGATAAGATACATTTTATAGGTTTTAGGGTTCTAGATTTAGATTGCTAAAGTGTAAAGCTCGGTTATAACTGGGTTAAGGATATCTGCAAGTATTCGCACTAAATTCAGCGTAAAAAATACGTAGAAACCTACCCCACATAGCATTTTCATGGAAGGTCATATTTCAGAAAAGAAAAAACCTCGCTTTCATTGATAAACAAAAAACAATGTTTTTTAACATTAAAACATTGTTTTCATAATTAACAAAGTAAAAGTAAAATTGACTATGCCGTTGGACAGCTGAGGTTTTGGCGCAACATTGGAGCTTACAGACAAAACTTCACGAGCAGGAACCTATGAGCTTTTGAACAGAAATAAAAATACTCAGTCATGCAGCATGACAAATAGAGCGAATTTTCAATGAAAAGTTGTGGATAACATTCAATCTGGCACTTAAATTCTGATCATTCAGGACCAGTCATGTCCTGAATAAAACTGAAGAGACAGCCGTGTCACAGATCTCAAAGAAATTTTAGAAAACGCAACCGAACTCGAAAATTTGGTCATTTTTGATCATTTTGTTCAATTATGGGTATTTTTTACCTAAAAATCTATTTTTCTCCTTCATTTATGAATCTTAGGGATCGGGGAGTGGTCCTAATCGACACAGTACTGAAAAATACTTTGACTGTGACATCCACATGCCCTTTTGTCAAAAAACCGACTTTTTACCATTTTTTGGGCCTTTAAATTCTAAATTTGAGCCTGAAATTTTGGAGCGATTGGGTTGGCCAACGGATTTTTCTGCGTTAGAACGAATTTTTTATGCCGTTTTTTAAGGGAGTTATCGTCTGGAAATACACCCTATAAATAAATATATATATATATATATATATATATATATATATATATATATATATATATATATATATATATATATACGATGTTAAATGTAATCTATGAAACGGATCCGTAGGGGGTCCCCGACCCTTCCATCCCACTTTCAAAATTGTGAAGCCATCTAAATAGCTCATTTTTTCTTTGAAAATTCGCTAAAAGGATTTTTCCAAGATTTGACAAATTGTTCTGATTGAAAACTATGTAGCTTTTCTATAAAGGAGATAGGAAATTTTACGTTCTTTCCAACGGTGAAATCAGGTTTGAATTTGCATGATTTGATTAAGGGGGTCATGGCCGTTTTAATGTGTCTTTAGAATTGGAGTACTCGAAAACAAAGCGTTCGAAAAACCCTATGAGGAACTTTTGTTTAGAAATTAGCGCAGCAGGTTCTGCAGATTCCCTTCTGTTTGCAATACGTGTTCTTATGGTTTGATTCGATCGTCTTTTTGCAAGAGAATAATATTACTTCATACGTGATCTATTCCACAATATGAAGTCCAACAAAAAACCCATATCACTCTTTCCTTGATGTTTTAATCTATAACCCCCTAAAGTACTACAACTGTTTGTTGCAGATCGGCTCATTTTTCATGATCAACCTCTGCTTGGTCGTCATCGCGACGCAGTTTTCCGAAACGAAGAAAAGGGAAATGGAGAGGATGAAAATGGAACGAGCGAGATTCCAATCATCAAGTACGTTGGCCTCGTCCACCAACAACTCGGAGCCCACGTCTTGCTACACTGAAATCGTCAAGTGAGTAAATCCCAAAACTTACACAATGATAAATAATCCTCTATTTCCTTGCAATCATTCAATTTCAGATTCTTTCAAATCTATTTGTAGCAAAAATACAAGTAGATAGATATTATTCTTCATGAGGAAAGAACTCCTGATAGCAAGATGACTTCGGAATTCTGTCTTTTTTTTCTTTTCGTAAATATTTTTTGTAAAATAAAGTTTAGATAACAATGATACGGAGATTCGAACCACAATTTCCCCGTTTGTGGACACTTTTTCAACGTGACAGAACCATTATCAGTTATTACTATAGAGATAATATGGCACATATCTAGTTTAGGCTTGCAACATATATTTACTTACTAAATTACTTTGGAATTGAATAACGGCTTCCTCTTCAGGCTAGAGTTTTTTCTTGTTTACTGTGGTGTTTAGTAGTTGTCAAGCCTTCATTTTTTAATTTAATCATTGGATTCCGTTTCAGTATCCTCATAGATATTATAACAAACAAATGCCACCTCGAGTTGGGAGGTTTACCCAACAGAGTAAACCCAGTTTGGCTCACCATGGTTTTAGTATAACACTTTGAAGGTTACTGCCAAGACCTCCAAATTATTACCGTTATTGTTATTTTTGTTAGTAGGTCATTTTACACTTATTGATTCCATTTTCTATTGATAATATCTGCAGAAATATCTAGATATGTCACAATCGAAAATCCATGCAAAATAAAAATAGAGCCTAGCTGTAAAATTCTTATTTGTCTGACATCATCTGGAACGACTCGTAATCGAGTCTGCAAACACGAGAGACGCAACAACCATCTTCACGCTTGACACAGAATGCATTCGAATCCTTAACGGTAAACAAGGGTACCTAATATGTACGATAAAATTAAACTTATTTATAAATCATTAGCTGAGCCCGCTCGCTTCGCACGCTCGTCCGAGACCGGAATATCGATCACAGTGTACCGCCGTAGGATTTACCTATCAATTGTGTCAGTACTACCAAGAATTTACTCTACCACACCCTAAGACGCTCTGTTCTAAATTTCGGCATCTTGAGTTTAATAGAAACGAACTTTGGTCAAGAGTTTACTCAGCTTATTTTAGTGGTTTTTCAAGTCGAAATTATACTCTATCACACCCAGAGAAAACCCGTTCCGAATCTGAGAATTTAAAATTGACTAGGAACAAAATTAGCTACTGTTAATGCCCATAATATAAATAGGTAAGGAATTTTGGGAAGAGTTGATATTATCAGAGGGAGTGATACTTTTCCCCCTTTTATTATACAATCCTTTTAAACCTATCCTCTCTAAAGTCTCTCCTCAAGGTACCTTGATTCTTGATAGAAGCTCTTGAAGATCTAAATGTCTTCGAGCAGCAAAAGGGCACGGAGAAGAGGGCTTCTTCGTCGTTGACGAGACAGTAGCTAATCATCCCAGATCCAACTCACGGTGCTAGGTAACAAGGGCCAATTGTTACGAAGCATTGACTGTCCATTTTCGAAAGATACCGGATTTTGGTGCTCGTGGGTCTTATATATCCTTGGTAGGTCGGTGTGTCGAGGAGGGGTCGCTGCTGAGGCTGGTCCCCTCACAGCGGACTTAACTCTACAGAGGTCACTCTACTGATTAGAGTGATTTCCCAAGTTGTGATTATGCCCTAACACACCCAGAGAAGTTCCGCCCAAACATTCCGAATCTTAAGCTGAATAGGAACAAAATAAACAACGCACAGCTGAATAGCGTGGTAATATAATACTCTACCAGGGGCATGTCCGCTCTCGTCCACTATCATCATTACTCATTAGCGGAATATCCGAATTCATCCACGAACTGGTAGTGACTAAGATAACGCAATTTTAAACTTAGAGAACTGTTTCCTATAGGAAGAAAATACTTTGCCAGTTATCCGGACCCTATCCCTATATACTATCGTGACATCAATCACTGCTGAATACTTGCCCAAAGCCGAAGGCTTTCATCCTCACCAATCGTATCCTACGAAGTAGTATGACCTCTGATGACTCATGTTCATGATTGATGATGAGTTATCTCGACAAGGTTCTGTGGAATTCGTGACATCACTTTGGCATACACGTAACTTACATGCATTGATACGTGATTGACGACCAAGTTGTCTAACATCAGATCCGTGGTTGTGTCACATGGACCCTCAATATTAGATTTTGCGAATTCGTGAACATCGTGGCTGAACGGTTTTTTACTCGAAATAATCATTTGATAAGCCCGTTCGAGTCAACATGCTTCCGATTAAATTCAAAACTATTAAGTAGGTACCAATAATTTACCTCCGCGCTGACTCGATATGAATGTACTCGTATACGAGAACATGTTGAACGAATGATTGAAAAATAGGATGCACGGACGTAAGTGAGTGTTTATTTCACCTCTCTGTTTAGCAATTTGTTTTCTCTTATGCATCTTATTTTTGGCTCTTTAAAATTGCTTGCCAAAATATTGTTTCTCAATACTATTTCCCCAAATTAAATTGTTTGGCTAGTTGGTTCTAGCCATTTTATGAGGTTTATAACACCTCCTGTTTTTGACACTATCATCTTTTAGAGCAAAGCTTTTAAACTATCTGATGATGGTCACAGAATGGTGGCCGAAACGTCATTACAATAATTACAAAGATTTTGTAATTATTTTTGTCTTCTTGGACCGAATTCCGACTACGAGTATATACAACTATGAACAACTTCACGGCCGACAACACCTCTATCACCCGTTGAATAACATAATTCAGTCTAAACCTAGGTATATTTCGGTAGCATAAGCAAAGAAAAAGCAAAAGTTCCGGTCATGCATCGAATGAGCTAATTTTCATAAATTATCGTACTGCATTATCGTATCTATTATTAATTGTATGGCAAAAAAGTATTCTTAATAATAATCTCTCATTCAAATAGTAGTTTTTAATTTTTACCTTATTTTGCAGATCCTAACGATTTTTTAGCAAATTTTAATGAATTTTAAGAACATTTTTCATCATAATTTTGTACATAAATTTTTGAATATTTTTTTATAGTTAATAAACTTTATTTGAGCAACATTCCACCTAAAAATATCAATTTAACGATTTTTAGCCATTTTTTATCCATTTTTAGTGATTTTTTGAGTACTTTTTTTGAAATTTGACCAATTAATATGCTCAAAAAGTGCTGGCTAACGAACTCATCCTTTCGGTTGGAAAGCTTGATTTTTGGCGCAAGAACGGAATTTTTATCTCAATTCTAAGGAGAGTTATCAAAACGGATTTCAATGAAGAAATTTTCAAAATTTTGATTTTAATATTTTCCGAGCCATTGCTGTAGTTCATTTTCTACGAAAATTCGCTAAAACAGAGAAAAATGAATTGACAATCGAAGTATCCGCTTAGGGTAGCCGTATTCACCCAATGTTAGACAGAGAGCCCTTCTTCCCACCAATCTTCCATCCAACCATCCTACTGAAATACTTGGCACAGTATTTCACTACAAGCGAACATTGATTAGGCAATTCCCGCACAACCGCTAGGTCTTGAAGGAAAGGAAGACCGACGCGCCGCATGGATTGCAAAGTTAGAATGAAGGCCAAGTTATTCAATAGGTTCAGTGTTAGGTAGGTACCTAATAACAAAGTGAATAACAAATTCTAATTTTTTCAAGTTAAGTGTGTTGACTTAGGTGTGTAGATGGTTTCATGTTGTGGTTGTGAAAAAATACAATCATATCTCCTTTGGCCGCTATTCCTCTTTCAACAATTGTCCACGTAAGAGAAGAATTCGCTTTACGAATTCAATAATAAAGTATTTCATTAGAAGGAGAGATTTCGAACGTTTACAAAGAGATTATTGTATTTTATGTCCCTACATTATTGAGGTTATTCGTTAGACCCACAAAACTTCAGTGAAATCGGTTTTTTTGAAGATCGATGTTCAATATTTTGATCCAGATCATCACATATACACCATCTCATGGAAAAAACCACGGGTCTTCATGGTTGATGAAGGCCACTGAGGATGGGATAATATATAGCTTTTCTAGATTAAATTCAACACTTTCTAGATTGAGCCCTACATTTTCAAAATTGAATCCTACATTTTCCAAATGAATTCCACATTTTCCAAATAAAACCCAATGTTTTCGAAATGGAATTCAATATTTCCAGATAGAATTCAACATTACGAAGAATTTCGAAAGAATTTCGAAAAAAGAACCACAGAGACCACACAGCTGATATTAAAGTCTTGATACTACAAAGGAGGTCCACTTCAAGTAGCAGATCCGTAGGTTGACATCAATATTCCTACGTAGATATGGGTACCTGCAGAGGGAAAATTAATGAAATTAATCAAAACATCTACATCTTAATAGTCCCCCTGTTCTCAATATAACGAAATTTATCTAAGTAGATACCTATCAACTGAAATTAACATAAATGTATAGATCACTGAAATGGTTTTAATAATCACTAAAACTCCTTAGCACATACGCAGAAAGGATTAATAATTTGAGAGAAATGAAATTGGTAATAGAAATCTGTAATAGAAATCTGATAAAATTCCAGAGAATGTAATAGAAATCTGATAAAAACAAAAAATAAATCTTGTTCCTGGGATTTCACTTTCCCTCATGCGCGGAAGCAACTAATGAAATAATGTTGAAATTACGAGTAATATGAAATAATCAAACCATTGTTCACCAATTATGCACCAAACTCGAGCGAGATTAGACGACTAGGGCGTGAAAAAATAATGCTTAAAGTAAGTTACTTTTGCGCAAGCGATGAATAAATTAATGTTTGAAAAGTACAAAACGATCATTTACAGCTCAACCCGCACATTACCAAAAAATTTCATCAAAATTGGATGAAAACTGTTGAAAATAGGTTCGTTAAAAGGAATACACACTCGCGCATGCGCAGTAGCTGCTAATGATAGAATTATGTTGAAATTGCTAGAGAATGCTCAAATTAATCTCTCTCCACTTCATCTGATACCTCAGGTAAAAAATAGTTAAGGATAATTAGAGATGATTAGGGATGGTTAGCTAGCCATCCCTAACCATCCCTAACCATCCTTCACCATCTCCAAATCGTTACATCACTTGAGGGTGGTGGCTGGTTGTGGAGGAGGTATTTGCCCCCCTACAGGTTAAAAATAGTTAAGGATGGTTAGCTAACCCTTTCCCATTGCTAACCCTCCCTAACCATGCCTGACCATCCTTCACCATCTCCAAATTGTAACTTCGCTTTGGGGTGGTGGCTGGTGATGGAGGGGGTGTTTTCCCAACTGCAGACGGAATCTATGTGATTGCAAGGCCATTTGGAAATATGGCCTTCAGGTATCGAATACCTCAGGTAAGAAATAGTTAAGGATGGTTAGAGATGGTTTGGGATGGTTAGCTAACCATCCCTAATCATCCTTAACCATCCCTAACCATCTCTAACCATTGCTAACCCTCCCTAACTATGCCTGACCATCCTCAACCATCTCCAAATCGTTACTTCACATTGGGGTGGTGGCTGGTTGGGGTCGGGTATTTCCCCTCCTACAGGTTAAAAACAGTTAAGGATGGTTAGAGTTGGTTAGTGATGGTTAGCTAAACATTCCTAACCACCCAAACCTTCCGTAACCATCCCTGACCACCCCTAAACACCTTCCTGGTTAGTGATGGCCATGGATGGTTAGGGATGGTTAGCTATAGTCAGCAGGCATCTGATAGGAAAGGCCAAAAATGGTTATGGATGGTTAGGAATGGATCAGAATATTTAGGGATGGTTTGCTAACCATCCTTAACATATCTCCAAATTGTTACGTCACTTGGGGGTGGTGGCTGATTGGGGGAGGGGGTGTTTCATCTTCCTGGTTAGTGATGATCATGGATGGTTAGGAATGGTTAGGGATGGATAGCTATGTCCAGCAGGCATCCGATACAACAGGTCAAAAATGGTTAAGGATGGTCAGGAAAGGTTCAGATTATTTAGGTATAGTTAGCCAACCATCCGTAACCATCCTTAACCATCTCTAACCATGCCTAACCATCCTTAACCATCTCCAAATCGTTCCTTGGAATACGTTGTTGCGGGTTGGGGGAGGGGTTTTTTCCCCTACTGCAGACAGAATCTATGTGATTGGTGGGGCCATTTGTAAATATGGCCTTCAGGTATGTTTAGCTAACCGTCCCTAACTATCTCTAACCATCCTTAACTGTTTTTAACTTGTGGGGGGGGGACCCCCCCACAACCAGCCACCACCCTTAAGTGATGTAACGATTTGGAGATGGTTAAGGATGGTTAGGGATGGTTAGCGGTTATCTAACCATCCCTAACCATCTGTAACCATCCTTAACTATTTTTACCTGAGGTATCAGATACCTGATGGCCATATTTCCAAATGTCCTACCAATCACATAGAATCTGTCTGCAGTTAGGGGAACACCCCCTCCCCCAACCAGTCACCACCCCAATGTGAAGTAACAATTTGGAGATGGTTAAGGATGGTCAGGCATGGTTAGGGATGGTTAGCTAACCATCCCAGACCATCTCCACCCATCCTCAACTATTTCATACCTGAGGTATTAGATACCTGATGGCCTTGTTTCCAAATGGCCCTCCAAGATTCTGTCTACAATTGGTTTGACTCCCCCTCCGTCAATTTGACACTGGTCAAAATCATACTTTGGTTTTGTTGTGTTAAAGAATTTGCTAGTTCTATTGCGAGTTTTATCGAGAACAACTCTGCACAGCTTACCTGGGTAGCTTTGTACGAATATACATTTTTAGATTGTGGGCCGAAAATCCCCATTCCCACTCCATTAGGAGACTTTGAGGCATCCGTGAAAAAAAAACGTTATCAAGTTACTCACGAGGTTGAGAATCATCATCCCACCTTGCATAAGTCTTGAATAGATTATCTCTTTGAACATATATGGGGTTTCCTTATACCCTTCAAAAGCAAAGACGATCGTTTCTAATCACACCATGTTATAATTAACCCTGTCTGAACCTAGCGTGTATATCCCGTATTACATTGATTATCCCGTTATTGTGGTTAATGTGAAGACGTACAACCGCATCTCCCTGATTGCATACCGGCGACGACAACTCGCTCAAGGTGACCTCCATTGTTTAGCCGCTTCTCGATCCGCACCGAACCCACGCATAAACATGTCAGATCTAGTTCACGCCTCGTAATCCGAGAAGACCCTCATTTTAGTGCCCGAATGGTTGTAAGCTCGGTTCCATTACTGATAATACGTTTGCCTCCCGAGGAAACTTTGTTATCTTAATCGCATTGTTAACGCGTCGCTACGTCAGTTTCCCGCTGGGCTGGAACAACCTCCCAATAAAATGCTCGGAACTCCCCCAGAAGTGCTCCCCCAGACTTTGCGGGGAGTTCACTAACAAACAGACGTGAATGTAACAAACGGCCTGTGTCATCCCGAAGTAGCCTTTCCTACAAATTAGCTCATCACGTAATTTAAGCAAAATTTCGTAGAAAATGAAGCAATTCAGTGCCTCCAAAAATTTTAAAATCAAAATTTTCTGAAAATCTCTTTATTGAAATCCGTTTTGAGACATTTTGAAACGAATTCTAGAGTTTAACGTTTTTTAATATACAGGGTGTCTCAAATTAAGTTCCCATAACTCCAAAAATCGATTTCACGGGTCAAGAGCTACAAAAAGTGACTCCTAGTAAAAAAAAATTTTAGAGGCTTCGTTTTCGAGTTATTCACAACTTAAGAGTTTTTTCGAGTTTTCGACCTTGTATCACTAAAATAACCATAACTCCCTCAAATGACAATGAAAATTAAAAAGGAAAAAGAGTTGAATTTCCTACCACCCTGATACCAATTCAAAGTTGTGTAAGTAGAATTAATGGGAGAGAAATCCTGCTGAAAGTTGAAATTTGACAAATCTTAAGAAATTTGTCAAAATTCGGACCGCTCTCTTCCATGACGCTTTTCAGTCTTCCATAGAATTTTTTCTCCGGAGACGGGAAAAACTGCACCCAAATCTCACGTTTTCAACGGTGAAGTGTGGACGGCGGACGGACGGATTTTTTTAATTCGATTTTTGGATTCTAGGTACGCATCTTCAAAAGTAAACCAACAAATTTTCAGAGGGTGTTGAAAACAAAAATTTTTTCTTGGTCGATTACAAAGGTTCATTATTGAAAATAATAAACCAAAATAGGCAACTCCTCGGTGTCAGTTTGATGATCTTAGCGCTTTCACCTACACTGCCTCATCAGAGATAGGTATATATGTATTATACTTTCCTTATATTTAAGTATATATACAGTCTAGTTTTCAGCATTGTCCAGCAGGTTGTGGTTCATATTTGGTTATATCCATTAAGCTACTAGGCTGATCGTCATTATTATTTTCCAATGTTTTGTAATTAGAGAAAAGCATCTATAATACATATTTTGACAACGCTAATATTACCCAGAACTGGTGCAGTTCATGCCACCTCTTATGCTCTACCAGTACAGCTCAATCAGCCTAATAGCTTCATGGATATAACCAAATATGAACCACAACCTGCTGGGCAATGCTAAAAACTGCTGTGTATAGACTTAAATATAAGGAAAGTATAATATAATATCTATTTCTGATGAGGCCATGAGGGCGAAAGCGCTAAGATCATTAAACTGACACTGAGGAATTGCCGTTTTTCCTCACCTCAACCTACCTACAAATGTTTATTCTTATAATATTTGTTCTCAATGCAATAGCTTTATTGTCTACTAGAAGTCGCCAGAAACATATTTTTCAGGCAGGGGGAAGGAAAGCTACAACAACCACTTATTGGTCAAGGGAAAACTCCATGCTTAATTACAAACTTTGTCCTTTGAAAAAAAGTTTGATAAACCGTCTTCTCGTATTCTTTCGTTAGGGCTGAGAAAACACTCTGCTCAAAGAAGCAGGTGGGTGCGCCCAAAGTCTGTTTCAGCCGCAAAAAGATGGGAGAGGGCTTCTCAAAAACTCCCAACTTTAAATTAGAAAGGAACCATCAAGTGACTCTAAGAACAATTATTTTGTCTTCAATAGTTGCAGGCTTTGAGCCAGTCCGTAAAGTTATTTGGGTGAAAATGGCGTTGTAAAATTATAGTCAGAAGGCACAAGTTGGAATGATGATGTTCGGTTAATTCGCGTTTGAACTGACTGGCTCATTTCTCAACTATCGAATTTGAATTTAGGTGGCTCTTAATAAAACCGCTGCATTTTAAATTAGTTTGCATTTTTATATGGATAAGTTGACGACAAATAAGGGAACAAAAATGACATTTAAACTCGATCTCGAACATACAGAAACAAAAGTTGCTTTAAAAAAAATTAGCCCTAAACACTAAATCTTGACAGAACATGGAACAAGTTCCTTGGGAGAACAGGAGAAAATTTAGGTCACTCAGCTGATTAGGAAAGAGCCCATCATTTTAATCGTCTCTTAATGTTCCAGAGATTCTCCCTATTGAATTTCAACTTCCAAGTTTCTTCCAGTTTAGAAATGGATGCAATCAAGTTTACAAAATTACCTGAGAAGGATCCCCTGTATGCAAACAAACTGCGCAATGGTTAACATAATACGCTTAGGTACGAGTAAATCGGGAGGCTCCAAACGACTGGTGAACGATTTTCGTACGATGATAAGTGCCCAAGATACAGTTCCGTAGCGACGATTTATTATAAGCGATAATCATCGGAATATAGAGCATAATGCACTAAATGTCACTTAGCGGTGATTTTCTCTCATTTTTGGCAGGGTTATGATGGCAAAACATGTTCCATGTTAATTCCTGTTGTTAGCGTGGAACACGCTTTTACCGGAGCTCGAAGGTGAAAAATGCCTCGAAAAAGCGAGGCAACAGTAGCGGTGGATGTAATTTCTTTTCTATTCAAACTATAAAGCTAAAATTTAAAATGGAGAATCCTTGCGACGACTAGAAACGAATCAAAGTCCCCCTAGACCAGCTGATTGAGATCCAGAGCTGAATTCTTTGCTATTCAACCTATGAAGCTGAAATTCGAAATTCGTGGAAACGTGTTCCACGTTCCATCAATGTTTGACCGAGGTCTCCCCAGCGACCTAGACGATAACTCTCCTTAGGATTGATATAAAAATTCCGTTCTTACACTCAAAAATCAAGCTTTCCAAATGAAAGGATTATATCGTTGGCAGGCATTTTGAGCTCAATAAATTGGTCAAATTTCGAAAAATGTACTCGAAAATTTTTATTCGAAAAAGTTTATAACAACTAAATACCTAGAACAATATAAAATTTGAGCAAAAATTTATGCAGAAAACTTTACTTAAATGTCATCAATATTTGTTGAATATTTGATAAAAATAGCCTAAAACAAACTAATATTTTTTCAAATCATTTTTGAATCTCAAAATATTATTTAGAAGGAATTTTGTTACCATGAAATTGAGGGCCCAAATTTGAACACCTTAACATAATACAATACGATAATCTACAAAAATTCGCTCATACGATCATTCTGCATGATTGAAACTTTTTTTTTTTTTTTTTAAGTACCCACATAGTGTCACCATACAGTTCGATTTGTTTTGCTTTGGACTGATAATTTTGTTCAGTCGATTGATTTGTTCCCGTATTCATTTGGAATTGATTCGTTACGAAACTACTGTTAAACAGCTCATTACGTTGAAATTTATGATACGAATCGATGTAGTTTTGCGAGGTTGGTTGATGTATTTCTACAGCAACTGCATAATACTGCACTCGATTCACTCATTGTAATTGAGTCACTAAATTGTTGCTACACATTCGGGATAAGTGAGATACTGAGATATAATTCACTCTAACATTTCAAAGAGAATATTATGGTTTGTGGGAACTGCAGTTACTTCTGATGCCCTTTGCAGGACTACCTTTATGTAGCATTTCTCCCAGCGCACCTCCTGTGCTCATTCCCGGCCCTACGAAATAACTGCTCCTCGTAGAAGAATAGAGAATTTCACCTCGAGAATGACAGCCTTCCTAGCCAGATAAAGACTAATGGACAACATTCGGAAAAGTTGTTGACAGGCAATGCGAATGACGTGACGTTAGATAAAACGTCAGGGAAAATGCTGCAGACAGATTTGCGACGGCAGGCATTCGTTTTTGGAAGTACAATAGAGGCTGGGCGCTCAACTTCGGATGGCGACGATATAACGGTTGTGCGAGCTAGAGATTTTGGTGTCTGGACTTCACTCCTCCAGTATTTAAACAGAACTGTCAAGCAAAATAGTGTATGAAAGAAAACGTACCGAAAAAAGAAATTGTAGTAAGTGAAGTTATTAATAATTTCTTTACTACGCCACTGGACCCCCCGGTTGCTTTCCGCTTTGAGTCTGCGGCTAAAATACGAAAACATGGAACATGCTTTCTTCCCACTAATTCAGGGTCGCATTTTTGTTCTTCCCGCTGATTTGGGGTCGCATTTTCCTATCAATGGACTATGCACACAACTCAGCTTTCGTTGAAGTACAATAGTACAATGTTAAGTTACTAATATTCAGTAAAATGAGAGCTGTCCAACGAATGGTGGACGATTTTTTGTCGATGAAAACTGCTTACCTACTGCTTACCTGCTGAAGTACCTACTACTTAATAGTACCTACCAGGAATCGAGTCTTCGCAAAACGTTTACACTAATAACCACGTTTAAAGGAAATAGGTATTGTCGTCTTATTATAATTGTTGTTTTCTTATAGCAATGATGTCGCCAAACTAATTAGCCTGTCACCAACCGGCACAATTATAACCAAGATTACCACCTCAACCAAGTGACAGCAAATAAATACATTTAGTTTACTAACCATTTTTAACATCGCATTATTGCATTAATATCTTGTAAATAAATATAAAACTAAGACATAAATATCTTACTAATCTTCAGTAAAATGAGAGCTTTCCAACGAATGGTGAATGATTTCTGTGCAATGAACACTGCGGAAGTTCCATTTCCCTATCTATGGCTTGGTTGTGCGTGAAACTCATAAGAAAATTTGAGTGACAGTTGTTTTAACACAGAATGTGTTTTAGACTAACTAGGCAAAAAACCTAACGAAATCTGAAACGAAATGTGGGACGAAATCTGTGACGACAACTTACAACCGAGTCGTTGCTAGGGAAATGGTACTTCGTCGTTTTTCATCCCCCGAAATTCGTTGACCATTCGTTTGAAAGCTCTCAATTTATCCAACCATATTATGTTAACTACTGCGAATTGTGTGGCCAACAAGCTGAGTTATGAGCATGGTTATTTGAATAATTGTGAACACTCAGGTGATCATTCTCAATAATTGATATTGTGAACATGATTGCAACCGCTTGTTAATTTCTGATGATTTCATTGAGCTGGTGTTTCGATGATTTGATTCATAGCAGGTGATCCGAATATTGCGAGAACGGTTTGATTTGTGAAGGGGCGGTTAAATAAGCTAAGGATCGTGTAACCTGGTGTAACCTTTGTAACTAAAGCTGAAATTTGGGAGGGAGGCTCAAGGGAGAATGCTGAAGATGCCTGGTTGATCACTGATCAGCTGAGAGAGCTCCTAAGCCATTTTCTTTCCTATTCAACGCAGGAAGCTTAAATTTGGGAGGGAGGGTCAAGGGAGAATGCTGAAGACGCCAGGGTGATCACTGATCAGCTGAGTGAGCTCCAAAGCCATTTTCTTTCCTATTCGACGCAGGAAGCTGAAATTTGAGAGGGAGGGTCAAGGGAAAATGCTGAAGACGCCTGGGTGATCACTGATCAAATGAGTGAGCTCCAAAGTCATTTTCTTTCCTATTCAACACAGGAAGCTGAAATTTGGGAGGGAGGGTCAAGGGAGAATGCTGAAGACGCCAGGGTGATCACTGATCAGCTGAGTGAGCTCCAAAGCCATTTTCTTTCCTATTCGACGCAGGAAGCTGAAATTTGAGAGGGAGGGTCAAGGGAGAATGCTGAAGACGCCTGGGTGATCACTGATCAACTGAGTGAGCTCCAAAGTCATTTTCTTTCCTATCCAACACAGGAAGCTGAAATTCGAGTGGGAGGGTCAAGGGAGAATGATGAAGACGCCTGGGTGATCACTGATCAGCTGAGTGAATTCCAAAGCCATGGAATGTGTTTTAGCCATGGACTAACTAGCCAAAAAAGCTAACGATATTTCGTAACAAAATCTGGGACGACAACATGGATACCGATGATACGGAACTAAGGATCGTGTAACCTGGTAGAACCTATGCGATATTTTGTTACGACGCGGTTTATGAGTCATAAATATTGTAGGTTATTATCTCACTATTGGAAGTTAACCAATCTTCAACCTAAAATTGAAGACGGGTTTATGTGAAACGCGTGAGCTAAAACACATTCTGTGTTTCAATAATTTCGTCCGAAGTATGTAAATGGAGGTAACTGGGGGTCCAGGGGGCTTGCCCCCTGGCGATGCGCGGAGCGCCGAGTTTTGTGACAAAAAAACGTGACACTTTTGGCCAGTTAGGTGATGGCTAAAGCATGTTCCATACTAAAAGATTAGTTCAAAACCACGTTTCTCCAAACATGCTTGAAGTTTCCAGCATTCCTCTACTGCCAACTCGTGTACTCATACTAAGCGCTCTGTTCTGGTAAACTACATTTTAAATTGCCCAATGTACAACGTATTTTACTCACAAAATATTTAATACATCAGTAATGTGTTACTCTGAGCTATCAAATCCAATGCAAACCGACATAATCTTATAGACTATTGAGAGCCAGCATGTTACTTTTTAAATGAAATTTGGTTTCTCCAAGATTTTTCCGAATGACATTATCATTTTCATTGAAGGAGAATGTGTATATAGCTTTGATAGGATTCTATGAATACTAATACTATAAGGTACACATGAGCACTAAGTCCTAACCTCTCAGATCATCGGTGTAAAAACATCTAGCCCTTCAATCAGCAAGATCAAGAATAGATCGAATTAGTCATATCGAAAATTCAGATTTTTGGTGTGCTGATCTTGGAATAAAACTGTTAGCTTAGGTCAGAAAATATAGCTCTCGGACCTGTCGAGTCACTTTTTTAAACGATTTAGTAAAATATAGATCAGTAGGTAGTAACCACGTAGTTAGCCACATGTTGAGCGCATTTTCTTTTGAGTACATTAGTGTTTCTTAAATACAATAACAAAAACGTATCAGGATGATCGAAAAGAGGGTGCGCTTAGTTGAAAAATCAATTTGGTACAACTTGTAACTTGATGAATAAAGCATTTTATTGATACATAGAATGAGGGGAATATTCGCTTGAAAGTTTGAGGTTTCTCTTCTACTTTTGTGGATAATCTTATTTAATTAATTGTTATATATCCTTCATATCGGCATTAGCGCGCCATCCTCTAGTCCAAGGCACCTCACCTTCCTCCTGGTGCCTCTTATCCTCAGTGAAACCGCCCATACGATTGAAATTTGGGTTTTTACTCTCACCCATTGGGTGAGATTTTGATTGCTGAATTTTGAATTGAAGCCTTTTGGGAACTGCTGGGTGAAAGTGATAAGGTACATTTGGATAGATTGACCCGTAGATCCGTGCAACGCTTAAGGATTAAAAATTGATGTTGGAACAGTGGAAACACTGACTTGCGTTTATTATCAAGATGGTGTGTTGCTAGACTCGGAAGTTAACTCTTGTTGTTGGAACTGGCCCTAAATAAACCATTAGCGTCGAGTCTTCCCATGCATAAGTTGCAACCATTGAAAGTGATTGAGGTGTCTGCCAGCACGACCGGATTCCTGAGTCCTACTTAAAGTAGGTACTTCTAAAACGCTGTTAAACGTTCTACCGGAATGGACAATTCCGTGTCCGAATTGTTCATATTGAGTCAAATACTTCTTCAACGGTATTCGAGAACCGAGTGAAGTATTTGAGAGTAATGTTCAGCACGTTCAGTTCTTTTCTACTGCTGCTTATCTGTATTTCCTTAGCCAATCTCTTGTTGCAATGAATAGGTACCTATGTGAAGTTTTAAAAACATCAACTCTTCATAAAAAGGTGTGATATATTTGAATTTGAATTATGTACGCGCCAGCGCTATTTTGCCTCTTGACGTACCCACGCTCTAGCGGCGACTGTTGTAATATTTAAAATTGGCAGACAGCCATCTTCATTGTATGTATCGACGTTCCTTTGTATTAAACTCGCTCTCGTAAAATCGTTTTAATTCATATTTATCCAGTGAATCCCGGTCTATTAAGAACATTACAATTGGCGACGGGATTGTTAATTACCGTATTGTTCTTTCGATAAAGTGAACCGGAGTGTATCCTGGAAGATTTCAGCGATTTTTTACGGCTCGCGAACGGCATCACGATGACGGGCGACACCAACCTCGTGGGCCAGTTACGTGAATTTTCCCCACTTACAAATGATTGGGCGATATTTAAACCGCACATGACCGCATTTTTCGACGCAAATTCTGGCAGAATCACAGACGACGAGGTAAAGAAGAATTTATTCATCAACGCACTATCGGAGAATGGATACCGCCTGTTACCTAATCTCTCAGTCCCCAAAATCCCAGAAACCAAGTCATACGCCACTCTAGTAAAACATTTTGACGATCATTACAAAGTCAAGGAATCGACCTACGCGGCGAGATACAAATTCACAAATGCTTCAAGGTTAAATGAATGGTTGGCTCGATTGCGATCACTCATTGGTAAATGTCAATAAACCACCGACGTTGATGCTCGTATTTTAGATCGATTCGTTTTGGGAATGAACAAGGGACCGGTAAAAGACCGACTTTTCGAGGAGGATGCCACTAAACTCACTTTGTCAAACGCAATTAGCATAGCCAGTGCAAAGGAAGGTGCATCCCAAAACCACCAACTGAATCACGCGGCATCATCTACCATGGTAAAACAAGAAGTGGTTGGAAATATCCGATCCAAGATCGACTGGAAGTATCGTTCTAAGGAGAAGGGTCATGGAAGCGAACGTTGTCGTGTATGTGGTGGACGACATCCTGGTACCTGCCGATATAAGGATTTCACCTGCAGATCCTGTGGAGTTCTAGGACATCTAGAGAAGGTCTGTCAAGACAAGAAGTCTACCCACAAATCGGAAGGTATTACCAAGAAACCAGGAGGTAAGAAGTCTATGAAGTCACATTTTATTCAAGAGGATGACGAACATTTATTTAAAATTTTACAGTCAGATAGGGAGGAGGATAAAGATTCATCATTCAAAGTTGATATTGAATTAAACAACATAAACATTGTTTTCGAAATTGACACAGGTTGTGTGTCAACCATATTACCTTGCAGTGTGTATAAATCATATTTATCCAGTGAATCCGGGTATATTAAGAACATTACAAAAGGTATGAGAATAACAAATCAATTTCAATTACTTGTATTCAATTAGTTAAGGGCTCTGCTTCCTGGTCATTCAACTCTTGTATTTATATACGCCTGAATGGTAATGCAATGAACTGTTCTCCAGGCTATATACTCCCCACAGAACCCCCAACACAACAGAAAAGATTGGACTCTTTTTATCTGCTATCTCTCTTTCCTTTGTACTTCATCCGAGAGAATGTATACTGCTGGAAGAGGCCCAATAAAAGGGGGCAGGAAGATTTACTTTATGAGCCTGCAAGTTATATCGGGGTTGATGTATACCCATTCGGGTCGGATCGGTGGTCTTTGTAATTACAGTAATGGGGACCAGTTTCTTACCAAGGAGTTTAGAAGGATCCCCAGATAAGTCTGAAGGTTGGCAGTTAACGTTCAAAGCTCATGATGTTAAACGGCTGTGATGTTAAAACACTATGGCCGCCACAGGACCGCTTACATTGTCAGAACCAGACTAATTTAGTGTAAGTAGAAAACCTGCGGTTGAGCGCGAAACTCTGCTGATGCGTTGGTGCTTTATACAATTCCACGTTCAATATTTGTCTTGGCACGCTTCCCAGTCTTCCAAACGCTTTAAGGAACATTAAGGAAGTTAAGAGTAGTAAAACGGTAAGGGAATGACAAAAAAGAAGATCGCCATTTCACTTATATCGTCTTTTCTTGATACCGAATAAATCTCATGTAGTTTTTTTTTTTTTTCCTTTTTTTCAATGAAAAACTTTTTTTTTAATATTTTGATTGGTACTCCACTCTATTGTAAAATGTACTTCAGCTTAAAAATTTTTGGTTTGACAACAGAAAGGGAATTTTATGTTCTTTTCAATAGTATCATCATTGTACAGAGCACCTTGAGTAAGTTAAGGACGTTTTAGTGAGACAAGGTTCAAAGTGAAAAATATCCAATAAATTGAAGAATTTTCAATGAGCAGTAGGTAAGTGACTAGTTACGTGAAGTTAAGAGTAGTAAAACGGTAAAGGAATGACAAAAAAGAAGATCGCCATTTCACTTATATCGTGTTTTCTTGATACCGAATAAATCTCATGTAGTTTTTTTCTTTTCCTTTTTTTCAATGAAAAACTTTTTTTTTTAAATATTTTGATGGGTACTCCACTCTATTGTAAAATGTACTTCAGCTTAAAAATTGTTGGTTTGACGACAGAGAGGGAATTTTATGTTCTTTTCAATAGTATCATCACTGTACAGAGCACCTTGGGACGTTTTAGTGAGACAAGGTTGGCAAAGTGAAAAATATCCAATAAATTGTCCAATAAATTGAAGAATTTTCAATGAATAGTAGGTAAGTAACTAGAGAAACGACGCGAGGTTACGTATTTTGTCAAAAATTACACGGAAAAAAGTTCCAGTCATGCAGCATGATCGTATGACCGAATTTTCGTAAATTATCGTACTATACTATGTTACATCGTTTTGGAAATTAAGAACTTTGAGGATAAAAAAATTTTTAACTACCAGTTTTATGGGGAAAAAACTCTTTCTAAATAATATTCTGCGATACAAAAAGAGATTTTGGATTTTTAACTTTTTTGGAGTTTTTATCAATTTTTAGCACATTTTAATGAAATTTAAGTACATTTTCAGCATAATTTATCACAAAAATTCTTTAATGTTCTATTTTATAATTATTAAACTTTGTTTGAGCAATATTCTGCTAAAAATATAAATTTAACGATTTCTAGCCGTTTTTTGCTATTTTTAGTGATTTTTTCAGCATTTTTTAAAATTTGACCAATTTAATGTGCTCAAAAAATGCTGGCCAACAAACTCGTCCTTTCGTTTGAAAACCTTGATTTTTTGGCGCATGAACGGAATTTTTATCTCATTACTTAGGATATATGTATGAAAAAATGTTCAACTCTAGGATTGGTTTCAGAATGTCTCAAAACGGATTTCAATGAAAAAAATCTTTCAAAAATTTTGATTGTAGAATTTTCCGAGGCGTTGCAATAGCTTCATTTTCTACGAAAATTCGCTAAAAGTCCTGTTTCACCCTGAGGTGCATAAAGAAGTTAGGAGGTTGGACTTGGCGCTTGCAACTTATGAGATCATAAGTTGGCTGTATCCTACAGATTTCTAAAAGTCCGTAGGTTACCGTCCCGAATGTTTCATGTAGCAAACTCTACCTAGCTTAAAACAAGCAGATTATAGTATTTTAATACTCTCTATGCTCTACTAATATAATACCTACTGATATACGAGTATATATTCACCAATATAGTTGAGAAAAATGAAATAAATCGGCCTTTGGAAATTTTGTTCCGAAGTAAGCTTAGCCAAACTTAGACACCTCAATTCGTATCTAGGCTAGCATACATGGTGAAGATCCCTTGAGCTACTATTTGAAGTTTGATTTCAAGCGCCACATATTCAAACGTTGATTATTCTCCAGCCCTATTCTGTTTTCTGTAACGGATTAGAACTCGTTCAAACTGGATAAAAACTAGTATTTCCCACTAGCGATCCCACTGGAAAAACTTGAATTTTCGACCACACTGATACATACCCCATTAAATTCAGTATTTTTTATTTGAGTCGTTCCAACCCCTACCTAAATCTATTCGTTTTACAGTTAGCGATTCTGTGAGGTGCACCAGAAAAATCGGAATATGGAGCTGTATTAGAAAGATGAGTATCCGGATATTAAAGACAGAAAATGTATCTACCAATGTGTAGCATTCTTCATATTGTCTGCGGTATTAGGTACTCAAAATTGGATTGATAACTGGATCAAATTATCTTACTTTTTCAATTTAAGTTATTCCAATACCCATATTTGTTCCAAGATGTTCCAACAGTGCTACATTAGGAAGAAGAGTATCATAATTTGAGGACCAAAAATGTATCTTCCAACTTGTAGCATTCTTCATATTGTCTGCGATATGACTTGGCAACATCAAATTGACAATTGAATTCAAGATTTTTCGATATTGGTAAGTTGCTTCAGGTATTTTAATATTGTTAATTCGATGAGGCTCCGATCAACCGTGAGTGCAATTCCAGTGGAAAGCTCTTTTGGGAGAGGCGACCATACAAATGCATCTACCATCATGTAGTATTCCTCATGTTGTTTGTGTAGTGTATACACCAGACCCGTGGACTCTAATCTATGTGTACTCTAGCTCGTTGGGGTAAACCCCCCCATCCGGACCATTCTGTGTAAAAGGCCAGGGAGAAATACCCAATAAATCATTCTATATCCGTCTATCAAGGAGTTCTCTATCCTTCTGCATCCTGCTGTCACTGTTTGCAATATGGCTTATTAGTAGGTACTAATAGATAGTAGCAGGTAGTAATAGGTGCTCAACGTTGGATTTACATTGAAGTCAAGGTTTTTCGTTTTCAGTTGTTCCAACACCCTTCATTAAATCAATCGTTTGTAGGGTTGGAGATTCGGTGAGGTGCACAAGAAAAATCGGAAAACGAAGCTGTATTAGAAAGACGAGTGTCAGTATGTTAACCCTGGACGCGGAATCTTTAGAGGAGAGAGGAAAAAAACGTATGTGAAGGGTAATGGGCCCTCATGCGTGAAACATGAGGAACGCGAAGCTCCGACCCAGCAACCCACAAAACTCTCGTTTTTTTTTCTCTCTCCGGTATTTTTTCAAACTCAGCGAAATGTGGCAGTAACCCGCAGCCTCCTTCACTCGCAGTACTAACCCCAGCAGGAAACGGGTGCGCTCTATGAGACGACGTATTTTCGCCGTGAGGTAAGAAGGTTCCGCGAAAATTACTACCTACTCCTATCGTATTCCTAGACCTCGTAACTCCCGCGAGGAAATGATCTTGATTATCATCCAATAAAAGGAACTGGAGTAACCCGCCGCTGACTTTTTCCCCTCAAGAGGTAAAAGGAATAACGGCGGAGAGGTGGAATGCGACGCTCTTGCAAGTTATAGCTCACATCCGGTAACTTATTGAATCTTCCGAAACTCAGGATATCGTATTTCCTTTAAAAGTTATTTTTACTATGAAATAAAGAATGGAGGAAAGAGGCAATGTTCTACAGAAGGTAGTAGTTCAGCTTTGAGATCAAAAAGGAGAAAACTAATTTGTGTCCATCAAAATCACAATTTCTTCCTGTTTGCGTTTTATAGACGTAGGTAGGTATATATGTAGCCAAATATTACAATTAAAAAAAGCCAGGTGTGCTAAAGACCACACGGGAGAAGTGTAAACTTCTATGACGATTTGGACATTACTTTCTACTCTGTTGGGATGTTGGGAAAGTAAAAGCGGACAGGCTCCGCTCCTGGACCCTCGGTAACTTTCCGCCTTGAGCCTTTGGCTAAAATGCTAAAACATGTAACATGCTTTCTTCCCGCTAATTCGTAAATGTAAATAAATTTAAAACTACGACATAAATATTTTAAAAATCGAAATTAGAACAGAGTACCTAAGTAGGCAATTTTCTGTTATGGTGCGCGTCTTCAATTACTATAAGCAAGATTAACTTCTCAACCAAGTGACAACAAAACAAGCGGCATTGTTTACTATATCCATTTATAACATAAATAAATATAAAACTACGTCATGAATAGAAGAACAAGTAATAAAGAAATGCGCGATAAATCGAGAGCATCCAACGAGTGGAGAACGATTTTGTCCGGTGAAAAATAAAGAAGTTTCATTTCCCCAGCAACGGCTTGGTTGTCAAAACAGGTTGACGGAAAAAAACGTGACGGCAAAATCGCATTCACACCCCGCTAAATTTTTCGACGCGGTGCGCCTATAGAAGTTTACACTTCAAAAAACCATATCTTTACAACCATGTCGAAACCGCCAATCTGCAATTTTGGTCATTTTCGTTTAACTTCATTTTTTGAGCCTGAAATCGCAAAGCCTAACAGTTTTGCTGATGACTAAACTATCTCATTCGCCTATCTGTAAAAAACTATAATCTTCACAACGCCAAAACGCCAATTTGTAGTTAGGTAATTTTGACAAAGCATGGAGGGTTGGACTCCTTACAGGACTGCATTTCGCCAATATGACGCCATCACTATGGTTTCATGAATTATTTTGCAACTTCACCAGTACTTTCGATGGATTCCTCTTCAATGAATCGAATGAGACCAGTCAGAGCCCGTACAATCAACCGATGGTAGATTGAGTGTTGAAATTCAATATTTAAAAAAAAAGGTCAAGCAAGGTTGGATGTAGGAGCAGGCTGAACCTCAGCTGAGTCGGATCGATCCTATTAGGCACTGTCTATGCATGTGATGCCTGATTACAATACCTAAATAAAATATCATTTTGAATGGTAGGAAGGATATTAAATACAAAAATAAAGGTGTATATTTTGGTGTACGAACAACTAAACTAAAAACTTGATACGAACTAAAACCTTTGTGTAATAATTTGAAGCGTTTTTATTTCATGCCCTCCATCTTTGAATTGAATGATTTTTCAACTTTTCACAGAATTACTGCCGGTAGAATAGAAGCATGTAGAATAAAATGTTGGTATGTACCTATTTATTCCATAAACGTTTTTATAGTATTTTCTTCCATTGAGGGCTTCGGTAGTATCCCTACTGGATAAGTACTCTAGGGCATTCGATGTTGGTTACCGAAATAACTTCTAGTGTTTATGAAGCTATGAAATTATGTCCTCATTCCTTCATCCCTTCGTCCTGTCTTCATAATTGACATGATCTTTGGCATGTAAGTGTAAGTACAATAGATTGATACATTTTGACAATACGCCAATCTACTTCACCCCCTACCCTAATGGATGAAAGTTGCTAATTGACGTACGATATGTGACAGGTAATAACCAATAACGGAATAATAAACGTGAAGTTGTTCAGAAGACATTTTCTGATTTATGGTGGAGCATGGAACTTTTGAATGCAGATTTCTCAAAACTATGGAAAAGCACATTGGCATTTCGGGCTTGGTGGTACCTATCCACTGCACATTGCGTCCCCAACAATTTGAGGAATAAGCGTGGTCGTGTGAATAACATCGTTTACATACAAGTGATCCTCCTCAATTAATTTTGTAAACATGTTCGGAACCACCATTGAGACTTTCTAGTTTGAATTTACAAATTCACTATCTAATGCTTTTCCCAGTAATGGAGAAAATTTACTATTCCTTCTTTGGAAGAAGTTTCTGTTCGTAGGTACAGACGACGCCATTTTGACTTTTGGTGTTTATTGCAACTTCAACTCTTGAGATACGGCAGATCAAAAATCAAAAATAAAAGCCCTGATTCCTACCAAACTGAAGCAGCATGACTTTAATCCAACACACACTAACTACAAAGATAAGAAAATGCAAGTTTTGGAATGATTCTAGTTTGTAGGTAGGGTAAAAAATGGGAGATAATGATATCGATGACTCGGTAATGGTATCCCACAGAATTTACAGAAATCTGAAGGCTTTTCAGACTATCCAGCTGGACCTAAACTTTGCTTAGAAGCAGAGGACCTAATTTTATTAACAGTTTTTCAACTGGTCAAACATTTGTTTGAACATATCGCGTTTCCTAATTTTCTTATTATTTTTGCTAACTTTTGCTGAGCTAGATGTCACTCAATGAAAAATGTGGCCTCCTACAATGTACAGACACGTGAGGAGAAAAATATAAAATTAAATATACATAAAATGAATAAATAAAATCATCCCACCTGTATCACGATAAAACTTGCAGTTGACATAAATCCTCCTCGCACAAGTCGAGCTCCGACAGCAGCGTATAAGGCGTTGTAGGGTTATAAGCCTGGCTTCCCTTTTCTTGTGGGAACATCTGAGTCTTCGCCCCCGCGATGTAATAAATTCGACGAAAGATCGCGAGCGTTTTCCGAATATGAATGCAACGAAATATTTTATGCACTAAAGCGCGTTTTACCTGAAGGTCTTATGCGGAGGGAAGCAAGAAAACGTGCGAGGTGCCATCGTAGATTTTGAAGGAACCTTCGATATTTGCAGCAAAATTATTTATGATACGGAACCGGTTTCGTTTCCAGATCAGTTTCACGCAGCATAATTCTTCGCAGAGGTTTCGGTTGGTATGTATGTAACCGGTGATAATGTTACTGGAAGGAGTAGAGGATTAGGCCTCATCCCGAATTTAACACGTTTTGTAGCAGTTGAATACTCTTTGAACCTCCGGATTTCTTGTGTGTACTCAACAATGGTCGTTAACCAAAACCATAGCAGTTACATAGCAGTGAAGAAAGCTCTTAATAATTGTATTATTTGGATGTTGATGACTAATGCTCCTGTTCTTAATTTGGTTTTTAACGTGGAACATGTTTTTGTCGTAACCCAGCTAAACATGAGACAAAATTAAATTTACACAAAATTTTAGTTACGTGTCGATATAATCATTACGAAATTACAGCCACTATCACATATGGTTCAATGCAGGAAGCTGAAATTTGAGAGTGAGGGTCGAGGAAGAATGCTGAAGGCGCCTGAGTGATCAGCTGAGTGAGCTCCAACGCGATTTTTACTTCTATTCAACGGAGGAAGCTGAAATTTGAAAGGGAGTGTCAATGTAGAATGAGTGATCATATAACTTACTTCAGTTACAAAAAACCATTATTGTCAATTACTTCTGTGGAATAAAATAAAAATCAATTTAATCTCTGCAGCTAACAGTTTTAATGGATACAAAAACATGTCCAATGTTCTGTCAAAATGTAGTGCTTAGGACTATTTATTTTCAACCAACGTTTCCCATCAGGAACGTATTCCCATCATGGAAAAATGCGATTATTGATTGGTTGAATCAATCAAGTGACTGAAACCAGATGAAATCTAGGATACTGGAATACATGGATGGGTATAATGTTTTGCGGTCCTCCAATCAGCTTGCTTTTATGTCCATCCCTCACGAATCGATACTGGTTATTCGAGACTTCTTATTTTTCTCTCGTTCGATTGTTTTGGTTATCCATCGACATCTTGTTTGTCATATTTTTTAGTGGTTGGTTCTTGTTGGTATCGTGATTATCGTTTGCCAGTAATTTCTTTCAAGTTATTGAGCCATGAAAACCCAGTGCAAGTGCGTGAATTGCTTCATAAATCATTCGGTTCAAATCCTCATGAAGAAAAGGGTGAAGTAATCTCGATCAGCCGGTTTCTGATGCACTCCCATCACTAAATCCTAAACTTTCGTATTGAAAATGTTACTAAACATGGCTGTCCTGGACGAATTAAGCTGTCTTGTTTTCGATGCATGTTATTCAGCTAAGAAAAACAATTTGGACCACTGTTGGTCATATCCGTGGAATTTTTCACGCATGCCGTGAGTAAAAACCAGGAATGTCCGCATCTTCGACATTTACCTATGACGTTTGGAAAGTCAGATTGTGTTAATATTGTTCCTCCCCCAGTAGATCCCGTTATTTGGTGTTATCAGGGTTGATGGTTCCATAATTGAAGTGTACGACATCAATGTATCAGTACCAACAGTAGGGATCTCGCGTTCACAGCTCATAGAAATTTTGTTGTACCTAATTGATTACAATCGAACTAGCTACAGAAGGAATAACTGAGTTAATTCTCTCCGTCCACCGATATCTCTTATTCTATTGATAACCAAATGTTCAACCTACTTATATGTATGTGTCTATACTTTATACCGAAAAATAAATGAATGAATAACATCAAACAGCGAGCGAGCTTCTAGGTACATGAAATTTCATAATGATTATTTGTCATAGTCGGCTAATTAAATCAGTTGAATTAAGGCCCTTTCCTTATTTGAAGTTGGAGAGGGGATGAATTGGATCAGTTGAACTTCCAGCTCATCATCGTTTAATTCGGTGTTATCAGAAATGATGGCTCCATGATTGAAGTGTACATCCCATGTATCAGTTGGTAGGTACCAACTCATGATCTCGCGTTCACAGCGTAGGAATCAAGTGGTATTTGATAACATTCAAACTAGCTCCGGAAGGAAAAACTAAATCAATTCCTCCCATCCACCTGTATCCCTGATTCTATGTAGAACCAAATATTTATACTTCTTTTTAGTTGTCTATACTTTATACCGAAACAATCATAACAAAATTAACAAACAACACAAAGAAAACAACAACAGCAACAAACAACAAGTGAGCTCCCGGGTAAATGGGATAATATCTCATAAAGATCATAATATCATAAAGATGATTTGTCATAGCCCGTGTAGCTAATGACATCTGTAGTGTGTCGTGACTAAAATTTACCTATAATTCAATATAATATATTATGTTATAATTATCAAATAAGGATTAAGGTATATGAGAGAAACACAGAATTTAGTCACTTGGATAGATTTATTTACCGTTTTCTTATGGTGCTCCAGAGAAAGGTAACTATGGGGAAGTTTCTGACTAAGTTGAGAGTCGTTGTTCTTTAATACACACTTCAATCAAAGTTAGAAATACCGCTGAGGATTTCAAGGTATGTCTGGATAGCAAGGGAAATGTTTATGGATAATAGTTGGTAATATTTTATATATCAATGATTGCTATATGCAGGCAAGGAAAAAGAACTCACCGATCGCTGAGAGAGGCAGAAGACGAATGAATCTACAGTACAAGGGGTGGTTGGTGCCAACTGCACTCCATTCTGTTGAGCTGTTCCCCATAACAGTTGTCGGAACTGTTACAAGGGAATCCCCTTGAATTAAGGAAATGCCCTTTCCTAATTTGGAGTAGGAGAGGGGATGAATTGAATCAGTTGAACTTCCAGCAGATTATTCGGTGTAAGGATGCCGTATATAAGTTCGTACTAACAGTATAGGGAATACATCTCGTGTTCACAGCCTAAGAAATATGTGGTATTTGATAAAATTCAAACTAGCTCCAGATGGAATAGCTGAATGGGGTTCCCCCATTTCTATACTACTTTTTATAAAGTAAAGATAAATAAAAGGGATTATAAATATTTGGTTCAATAGAATGAAAGATATTGGAGAATGAAGGAAAATAAGTCAGTTTTTTTCTTCCAGTGCTTGAATGTAATAAATTAGGTATCACAAAATTTTTAAGCTGTGAACCCTTCTGTTAGTGCTGATACATACTCGTACACTTCAATTATGGAACTATCAATCGTAATATCACCGAATAAACGGTGATCTGCTGGGAGTTGAACTGATCCAATTCATCCCCTCGCCGACTTCAAATAAGGAAAGGGTGTTTCCTTAATACAGCGGAATCTCCCACTAATTTCATTAGACGCCCCCAGTGACTGGGGTTCGACGCGACTAATCTCGAGCAACAAGCTGAGGCTAATTCGGTTCATCAGAACCCATCAAGAATCCGTCTCTGCGGGCGGGGGATGATCTCCGCCTTGCGGCGTCTTGTAGGAGAAGGCGGTGTGGGGAAAGTTTCTCAGTCCCTAAGTTGAGGGGTCTGAGGAGGCGGTGAGGGACTGAGGAAGTCTGAGGATGACGAGTGAGTTTCCTGAAGTGAGGAAAACCTCATAAGCCGTAACGCGTTGCCTTGTCAATCACTTTTGATCGGCTGTCCCAATACCATTGGGTGGAACCTCAACATACAGTTTCGAAAATTTTATTATAAATGCTTAACAAATTTTTCTCTACTTCAAATTTCAAGATTGTTTACCAAAATAATTGTACCTACACGGAGTATGAATTTGGTCAATTGCTCAGATCAGATATTCCAATCTCAAGGTTCGTTAGATTATTGATTCAAGGTTCATTACTTCATTAGGAGTTTTTCAATCTCAGATTCTTCACGATTAACTACCAATCATTTCACACAAAGAGCCTGAAATGTCAAAATTATTATGCAGGTTGCCCCAAAAGTAAACCCCCCCCCCCCCCTCCCCCAGTAGGGGAAAAAAGTGCGTTTGACACAGGGGCCAGAACGGCGCAGAATACTAACCCGCATGACACGTGATACTAACCCGCATAACACCTCACCCGCACAACGCATAAATTGAAATTTCCCGTACATTGTGCTTCCGTTTATCGTAAGATAAAAAAATAATAATGCGATGACCGGGAACCGAACAGGCGACCTCCTGGTCAGACCAGTGAACCAATTAAGCCATGACGCCAGATGATCATCAATGAATTAATTGTTTCATCCGATACACGCAGCTTTTGCCTGAACGGGTAAATAAAGGTATGTGTTGTTTTTACTCAAATTGGATTACCTTACTTTTCCCAACAATTTTTGGTAAATCGAAGTGAAACTTGGAGAGTGTTTTAGGGGTGCCTGATACTATGTTTTAAGCAAATAAAAATTAGGAAAAAAATCAATCAATCAGGAAAAAGTTTTTGGACCACCCAAAGGAGAGAGTACGGGGACTTTGTAAAAAAAATCCATTTTTTGCCGAGTGACATCTCTTATCAAAGACTTTAGTGCTGACCACGATGGTGATACCAGAATTGCGATATCTTATTCTGTTCTCAGATTAAAGCAGATAATCATGAAGAATCGCGATTTCTTCAAAAAAATAGGTACTTACAGAAAAAATCAGGCTTCTTCTTGTCAGCTCTAATTCGATCGTAATTTTAGATTCACCATCGTGTTCAGCTCTAGAAACCTCTAAAATGAGGTGTCACTCGGCATAAAACAAACAACGAGGGAATCCAAAGATGAGCATCCTTCTTCGGAATAATAAAAGTATACACTAAAAATTAAAAAAAAATAAAAAAACAACGAGGGAATTCACATTTTCGACACCATTTCTCTACTATTTGAAACAAAAGTCTGACCCATCATGGTATACTCAAGCATAGTATGGTCCCCTTACAATGCATTCTATTTAAACAACTTGAAACGCGTTCAAAAGCATTTCTTAAAGTATGCAGCTTTCAAATTTGGGAATTTTGAGGAATATCACTAGAGGCTCTTGATGGGAACTTGCCATCTAGAATAAGTGGAGGAACGGAGAAACACGGCAGATGTAATATTCCTCTACAAGCTCCTAAATAACCGTATAGATTGACCCACTCTTCTAACTCGAATCTCTTTTAATATACCCACGTATAACTCTCGTCATTCTCCCTTATTCGGTGATCCGTTAGCCCCCACCAACTATGTCTACCATCAGCCTCCGAATAGATTACGACGCTTAGCGAACCACCTTCTTGACATTTCCCCAAGTGTGGATTTTTTCCGTGACACCCCACGTACTTTTTAAAAACTGTCAAGCGATTCTTTGTACAATCAGCCCCATCAAAATCACGTTAATTTTTGTAATTTTTCTGTAGATTTTGTTGGTATTGTAAATGCAGTTTATTTGTAAACTTATGCCGTTTATTTTATTTGTAAACTTTTGAGTGAGTTTAGTTTATAAGACCGGCTGGCAAAATATTCATTTTCATACTCTATGTATTGAGCATAAATAAATATATAAATAAAACAGGAGATGTATTTATAGTATACGGAGTAGGTTGAGTACTACGATTGCGCACGCAACCCCGAGATAGTTTGCTCTACGGTGGATGAGTAAACGTATTTTCAAAACCAACGCTGGGTGGAATTCACTTGATTCGCTGTAAACGTTATCTCGCCTTCCTCCTCATTTCCCCGGAATATTGAGAAGGCTTGTTTGATAAAGGCAGAAATGTTTACCTTAAGGGTGATGAGAATAACAAAGAGCACGAGGGGTTTCATCTTTCCTTGGAAAATGTTTTCCCAGTTTCGAGTTGAAAAGTTTGGTAAAATTTTAAAGCAAGTGATGGTTTGCAAGATACCGAGAAATACCAATCAATCATGATCATAAATAATGAATTGAAGTTATAAATAAATGAAGTAGAAGTGAAATAGAATAACGGTACGAACAAACAACTTAGGGTGGAATTCATAGAAAAAGCCTTAGTGTGTGTGTGTTCACTCACACTCGACTAAATGGAGGGTCGCCCTCCCGTCGCCGGTTCGAATTCACAGTTATTCGAGTGGGGTGGTTCACTCATCAGTTAGGGGCACACTCAGATTACACGAGTTTGACAGTGCACTCAGGAGACACTAAACACTTTTCCTTAACTTAGCAGCTCTGACAGTATGTTGTTGGGGGTTTCCCTTGATTGGGGGAAAAAGGACGGAAAAATTCCCTCACATTCCGCACTAATCAATAAAAGTTCTCAAAGGTTACTCTTTTGATTGTTTTTTTGCTTTTCGTGCTGATAATCATGTTCCTTGAGAAGGCAGGACATAGGCCTGACCTCCGTCCTGACCTGATCAGACAGAGACGAAAGTCATTGACCCTCCCGCCTGGATCTGGTTCCCACAGTTGACGTGGGGAAAATTTGTGTTTAGCGTTGTGACGGTGTGACGGGATTTGATAGGGATACTCTCTGGGACACTTAGAGACGATTGACATTATTGGTCCTTTCCTAATCAGCTGAGTGAGTTAAAATCTCTCCTGTTATCCTAGGAAGTTGAGGTTTGGTAGGGAGACTTTCTGGGACATTAGGAGACGAATGAAATGATTGGCTTATTCCTATTGAGCTGAGTAAGCTAAATTCTCTCCTGTTCATCCTAGGAAGTTGAAATTAGGTATGAAGACTTTCTCTAACGCTAAGAGACGATTGAATTGATTGGATTTTTCCTGATCAGCTTACTGAGCTAATTTAATTGAGACATTTTTAACTTGAGATACAAAACACATATTTCACAGGGCGAAAAGTAAGAAATATCCATATACCGTGAATCTGCATATAGTGTAGATAACATCAGTTTTGTAATAATATTAATAAATTAATCAATTGGTATGCTGGTACAATACTTGAAAATGGTATTAGTTTATCATTGGAAATTACGGCAAAAACTAATTTCAGAGACCAAATGATGACCTACTGTAAACCCTAATAATATAACGTTAGAATCCACGTTATAAGTTATTTAATAACCACAAGCATTGAAAAGACAAGACATTCAAAGCTGGCAAGAAGATTGGATAAATAAAACGAATGATGTGGATCAATCATCTTCTACTTAGGTGTCATTCATCCCATCTAATATGGCCAGATGAAAACAAGAGGTTAACGTAGCCCATTTGAAATCTGGTGTGTTCAACTTAAAGGTGATACTCCTGGAGCATAAATGTATTCTCCATCTCGAAACCATCTTTTTTTTTAATATGTTCCTTCCACCTGAGCTTAGCGTTTAGCATCATGCCCAGGTAATTGGCTTCATTAGCGTAGGGAATTTCCACATTGTTGAGAAGAGAAGGTATGTGGTTGATTTTCCGGTTGGTCAACGTGCCAAATTTAATCTGATCTTCCATTTTGATGTCCAGATACTTACTTTAGAGAAGAATTTGGTAAGTTTTGAAATCGATTCAGTGTTGCTATTACCCACTGCCAGGACTGCAGTGTCATCTGAAAATGCTGAATGTTATGATCAACTACCGGTAAGTCAATGATGTACAGGAAGTGTAGGAGTGAGCCTAATACACTTCCTTGGGGTACACCAGCGCTTATTTTCTTTGGCACTGAATGTGCATCGTGCGAAAATACCTGTGCGAAAATACCGATCTGATAAATAAGATAGGCAAATGAATAGCAATTCATTAACATCAAGTTCAATTATGTAAATATACATATGAAAACGCGTTAAACTCTTGGGTTCATTTCAGAATGTTACAAAATTGAGCCGTTGCAATAGCCTTATTTTCTATGAAGATTCGCTAAAACCGTACTAAAATTGGAGTGTCAACTAAAGATCCCTCTGACACACCACCTCCCCCTTCCCTTCAACAACATCCAGACAGGCTATGTACTCAATTAAACGAGTAGGTGCCCGGACAACACAAAGACTAATGGTCAGTGCGAAATTGCTAACAGTGTCAATTACCTTAGGGACACCCAGAGGCTTTTCTTTAATACGGCCCAGCGAGATACTAGAATTTTATGGAACTGGTGGATGACCGCCGACAGAAAGCAAATTGGATGGCAGCCACTTTTTTTCTTTGTTTGGTTTGAGAATCGTCCAGGCAAGGTCCAACGCTTCAGGGGTCTTCCCTACAGAAGCAACAAGTAGAGGATGACCAGTCTAATATACCTCAGGGCTTTATTCCACCATTTCCATACCACTGGGTCCAGCAGAATTGAAGTTTTCGCGTGGTTTCCAGCTCTTAGTGTATCTTCATGAAGCACCAGTGTACACATGATGCTGCGGTGTTGAGTCCCTGGTGTATGCTGAAGGTGCCACTAGATCACCGGAGTTGTGGCTGAGATCACTCAGGAGTGACTCCCAATATTCCACAAACTCCTGGATAGGAGAGAAACTTGTTTGTTCCTGCTCTCTAAAGTACCTACAATGAGCCGGATGCTTCCTCCATATATTCTGGAATCACTAATATTCCCGCCTCCCTGGTTCTTAACAGCCCTGTGATCTCCTCGAGACACAATAAAAGGATGAAACCCTCCTGGTGCTTGCTTTCTCAACCTGTGGGAGGTCCCTCAGTACATAATGTAAAAATCAATTTAAAAAAAAAATGGTATAAAGAAAAACGGTAAAAACGTTAAACTTATCCCTTTCAGCAGAATATTATTCAGAAAATTTATGAATTGCAAACGAGAACACATAACAATCTGTGCACAAAATTATGCTGAAACATGACCTTGAATTTCATTAATACAAGGTGATATTGTATTCACTTATGTGATAACAAAATCGATAAAAACTTGAGAGAAATTGGGAAAAAAACCAAAAATTTGTTCAAGTAGCAAAATCATAACTAGAAAACGTTTTTGCAATAAAAAAATTCAAAACAATAATAAATATAATATGATAATTTACGAAAATTTGCTAAAAAGTTCATGCTGCACACGTGGAACTTTACAATTAGTTTTTCAATTGAAACATGAAAGTCTTCGGAAAGTTTTAGAGACATTAATAATCTATGATTCTCGGGTAGCACGTGAGGTGCCACTGAAAATCGAAGATTCAACGAAATCATCGTATTTCTCGTGCATTTAACGGGTTTAAAGGGGGTCGTTTACACTTAGAAAGTTGGCTGAAAGGGAGATCTTTTAATACTCCAACTGTTGCCCTTTCCCAAAAGAAACAAGATTACCGGTTGGAGTTCTGTGGAACGGAATTAATGAATTCAATTCGGTTCGGGAGACGAAAACTTTCCAACTGTTTAATTGACTACTAAGTCCTCTGAAAGGTAGAAACGATTTCGATTCATTATTAAAATTCACTTCATCGTCTTCGACGAGATAGTTCTTACTGAATATCGTCTATCAGTGACCAAATCACCCAGTAGCATGTACATAATTTATTGAATCCGAGATTTTTTCCGGTTTGAAAATTTAGGTATCATGTTGTTCATTTATTTTTCAACGGATATTCTATTGCATTCTGACATTTCAGTTGTGTTTCAATTGTCCCTCTCTTTTATCGGTATTGATAAAAATATGCACTCTTTGGCAGCGACCTCAAAGTGGGTGGGGGATCCAGGAAATGTGTGAATTATGCAGTTGACAGTTCCCTATAAATTTCTTAATTTAAAAAACAATACTTCACTCTTGACATGCGCAAACGCAATATCCATCAAGCATCAATTGTCCAATAACAATTCATCCGATCTTGCCCAAATTTTGAAGCTAGTCCGAAAACGATGTTTTATTCGTCCCATATCAATTTTATCACGGTCGTATCATTAGTAGCTCGAGCGCATATGCGAATGAGAATATAATTTTTATTCAAATTCGATGATGTTTTCTGGGAACGTAAGTGTCTGCCCAAAATTGTACTGAAACATGTACTTAAACTCCATTTATTTGTGCTAAAAAATCGGTAAAACTAAAAAAGGTATTTAAAATTTTAAAATTGGTATGCTTAAGCGAATAATATTTAGAAATAGTTTTTTTTCGCCATTATTGAATAGGTAACGATTTCAAAATTTCAAAATAATTTGACAAATATTATGAGAAAAACTAAGAAAATTTGCTCATGTGGTCCTGCTGTATGACTGGAATTTTTTCTCTTTCAATAATTAATAACGGTGCTGCTACTACTCGTTTTCGGGTTGACAAAATCTTTATGTAACGAAGCTGATTATTATTACATGGGAAGCAGTTGGGTAGTTATAAGTATTGATTGAACTTGATTGAGATGAATTAAACACTGCGCCACTGGTTATAGATGTTAGAGTTTATTGAAAACCCTTTTCCCATGCATCCTAAGTCCTACCCTAATCTACCCACTCCGACCTTGGTCCTTATGATATGAAGTATCGAACTCGAATAATTTAGCCACCAAAGTGCCCTTTTCATCCGGTGACCCACCTTCACAATCTCTTGAAACGGATTCCGACACATCAACCCTCTCGAGACTGTCACGTCCGATATAACCGGGCTCACACAACCTGCTTATCTCAGGCTGTTCCCAGCTTCGTTCTTCTGGTTGTTTTGCAGCGTCGAGTGGTGCTGGAAATCGAGCGGTACAGCACTACAGAGGCCGAGAGGCAGCATATCCTCATGCAAGCAACCATGCTGTGGCATTTGTGGCACCTAATGTGGGGTGCGATATCCTGACGGCCTTGGCCGATATACCGTGGCTCACGTAACCGGCTTATCTCAGGCTGTTCCCATCTTCTTCCTTCTGGATGTTTTGCCGCGTCGAGCGGTACCAGACATCAGGCGGTACATTTACAAGCCGAAATCACTCTCGAAACTGGCTCACGAGGATTTCACTCTCTCGTGCAAAGGGCTATGAGAGTGACATGGGAGCACAAACTGCGATTACTCTCACGTTTAAACCCTGAAGATGATACCCTATCAATTTCAACACTCAAAAATGATTATTTTTACAGCGTTTTCTGTAAAATTGTCTAAATCTCAATGATTTGCGCTCAACTATAAACCATTCGATTCCCATGACTCAGAGTTGTATGTGCCATCGATTTCCAAGACGTCCAACATGTTACTTCTAGAACCTGTCCTTCCGAATGGAAATATAAAAACATACCTAGTTCTCCTACCTGTATTAAGCCGTCAGACTCAATACCAGAGGCTGTCCATCTCCTCTGAAGCTCTCTCGGGGGAAACGAACCGTGAAGGGAAAGCACAGTCCTTGCATTCCATCTTCAATATTGCTTTTATTTCAAGGAGGGGAAAAAAAGCATTAGGATTTCGTCCTTCGCAAAAGAACCTTTCACAAGCTCCCGGATGGAGGGGAAAAAACTCGGCTTTTCCTAGGGTTGCTTTTATTTCGACGTGAGGCTCGATTGGTGCCGTCGGAAAGTACAGAAGTGTCGGACCACTCCCGCTGCACTAGAAAAAACGCAGTAAATTATTACAACAAATTTTTATTATTTTTGTATTAGATAGTCCTTCTGCTCATAACACTGGTCTGTAATTATTGAATTTTAGTCTACGATACATTATGAATAGAGAGTTTGTGGTGACCACTAACGTACTCTTAAGGGGAGTCAATCCGAAAAACAGGGTTTTTTTACAAACAACTCTGTGTGGTTTAAAGCATAGTAGAAAATAAAAATTATTGGAAATAATAAAAAAAAAAAATTGTTGTTAGTTCGACAGTTCAGATGTTTTTGAACAAAATACGGGGGAAAATCAACATTGATCGTTTAAGTACTTAGCTACAAGTACCTAAAGTTAGGTACTTTTTTCAGTTTCCGCGCACTTTTTCCCGTAACTACTAATCTGAAATCAATGTTTTTTTTTTTTTTTTTTTTTTTTTTTTGTATCTCTAAGGACTATCAACGGACGGAGGCTTTTCAACGTTCAGTACTGCTATCTTTTTAATTTTTCAACAAAAAAACGAAAATTCGGGTTTTTGGTAGGTAACATTTTCGCAACCGCAAACTCTTGAAATCGCTTTAGCAACATCCAAACAATACTTTATTTAAATAAAAAAAAAAGAATCAAAATCGGTCGAATAGGTACCGCACAAATTACACACAATCAGAAAATGTTATGAAAAAATCGGGATCAAGAACATTTTTCGAACTTGACAGGTTGCTAACGTCCCACGTTCTATCTCGGCTGTCTTAAAACATTGAGAAGAAGAATAAGGGAAGGTTTTGTTAGGGTTATAGTATGTTATGGAAAGTTTGTTTGGTAAATAGTTTGTTAATTGGTTCCAAATCCTAAATTATTCCGTTTTTGAGCAGGTGGAAGGTCGGGTCTCTTGTCTAGAGTGGGACCCCGCCTTCGAACTCAGTTTTCTTGGGTTTCCATATTCGGAACAACGAATTGCTGTATATCAAACTGCTCGAAATCAAGTAGAGAATAATAAAACTTTTAAATATAAACAAAAATCGAAAAAACTTTCTTTTTTCAGATTGACTCCTCTTAGCATCACTCAAAATGACTCAAGAGTACGACCTTGAAGGGACGTCAGCAAATGGCTCATTTAACTTCACCCTTTGGTGATCTAAAATCACAGGTTACATGCCTAACCTTCCTGTAAATGTAACACTACACATTACTGATCATCTCAAAATTACACGAATAGTAGCTGAAGTAAATAATATTAGTTTGTTTATTTTTTTTCTCTCAATGCTTTATTAATTATGTTGATTTTGTGGATAGCTTTTTTGTACGCCCCTCAAACTTGGTTATTTTACGTTGCAAGTCGCGTATAAAACCGAATCTGCTATTTGAAGTCCGCCTCCGCCGTCCAGGCATTACTAGCCTTCAACTCAATCGAGAGAAAAAAAATCCGTTCTTTTGCACACTGGCTCTATTTTGTCGATTGTATTTATTTTCCCTGTAGAAAGGAGGGGTTTTTGGAGAATTGCGAAATCGTTGAATGATAAATTATAATGATTCCCTGCAGCTGAAGTTCAATCCTTCAACAGAATCACCGCTGCTCCGTCTTTGAACTCCAACCATTTCAGACGCCTTCGGGACCCTCTGAGTCTAGGAACTGCCTATATCCTATATTGCGATCCGCACTCGAAGTCTAACACACTGATTTATCATGAGAAGGCTGTTTTATCACTTAGGACCTCCGAGCTCGTCTTGAGAAAAGTGGAGAAGAAGTACGATAAGAGAAGTGTTCCATCACATGAATTCACAGAAGCGAAAGCTTTTTTATTTTTTCATTTCATAAAGAAGCGATAAATTCCCTACAAAATTGCACAAAACAATTCTTGACTTGCAGTCCAATAAAGTGACAAAATGAGCATTACCCCGTATTCATTTTATATTTTTAAATGATGATGATGATGACACACTTTCGCAATTTAAACAAATATGGTTTGAAAATTTGGAAAACTAAAATTTTTTGTTGGTAGGAGATCCAGGGCTTGAATTTTAGTCGAAATATGTTAGGGTTCTGTTGAGCCGAGATGGGCGATCTTTTTGATCCTCATCATTCTCGCTGTGCAGTTTCATTATATAGAATTACAATAAGTGGGAAGGCTATATTTACCCCCCTCAACTTCATTTGTCGCTAAAATTCGCTAAAAGCCGTTATGAAAGAGCCCACGGCAGCAATAGTGAAATGGTCTTCCTTAGTTTGGGATTCGGTACAAAGATACCAATATTCAATCCTTACTCGTAACATAGGCCCGTTTCTCGCAGTTTCACGCAAGGTTTCGCTTTCAGTTCACATCTGGAGATGAAAAAGGGGTCGACAAATATCGGGGAAATTCCCATCTTCCGAAGTACCTCGCCGAAGAAAGAGCGAGGAAGAAGCGGGGAAGGAGGAATAATAATCTCAAAGGGAGAGCGCTGAAAGGGGATTCGGTTGGTCCTCTGAGTTCTCGGGGCAAATGGTGGTGGTGGGGGGTGCCCGATAAAATCCCAGTTGATGCCTTTCGGTGTTTGATCAAGCGCCGGTGAGATGAGAAGGACGAGGGAGACGAGGGAGGTTTCAATTCTGTTTCCCCGACGAGTCTTTATGGCACTTGTGTTTCCGGCCTTACCGTAGGATGGCCTGTTATCTTAGTCAATGATATATCCACTTAGGTTTGTATCTGTAACATTATAACATAATGGTGGAAGAAATATTTAATTATGAGAGAAAGTTCTGTTTTAAAGGGACTTTGCCACAAAAATGGGGGAAAAATCAATTTTGGGTTTTTGTGTTTCTATTTATCTACACAGCATGCTGAACGTTTGAAAACGTCTACCACGTTGGGAGGAAAGTAAAGCTTTCTCACATATAGTAACAAGGACGTATAGAATTCATTGAAGAACAAAGTAAGAGTCTATAAATGACTAATAAGTCATCGTTATAAGAAAATAATGTTTGAGCATGCGCACAGACTACTATTAATCCAACGGCAATGAAATTTATAGGGAGACGTATAGGAGCTAATCCGTGCAATCCTTGAAAGTTTCATAAAAATCGGTCCATTAGTCTCGGAGTTTTGTCTGTGTCGATCAATTTTAGTCTTGCGCCTTCCCTATATTATTACTCCACCAATCGCGATATAATTCATAGGGAATTTTCCTGGAACATATTATACTCATCTACTCCCCGAATTTGAACGAAATGGGAACAATAGATCGTAAGAAATCGACGTTATAATAAATTAACGTTTGCGCATGCGCATAGACTACTGTTTACGCGACGGCAATTATAGTTATAGGGGGACATCCCTGAAAATTTCATCGAAATCGTTCCATTAGACTAGGAGTTTGGCTGGGTCAATCGATATTAGTTTCGCGCATGTGCAATGGTGATTACTTTACCCAATTACCTACCAAGTTTGAACGGAATCGAACCAACAGCTGATGAGAAACCGACACTATGAAAAATTCACGTTTGCTCTTGCACACAGACTACAGTTGATTCGAAGGAATTAGAATTATAGGGGACCATCTAGGAGCTAAACCGCACAATGCCTGAGAATTTCATCGGGATCGGACTGAAACTTGGTATAGTTTTGAGCGTGACAAGGATTTACCACAGACTGACAGACAGACAGATAGACACGGAACCAAAATTTATCAGAAAGCTCTGAAATGCAAAAAGCAAGTGGAAATTTTGATTTTGGAGGACAACAATTTTTTCGACTTCAATCACGAACACAAAGCTTCCCCACCTTCCGTAGTGAGCAAGCAAAAAAATGTAAATGTGGATATTTATAACAGTGCCAAATTGCCTCAAAACTTGGTGTCTCCGGAGAATGTTGTGGTTGGTTCCCAGCAGTAAACAGTGATAAATTTTTTAGTAGAGTCTTCCTCCTCTACGTACATAAATATGGACAACCACAACCATGGATGTCAATAATCTCATTGTAGTGATCTTATGTCAATGTGAATAGTTTATTTGTGATGCAAGGTGAGTTTCATACAAAGGCGAGCTAGTTGCGGCGGGCGGGCTTAGCCGTCATTTTGCAAAATACTCTCGCCAGTAAAATCACGTTTTTCGTTGCTTGGAATTGTTTTTCAGCCACATCGTCTATTAGATCGCTCTGAAATGTATTCTTGATTATGAAAAGAATACTCCGTTCCAAGGATACTATCGGATTTCATTTAGAACGGACCTCACAATTTTTTAACTGAAAAAACAATGTTGTCCGATTGCAAAACCCAAATTCAACAGGTCGCCAAAAATCAGCTAATTTAAATTTTCAAAAATCCTTGACACCAATTCTTTTTAATAGTATCAAGAATAGGGGGTATAATTTTGAAAGTAATAGCTTTAATAGTAACAACCAAATTTTATCCCAAAGTTTGATATTATTTCCATTACCAAAAATTTCCAACTACATCTTTCTCCTTTTCGTTGGTTTTTACGGGACTATGCCATTGTTCTATCTTCCACTGTAGAGTTTTACTGAATAGAAAACCCTTTTTAGCGCATTTTCTTTTTAAAAAAAGGAAAAATGAGCTATTGTGTTCACTTTGTCCGTTGATGTATGTACGTATGTATGTATGTATTTCCTCTTAAAATCGTTTTAAATGCCACTTCCCGACGTCCAATTTTGATGAAACTTGGTATGGATGTAATCTAAATCATGGCGAGGAAATCGATGTACCAGGGGCCGCAGACGCATGAGAGGTCATTGACCAGTGGAGGGAACTCCAAAGACATTTTGTCTTCTATTCAACGCAGGAACCTGAAATTTGAGAGGGCAGCTGAAGAGAGAATAGTTAAGACGACTGAGAGGTTATTGATCAGCTGATTGAGCTCCAAGGCTATTTTATTTCCTATTCAACGCAGAAAGCTGACATTTGACAGGGAGGCTCAAGGGAAAATGCTGAAAACGACTGATAGGTCATTGATCAGCTGATTGAGCTCCAAAGCCATTTTGTCTACTTTAAACGCAGGAACCGAAATTTGACAGGGAGGCTTCTTGGAAACGTCGTAACTCAAATTGTGTAGGTGTGTGTGTGATTCTATCCCTTCGTTAATACAAATGAACACCGCCCATGACATAACTTTTGAATTTTTATTTGTTTTATAAAAATTAATGTAAAGTGCTCCTCGGACAATGGCCCTCACTACCGCTTTATTCCTTTCGAATTTCGGGAAGAAAAACAACCACCAAACTCGCCAATTACACAAATAAAATAGTTATACACTCACGTAGATGTGGCCAATAAACTTGTGCACGCAGAAAGTCTTGTAAATCTTTGGCAGCGATCGTGCAAACCAATTGAGTACGAAATCGGTTGTTTTGACATTCTCGAATCAAATTCGTATAACTTCATGATGGTGAAGGTCAGAGAGTAGTAACGAGCTAACAACATGAAAATGTTCATTTCGGCCATACCGCGCGGTACAAACCGTTAAAACCCAAAAGACCCAAGAGCCCAAACTAAACGCTCAAAGATAAATCCCAGCCCAGGAGAAAATATTGTTCACAAGAAAAACACCGCGAATATCAGATACGGAGTTGGTAATATATTGGCTTTGCTCAATGATTCATGTTCTGACAAGCTGACTGTGGTAGAAGAGAAACACCCAACTATCTATCTAGTGAACGAGAAAGTAGGTGCCGCGGTCTGGAAAGTCGGCTCGATAACATCAATTACGAAGAGTCTCTCTTGCCACCTATAGGTGTAACCTCCGATCTCTCTCGCAGAACCTTATTTTCTATTTTCCATTTGCAGCCCTCTTCTCTCAGTTTTATGTGAAATGGAAACCATCCGTTAAATTTTGTGCTCAATTGGTTTGAACGATCGCTGTCAAAAATTTACAAGATGTTCAGTTTTCTAGGTCACAGTTGATAAACTTTCTTTGAGTAACATTCAGCAACGAAAAAAAATTAAATTTATTGACAATGTGAAATTCGCCGATGGTGCAGAGGTTGTTAATCAGAGTAAGGATTGACGCAATAAAGGCTTTGATTTCCTTTGCTTTTTAAAATTTTGTATTTGTATTTATATTTTTTATTTAAATGGTGACCGGTTTGGACTAATAATTCCTTCATCAGTCCTATAAAAATAACCAAAATCGTTGACTTAATGTCTTAATAATTATACTGGAAGTATATACATAAACATAGTATTACATCATGTGTGTATGAAGAAATAATTTCTGGAATAATTTATTGACTACATAAATTTATTTCTTATAAAGTTGTTTTAATTCATTTATTTCGTCAATTATTTTTTAAATTATTTCGCCATATACACCTGATGTAATAACTATGATTTTATATTCTATAATTCCACTATAATTATTTAGACATAAAGACAATAATTTTGTTTATTTTTAAGTACTGATGATGACAGTATTGATCGAAACCGGTCTCCAGTAGTATTATTCATGACTACAAAACTTTAAAGCAAAAGACGTCAAAATCTTTATTGCGTCAATCCATACTCTAAATTTATTGATACTCAACAGTTTTTTTCTTGTTGCCATTTCTAGTGAGTTTTTAAACATATATTTTGAATTTTTACCAATGTAATGTGCTGAAAAAGTGCTACCCAACAAACTCATAGGTATCTTTCGGAATGCTTGATTTTTTTATTTTTTTTTTTTTTGCAAAGGGACGGATTTTTTATTTTAATCCTTAAGGAGAGTAATCATCTGGAATGATTAAGCGAATGGTTAATATGAAAATACTGGAATGATTAATATGAAAAAGAGCAAACTTCAGAAATCGTTTCAGAATGTGTCTAAATGGATTTACATAAAGAAAATTTTCGAACAATTTAATTCTAAAAAATTATCTTGATGGGATGGTATTAGTTGAAGTGGAATATCAAGGTAAGAATACATCGTGATGAGTTATACATCGTTCCGGAAGAATTCGATGCATCACTTGGTCAGACATGGATACGCCATCTACAAGTAAGCCTCCACGAACTTGATGAAAAAGATACCTCCACCTCAAATGTTTTTGGAGTCAACCAAGTCGACTCAATTGAAGATTTGGCAGCCAAATACCCATCGGTTTTTGTAGAACGGATTGGCTGCATTCCAGGCATAACTGTATCCTTTACAACTTCGGGAAAACGCCAAACCGTCATTTTTCAAAGATAGGTAGGTTCCTAATTCCCTTCGGGAAAAGTGGAAAACGAGCTTGAGTCCCTTGAAGCTCAAAACATAATTTACAAAATAGAGACAAGTGATCGGGGTTCACCATTAGTGGTTATTCCGAAACCAACAAACGATCGACGGTCGATTACAAACTGAGCGTGAATGAACAACTCGTCAATTCTAATTACCCCATTCGGCGAACAGGAGAAGTTCTGAACACTCTTCGAGGTTCTAGATACTTTTGTCAACTCGATTTACACAAAACATATTTACATGTAGCTGTTGATGAGGAGAGTAGTCGTATCAATACGATTTCCACACATAGGAGGGACTTATCTCATGAAACTATTGAGTTTTGGCGTGAAAACTGCACCAGCGGAATTCAATCGTATAATTGAACAAATTTTTGGGGTTCCTAAGACGATATCTTATTTTTCATTATCTTTTGCCATGAAGCCAAAAAAGAGGAATGTGTACAGAATCTAGAACTTTGCCTGCAACGTTTTCAAAAATTTGACCTCCATCTAACAATGAAACAATGCGTTCTGTTTCAATAACGGATTGAATACTTGGGTTACGTCGTGAAGTTCAACAAAATTTTGAAAAGCCCAAAGAAAGTTCAATCAGTAACTGAAATAGACCAACATCAAAGGAGGATGTCCAACAATTTTTGGGCATGATTACGCAATAGCATCGTTTTCGACGAAAATTCGCTAAAAACAAACGCTCATGAACTGAAAAAAATTCGTAGTGAGTACTAGGGATAAAATCCACATTGACTCAATCTGTAAACATAGACAGCGTCCCATCGACGCTGTACTCCAGGGAAGGTCGAAAAATCAATCACGTTTGCCGCCCGGTGAATAACCCTCATCGGACGAGCTCCGCTCCCGATGTGAAAAGGGTAGTGTGGTCGGTTGATCCGGAGGGGTACGGAATATCGAGTGATAGGGGAGGGAGTGAGTCTCTAAGGGTGAAAGGGGTGGGGTGAGATGAGTTATGTGGTGCCACTGAGCTCCCCGATTCCTCATTGATTGACGTGTTTTGATTCGGTCCCTAAAGTCGGTCAATCGAACCGTCAGGTAGAAGGTTAATAAAGGGTTAAGTTGTTCAGAGTGACTTTGCTGCGATTGGAGCGGTTCGTCTCCTGTCCGATGTCATGATTGTAAACCGATGTATAACTGAATTTGAACCCTAAACGCTGATGGAGATATACGGATGCCTGGTTTGCATGGATGTGTTTAATCTGGTCATATCGTTGCACGAGCATCTTTGCGTGAGGTAGAATTCCTAATTTTTGATTTATGTATTGGATTCTACGCCTTTAAAAACCCTTTACAGTAAATTTTCCGCTAAAAAATTAATGTCAATATCAGTAAAATATCAATAACAAGCAAACCGATCTTTACAGTCCATTAAGAAGAAAAAGAAATTTATTGGCTGCTTGTTAGCCTCATGGGCCCTCTTAGTAGTAACATCAACATGAGTATCAACTTATTAAACAAATAAATTCTTGGGCTTGAAACTAAAGTACCACAATTAAAATGAAAAATAAAAAAATTGAATTATACATGAATGAGATTATATTATATAACTTCTCAGAATAAAATGTAGAATAAAGAACAGTGAAATAATAAATAATAATAGTAAAAATAAAAAATTAATAAATTCAACTGGGGATCGCTAATACTATGTGATGCCATAGGGCCGCTCAATAAGATTCCGAAAGGTGGAAAGCTCTGTAGCAGACCTACAAACAACAGGAGTAGGGAATATGTTCATAGTTCTATGAAAATTATCTCACAATAAACACGGAAAAAAAATTAATTTTATTTGGGGGGAATAAACTGAGTTAGAAAGATAACAACTTAAATTTAAAACTGCACTCTTGTGCCTTGAGACCTAATTGTCAGCGGAGAAATTGATCGAGTTACGCACCACAAATACCTTGGTCTCATCTTCGATGAAGAATTAACCTGGAAACCGCACATTGATTTTACGTTTTATAAGCTTAAAAAAAATGTATATATCTTATATATTATAAGACGTGTACTTCCAAAAGACAAAACAAAGTTAGTGTACTACAGCATGTTACAATCAGTACTACAATATGGATTGTAACTATGAATATGGACGCCTGGGGAGGTACTTTTTCTTCCCACATGGTACTTATTCTTCACGTACGCCAAAAAATTATTGTCAAAATAATGTTATCATTACCATGCAGAACAGCTTCAGTTGATTTATTTGATTTAATTAATATAGCTAAAATATTAACAATTAGACAACTTCATATAAGAACCTACTTCTGCAATTCCATATACTCGTACATCCTCACTTATGACTGAGTACGAAACACGATACATAGCAGCAGGAAATGTAATTTAATCATTTAATCATTGTTAACTCATAGCCCTCAGTACATAATTAATATCATTCATAGAAACCTTGAATGTTACATGGAGATGCCTCAGAACTATTCTAGGCAGAACTACTAAAAACTCATTCTACGAGTTGGTTCATAAAAAATGAATCCCTGAATGTGATTCGCTATTGAATTTCCTCACGAAATTGGAAAATGTAAAGCATGGCACGATGACAACTGTCTCAACACGAGCCAAGGCTACCGTTAGGCAATCATTGCCCACTGTCAATAATTATTATAACAAACTTTATAATGAAACGTTATAATAATTATTATACACCCGCAATCAGTCAAATTATCTCTATGGTGCTCACCTCAATATCCGTACTGTTCCCTTATTAAGTCAATATATTCTATTCTATTCTATTATCTTTACTCGTATTTATCCATTTAAAAGAAAATAACTAAGAGGAACTTTCAGTCAGAAATTAGCTCTAAAATCGAATCCTGAAGTTTGTGGCACATTAAGTGTGTTCACCATGTAGAGGAATACTTCCTATTGTTTGAATCGCGCTCAAACATTTAAATAAATATATGACTATCCTCGCATTGATTTGTTTTCAAATTTATAAACATGTATGCATAATTAATCCGTGAAGTATTCCATTACCTATGTTGTCGACTCGCTCTCCGAAAAACTTTGCATAAAGTTTTAATGTGCACAACTGTTTAATTTTAAGGTTTCTTTCACTTTCTCCTTATTTGTTCCAGATACCTGGCGCATTTGTTCCGTCGAGGCAAACGGAGGCTAATCAAGAAGTACCGACTTTGGAAGTACAGGCGGCAGCAGAGGCGGGAAAAGAAAAAGGAAAGCCCGGTCCAGCCGCTGGCGAATACGATCCTGCTCAAACCTTACCCGAGCTCTGGGTCTCAGCAACCAACAGGTGAGAACTACCAGCTCCAGAAAGTTGATCATTCCTAAACAATTCATGAATAGAATGTTAAACTGTGCGTACGTCGCAGGGACAGATGATGCACCAGTCAGCAATAAAGAAAACGCATCATCACACCATACATAAAACACAAGAAATCCTTAGGTTTGGATAACAGTGATATTCAGACCCTGATGGATTCCTCTTACTATTCTCGTTCGTGTTTCAAGTTCCTACTTGTGCTGTATGAAATCAGAATAAAAATATCTGATATCTAGTATTAATAGGTATGTGTCTAGTCAGACTTTATTATAATTCTACTTTTAAACAATAAACAAGGCGAACGGTGCTAGTTGGAGAGCCCTGACGAAACTTTCGTTAGACTCGCCTTACTAGCCTATTGGACGTTAGACTAGCCCATCAAGCCATGCAGAAGAGAGGGCTGTGCCCAGGGACGAGATCATATAAAAAGCCTCCAAGTCTTCAACCAGCTCTATCTAGGTACAAACGTCCACGTGCTATCATTGCAAATAACATCATACCGATTTCCGTCTGAAACACGGGTCGCTTGCGTTCCAGAATCAGATTCCAATCAAATTTGCTCTGAGGGCTCAGTCTGGCAGCAAATTTCTGCTATCTCTTGAGAGCCACAGGTTTGTTCCGGCCGCACTTAACTACCTTCCCCATGTGAGCTATGGGTTAGTTTCGGTCTCATATTCTTCGGCACCCTAACAGGTAGTTCTGGAAGTGATGTCATATCCAATCTAAGCCAAGGGTTTGTTCCGGTCTCATACTCTTAAGTTCGTAAAGGGTTCGTTCCAGAAATGCTGTCCTAACCTACCTGTGAAATGAGTTTTTTGGTCTCACTTGTCTACCTTCTCCATGTGAGCCATGGGTTTGTTTCAGTCTCATACTCTTCACCATCCCACGAGTTCGTTCTGGAAATGCTGTCCTATCCTATCCGAGCCACGGGTTTGTTCCGGTCTCATATTCTTCAGCATCCCAATTGTTAGTTCTAGAAGTGCTGTTTTACCCAATCTGAGCCAGGTGCTTGTTTCAGTCTCATACTCTTCACCATCGCACGAGTTCGTTCTGGTAGTGCTGTCCTATCGATCTGAACTAAGGGTTTGTTCCGGTCTCATACTCTTCAGCACCCCAAGCTTCGTTCCGGATATGCTGTCCTATCCTATCTGAGAAATGGGTTTTTTTCCTGTCTCATTTTCATTCCTTTTCCATGTGAGCCATGGGTTTGTTTCAGTCTCATACTCTTCAGCATCCCAAGGGTTCGTCCTGAAGTGCTGTCCTATCCAATCTGAACCAAGGGTTTGTTCCGGTCTCATACTCTTCTACAGCCTATCTGAGAAATGGGTTTTTTCCTGTCTCACATTCCTACCTTTTCCATTTGAGCCAGGGGTTTGTTTCAGCCTCATACTCTTCCGCAACCCACTAGTTCGTTCTAGAAGTGCAGTCCTATCCTATCCGAGCAACGGGCTTGTTCCAGTGTCACTCGCCTATCTTCACCACATGAGCCACGGATTCGTTCTGGTCTCGTACTCTTCAGCTTTCCTCGGGTTCGCTCTGGGAATTCTCTCCTATCCGATCTGAGCCAGATCCTAACTATTCTGGTCGTACTCACTCACTTATTCCTTAAGAGCCACAGGTTTGTTGCGGTCTCATATTGATCAGCATCCCTCAGATTCGTTCTGAGAATGCTGTCCTATCCTATCAGAGCCATAGGTTTGTTCTGGTCTCATACTCTTAACGTTCTTAACGTTTAACTTTACTTTCAAAATCAAGTTCGCTCGTTAGACTCATTTAGCAAACCAAGTTAAATTCACCAAGATATTAAACTTGGGAATTCGGATTTCTTTCATGTCCTACAACCAAGCTTAGCTACCCTATGAAATGGAAGCCTAATGTTAGGTACCTATAAATTTTCTTCCTTTCTAGGGACTCAAGGTTATATAGTCAACCGTTTTCTCCCATCATGACGTGTAGTAAGGCAGAATCGTTTTAACTTGCTAAGATATAGAAATCATACTCTTTGCTTTCAAAAGTTGTCTATTGAGAACTTAGGAATGTCTCACTAATACTTGAATGCTTCCCCCACGCAACTATTCAGAAGATTCACAATTAATCGAAGATGACGGACCTTCTTTTACAATTTATTGGTGATTGATAGGCAAACTAGTGTTGAAGACGTTGCACTGTGATACAAAAAAAATCGAGGTGGTCTTTTAGAAAAAAAAATCATGTTAACGAATGGACGAATTTACTTCAATGAGATGGTTTTAGAAATCGAAACACGAGATATCACGTGTCTTTCCAACGCAACAAGCGGATCCCATTCAGTATAAGTTCAGGCCTTTTCCAAAATCGTTTTGTCTGCTCTCAAAGTGGCTATTTTTAATATTTTTCTCTAGGCCCCACAAATAAAGAGTACAAAATACCTGGCCAATTAAGAGATTCTGAAAAGTTTTGAATTAGCCGGTGGATTAACCAACATTTTAGGTTCAAAATTATCGTACCCTTAATTTTTTTAATTATGCAACTTTTTCCCTCGTGTTTGTATGTTTCCCGGTTGGCGTAGATTCAAACCATCTGCAGAGTATGTGAAAGTAGAATTTCAACCAGTTTTTTCCCCGGCCTGTTCCACCCCTTGTTCGAAGTCTTGACATGACAGCTAAACATCTGTTGGGATGTCGCGGATGTCCGGCCGTTTTTAAGATATTGATCCGGTGTAGCGCAAGTTATACCGTACTGCAGCAGTTTTTCTGAATGTGATCCTTCCATTTTTGAGGTTTCACGCATTCAAATCCCCCACACTCACCATTATGTAAAAATCTTCATAGTGGTAGGCACTCGCTTAGCAAGGTGCGCGACGTTCCATCAATAATCCTGTTGCTGCCGGCATTTCATCGCTTACCGAGTTCCCATCCCCCCCACAACCCCTAAGTTTCACCGTCGCGTGATTTACAACCCCGCACTTACTGAATACTGTGGAAAACACTGAATACACAGATAAATCACTTCTTATTCCGAGAACAATAAAAAGAGAAATGGGGGGCTTCAACGTTTTGCTCGGCTGCCGCTAACCGTTTCACAGAGCCGAAAAAATTGTCTATTGTATAAAAGAGAGGGCGGACATGATTTATTCAAGTGACTCATAGCAGCTAGACGTTTTTTTCCCCTTTTATCCCTAAAACTGAAAGCTCCGGAAACAAAGTTCAGAGAAAGGGCAGAAAGGGCTTCATTTTATCGCTGCGAAATGGAGGGGGAGGTTGACTGGGATAAAACTTTCATACTAATCGGGCCTGCCAATAAAAATTAATGTTGAACCCTCGCATAAAGCCATGGCGTATGCACATACTTGTCAATTTTTCATACTAAGCAAATAGTTCCTAAAATTCGGGGAAACTTCCACTTCCACACTGCCAAAGGTAGAAAAGCTTCTGTTCTTAAGTTATCTAATACTAGCTGCTCCGGCTCGCTACGCTCGCCTCCACGTCCAGCCGGGGGGCAAGCCCCCCGGGCCCCCCCTTAAGTTGCTCGCTTCGCTCGCAAAGAGTGACATGTAGGGAATGTTGCTCGCTTCGCTCGCAAAGTGTGGCATGTAAAGAATGTTGCTCGCTTCGCTCGCAAAGTGTGGCATGTAAGGGATGTTGCTCGCTTCGTTCGCAAACGGCACATCCCTAAGAGTGGGTAGGGGATGTTGCTCGCTTCGCTCGCAAACAAAGGCCCTGCCCCCCCCCCCCACCCCCCATTAAGTTGCTCGCTTTGCTCGCAAACTGTAGATCCCTAAGGGTAGGTTTAACGTGTGTAGGGGATGTTGCTTGCTTCGCTCGCAAACAGTAGATCTCTAAGGGTAGGTTTAACTTCTGTAGGGGATGCTGCTCGCTTCGCTCGCTTGAGGAAGTTATACTGCCCACCCAACTTGGCAGACGTTTTTTTCTGTTGGAAATTCTTACAAACAAAATAAATCTTATAAAACTACGTGGAACCACAAAAAAGTTTATTTGGGGATGTTGCTCGCTTCGCTCGCAAGGTATACCTGTATATCCTTGAGGAAGTTATACTGCCCACCCAACTTGGCAGACGTTTTTTTCTGTTGGAAATTCTTACAAACAAATTAAATCTTATAAAACTATGTGGAACCACGAAAAGTTTATTAGGGGATGTTGCTCGCTTCGCTCGCAAGGTATACCTGTATATGTGTAGGACAAAGTCCGTATTTATTCTGTTGAAATGGCTCTCGCTTTGCTCGCAAGGTAGATACCTATGTATACCTGCTCGCCTCGCAAGGTATTGCGTAGAAGTGCAAATGGGAACCCCCCTGTGAGGTCCCTGTGGGTCCCTTCTGGTAATGGCATTGTAGTTGGCCAGGTATGGCATGTAGGGAATGATACTCGCTTCGCTCACAAACGGTAGATCCCTAAGGGTAGGTTTAACTTCTGTAGGGGATGCTGCTCGCTTTGCTCGCTTGAGGAAGTTATACTGCCCACCCAATTTGGCAGACGTTTTTTTCTGTTGGAAATTCTTACAAACAAATTAAATCTTATAAAACTACGTGGAACCACGAAAAGTTTATTAGGGAATGTTGCTCGCTTCGCTCGCAAGGTATTGCTGCATAGGTGTTGGGAAAAACCCGTACAAAATTCCGTGGAAATGAGTCAAGTGCGTAGTGAGTCCCCTGTGAGTCATCGAGTCCCTTTCAGGTAAGCAACGTTGTGTAACGGTGGCCCGGGTCGATGAAAAATGTAATTTTAAACGGTTCCCCTCGCTTCCGCTCGCAATTCTACCAACTTCCCGTCACTTTTTTCGAGATCCGATTTCGGATTCAGATTCGGCGAACCCAAAGCTGTATTTCGCCCGCAAAAACCGTTCCGAAAAATGTACCTACCTTTATGGGGTATATTTTAATCGGAAAAAACGTAGTTTTTTGTCGGACTTTTCGAGAAAACACGGTCCGTACTCTCGCATTTTTTTTGACGCATTTCCCGATACTTTTTTCGCGATCCGATCGCGCCGTCGTCTTCCTCGTAGGAAAACCTACGAAACCCGTATTTTTCCGGAATTGTCGACGGCCGTTTAGAGGGGTAGGGGAAGCGGGGAAGTCCAAAAAGCGCATATTAACCGGAACTTCGACCCCCCTCCCGCCCTACGGCCCATGGTTCGGCTGGGATTAGAAAATTTTAAATTCGCTCGTTCCACCTTTCGGAAAATCTCAAGAAGATCCCCCCACTCGTAGATCCGGCCCACTCAGCCGTTTGGCCGTGCATAGACACGACAGACAAACAGACGGAGTTTCATTCTTATAAATAGTATAGATTGTTTATACTACCTAACACACAAATTAACGGAATCAGTACTCTTTTTCCATTATAAACTAACTAGCTGTACCCTGCCACACTCGAATTATGCACAAGAATTTTACAACTGAACTGCTGCTGCAATAGCTCACCAATGAAAATCAGTTTTTGATCTTTGATATGATTGAGTGATTGATAGAAGAGTCACTTTTGTAATTGCCAGAGTTTATACAAACCCTTCCACAATATGTACATATTTTCTTAAATTTTCAATAATTTTTATTAAAACAATATTTTTGCTGTATAAACATACTCCACCATTTTACCACCAGAGTGGAATTCGACCAATCCACAGTGAATAAGTCCAAATGGATATTTGACCCAGTACATAACATCTGTGGAATTCCGGGATTTGTGCTGTAAAAATATAAAATTGTAATTGGTTCAGTAGTAAAATTTTTGTGCACGAATCAGTTCATTTGCAAACATTTTTTGTTTATTGACCTCAGACTTATGACAAATTTACTATTGAACATGGTCATCCTTATAGCGGAATAACGAGAAAAAAGTTCCAGTCATGTAGCATGATCGTATGAGTAAATTTTCGAAAATTATCGTATTCCATACTGTTGAATTGTTTTGAAATTTGAGCTTTTCGAGTGTAAGGAAACCGTTAACTATTAATTTTATGGCAATAAACGCAAAAAAAACAGGGTTAGGTACACAACTTTTCAAGACGGCGGCGGGCTGTGAGAAAGTTGCGAATCACTACTGATCCGTGGATTAACCCACCCTAACATTTGGATCCTAGAATTTGTGGATTATCACAAGAAGGTCCCTAGTCAAGCGTTGGTGGAACGGTCACTGTCATTGAATGGTCATTGTTTTGACGAGAAAACTCACGATCCTGGGTTAATCTAAGCAAACCGTTGGTGGAACAGGCCCTAATTGGTCTCATTTTTTTCGGAAAATCTTCAATTTGATTAGTAATAGATATGTAACATAGAAATATGGTGTTTTTGGTTTCGAAGAGTATGATGCTTATCCAATGAAGAATTCATAACTGTTAAACAGAGCAAATGGAGTTTTGGATTTACTCTTGTGCAAGGTTCTGTGGATTTCCCGCAGGACGTATGCTCTGTTCCCGCCCATGAGAAGAGCCGTGTTTTCTCGAAAACGTGAAGCTTTTTACTAAACGAGAAGCTCAATGCGTTAACGCGGAAGTTCGCGCTTGTAATATTCCCCTTTGTAATATTTGTCGTGTACGTGAAGAGAATGCAGGGGAAGAACAAAATACTTTTATGTCTCTGGGAGGATGGCGATTGCCTTATTCGAATAAACGGAAGTGTAATAGCCACTACATGTAGACCGATAACGCGACTAGTTGACAGAATATTACACAACGGATATCGGCAAAATCAGGATTTCTCGTATTGCCTTGTCGCTTTGTATTGTAGGCGGTGTAAGTGGGAGGGAGAATACGTGAAAGATAAAAGAAGTGGAAGAAAGAACGGGTGAGTAGAGCTAAAAGGGAAAACCTTACGGTATAGGCCTATGTCAATAAAGGGGGTGGATTTGCCTTGGAACATGACAATGGGGCTTAGGAAGCACACGATCACATGCTCCAGGCAAGATGGGAATGACATTTCTTTTAGAACTCAGGAAATTAACTCTTTACTTTATACCGCATTTTCTACTATTCGTATCCATGTGAACCAGCAAGTAAGACATGAGAACTAACACGCAATTTTTATAAAGTTTAAAGTTTTTTCTACTCTCAATAATTATTCATATTTCAATCAATCACAGGAAATAAATTAAATGAAAATCAGGGAAGTCCGTTTGGAAAAAATATTCCGCCACCACATTTGGAGAACAGCAATGGTATTTATTGCATAATTGGTGAAAATATGCCAAGCCGATGAAGAACCGTCTCATTCCCAAACGCAGTAAAAAGTTCTCCCTTGATGGGAAAAACAAAAGATCATGGATATGTCTAATACCTACTGCTTACCAGTTGGTACCTACTACTCAATTATATATCAACCATGTAGTGCCTTCATTTCACAAGATTATTCCATTATGGTTACAAAACAATATTAGTTTTTAACTTTTAGAGTAATAAATCAGCATTCCTTGACACTACAATGGCTTAGAGGTCATGAAATGTCATGGTAAATTGAGAGCATTCCAAAAAGTGGCGAACGATTTTCCTACTATGAAAACTATGGGAGTTACTGTTCCCTAGTAACGCCTTGGTTGTACGTGAAAATCAATAGAAAATGTGCAGGTCGGGAAAAAAAGTGTCGGTCGGGAAAAAAAAGTGTGAATGAAAAATTCCTTGACCCCCAGCCAAAAGACATATCCATGTCAAAACAGTGAGATAATTCGATTATTGGCTTGGTTCAAAAGGGATGATATCGTGCATTTGGTAGCTTGGTATCTTTTGTACGTGTGTGGGGGGGATATCACACACATATTTGACGGTCTAGGAGTAAAGGTTGGAATCTTCGGCCTGCTCAGGGTGGAGTCAGTCATTTCATTAGACTTCTGTGGTCTGAGAGAAGCTCCTTGTCAAATTTAAATTTCGTAGGGTGAACAGGAGATAATTTAGCTCCCATAGCTGATCAAGATAGAACCCGTAATTTTGATCATCCCTTAATGCCCTAGGGAAACATCAAATTTCACATTACTAGGGTGGATAGAAGATAATTTAACTCAGCTGATCAAAATAGAGCCCATCAATTCATTCGTCCCATAAAGTCCTAGAGAGTCTCCCTACCAAATTTCAACTTCCTACAGTAAACAGGAGAGAATTTAGCTCACTCAGCTGATCAGGAAATTTCCCTCTCAGTTTATCCTTATCTTGATGCCCCAGAGAGTCTCGGTAACAAATTTCAACTTCCTAGCGTAAACGGGAGAGAGTTTAATGCACTCAGCTGATTAGGACTTGGTCGCAGTGGTTCCAAAACCTCAAAAGGCACTTTGTAAGGCCAAATGTAGCCTATGTTGCAAATTTAATTAAAACTGGCTGAGGAGAACTGGTTGGAATGGGAGGGCAAGAAAACTAGGTGAGACAAGAAAAATATAAGTCCACGCATTTTGACACCTCGTTTTAGCTTATATAGAATCGATCTACCGTTAAATATTTGTTTTTTCAGGCGTTAACAATTTCTTTCAACTAAAATTGCTAAATTTTGATACAATTCAATATATTTTAATTCGATAGATAATTTAAGAAGATTCGCTCATACGATCATGCTGCATGACTGGAACTTTTTATAATAGCACTCAAGAACCAGCTGCTCTATCAACCTCCTCATTTCTCGCTACTCCGATGTGTGCTCTAATCTACACCAATTTCGCCACAGCTTCTAAATTTGATAAATTTTGTTCCTTTCTCTGCTTTTAGAAACGTCGAAAAAAGATGAAGGGGACACCTCTGAGCCTGGAGAAGAAGTTCAAAGTCCGAAGCGCTCGTCTGGTCTTCTCCGAGTTCCTTCATTTACCGGCCCAGGCACTGGAACTTCGTGCGAGCCTACGGCTGAGGTAAGCAGAGAGATGGATTTACATTTTCATACTATTGAAACATGTTAATCAGAGAATAGGTACACTCTCCAGATGTGAAACATTTCTCATTGTAATATTGCCGCAGGTGAAATAATTGTGTCATGAAAGAATAAACAATTTACATCGGTATCAAAGACTTAAGAAATCGAAGACCAATAATTTTGTGCCTTAATTCATATCTTTAAACTTGTATCACATAAACATAGCAAAAACGGCAATTCCATATTTCCCCAATAAACAACATACATTTATAATTCCCCAGCATAAGTTTATATATGTTGTTCCTAAGGTGACCATCACCCTATTTCCTTAAATTTTGCAGTTATCCTAATACTGTTCTCAGCGCCGAATACAAAAACATCAAAACGTAGAACTATTTGAAAATTCTTTTAAACATTATCGACTGTCCAGAGAGAGTATTGAAAGTATGAGACCCTTGATCCACTTACACATTAAGTGAAGCCTTATTTTGAAGGTTTTACTTTTCCAACACTCCAAATAATTTAGGAAAGTTGTTTGATTCGTATGAAAATAATTTTATTCAATTCCCCTCAAAATATGGGGCTCTACCTCATCTGAAAGCATATCATTACAACAAAATTTTGAACAAATTTTGGCTGTTTTCCTTGTAGTACAAGAAGCATTGCAATCTTTATGGGAATAATGAAAAGAAAGTCCTCCAAATTGAAATTTGCTCGACCTTTCGCATTTTTGGCCGTTTTGAACAATATTGGTTTCGTGGCTGAAACCTCAGGGTTCAACTGGATTAATTAATCCGTGTAACAAGGAAAAAGTTCCAGTCTTGCAGCATTATCGTATGAGCGAATTTTCGTAAATTATCCTATTCTATTATGTTATACCGTTTTTAATAAATTGTTAACTATCAATTTCAAGGCAAAAAAACTTGTCCTAAATAATATTCTGCGGTTCAAAATATATTTTGATCGATTTTTCAGCTAATATTATTTAAATTTAAGTGCATTTTCAGCATAATTTTGTGCGTACGTATTTAAACATTCTTGTTCATCGCTGATGAACTTTATTTGTCCAATATACTGTAAACCGCTGAAAAAATTTACCCGATTTAAACCATTTTTAGTAATTTTTTAGCACATTTTTTAAAAGTTGAGCAATTTAATATGCTCAAAAAGTGCTGACCAACGAACTCACTCATACTTTCTTGTGGAGAGCTTGATTTTTTGGCGCGAGAACTAAATTTTTATCTCAATCAAGGAGAGTTATCGTCTGGAATGACATATACATATGAAAAATAATGGCAAAAATAATCAGAATGCGCCTCGAAATGGATGTAAATTTTGAAAAATTTGTATTTTAAAATTTTTGGGCCATTGCAATTGCTTCATTTTTTACAAGAATTCGTTGAAACCATGAAAACGAACAATCTGATTTTGATAGCTTTAAGGGAATAGGTATATTTAGATAGTTGTCGATGAATTTAATCGTAAACAGATCAGTTGAGTTTCCGCGAACGTGTTTTACGTAAGGCAACCTTTTTAACTCCTATTCTTTCTCTTTTGTGTAGTCAAAAATTTTGCAGGCCATTGTAGACACTTTTTAATTTTATAATTTAGTGTTTGTCATCGCAATATCATTACTGTTACTTCAGTTAAATATATCGATGATTTCCAATTTTACAGTACAAATTTATCTATACGGAAACGGCTTCGAGTACATAAGTCTTCCTCTAAAAGTGTACATGTTCAGATTGGATGGTAGCTGATCTATCGATATGAAAGACGTATCTCCTTCATCTCACTGAATCACCCTTGATATATTCTTGTCGTCAAGAAAGTATGAATGGAATCTAGTTCCACCAAATATGCCTTCACCTCCATCTGTTTGATTGAAACTCTGACATCTCGTATATTCTGATATTTCAAGCTTTGACTTTCACACGACTGAAGGCGAGAAAGTTTTGCACTGGTGCAGGATGAAAAACGTCAGCAATGTTCAGTAAGGAACATAGTTTCCTTGTACGCATGATTGTATTCGTCATTGAGGTGTCTTTGAATATAAAATATATTATCGTATTCCGTGTAAGAACAAACAACTAAAACGCTGCAAATTATTACACAAAGGTTTATTATGTTTGTAATAGATAACCCTTCTATGCAGATCATTGGCTTGCGTATCATTGGCGGGGTTTGGCTTTGGGTCATTAAATCCAGCTTCGCGACGCACATGAAGAGGCTTTTTAGTTAAGGCTGTCTTTGTCTTCAATATGCCTACGAAGATACCCAAGCACCTACAGAGCAAAAATTAATGCAATTAATTAATACATCTACTCTTTACTATTCCCCACATCGAATTATAATGACATTTAGGTAAGTATGTGTCATACATAAAACACCTACCAATGCATCACTGGTCCATCCAAAGGGAAAAGAGTTACCATTAACTTGTGCAATGAAATAAAGTGTGAATTCCATCGGAATTACATCAGCTGATACGATCGTCAAAAGGCAATTTTTACAATGTTCCAATTTTACGACACTTACACTTTCTAGTGGTCATTAATGGAATATGAAGCTTGACTAAGGAATTTGAAGATGTCGCTTCTAGCAATTGATTTCACTACCCAAGTTCTGTACCTTAGGGAGAGCGAACGAATTATATACAACGTTCCGGGTGGTTTCAGGCGATTCTATGGGACAATATCTATCAATGACAACCAAAAAAACATTACCTTGAAAGTTTTTAAGATCTCGGTTTGCCATGGATATGGGTAGTTCCTCCCCATATAGTATATAGTAAACAATGACGCTTGTTTTGTTGTCACTTTGTTGAGAAGTTAATCTTTTTTATAGTACTTGTAAACGCGCACCATAACAGAAATTACCTACCTAGGTACTTCCTTCTAATTAACATGGATATGTTTTTGGGCTGGGGGTCATTCTAAAATTTGCGTAACGACACCAAAATTTGTGACGACCCGGCACTTTAGATTATTATTAACTCAAAAAGTTAAGGCTAGGTAGAATTTCTATTGATTTTTCACGTACAACCAATGAGTTACTAGGGAAGAGAAACTCCCATAGTTTTCATAGTAGGAAAATCGTTCGCCACTTTTTGGAATGCTCTCATTTTATCACAACACCTCATGACCTCTAAGCCATTGTAGTGTCAAGGAATGCTGATTTATTACTCTAAGTTATAAACTAATATTGTTTTGTAACCATAATGGAATAATCTTGTGAAAAGAAGGCACTACATGGTTGGTATATAATTGAGTAGTAGGTACTAGGCATATCCATGATCTATTGTTTTTCCCATCAAGGGAGAAATTAAATTTGACCCTGCAAATCGACTGAGCTTTCATTCCCAGAATTTCGTACCAACTCCGTTATAAACGAGTTCATCACTTCAGTTAACTAGTTTTAATCTTAAAAACACTTGCAATTGAGCATAAAAAAATAAACTAAGAATATGAACAAAATTATTAATAATTTACTTAAATTTAATTAAAACTTGCCGAAAAAGTTTAGTGAATTTTTGGAATTCACTTGGAAAGGTTTGGAAAGGTAGTGAATTTACACTCAACTATGCCCACATCTTTGGCTCTTTCCTGTCAGACTTCAATTTATTTTTGATTCTATTTATCGTATGAAGCTCCTGAAAAATTTGGTTTCTGTTACTAGGTCATTTCTGCCAGGCATGTTCCATGTTTCTTGACTTTTAGCCACGGGCTCTAAGTAATAACATCCGGGGGTCTGGGGGTCTCCCCCAGCGGGGCAAGGGGATGAGCCCCTTGCAGAGGCCCGAAGGGCCGAGTTTAAATACTAATGATGAGTACTAATAATTACTATTTAAATTACTTTCCTGTTTTAATGGAAATTCATCTGGGCTGATACCAGTCATATTCGAAATTTGGAATGCAGGCTTTCGAATTAAACATTACATCCAAAGTTATTACAGTTATTACAATTACAGGAATTGGAACGGAGTAGTAATGGGAATGGAGTAATCTCGTTACATGCCTGTAATCGGATCACAAGTGTTGGGAACTGTGGGTTAGAAAAAAAGAGTTTTCGAGGGAAAGGGAGATACTGAGGGTAGTGAGAACGTTGTCTATTTCCACGAAAAATAAAGAGTTACAATGTTAAATCGATTTTGTCGGTTAGGCAATCATCAGTAACAAACAATACCTAATTATTAATAACTTGTTATTGTTTATTACTGATGATGGCCTAACCGTCGAAATCGATTTAACATTGTATCTCTTTATTTTTCGTGGAAATAGATTTTTTTTTTTTTTTTTTTTCCACTGACTTCCGTTTTGAAATGGGTTTCCACAACTTCGTCGCGAGTGATTTAGTTCGGAAAGGGAGATGTTATGCTAGTTAGTCTCTATCCAGTCATATCACGTGAAAACCAACTTGAAACCAGAACAAATTCACTCAAAGACTGACAAACTCTAACCATTAGTTCGCAGACCCCCTTCTCGTGACGTATAGAGATATACCAATATAAATAATGAACTAAGATTTTACCCAACGCTGCATAAAATCTCCCTACCACGAAAGATCCTCTTTTTTTGATCCACAGTTCCCATCACTTGCAATCCGATTACAGGAGTCGAATGGGACTCTATTCCAATTCCTATAATGGTACCTAATCAAAATCGCAATTACCTACATCTTCTGATTACAAGTTATGGTAACCAAAAAACTCATTACGATTACTTGTAATGATGGGGGGGGGGGGGGTTGTGAGGGGACGAGTGTACTCAGGCTGTAATTCTCATCGTTCTTTTATTCTCCAAGTGCTTTCGCCCTTTTAGGCCTGGTCAGGGAGGTTATTCTTACGTGGTGTTGTAATACATCGTTTCTGCATTTTATAAGTATAGATGAATGGCACCCGTTGCATGGGGAGATGTGTCATTAGGACTTATTATGTGGTCAAGTTTAAAAATGTTCGTTATCATTACAATATTTACTTGTAGGGTGTATTATATATATTATTATATATTAAAACGGTGCTAAATCATCACCACGAGGTCTGTTCTCTCCCAAAACATCCGTTTTAATATATAATAATATATTATAATACACCCGACAAGTAAATATTGTAATGATTACGAACATTTTTAAACTTGACTACATAATAAGTCCTTATGACACATCTCCCCATGCAACGGGTGCCATTCATCTATACTTATAAAATGCAAAAACGATGTATTACAAAAACACATAATAATGACCTCCCTGACGAGGCCTAAAAGGGCGAAAGCACTTGGAGTATAAAAAAACGATGATAATTACAGCCTGAATACACTCATCCCCTCACAACCCCCCTAACCTTGATATGGAAAGGCTAACCACCCAAGTGATTTACTTGTAATTGCTATTTTGATTAAAATCATAGGAATTGGAATGTTAATTGCAATCACACTTCTTCTGAAGAATTGGGAATTTGTAATAGGAATGCGGATCCCTTTTTTAACAACCCTGTTCTGACATCGCTTTTTTTCTTTTTGCTTTTCTTTGTCTCAGAACAACTTATTGTCACCCGGCGAGAGCCCTCAGAGGAGGCGAAGCAGCGTCATGTTCTCCGAAGTTGTTTTGCTTCACGGCCCCAGCGAGACCGCCGCGCCTGTCATGACCGAGAAAATGTCTCAAGCCGGCGATGGCACTTTGCGACTTCCTCCGGCCCAAGTACGAGTCTCGCATAGTTTTTTTTAAGTAATTTATTTCCAATAAACAAAATTATCACATGTAGTATACATCGATAGGGTTAAATACAACTGAAATCATGGTGATACTACTTAATGTTAGACTTAACCCTTCCATGGGTGGGAAATTATTCCCCAATATGGGCTACTGCCCGCGGTAGGGGAAGAGTCATCCCCGCCTGCAGAAATCGATATGACTGATAACAGAATTGAAGAAGATTGCGCAATACATTAGGAAAAAGAAAGAAAGAAGAAGAAAAAAATAGCAAAATAAAAATTAAATAAATAAAAAATTCTAAATGATGCTTTTTTTGTTCTATATTAAGTTCATTGTAATAGTCCTTTAATAATTTGAATTTAAAACTATTATTATTAGCAGAACTCAACAGTTTAGTTTGTAAATCAGAGGAGTGTTAATTATATTTATCGATTGATGAATAAAGAATTTTTGTGCCAATGAGGTGCGGTACCTCGGCATTGATAAAGTGCTGCTTTGAGAAATACGAGTAAAAACATCATGTTCTGGAACTATGGGCTGGTAATTTAATAAGTAAAGGAAGTTTGTAAATTCCTCGAATGAATTTTTTCTGCAAAAATTTTTATTTATAAGTAGTTGCTTTCAGCGAATTTCCGTAGAAAATTAGAAAATGAAGCTATTGCAATGGCACGGAAAATTGAAAAATCAAAATTTTTGAAGAATTTTTTCATAGAATTCCGTTTTGAGGTATTCCTGAAGTTTGCGCTTTTTCATATGTATACAGGGTGTTCATTGTAAAAGCGAAACTTCAAGGATCGATTTTAGAGCTCATTTCTGATCAAAAGTTCCTCCTTACAATTTTTTTATGATTTAATAATGATTAACAGGACGTTTCCATTTGTTTTCGTCACGTCACGAGCGTCACGTCACGGTGGGGTTTTTGAGCGTCACATCACGATCGAAATTGCACCATCGAAATTATATCACGTTACTATGGTGGTTGCGAGCGTCACAATTGGTTTCCCCAATTGGCGAATCATCGCAAATAAATAATATAAAAAAATATCTCGATATTTTTGATGCATTAATGAGCTGCAAAGTTTCGATTGACGGAAATTTTGGCGAAACAAGCGTTAATCGTTATTAAATGATCTGACTGTAGAACAGTAGGTCTACCGTCTTTTTTTATTTATAAGTAGTTGCTTTTAGCGAATTTCCGTAGAAAATGAAGCTATTGCAATGACTCGAAAAATCGTGAAATAAATTTTTGAAGAATTTTTTCATAGAAATCCGTTTTGAGGTATTCCTGAATATTGCATTTTTTCATATGTACACAGGGTGTTCGGTGTAAACCGAACAAAACTTCAAGGATCGATTTTAAAGCTCATTTCTGATCAAAAAATCCTCCTTGCTTTTTTTTTTTTTTTTTTTTTTTTTTTTTTTTTTTTCTTTTACATTTAAAATGTCTTAGTCGACGGGTCAACCGGAAATTTTGTTAGGTAAAGAAAAAACGTCACACAACCTACAAACAAGGTAGGTGTTGTTTTCTTTTGATTTTCACGTACAACCAAACCGTTGCTGGGGAAATGAAACTTCGTTAGTTCTCACCCGACAAAAATCGTTCTCCACTCGTTGGAAGGCTCTCGATTTATCACGCATTTCTTTCGAACTTGTTCTTCTATTCATGTCGTAGTTTTATATTTATTTATGTTATAAATGGATATAGTAAACAATGCCGCTTGTTTTGTTGTCACTTGGTTGAGAAGTTAATCTTGGTTATAGTAATTGTAGACGCGCTCCATAACAGAAAATTACCTACCTCTGAATTCATATTCGTGGAAGAATTGGGCGTCGTCGAGACTGGCTTACAACAAATTCAGTAATTGAGAGTCAATAATTTATTATTTAATGTTTTCTAATTGTCATTTTATTTAAAACAATAAAAAACATTTATATTACTGAGAAATTTTCAATGCTCATAGCTCTTCTTTCATAAGAGAGAAAGTACGAGCGGCCTACCGCGTTTTTCGCTTTGTTTTTGAGTTATTTAATTTTTAAAATTTTGTTCATGATTTGTAACTGACATTGAAAAACGGGCATAAAATTTCCTCATTTTTCAGAGTGTTTCCAAATTTGAGGATGCTGTCGGAAACTCCTTAAAATTTCCTATAACCCTGATATAAAATAAAGATTTGTCAGTTAGTTTTAATCGGTCCAAAAAAATTTCAAAGTAAAAAATTACAAAAAAATTTTTAACGGAGTTTTTCTTCCATTTTTCTGTTTCCTGTAGGATGGTAATTTTCCGGTGTGCGCTCTTCGGGAAATCTTCCTTAAACTTTGGAAGGGTTTAATCAATTTTACTTTTGCTTTGCTGATCGGGGAAGAAAACGTGGCTTTTTCTATGAAATCAAAGGTTTTCGTGAAAAATGACCCCAAGGAACATGAGAGTTCGGGGTCGGTTTCTACGTATTTTTTCACGCTAAACTAAATTTGGAGGACGTAAACAAACGAGGTGCCAAAATTCGTAGATAACACATCATAACAACTCATTCGAATCGCCCAATCAGTGTTTTAGCAATGTCGGAGGTGTCAACAAGTATCTGCCGTTTTGTCCGAAAGATATTATTAATACACGGTTTCACGTACAGCTTTGGAAAATTATTAAAAAGAACCTGTGCTGCAAGGTGAACGTGTAAGGTAAAAATTATTATACTTACCGGTTAAGGGGAAGCCACTCCCTATTTATCCAAATTATATATATAAAGGAATTGACTGATTTATATTTTTGAGATCCGACCAGATCACCAAACTACAGCTCACCACAACCACATCTTTCAATCTATTTGTCCACCTAATCTATATTTTACTATAAACGTTCAGTGAGTGCCTCCGATATGTGCCAATTGAAAATATAAAAAAAAATTGACTAGATAATTATGAATAATTTGATGAAATGGCGATGACTATAACATTGCTATATAGATAGATAGTTTTATTTGCCATCACACATAAGTGCATAACAATAGTCAAATCAAAGTTAGCAAGTCAAAATAATTAATGTACAATTTTTAAATGAACAGATTAGGACAAATATAAAACAGAATATTGACAGCATCGGGAGAGAGGGGTGGCATCGGCTATCGGAGACATGGGGTGCAGTTAGAAAGCATTAGGAATTGGACGGTGCCGGCATTTGGATAGTTCCTGGTGAATGTATGCTACCCCTCGCCAAATGATGAAGATTTTGTATGGAGCCGTCTTTGTGTTAAACTCAATCTATCAATGACTTTGGAAGGTGTCTACACTCATTGTGGGAGAATGTTACTTATTAGTTTGGCATAAATAATGATGTTCGGCACTAATAGTTATGGTATATCACTCGTTTTGGGATCTGAGGAGTATAAATCATTGAGTAAAAGCGTGGTAATAGATCCTATCCTGTCAGTTAGTCGACGTTCTCTGTTGCGGCTCATGGTATGACATGTCAAGAGCTCCAGGCTCTGAGTGGCGCCCTCCCTAAAGGTCAGCTGGCTCTAGATATGGCATGTGGTAAAAGCGGTTGTAAGATTTTGGTTAAGAACAAAATCCGAGACTACTGCTGCGCTGGATGGAATGGAATTTACGATAAGTAGATCCGATTAGAAGCCAGCAGCTTGTGACCTTGAGAAACAACAATCAAATATAGTGGGGACGGTGTGTGAATAGTTCCAGGAGACTGTATACCATGAAGACTCGCCAAATTTTGAAGATTTTGTATGACAACGACTTTCTGTTAAACTCAATCTACCGAATTTGGGAATAATCAGACAAAGTATGTTGGAAGATACTGACACTCAAAGAGAGAGAACATTATTTATTAGGCCTAAATGATGATGTTAGGCAATAATAATTTACGGCGATATGCAATCGTCAGGTAAGCGACAAAATGTCCAAAATTGACTTTTTGCTATCTTTGGATTCGCCTTGTTGAGACGTACCATTCTCTTGCGATCCCATCACCCTTCCATTATGTCTTAAACGAACTATTCGAGAAAAAAGTGAGCGACAATCACTGTCTATCACCTCGTAAGCGCCATCTTATATTTCGAAATCAGGTAAGCGACAATAGTTCGTTACGCAATTGGTTGACAACAGTAAATTTCGCAAATACCTGTTAACCGATAATATTTGCGTCCATTTTTGGTCTGAATGGTACTTATTGGTTATTGCAAAAGGACTATCCACTCGACCGAATACAGTATTCCTTATTCAGCAGCACTCGAAGAGCCGACCGGTGTCACGTAGAATAATTGCAACTACGAGAATGTCGACTTCCGAGTTACATCAGGTAATTCAATGCCTTGACGTAATCACAACCAAACCTCAAAACTGCGACTGCATTTTGAAGGAACATACAAATGTTTTGAATACACAGGTGCATGCTCTGTCGCAAGAAATTGCTAACAGCCAAGAAACTATCTTGCTCATACAAAAAATTAATGAGAGAATTGACAGTATATTCGCAGAAGAAAATCTAGCATTATCTGAAAAAATAATACGAAACAGAACCTCCGGCACACGGACAACAGTAACGATCTTATTCTTCATTACGTTCTAGAAGAGAAAGAAAACATGAACATTCTCAAGAGGAAGGTGATGGACATTTTTAGAACGGAATTAAATTGCGATCTTGAGGATCATTAAGTTATAGGAGAACTTACTTTAAGACGTTTAGGCACCATCCAACTTTCTAGGAAGTACGTTGGAGGATTCTACATCTACTGGGTCAAAAGTGGAGATTAATCTGAGTACCCCCCCTCCGTCCCCTCCCAACATTTTCAGAAAACAGGCCAAGAAGAAGATGAAAATCTACAATAGATAGAACATCAACACCACTTTGGAGATTTTTGCAATGACTCGGGATTATTATTGAAATTTGGCAGTGGAGTGTAGGCATTATTGATTGTGATCCATGTTAACTACGCAGTGCTCATTTATTATACGTAAATTATGTAGACATATATAAGTAATTATTTGATACATCATACGTAAAAGTCTAACATTGTTTGTTGTTGCAAAGTGAAGGCAAGATATCATGTGCTATTTTTTAATATGTATATAAGGAACTCCTTGTAATACTTACGGGTTATACAATAGAATTGAATTCCTAGGTTTGAAATCCGAGTGGTATAGCATAATTCGTTGACTAAAACCGAGGAAATGAATCTCGTCCAGTCAGATTTGTGTTCTCTTGCGTTTCAGTAGTTCTTTTTTTGGTACTTTTCCGTTATCCCCCCCAATCTGTTTCACGACTTTCGCGACTGTTTCACGCCCGCCCGATGTTTCTAGGCATTCCTTCTTTCTTAGATTACATATTTACGTAGAATTGGTGACAATTTCAAGCTGTGGGAAGAAATTATATTATTTAAAAAAAAAAGAAGGAAAAAAAGAATTAGGTACCGTGTTTTCAGAAGTTGCCGATGTCGGTGATGATATGTTGAAACAAATTGGCGTGGTTGTGGTATGATTGCCTCCACATCAATTCGCACAAGTAGAATGCACATGAATTCGCACAAATAGATCAGAATGCTGAGTCAATCCCTTAGTAAAAACACAGATTAGTTGGACATGTAGGTCAGAATGATGTGTATACTTTGGCGGTCTGGATGCTCGCAAGCTCGCATCTCAAAAATACATGACATAACATATCTAAGTAAGAAGTAATGCCTAGAAACATCGGGCGGGCGTGTTGAAGACAAATTGACGGGGGGGGGGGGGGGGTATAACGGAAAAGTACCGAAATATCCACGGTTAGTTCACTAGACGGTACCTGTCAATCTGAAGGCGCTTAGGGAAAACCCAAGGAGCGCTACGTCACTGGTCCCCTCTGCCACCTTTCACTCGCCCTGTGCATTGCGCTTATACCCTCATTCACGTTTCTAATTTTGTTGGTGAGTGAAGTTTTTAAAAATGGTTTGCTGTGCCATAGCGACTTGTTCGAACAAAGACGGTGAGAAAAATCCTGGACTCCATTTTCTGAAGGATAAGGAGACGAGATCTAAGTGGATTGTGGCGTGTAAGCGTGCAGACTCTTTCAAGATAGATAAAGCTCGGGCATGTTCTACTCATTTTGATCAGAGTGATTATATAAGCGTGATTTGAGAGCTGAGTTACAAAAAATTCCTCCGAAATTTGATTTGAAACCGGGTACAGTACCACACCTGCTTTTGGGTAAATCTCCTGCGACAATAACCATATTGACAGCTTTTCTTAACGATGATCGCAAAAATCGATCGGAAAAACGATCCATTCGCAAGGGAATTCAGACTGTTCTGAGTTCCGAAACGGAGACCGATTTAAAACTTGTTGAAAATCAATGAAAATCCAAAAAATTCATGAACTGTGTACGGGAAATCGGAGACAAATTTCAAAAATTTTACGGGAATTTTATTTGTCAGAAGGAGTTTTTTTCTCGTCTAATTGAAGTCGTAAAACATAAGAATCCCGGGATTGATGATTTCGTAGTTTCGTGCTTTGTTAGGACTCGAACATTTATCAGAATGAAGAATATAAATAAGTTACGAAAGGAAAAAAAACTTTTGAAATCAAGAAAACGGAGTGCCAGTGAAGACAGAAAAAAATTCAAGAGAATGAAGAAACTAGTTGGATCAATTTGTATTTTTGTGTTGTTATTATTATTACCTACCTATTATGTACCTACAATCAAAGTTTACCAAGGAATTGTTATATTTTACTTCTAATTTTTTTTTAAATAATCAAAGTAAATAACTTACGTAGAATTAATGTAATTACCTATCTGTAATTAAGTATTTTTATTTCATTCATTATTCTTGAATATTCTCTTTTTTAGCCTAGATAACTACCTTGCAAACTCGTTTGCCTCAAAGTAACAATAATATATGTTCTTTTCTCCGTAGATAAATTAGGAAAAGATGATCTTTCTGTTTTTTTCTCCATCTAATTTCTAAAAAACCAAATTTTAAACTAGGTATAGTACAGAAAATAGCTTTCAATAACAATCTATCGAAGAATAGTTGATGAAATCATCAGTAGAGTTACTTAAAACGTTTGTTTTGCACTGATTCCGTGCGTATTCGAGAGGCTTCCGCAATGGTAGAGGGACCACCTACGCCATAGGCCAAGAGCCCCCGGCGTTGACAGGTACCGTCTAGTAAAGTAACCGTGGAAATATCTATACCTTGGTTTGAAATCCGAGTAATATAGTATAATTCGTTGAGTAAAATCGAGGAATTGAATCTCGTCCAGTCAGATTTGTGTTCTCTTGCGTTTCAGTTGTTCTTTTTTCTTATCTCTCACGCCGACTTTCTCTGTTTCCCAGGGTGGGATTCCGGCTCAGGTGATGACATGTCAAGAGCTCCTGGCTCTGAGTGGCGCCCTTAGCGCCGCCCTCCCCACGGGACAGCTGGCTCTCGATTCCCTCTTCAGGTCACTGAGCAAAGGCGTCCTGCACCGCCATTTCACTTGGACGGACACGGAGCTCACTCTCCGGCCTATCGTAAGTGATCGACTTAACTCTCACTTAAGTGGGACATTAACAACAGTTAACCTCAGGGCTTTATACATTCATTTATCAATCATAATTTATTGAATGTTAATAGTGAAATTTTCCTCCCGCATTCTCTTTCTCAATTTAAATTCAAATAGACAATGAATGAATGAATGAGTTTTATTCCTTCATGATATACAGCACAATATAAAATAAAAGATAATATATCAAATTAATCAGTACTTCTATACATAAAGAAAATGAACTTTCATGGTTGAATGACAAATATACGTATATAGTATTATATTATAAACTAAAAATTATTAGGTTGAAGGGTATGCATGCCTGTAAGCATAGCTTGTGGCGGCATGCATGAGCCAATTTCGTCATGTGAGACTATAACAATATATATATATATATATATATATATATATATATATATATATATATATATATATATATATATATATATTACAGGAATTACTTAATTATTGCCAGTGAACTACTATATTTTATTGTATGTTTTTGATATTATTTTTGAATAATTAATTAAAAGAGAAATTTGGATAGTTCAAGATGAAATAAATATTTGAATTTAAGAGTTAGGTTTTCAATAACTTAGTGAGCATAAGAAGGGTGTTTTCATTTTGAACTGGACTTGATTAAAATGTCTTCGGCAGTACAATACAATATCGGCACCCTTAAACGTATAAGGACACAGTCACCAGACAATGAGTGATAAAACCACCAGATTTTCACAGTTTCATATTAATAAATACGACGAAACATTCCAATCTCAAGGGTACCTTCTGGGATGTTGAGGAGGCCCCAAAACAGGCAAAAAAATGAAGTACCGAACCTCTACATATAAGCTCTGACGAGGCCGATAATGGAGAAAGCGCTAAGCATTAAAACATTTTTAAATATTTGAGAAGCCTACTGTGAAACTATCTCAACCCTCAAAAACTACTACCGAGCTCACTCTCCGGCCTATCGTAAGTGATCGGCTTAACTCTCACTTAAGTGGAACATTAACAACAGTTAACCTAAGGGCTTTATACATTCATTTATCAATCATAATTTATTGAATGTTAATAGTGAAATTTTCCTTCCGCATTCTCTTCCTCAATTTAAATTCAAATAGACAATATTGACACCCTTAAACGTATAAGGACACAGTCACCAGACAATGAGTGATAAAACCACCAGGTTTTCACAGTTTAATATTAATAAATACGACGAAACATTCCAATCTCAAGGGTACCTTCTGGGATGTTGAGGAGGCCCCAAAACAGGCAAAAAATTGAAGTACCGAATAAATAAAAAATTTAAAAAAACTAAATAAGCTCTGACGAGCTAAATAGCGAGCTATATAAGCTCTGACGAGGCCGATAATGGCGAAAGCGCTAAGTATTAAAACATTTTTAAAAATTTTAGAAGCCTTCTGTGAAACTATCTCAACCCTCAAAAACTACTACCGAGCTCACTCTCCGGCCTATCGTAAGTGATCGACTTAACTCTCACTTAAGTGGGACATTAACAACAGTTAACCCAAGGGCTTTATACATTCATTTATCAATCATAATTTATTTCTGCGCGTGAACAACGAAATTTACTCTCTATTTTTTCAATCAATTGAAAAACGGCTTTTACCGATTATTTAAAATTTAGGACCAAACTCCCAAGTGAACAGTTTCTGAACAGTTTAGTGTGTTACTAAGCACTTGATCCATTCAGTTCCTAAATACCCCCTGTTCATTTCCGACTGCAGTCTAAACTAGCACGGTTCTTGATTGTGTGCGGTGAAATTCGCTCTTGTAGATTGTTACACCGCGAAGTCAATGAAATACCCCCCCCTAAGATATCAAATAATCAAGATATTTAGAGTGAATTTAGGAATTATTCAAATCTTGTCACTTGTCTGTGACGTAGGCAGTATTTTGTGTTTTCTGCCATTCAGTCTGATTAGTTGAATTAAGAAAAATTAGATGTTAACAGAAAAATGTTCTAAAAACTCGAGCAAAATTACACAGAGTGGAACGCAGCACTATAGTTAACATACATTGATGAAATTAATCAAAATCAGACTTATTTATATGTAATTATTTAATTTTCACTGATATTTGATTGAAATAGTTTGATTTGATCTTGAGCAATGGTTCCCAAGCATCAGAAACATCAATCTTATGCCTCCAAATGTGTTAATCAATATATAAAACAGTTTGCCGACCGTACCCAAAATTCTAAAATCATTGACAAGACTTCCTATGCAAGGACACTCCTTAACTGCCTTTAGTACTCTACTTGTAATATGTTAACTATATACTCATCTTAGTCAAATAAAATGTCGTCCTTTATTGTTCGTTCCATTCTAGGAGAACACTGGGGAGCAGAAACAGCCTGGTTGCTTCAGAAAGGGCTGTTTGTGCTTCAGGTACTGTTTCTTGGCGGGGATTCGCAGAAGTATCAAATCCTTGGTCGATCACAAGCTGTTTCAACAAGGCATCCTATTAGCCATCCTCATAAACACCCTGAGCATGGGCATTGAACATCACAATCAAGTATGTCGAATTCACTAATAAGCGTAATAATTTAAGCTAAGGTATTAATTTAATTTGGTTTTCGGTTCTATCACGAGCTAAATACGATATTTACAAGCTGACGTTTTACTACACAATGACAATATAATCAAGTATACTGGTCACATTCAAAGATTCGTTTTTGTATTAGAGTGCTGATGAACCGTCCCGCAACTAGATTCTAAAAGTGATTGATTTCAAAATTACTGCAGTTTTCAATCGATTCGGTAGAATTATAAATTTTAACCTCAGAAAAGTAGAATTTCAAAGGAATGAAACGCTGCACGTTGTTTATATGCCTGAATATATAGTACATCTTCTTACAGGTATTTCTGTTGTTTAGTTGTGGTTAAAGGTATGGTGAGGCAGTTACACGTTTAATGATATAGAGGTTATAAATATTAACAGTCACATCGACTGAATCAAGATAATCAATTTTTGGCGCATCTTCTTTTAAAAAATGCGCTATTGTATCCACTTTGTCCGTTTATGAATGTATGTATGCATTAGTATCCTCGTAAAAGAGCTTTAACTCGAGAACGGCTGGACCGAATTTGACGGGACGGGCCGCAAAATGATCAGCTAGTCATTTAAAATTAAGTATTTGCAAAAATTTGCATTGATAATTATCAGCGTGGGCTAATTTAGTGATTCGAAAAATTCAATTTCTTAGCTATTTATCCTACAAAGCTGAAATTTGGAACAGAGCCTCAGTGAGACAGGTAGAATATGATTTTCACTTACCGAACCATCCAAATCAGCTGTGTGAGGTCTTAACACTAATTTCTATGCCATTTATCCAACGATGCTGAAATTCGGAACGGGACCTTTGTGAGATAGCTAGAATATGATTTTCATTTACCGAACCACCCCACTCAGCTAATTGAGTTCTTGACGCTAATTTCTAAGCAATTCTTATTTCTTCATTCCTTGTGAAACACTTATTATACCTAAAATAAAGTAAATACAACTTACAAAATAGTATGCCCTTTGTTGCTATTTTGGTCATGTTTCAGCCGGAAGAACTAACTGCTATAGTCGAAACCAGTAACATCGTGTTTTCTTCTATATTCGCTTTGGAAATGCTACTGAAAATCATTGCTGAAGGCCCATTTGGTTACATCAGCAACGGCTTCAACGTTTTCGATGGTGTGATCGTTGTTTTGAGGTAAATCGTAGTTAATCAATTCTGCACGTAAGACCCTCATTTGAACTGGATTTTTTTCATGTGACAATCAGTTAGAACCTGTGAATTCAGCCGTTCTAGCTCTAAGCATTTCTTCAGTCCTCTTTCATGAAAATTCTGTGACTGACACGTGCAAAGTCACACCATATTTTGTTTTGTTACACGTTCTGAAGGTTCCCATCCAACAAAATTCCAGCCACGGTTTTAGTTATTTAAGTTTTGCTCAAGTTTGACCACATTCGAATCATTAAGGCATCTTCATTACGAACAACCATTTTCAACCTAATCTTCAAACATCAAGCTGAATTTTACCATTTTAACCAACTATTTTACATTTAACAAATGTTACCCATTAGTTCAGCACATTCATTGTCATTTTGGCACATTGTAGTGCTCAAAGATTTCTACCATTTGATTTCATCCTTTTTAGGAAATAAGTCATTTGTGCAGTTTTGCACATGAGTCTTTTTTGCCCGTAAACTTTAATTGTTTTCTGATTTTGTAGCCTACAACAACCTTTTGTACAATGATATTTCGCAGTGAAAGCAATTAGATTAACACCATTTTGTTGCCCTTTCTATCGCCTTTTGAGCGCATTTTTTGTTTTGATACATTTTTACCGTTCAAATTTATGATAAATAATCTTTTTCTGGATAATATTATACTTCACAAATACGTGAAGAGAGATTTCAGCAGTCTCACTTAGCACACTTGATAGTGCTTGTCCTGCTGTGATGCTTGATATTTAGCGAAAGAACGGAATTTTTTCATCTTAGTTCAAAAGTCATATGCCGTCTAGAATGATACACACACACGCGCAATTACTCCCATACATTTAATTACAAAAATTCGGGAATCGATTCTGAATGCTCCAAAATGGTTTTTCATGAAGACGATGTTCATAAACTTACTCAATTTTCTGGAATGTTAGAGTCAATAGTTCAGTTTTATTTGAAAACTTGCTAAAGTACGTAAAGCCCTTTCTAGAATCTAGTTTGTCTGGTATATTGTTTTCATATAATGTCTAAATACCCATGTCATTTATGTCTAAAGTTTATAACGTTGCTAAACATCTTCTCCAGCGTGGTTGAGCTGGGACAGACTTTCCTCGGCGAAAAAGGTGGGAGCTCAGGTCTCTCCGTCCTCAGGACTTTTCGCCTTCTAAGGATCCTCAAATTGGTAAGATTTATGCCCAACTTGAGAAGACAGCTCGTCGTCATGCTTCGAACTATGGATAACGTTGCAGTTTTCTTCTCGCTTCTAATTCTCTTCATTTTCATATTCAGGTAAGCTGCATCCTCACGTTTCGTCCGTGTTCGAGCTGTTTGCCATTTACCTGTCTCTATTACGATTTTTATCGTCGTTGATTATTTTTTAATTAGTGACCAGAATGAAATTAAATTTGAAAAAAAAAAAAAAAACTTTATTTTGAACAAACAAAGTGATGTGCCCACCTCGTGGGTTGCCCAATGGTAAAGTCAACTATGGCAAAATCTATTTTTCTCAATCTCATATTTTTTATTACTAAACTATTGCTTAAATAATATCGAAACCAAAAGATATAAATTCATGAAAAAATTATACAGGGTGAAACACAAGCAGTCCGTTTGGTTATTAAAATTATGAAGAAAAAATATCAGAAAGGAACTCTAATAATTTTTTTCACGTTGAATTACAGAATAATACAATATGCAGAATGGGCATGTGACATTTTTGGACTCTACCGGTGGTATGCAGGAACGGGAGATGCTGCAAAGATTTCCGTATGGCCGCGTAGGTTCCCGAACAAAGCACCCATAATGGTTGACACCCGACATACTTTCCTTCCTGCTTACAGACTTAGGACTGCCTAATACACTACAGGAGAAGGCATGGTTAGAAGTGCGTCAAGCTACTTGTTGAAATACGCAATTTAGTCAAACTATATGCTTCATCTGTCAATGAGTGGGATTAAATTTGAAGCTGTCTGTCTTCACGAATTGAATTCGGATGATTTCCCCCTGTCTTGTACAATTCTATCATCCGCTGAATATCTTGCGACATGTGGGCTTCACGCTTCGCCTGCTTCCTCTCATTTGTGCTGCGAATATTGTTGTATGTTACCGCCTGGACAGATTTCAACTTCTCAATAAAGTGATAAACGTTGGAGTGAGCAATGGTGAGTTTTCTGTTCAGTTTGCCGTGACATTGCAGCAATTGGTCGTTCGGTCTGAAACACTGAATTCAGCCCAAATATGAGTAGGAGACCCGCAATCGGACTCGAGTAATTGTCGTGGATGGAGTCGAAGAATCGGTCTAACTTCTTATGCACTGGTTTTAACGCCATCAACTCATCGTAAAGTAGTGCTGCATATCATCAGGCTGGGGAAGAAGTAAGCCGAAAACAGCCTCAGGACTTTTCCAACTTCCAGATGGGATACTTCGCGGCCACTGGGGTATTTGACTGGGTATTGCGGCCATCCGTTTCAGTCGACGGGTACCTTCACGGTGACATCCGTCAGAACGACCCTTAATCCTTAGAGGGCCTCAAAGCATTAGAGAGCTTCTCCCCAGTAAAAATTCCTGATGCGCAGACCGCCCTTAGTTCGAACTTTGAAGGGGCAACCTTACTCTGGAGGGTTGCATCTCTAATGACCCTCGAACTCTCGTTCAATGCAAAGACGCAATCGAAGGTTGCCCCTCCGAATTTCATCCAATCGCATACCCAGACTTCAGGAACTACCCTCTAAACTTTAGGGTGTTCATGCGGTCCCTCAAGTGTCTCTCCCCGCTGTAATCCGTCAAATTTTTACCTGAGACGCTTGTGATGTTCCACCTTCCCACCCTGTAAGAATTTAAATGCATAAGAGGTTGAAAGGATATACACATTTGATCTATAAAGGTTTAATGTTTCTAATCCGTTCCAATTTCCACTATATATATATATATATATGGCTGTAATGGATTTAATGTTCCTAATCCGTCGCGATTGTCACCTAAGATGGTTGGGAAGTATACAATCCTTTCCAACTTCCCTCTCTGTTTGGAGAGTGTAATTTTCCAAAAGGTTAAGAAATATATACATTTGATCTGACTAAGCTGTAATGGATTCAATGTTCCAAACCCTTGCCAATTTTCATTAACGATGCTTGGGAAGTTTACAATGCTTTCCACCTTTCCACTCTGTTTGGAAATTGAAAATGTTCAAAAGGTTAAGAATATATAGGTAACATAATTTTATTTGAGGGTTTAATGGATTCAATGTTCCTGATCCGTCCCAATTTTGAAGTGTGCAGTATTTCACTAGCCAACAAATTTCATAATCTTTCTTGAATTTCCAGCATCAAATTTTATCCATCCACATACAACTCCAAAAACCCCTTGCATTATCAACTGTGATAACATTATTTTATTTGTCAGAGACTGCTAAAATATACAAGAACCTCTATTGTACAATAAAAATATATAGTTTTCCTGACATATTAAAATTTATTGGTAAACACCGATTTTCAATATTTATTAGTCAACACATGGAAAACTATTGGTACACTCCACACTCAACAAATTGTGAAAGACGCTAATGCAATATTATATTTAATATCATTCTGGTCACTGCTTTCTTTTGTTTGAGTTTGTTTCGGACATGCCAATACTGCAATGTTTTGCGCAAAATCTTTTATTGAAATGAAACTTGCAATTCGGAATCACTTTCAATAAATTATTATCCTTTATTTTCTAATGTTCCTTCAGAAAATTCTCTAATGTTTGTTTTTCTTCAGATACATTTAGGTTGAGATAGGCTGCAAGGCTTGGTGGCCAGACCGCTTGAGCTGCGTCAACCCTTTTATTTCATTTAATTTTAATTTTTACTTTTCAAATTCATCCCAACACTGAAAATTAAAGGGCAGCATTTTCGGACCATTCTTAAAACTATGTTGTATCCGGAATGAGCTTCAATTTTTCTTCGGGCGGGGTGAGGTTTAAATTGAGATGATAATTGGTATTAAATAGAGTTGTTCTTTTACTGTACGTACTCAGTGCAGAGCATGCAGTGCTTGCAACTGTCGTACGCTCTCATATATTAATAGCATTACGAATCAAGTTAACCCTTTTACAAACTAATTTCACCCTATGAACAATCAAATGCATCCTTTTACAAACCAATTTCACCCTTTTACAAACCAATTTCAACCTTTTACAAATCAGATTTACCCTCTTCGAGTAATGCGAGAAATTTGTTTAATTATTAAATAGGAGCAAGTACTAAGTGACATTTCTTTTTAGTGAATACCACCCAGTATTCCTTCTCTCTGTGATAAGATATTCGTTCTCTGTATTAAGGATAATTTTGTCAAGATTTTTCAATTGTTGAAGTGAACATTATAAACACACACACAAACATACATATATATATATATATATATATATATATATATATATATATATATATATATATATATATTATTTTGAGGAGTTACAGAAGGTTGGAAAAAGATAGGAAACACTTAAATAAACTTACAAATTTGAGAGAATATTTCGCTGTGTCAGCGTCGTCAGCTCTAGACTGACTCTAGCAGACTAGAGCTGACGACGCTGACACAGCGAAATATTCTCTCAAATTTGTAAGTTTATTTAAGTGTTTCCTATCTTTTTCCAACCTTCTGTAACTCCTCAAAATAATATTACACGCGAGTGTTTTCATTTTTCATCAAAACTATATATATATATATATATATATATATATATATATATATATATATATATATATATATATATATTATTACACCTATTTTGTCGTATTCAATGTACCTATTCAATGTATTCATTCCTTTTCTTTGCCCTTCAACACATTTCTCGCATTGCTCAAAGGGGGTGAATTTGATTTGTAAAAGGTGAATCTGACTTGTAAGAGAGTGAATTTGACTTGAAAATGCTCTACATGAATACATATGTGTATGCGGTCAGAGGATTCCAATTATTACATTATGAGTCTCATTTTTAAGAAGTACGGACTCGTGCTTCAGATGGAAGACTTGTAAGCTCTGTTATAGTTTGAACTCTTAGGAAATCCATATTTGAGCGTTGCAGTTATGTTTCACGTATATGTTACGTTTACCACCAACTTTGCCTTCTGAAATTGCCACCTTAGATCGATGACATAATGCCGACGAGCATCACTCCATTGAAACGCCGTGCATTTGCAGGTGAAAACAATAACATTATTATCTTTCAAAACGATAATCTGCTTAAACAAGTCAGAAGGTAGGTTCCATTCCTTTTATCGTCCAAACTTGCCTAGGAAGAATAAGTAGGTATTTTCGAAAGTTGCAAGATATTCTTTATATTTTTTTCATAAAATATGCACGTGTGGCCATGAGCAAATCTGAGATCTCTCTTTCATAAATATTTCACCATTCTCTTCATGATTCATTCAAATCGTTAAATCGTGGGTATCACAGATCTCTAAACCGTACTCAATAAATTCCATTGACAATGATTGGTAGTTTCTTGCGCGAACTTGATGGCTGGAATCGCCAAACTATCCTAAAATCGTATTCCAATTCCACATAATTTTGAATCATGTTGGCTCATGATTATCAATCAATAATTTTGACGCTGTTTCTTCAACGAAGTGAGAAAAGTAAGACTCTGCAGAATTATCTATTGCAACGTTCCATAAGTTGGAGAGTTCAAACTATTACAACACTTTAAAGTTTAAGGACAACAACTTTACAATTTATGGAAAGAAGGACCTTTTTTTAATTTTTGTAAGAATTATCTATTCTCTGAACTTTAAACCGCAAAGAAGTGGCTTCTTTTTTCAAAATATATTTGCTATTAGCAAAATTTTCATTTCAGCCACCATTTGAGTGATTAAACAAATTTCATTTTCAATCAATCCAAGTACAAAGTAATAAATAGTTTAACTTAAATCGATGGAAGATTCTCATGAAATAATATTTCATTCTTTGACAAACCATAGCACAATTACGTATGTAGTTACTGAACAACTTTTTTGTTTTCGATTCAATCAAAATATTCTCAAATTAAAATGAATGTCCAATACTCCAACTGAAACTTTCAGTGTTTGTTGTCGCTAATTTATGAAATGAAGGAAGATGAGAAACTTCACTGTCATTTCATTTAGCAAACGTTTTCCGTCACAGCTCATAACAGTAATGTTTGGATAAGAAGATCGATGCTCATTGAATTGAGAGCACTCTGCTGACGTAGAGTTCGTCTTACAAAACAAGATTGGTTTACTCGTAATTCAACGTTATGAAAGTTTTCCGTCTAAATAAAAGACAGACGGCGGGGCGTTCAGTCTATAAATTCCTCTTGATAAACCTCATCGCCGAGTTTCCACTTGGAGGATGATTTTATTTTACGAATCTTCATACTTTGGGAAACACTCCGACACCGTTTGAAAAGTTTGAAACCTATTTCGTCGACAAGTTTTGAAAAGCAATTTGAAAATGCTGAACTCTCAAAAACACTTCAAACAAAAGTCCCTCCAACCTTCATCCCTTCATTTTTCTCAGCTCTCTTCTTGAGCTATTCGACTTTTTTCTTTATTCTTAATTTGCTGCCACCTCTTTTAACGAAAATCGTCTTTCGATTCATCTGATGCCCTTTTATTTTTCATCCAATCTGGACCAAAAAAAGTGGTTTTCGTAGGTGACACAAAACTTCTATGACCCATCAGAAGAAAAATTATTATTTGTTATGATTATTTTACCCTAACTTTTTTTTTCAAAATTGATGAGGCAGAGGTGACACATATTATGCCTTCTGAAGGTGACAGTGGGTACTAAGTTCGTCAATAAACAATATGGACGATATGCTGTGATGCAAAATGAAATTGAATCGACAAAATGTTTTTACTCAAGAAAATCAACAGAATACTCGTGTATGAAAGATATCATTTAATGGCACAACTCCTAATGCTTCAAAAAACTCGAAATGTGGCTTTAATATTATGTTTATTTCCTGTCTATGTTGGTAACCAAGACTTATAATGTTGGTTGATCGCATCAAAATGTTAGTAGAAAAAATTGTGTCATATGTTTTTTGTAAACTTTATCATTGTCCTGTGTGTCATGGGTTAACTCCGAGCACAAATGATGGCACGTTCGTTTTCCAATGTAAATATTTCCTTTACAAATAGTACATTGTAAAATTTGAAGGAGATTTTGCAAATGTGGAATTTAGGTTGGAAGTGGGTAACTCTTCTGAATTCGAGATTTCCATTCGTGAGAAATTGTGGCAATTTGTAAAAAGTTGTCTTCAATGCTCATACACTTAGTAACATTCTCGGTTTACTAGGACATAGTAATAGTACGTTATTCTGTTTTTGTTTTGTTTGTCAAATATCCAGTAAAAGCTTTTTATTGTTAAAAATGAGAACAGTGCTAACGAAAAGATTAAGATAACACAAAAGCTTCGAGGATTAAACATTTTTATTGGTGAATGACGGCTTGATATTTAGAAATACTGTACGTCCTTGTGATTCACCAGTGAAACGGTGGATACGAAAATTATATACGAAGTACACACTAGGTATACGAAATATACCATCCCATTTGTGATTTTCGTCACAGTTCTACCCAAACGAACATTTTTTGTAGAAAGTGGTCAGTATCACTCTTGATGGCTTTACTAGAGTGTAAACAATGAACAATGAAACTATCCGGCAAACATGAAAAATACTTAATTAGCTCTTGAAAGATTGAAAAAAAAATTAAAAAAATCAATACAAAAATTAGGGAAATACACAGTACAGATGCAAGCCACTATTAAGACATGTGTAGTTTTTTGTATATAAGTTGAGATCCAACATTATTGTCACAACCTCCAACGTACCAACTACAATTTCAAAGCAATATTGATAGATTCCACCGTAACAAATGTATATTATGCCATTTAGAAATGTGTGACTTTTCCCGTCTCATTCGAGAGCGCTAGCTCTAGTAGTTTCATTATTTTCGTCCAACTTTGATGTGTGAGGTTGATGAGACGCAAATCAACTCCAAAGATTAAAAGAGGCCATCAAGCATGCAAGAACGTTAAATTTCATCAATGGTATTTACTACAGCACAATCACAAATATACGAGTATAGGCCTAGGAAATTACCATCATGAAATTAATAGCTTCAAGTCCAATAGTGGTCTATATGCGTTTTCAAAACACTGTACATCTGCTTTCAAAAAAATTACTTATGATATCAATCATATTTTTATCAGAACAATGTTTATGGATCAGTATATCTCTATCGCTTCTCTATCTATACTACTTTATAAGAATGAAACTCCGTCTGTCTGTTTGTCTGTCTGTCTGTCTGTCTGTCCAGCCTGGCACCGCCAAACGGCTGGGTGGCAGGAGTGTACGAGTGTTGGGATATTCTTGGATTTCTCCGGAAGGGGGAATAAGAGATTTTAACATTTTCTACTCCCACCCGAACCATGGGGGGGGGGGGGGGGATGGTCCGCTGCCACATTAAAATTTGATCGAGAGCACTTCGTATGTGAGCAACAAAGTTACGTTTCATGACCCGTAGAACACGATGGTGCCGTCAAAATCGCTGAAAGATGCTGTCTTCCCGGAAAAATCAGCGAAAGAATGCAGGAAATGACGAAAAAATGCCCGCTATGGTTTTTTCCGCCTTAGACCGAGTTAATTTCGACGGTTTTGCTCGAGATTAGTTGAAGTTTCATTAGTTCCACATACTCCTACACACAGATAAATCTCCTTCAAATATTGTTTTTTATGATGTCATGTGAAAATAGGAACTGTAAATAAACGAATTCTTCATAAAACTGGAACTGCTAATGTAAACAGCTCGAGAGGGAACATACCCACGGTGGGGAACCCACCTAAATGATGGGGAAAACAAATACCTACAAATATTTAACATACGACAGTTCTGTTGGTACTGAAACGTTCTTAAAACTAAACTTTTCGTGGTTCCACATAAGGTGCCGCGTTTGGTAGTCATTTCCAACAGAAAAAAAAAGTCTGCCAAGTTGGGTGGGCAGTATAACTTCCTCACATAGAAAACACAGCAAATTATTATGCTACAATTCATTATTTTCGTTTTGCCCCTTTTATAAGATTTATTTGTTTATTTATTTTAATTATTATTTTTCCCCCATTTTCTTGGGATTGTCTATAGAAAAGGATTGTAAGCAATTTTCTAATTTTCCACCCACTCCCGGCCCATGGGCTGTAGGTCTCGATGGTATGGGGACTATATCAAGTCGAATCTATACATCCCACACTGAGCGAGCGAGAAAACCCACCCCTAGCGAGCGACGCAAGCAACATCCCCTACACACGTCGGATTTCAACAGGGTTTTTCCAACGAACTCGGGATGGACTATTTATATCCCATCTATACATCACATAAAATAATGGCCTACCTTGATTTATGATGAGCAGTCCAACTGAAATCATGGAATAGAATTGAAAACACATGAAAGTTGCTCCGAAACACTCAGTCCAAGATGGTATTTGTATTCACGTCGCATTCGTTGAACTCTCTAAAGACCGAAATGGAGCTCACAGCACATCTCTGGGGAAAATTATCACAGCACATTAAACTTAATCGTAGTTCTAATATTCCCGACGTTCTCACTCCTTTCGTTATTTGAGTTTTCACAGAATGTCCTGACACTCAGTTGGAAAAACGGCCAATCTAGGTGGGCGCATCTTCTAAACAAATAGTCCAAATCACTTGAAATTTCGAGGAAATGTTAGTAACATCATCCAAGTACGAGGATAAGGAGTGACGCGAAACCGGGTGGCCGCAGCCAGAATCTAATGAAACCACTTTCTGAGCTTCAACTCTCACCCTAATTGACATTACCTAGGTACTGACTGAAGTTTCGGGAAATTCGAAAATCCACTTTTTATTGCTGTAAATCGAAGTTGAAAACCATATTTGCCAGCTGCATCAGAATGTGCATATAAGTACCTACCTAAGTATAAACTGGACAATGGACTCAAAAGTAAATTGTAAATGTTCATAAATATCCCTTTCAATCTTTATTGATTAATACATATGGAATAATACATACTTTTGAGTCCATTGTCCAGTATATAGTAGGTACTTATATGCAGATTCTGATGCAGCTTGCGAATATGGTTTTCAACTTCAATTCACCGCAATAAAAAGTCGATTTTTGAATTTTCCGAAAGTTAATACTAAGTAAGTACATAATGTCGATTGGGGTGAGAGTTATAGCTCTGAAAGTGGTTTCTTCGATTCAGCATCACTTTCGCCACGGTCGTGAGCAACCCACACATCGAACAGCTCCTTTTTTGAAAAAGCCATTCAAGAAATTAAGGACTCAAAAGTAAATTGTAAATGTTCATAAATATCCCTTTCAATCTTTATTGATTAATACATATGGAATAATACATACTTTTGAGTCCATTGTTCAGTATATAGTAGATACTTATTTGCAGATTCTGATGTAGCTGGCGAATATTTCAACTTCAATTTACAGCAATAAAAAGTCGATTTTTTAATTTTCCGAAAGTTAATACTCAGTAAGTAATGTCGATTAGGGTGAAAGTTATAGCTCTGAAAGTGGTTTCTTCGATTCAGCATCACTTTCGCCACGGTCGTGAGCAACCCACACATCGAACAGCTCCTTTTTTGAAAAAGCCATTCGCCTGAAAAAATTCATAACAATTTAAAAATTAAGAAAATTATTATTCAATTTTTATTTAAAAGTTGATTTTTTACGCAGTTAACATTATTCTAAATTCAATTCCCAAACCGTGTGGCTCTGTATGATTATGATTTTTTTTAATAGATACTCTACATAATATAGTTTGAAACTAGACCTCTGGCAAGGTAAACAAACCCGAACAAAAAAGCTACCGACCTCCGAAAATGGGATTTTCACATATTTTAGCGCCCAAAATCGTTGTTGATTTTCCGGGTACTCCGAGATATTTAAAAATCTTATAAGTGTATATAAGATATAAACAATCTTATATACCTACTACTTACATTCATAAACGCATGGAAATGCGTCAAAAATATTCCCGGCTGCGTAGTGAGAGACGGCAGAATTAACAATGAGGGTCCAAATCTGTACTGCGTAAGTAGCCGCCATTTCGCCAGGGAATTAGCCGCATGTTTGAACCCGTGTTACTGCGTCGAATGTGATGGGCAATACGGGTTTAATCTAGTCAACCATCTATGAAAACAAGGTAATGTTCTTGGTTTAATCCGTTGATAAAAAAATGTGGGTCCAGTGTCCACCTAGATTGGCCGTTTTTTCCACTGTGTGACGTCGCGTCGTACCTACGCTTAGAAGCGACACGTAGATTGGCGCAGTGTTCAGTAATATTCCGCCAACACCACTCAAAGTCCTCGAGCTCCATTTCCCCGACGGCGATCTTTCCTTTCCAACCGGCATCCCGACCCATCTTCCGTTACCGTAGAGTTAGGGATAAAAGCTTTCAAGATATTTTTGACCGATTCCACTCAGAGCCTGGAACTTTATATTCTTCGTTCTGTTTTTCGCGCAGATTCTGCAGTATCAAAACCACGGGTGAAATGGTGAATTCACTTCATTTGATAAATTTATTGAACAAGAAATTGAACGGTTGGCGTACATCAGCAAATCAACAATTAATAAAACACATTTTCTTTCTGTCTTTAAAGAATTTTTTAGAGAACAAATGAATCTATGGCAGTTGCTTTAAAAATAAAATAAAATAAAATAAAACATTTGTGGAAATTTAATTTGAGGCATTCTGAAATGATTTCTGTTATAACAAGTAAAAGTAAAGTAAACAACCATTTCTGCTTTTCGTTCGACTACCTCGGGCATCTCTGACCTCAGCAGCAGTGAAAATTGTCGGTTTACTCACAACGATACTGTTCATCTCAATCTCGAAACAGCTGATGATTGACTTTTTGGGTTATTAGTTCTTTAATTAGGAGGCTTATGCGGGTTCATAATTTTTCCCCCTATCAGAGGTTCTGCTGGGCTGAAGCCTGAAGGACCTGGAGTAGTCCAAGAGTGGGGTCTTTAGTATTGTTAACGACCCTTTTTAAAATTTGGACAGCCCGCCCAACATCATCATGGAATTGGTATTACAAGGAACTGCTCACCACAATCTTTAAACTATAATCAATTGCAAAAATCTTCCATTCTTCACTCGTAAACTGGGATCCTGAATCGGAAAAAACTATTTCACGAATACCGAAGCGAGCGATAATGGTTTTCAGTTTCCATATCAACTCGGTTACGGACATGGTTGAAACATTGACCGCATCCAAATGACTCGAATAATAGTTCACCACAGCTGGGTGTGTACCCTTTTAGAATTCAAATTAATCGATAGCAATCTTTTGCCAAGGATGTAAGGGACTAGAGAATGTAGACGTCTATGTTTAGCACAAGTGTTACCATCATGTTACACCACCCAGAATTTTCAGAGATCGTTCACGTTAGCTCTTTGAAGCTCCTCTATGAATTAAATCGTCATCGGGTAGTTAGGTGCGCATACACGTGCTCAGACATGAATTTCACGAATGGTTATTTTTTCATAATCTAATTCTTCTTCTTGTATGGCACGACAACCCGTTAACGAGTCTTGGCCTCCTCCAGACAACTCTGTCCTGCGCTGTCGACCTCCAGCTACGAGTCTGAAGTAAGACAGCTGCATCGCGGTTAACACCGTCAATCCACCTAAGCCTCGGACGTCCAGCTCTTCGTGTAGAAAACACTCTACTGTCCAAAATCATTCTTGGGATCTCATCAGTTCCCATTCTTGCTATATGACCAGCCCATCTAAGCCGTCCTAGACGGACAAAACGACCGATATCGGGCTCCTGGTAGAGACTGTACACTTCCCTGTTTGTTCTTCTCCGCCATAGTCCATCATCATTGACAGGGCCAACAATCCGGCGGAGGATTTTTCTTTCAAATATGAGGAGGCGCTCCTCGTCAACCTGTGAGAGTGGCAATGATTCCAGGCCATAAGTGGCAACTGGCCGTATGAGTGTCTTATAGAGCCTCATTTTTGTAGCCCTCGATATAAGGCGGCTCTTCATTTGCTTGAGGAGGCTAAAGTAGCATCTCTCAGAGCAGGCTATCCTTCTTTTGACCTCCTCTGATACTTTGTTATCTTCAGTTACGAGAGATCCAAGATACAAAAAGTTTGGGACCCTCTCAAATGTGTAATTCCCAATCGCTATTTCTCCTGGTGTAACATTGGGTGGGGAAGGAGCTACCATATACTTCGTTTTCCCCTGATTCACGACGAGCCCCATCTGCTTGGCTGCAGCCTCTAGGGAGACAAATGCATCTTTCACAGCACTGACACTTCGCCCCACTATATCAATGTCATCGGCATATGCAAGAAGTTGCACCGTTCGGTTGATGATGGTGCCTCGAACATTCTTATTGCTTTTTCTAAGGCCAAGTTAAAAAGGAGGCACGCCAGCGCATCACCCTGTCGAACACCCTTTCGAGACTGGAAGGGGTCAGACAGGTCTCCCCGAATCCTAACCATACAGCTGACATTCGACATAGTAGCTTTCACTAGGCGAACCAGTTTAGGAGGGATTCCCATGTCCAGCATGGCCTTGTACAGTTTATCCCGTGATATGCTATCGTATGCAGACTTGAAATCAACAAACAAATGGTGCGTCTGAATTCCAAACTCAGCTCCTCTCTCCAGGATTTGCCGCAGCACGAATATTTGGTCATTTGTGGACTTACCCTGCCGAAAACCCGCCTGATAGTGCCCAAGCTCTTTTTCTGCGAATGGCAGCAATCTGTCAAAGAGGACGTTGGACAGTATTTTGTATCCACATGAAAGAAGAGAAACCCCCCTGAAGTTGCCACATTCGAGTCGGTCGCCCTTCTTATGAATAGGGCAGATTACTGAAGTATACCAATCCGAGGGCAAAGTCTCATTGTTCCAAAGCATAACGATCAAATCATGGAGAATTTTGGTTAATTTCTGCCCACCCTTCTTGAATAGTTCCCCTGGTATTGAATCCACCCCAGGAGCTTTGTTATTTTTCAGTTTCCTAATGGCGCGGGTTATTTCTTCTTCTGTGGGTGGGTCTGGAGCACCGTCTCTTTCATCAAGCATTGAGTTCTCCTCATCCTCAACTACTTCATCTCCATCTGGATTGAGCAGACAATCGAAATGTCGATTCCATCTTTGGAGGATGCTACCCCTCTCAGTCAGCAAGGAACCATCTTCTGCCTTACATGCGGTCACAATTGGCTTAAATCCTGCCCGCTCTGAATTCACTTCACGGTGGAATTTCCGTATTTCATTCCGGTCCCGCAGTTCTTCGATTCGTTCCATCTGCTGTTTCTTCCATCTTCGCTTCCTCTTTCTATGGATACGCTTCTTTTCATAATCTAATACTTACCTCAAATTCACACAAAATTGGAAGTCCGTTGGACGTTAATGTCAAGGTAATTAGCCATGAATTCCATCACAATGAGATCCTACGATACATAAATAAGCAGATGTTCAAATTATTGTTCGCCGTAGATTTTTGTTTAGGATTTAGACTTAAACTTACATAGATAATTTTAATACGCACAGACGAACGTTATGATAATTATACTCTTATACTTATCACATTATCAAGACGTACATGATTGTTCATTTTCTAATAATTTAGACACTTCCATGTTCGCTAATGTCGAAGACCACAATACACTACTCGAATGGAAATTTCGAATCGTGGGAATCTTATATTACGTGTAATCTATCCACTATTACCTAACACAGGTGGAATGCAATTATTTTGTTTTACATTGACCTAAAGGAGTATATTTCAAGTAAATGTGTCAACAACAGGTTCATTTAAGATTTTTAATCCGCCCTACAATCCCAATATTGTTTTCACCCGTGCAATGCACAGTGCACCCCACAGAGTGTAAATGTGTGTAAATAATTTATACAACTCACGAAGCAAGTGCCCACTCCACCTTCACCAATTATGTTTGTGATGCTGTTATATTCGAAGTTTATTTTGATTTCGTTTTTACTTTTGGTTTATACGCTTTTCTTCACTTATGATCTCGTGAAAACCCCCACTTAACAATAAACCCTGGGATGTACTTGGAGTACCTAGCCCTAAGCTCTCCAAACCAACTTCAAAATACCGTTATTTTTTCGAAGATTGCTTCTCTCAATAAAACAGGTGAGCGCACTAAGGATGGGTAGGGTAAGGGAACCAGTTATAGACACGAGACCAGTTATTGACAGTTGCGCCTTCAGGCTCCAAAAATAAGAATTAGGGGCCTCCAGTAAATTCCGGCTGGTCGTAATTTTTTACTGTGACTACTCAGCTGCAATTTCTCCTCGAAATCATGTCCTACGGAGAAAATCAACGGAATTACGAGACTTTTCGTTTTTCGTGTTAAGCTGTCGACGTTTTCTTGCGCAACTCAGTAAGGAGGTAAGTCGCATCCACGCCTTTTTGAAATCATATTCTAAGGTTGTTGAGACCAATCTTTTTCATCACACTCATCCTATTTGTATTTCAATATTTTTGAACTATAAAATACCTGAAAATAACTGAACCAAAGAGTTTAGGAGGATGTCGATAACTGGATCACGGATACACCAACTAGCCCAGTTATTGACACCAGTGTCTATAACTGGATTTTTGTTGAAATCTTTGTTTTTCAGCGAATTAAACACAGTTTTTTATTTGAAAGCGAAAGGTGTTGAAATCGTATCAAAGTTACGATGGGATCCAGTAATCGACAGGGGGTGTCAATAATAGGTTGAATTCGTAGTCAATAACTGGAGGATTCCACGCCATTTATAGACAGCAGGAAATACCAATTATTGACATGCCTAGGTAGCGTCAAGTTATCAAGTTATTACAGTGGAAGCAATGGTACACGCTTCGCCTGGACAATCTGGAAGACCAAAAACGCTTTTACTACCAAGTCCTTTCAAAGACGCCTTGATTTGGCCTGAAGAGCGACCTGCGACTGTGAAAAAACGCAACAAGGAAGTACTACCAAGCGTTGTCGCTTCAAATGATTACAAAAAATACCTGAAGAGGAAAATGGACAGGAAAGCTGAAGAAGAAGAAAGATAGAGCAACAGCTAGAGCCCTAAAAAAGCCGAGACAGAACAAATCAAATTGAAGAAAGTCTTAGAGAAAGAACAAAGAAAGACTCAGAAAAAGACCAAGTTACAGCAAAAAAAGAGAGGTAGGAAATCGGAGAAAGTTGTGGAATCCTCTACAGATGAAGATGACTGGGAACCTCAAAATGAGAGCAGCGACGAAGAAGAAGAAGACGCAGCAGATGAAGAAGTGGATGAGTTCGGTTCTCTTGAGGTCTTGGTGAAGGGTAGCGACGAGATAGAGCTTCAGCTAATGGAGACTGTCCAATCTGATGGAAACTTAGTGGAAATAGAGAACGTGGGCTACAACGACATTGACGAACAGCGGAACGAGATTGACGAACAGCGACATGAGATAGTCCAGTCATTAATGGATATGCTGGACGAACCATCGGGATTTGTTTCATTTGAGAACTCGAAAACTCTCTGGTAATTGCAGAAGGTGACTACGTTATCATCAAGCGGGGCAAAAAGATAAAAAATGTCGCTTGTCAAATTCTGAGGGTTAACGAGGATGGAAAGGCTATTGCACGAAGATTGATTCCGTCCAACAGGATGAAAAATGCTTTTACGATCGACACGGAAGAAATTCTAGTCGACAAAGAAGATGTGATAACTAGACTGTCAGAACCATTAGAATTTGAAAGCGGAATTCGGAAGCGAGTTTTATTCTCAAATTGTTTACCAATTGACTAGAGGAGAGATGAAGTAGAATTATTTATATACCTAGTCTTAATCTCAGTTACCAATTTCTATAATTTATTATATTATAAATAAAGTTACCCATTTTTAAAGTTCAAGGTGGTATCAATAACTGGTTCCTTCGTGTGTCGTAAACTGGATTTTGCATGTCAATAAATGGTAACAAAAATGACTTTCGTAATTTCGGTGGAAAAATAGTAAATTCTAATATTTTAAAGAAATTTGAGAACATAATTAATTCCACAGACCCAATTCAACATGACAAAGCAAGAAAAAGTAGAAAAAATCTTAACACGAACAAATAATCAAGAAATCACCCGAAAGTTTTGGTTGTAGTGTCTATAACTGGTGCCCTTACCCTATCGATACTTGATTTTTTTTCCAAGTAAATCAACTTTTTATTTTTAAAATCGAGTTTTAAATACCCGACAAAATTGGAATCGATTAACTCGTAACAATATTTGAAAAAATCGTGCACCGATTTTTCTAACAGTTTTTTTTTCAGAAAATTGACGGAAGTGGCTAGGGTTTGTTTTTCTAACCCTGCTTTCCGATTCTGGATCGATTCTAGAAAATTTTTAAGGATACCCATCCCTAGTGTGCACCACATTCAGAATATGAACACTGTTTCAATAATGGCGTGTTTCAGTCAGTATTATATTCCTGGTGAACCATTCCAAAGGTTATGTTTTCAAGCTTCTTAAGTAACAAATATTCGGTAATAACATAATTAAATAACCCACTTGTAATTCAGTTAAACAGGCTTTTTTTCCTAATGCATGGACGAAGGTCGAATGTATAGATTCGGTGTTCATCTCAGTAGAAGGTCTCCAATCAATATGGAACTAAAAAAAGGTTTTGATCAAGCAAGGGAAGCGTCTTGGGTTTACAGAAAAATTAGATGATGTGCCTACCGGCCAAGTTAAAATTGAACTTTCACAAAAGCCAAGTCCTAAATAGTGAGTTTGAGAGGAATATCTGTTCAAATAAATGGTGCACGCACAAACACTATGATGGTTTCCCGAAATGCCATGGCATTAGTTTTTGTGTTTAGTGTGACGGATAGTTTTGGACGTTGTGGTTCATCGTCCTCCCTTTTGATCGGATGAGCCGAAATTCAAATACTTCATCAGCTGACTAACGATTAATGCTTTCGAATATGGCGAGGAAAAAATAGGCCAAAAAGTAAGAATTTTAGCGTGATCGCTTCGAAAACAGGTATATGGCACAATTCATTTGATTTAAACAGATTTTTTTATTAAACAAAGCGGTAAAGAATGGGCATTTTCAGTGGGAACTGTGGCAGTTAAGTGGGAAGAGCCACGAAAGACCCAGCAGCTGGATCTTAGCTGCCATCAGATTTCCAGGAGTTGTTTCTTGGAGATATTCATAGGGGGGACATCTGTTTACAGATGAATGAATGAAATGAAATATTGGATCGGAGGAACGATCCCAGTTTTTTCTCATTCCACTCTAGTTCCTACTGATCTTCCGGCTGATCTATCATTTTAAACTTTTACAAAAGGAATAGTATATGGGTCATCTAATGGAATCAAATGGTAGTAGACGGTCCAGAACGCGGCACATCCAAAATGACCTTCTTATGATTTTTGACAAGGTGGTGATAGAACGAACTACTTATCCCTTCCGAAGGCTGAGGAAATTAACCTGCATCACCAGAAGAATAACATCCGGGGAACTCTAGCACACATTTTGCGGGAAAACAAAATCATTTGAGTGGTATAAACAGAAATTTTCTGTGTTTACATTGTATCAAGAAATCGGTTTTATACATTTTAAAAAATTATAGAGAGTCAGCGAAGCGCAGGTAAATGCAAGAGGCCCTTACTGGAGGCCAGGCATGGTATAGGTACACAGAAACTTTCTGTGTTCACATCATATTAAGGAATGCAAGAGCAAGAGTGCAATGTGCTCTGATTGCAAGAGACCCTCTGGAGGCCAGGCACAGAGTTCCTCATGGTTTATCATGATGGGAGTCTGTGGCTTTTGCCCAATTCATAAGATCTGACTACCTAAGTGGGCATTGGCATAGGATTAGGATGAAAGATCATCAATGCCGTCATGACTACCGGCCACCTATTGGACTGCCTTCAAATTTGGGACTTGAATTTCAACCCAACCCCAACGTTACCTCTGGTTAACAATTTTCAAAAATTTTTTGTGTTGCGAGAGGTCAAATAACGAAAGAGCATCCTTAACCTGAAATGATGAGGGGGGAGGGGGATATATCATAGCTATACATTTATTTTATCTATTTTTTATTAAGCGGTTGAATAAGGATTGAAGAATCCAATTTCCAGTCGTTATCCGACGTAACTATTTGAGATGCGAATAACCTAGTAATCTCACACGCTCTTAGTTAACCCATCATGTCAATGTTTGAAATAGTAGATCATCAGTTTTTTCCATCTTATAGTACTAGCTATAATGGTTTTTGAAGTTGGTGGAGACACAAGTACACCCCTTCCCTGTGGCGAGCTTTTTGATTTCTGTTCCAAACAAACAAGACAACTTTTTTTGCGAACTTTTTGAACGCTGATTCCTTTTTTAAAGACAATAACGGCCTCGTGTCCAATCTTTTTTTCCTCTTTAGTATTCTTGGGATGAATCTGTTCGGATGCAAGTTTTGCGAGCGTTCGCCTGACGGGGATGAGTCTTGCGACAGAAAGAACTTTGACTCGCTGCTATGGGCACTTGTCACTGTTTTCCAGGTATTGAAACTTGAGTTTAACCTCCAACATTTTTACAACAACAACAAAATCGAGAAGATCCTTCACTTTTTGAAAGTTATTTTTTTGTTGAAAAAAGTATCTAATTAATTAATTTTGACAGTACATTTTTTCTTTTTGCTTCTTTTTTTAAATTTTTTTTCAAAGTAAATTTGTTTTTCCGGAGGAATTCACCCGTTAACCCAAATAATCAAATCATTCATCTTTTCTCATTATTCATATCGCTTTAGCTAGTTATTCCTAGTATTTCCTTTTGGGTTACTTCAGCAAAAGGGCCGCAGTTGTTGGGAGTGGAAGTCATTTTTTCCATTCGCCATAGCTGTTGAGGGGGGGGGGGGGGGGGGTTTTCTATTCAAAGGACTTCATACATACCGTCTCCACTTCCCAAGGCAGTGTTAGCAGGCAGTTGTAGAAGGCACTACATTATTCTTGTGAAAAGGCCTGAAATACTGTAAATGATGGGAAGCAAAGAAAGAATTACGCCTTGAATTCAAATGGATGCCTCTCGCGAACAACGGGCGTTGTATAAAAGTTAAAAATATATCCAAGAAATGTGTAAACTATTTCTTCCTTTTTTTTCCTGTTAAGAAGGCTGCGAATAATGTATGGCAAGTTTTAATTTCGCACAAGAACATCAATGGCTTACATGTTTTAGCATCCACATCGTTTTTGGCTAGAATGCTTGTTGGAATCCGTCATGGTTGGCAAGAAGTTATGAAAAATTAAAGCGGCTTGTACTTCGGTTTGTCGCAACACTAGTTACTAATAAGAGCAGATGTTACATGTTAATAATGAATCTCAACACAATTTGTATTTGTAATCTATATTATGTTCAGCGATATTAGATGTCAGCATGTGTGGAAATAATTAGGATCAGTTCACTTTTACCATTGTGCGTTGACGATTGGTGCTCTTAATTTTCAAATCCGAAAATTGCCTACAGCTATTTGATTTCCTGCCTCTAGTGGCTAAGATGGGCTTCTGACTAGGTTTCGTAAACAAGGACTAGACGTTCGGTACAATGCATATCTTCAATTATGATTTTGTCATTCTATTTAGCAGTATTGATAATATAACCAATTCAAATTGATAAAAAGCTAGGTAACAGTTTCGCTTCAGGGTTTTTTGAATATGGCAACGGAAACATAAAGGAACTTTCCACTGCTTATAGGACTGTTGTTGAGTTGAGAGGGTTGTTTTGGTCATGTAACGTATAAACCACAGGGATCATGGCGTGTTGTCTTCAGCATCTGCATCAAGCGTCATCACTCATAATTGCTGCGCTCTATAATTTAAGAGTCGAGTCCAACAAGGTCTGCTAGAAAATCTGCTCTCCTCCACTTTTCCTGAATAGTTTTGCCTGTACATTCGTTGCGTTCATAAACATTCACCATCACCAGGATTAATGAGTTTTGGTATTTTCTGATCCTATAAATTTTATTTACTGATATGATTCCTTGATGATTTTTCCTGCATTCTTATCTTCATGTTAGTGAAGATTCACTCAAGTTTAGTTATTGAATTCAGGGGATCCTTCTAGGAAAACTGAAGCACTCCAGTATTGTACAGCACATTCTACGCATACTCCTTTAACAACACACTCGCCAAGAACATTGGTAGCTTATAGCACATTTTAGCAGTAGTTATCCTCCAGTTGTAAAATCCTGATAATTCTCTTGACCTCGACTTAGATTTTCTGTAGTTCTACATGGCAATTCAATCCTTCGATCCTGGGTTAATGTCTACGAATCATTTTGGTTATTCAATTCTATTAGAACTGCAACGGTAGAGTCGATGATCAAATTGATATAACGGAATTTGTGGAGGTTTTTCTGGGCCAGCTGAAGTAACCGTATCATTTCGCTTTCGCTTCATGTTTTATCAAATTTTTTATGTTTCTAATTACCCAAAATCATAAAATAAATCCCCCGAAAACCGCCATCGGTCACCTGCATCATCTAAAAAGGTATGGTATTTTTCGTTTTTTTCTTCAGTTTTTATTTTAATTTTTGTTTTTTCAACCCCGAGTTGAAAGCAAGTTTCAATCAGAACACAGCAACCTGTAAACTATCAATGAACTATGCTTTGTTTATTTCATCAGCATCGATTTTTTTCCTCAACACACGAAGGGCACTGTTCCGTTTTGTTTTCTGTGTTCACCGCTACATCACCCAGTTCCACACCCTTTCAGGCAGTATACCAGCGTTACGTTCATGACACTCACCCCTCCCCCTTCTACCGGAGAATCGTGAATGGATTGGCGCAAGTGATGAGACTTAATTATCGTAATGGAATGCTAATTCCTGCGAATTTGAATATCGTCTTTTGGCTAAAAGCCAACAGCTTATTCTTCAAGTCTTAAGCTCACAGACTCGGCTTTCACAGATGGCTCAGCGCTACTGTAAAGAACAATTACGACTTTCTTATCTTAGTTCGATGGAATTAAACTAGAACTAAACATCAAAATAATAGTAGAAAATGATTTAACAATTTATACATCGCGAATTTATTGGTTATACGACTAAATACGAAATTTGAAACAGTATTGTGGAGTTATGGGCCAGGGTGAATAATATTTTTACAGTTATCTTGACAAATAAAAAAATTAAAAACTTACTATTTTTTTATTTTTTGAGGGAGAAATGAGATCAGGCTTCAACCTATGCTGAAAAAAAAGTTATGCAGGGTGTCCCAAAAGTAGCCCCCCCCCCCTCCCCCCAACTAACTTTTTTCGACAATAAAAAATCCAAAATTAGGGTAGACTACCCATAGAAACAGACTAACCAATTTTTACTTCATTATTTGCTGAGTGACAACTCATTTTAAAGACATTTCAGTGCTGAACACGCGATTTTTTCTGAAGATAGGTACCTACATTTGGAAAAAATCGCCCTTCTTCGTGGTTCATCAGCTCTAATCCGAGAACAGAATAAGATATTGCACTTCTGGTTTCACCATCGTGTCATGCACTGAAAAGTCTTTAAAACTGTCGCCCGAAAAAAATGGAAAACGAATTTTTGAAATACCCAATATTCCCCTCCTATGGTTTAGTCCACCAAACTTTGGATTATTTCTGATTTTTGTTTGCTTAAAACTTTGTATCAGACACCCCGACAACGCTCTATAAGTTTCACTTCGATATCTCGAAAATTGTGGGGGAAAAGTTTGGGGAAGGGGGAATGACTTTTGGGGCACCCTGTATAAAAATTTAAAAAGTTATAGTAATAAATAACTGTGGGCTTGTAACGCACAACATATACATATTATTCACCAGCTCCTTCTAGTGTGCGAGTCGATTTGTCAGTTTAGAATTTTTTATACGCTCTGCGATTGTATCAATTATTGACGAGATTTAACCCCCCCCCCCCTCCCACCATCCCAGAGCAATAGATGGGGATGAATAACTACTAATTAACAGAAAACGAACTGACTGAAAAGTTTAAAAAACACCACATGCTACAGAAATCAAGCCACAAATGTAGAAGCAATTTGTTCCATGTTCTGCGCTCCAAGCTAATTCAAGGATTCATATGAATTCGGATTGGCTACTGAAGATATACTTTGCTTCCGTCATATTCAGGGCAATTTCGTTAATATTCTATACAGAACGAAAGTTCAATGAATGTTCAAGTATTAACAGGCTATGCGAACGATTTTTTGGTCAAACCGTAGACAAAAATTCGTTGGTGCACTAATGACCGAGGAACTCTATCGCTCCAGAATTTGTTCAAAATGCAACGATAAGATGGGATGGGACTCTTTCAATCAATAAATCATCATCAAATGAATTTAGGAGTGTAAGAGCTCTATGCAACCTTAACCTTCCTAATTACCAAGTAAAAAAACTAACGAACAATACTCGGTGAGGTCCCTAAGAGACCCCAACTATTTTTTAGTCTTGGCTGATTTTAATGCATTGTTCACTCCTATATCATTATGAATTTAATTATATCCAATTTAATCCTATTTAATTACATCCAATTTTTAATTTTTATTTATTTCCCATAATTTACTGGGAATTAAATACATGTTCGCTGCACATCTTAAACTCAAGCCAAAAATGAAAGTGAGGTTTAACTGTAAAATGCCGAAGATGATAATCGAATCCGGGTATGAAATCAACATACTATAATTATAGACTCATCGCTCAACCACTATCTAATTCACCACAAAATCACATAACAGAGGCATGGATCGTGCTTAAATACGAATGGAATTTGGGTATGCGTGCATTCAAAATAACACCACCTGAGCTCACTTTTTATTATATAAAATTAGAATTTGATTTTTTATAACTATGGATAAAAAAAAACTCAAGGTCTGGAAATCTTCACCGTTCCAAACTAATGCATCAAATTAGTGCACATTAAATTCAAAACGTAATTAAATAAATATTCGGATAAAATGTTGCATGTGCATGTTTTTAATTCGTTATTAATGTAAATATTTTTTTTGTTATTTTCAATTATTGATTCTCAATTTTACAAATACGAAGCACCACACATATTTTCAAACATAGTCCTTATTCGTCTCTTTTGGTGTTCTCTCGATGTTTTTATTTTTTCTTATTTTCAATATTCAATTATGCCGTTGATATCTTCTTGAAAGTTTCTCGTCGAGATCAACGTAGCTCTTATTCTGTTTAGCCATTAATATCTTATCTGTCGCCTATTACGTTCTGCTTCCTAACAACTCACCCCGATTTGAGCCTTCGGAACGAGTTGTGTTTCATTTGGTATATTTCCGTTCATTTTTGATTTGTAATTAGTTGTATTCCTTACCAAGTCACCTCTGTCGAGCGTAGAAATCGTTAAGGGTCCGCAAAATTAACGAGTTAACTTCTTTCGTTGAGAAAAAATAAATAAACTGCTGCAAATATCGCCTTTTGGAGCACTAGAATAAAGTCAAACGGACTAAAAAAGGATTTTGTGTACCATTCTTCAGTGAAAGCTATATCTTTTTTAAAAAAAACATGTGTCACATACTGAACACTTCACTTAGTTTACACATGGCCCACATAAGACGGCAACCATGTGTGTTTGCTCATTACCTACTTCCCCCTGCCAGTAGCTTTTCCCACAACCACGCTTATAAACGTACGCTAATATCCCACTTTGGAATGGCCATTGCCGACTGTTTCGCATTTTCTATTTCTCTCTTCATGTTTTTTCCACCGTTTATTCTCTACTTCTTTTCCAGTCCCTTTTTAAATCTTTAATCTCTTCGCTAATATTCAACGTTTTATTTTTCCATATTAATTTGACCTGCTGTGTTTTTATAGGATTTCCGAGCAGAGCAGTGGCCATGCGAAGGGCTTAACTTTTTTCGTATTTCTTTTTAAAAAACTATCACGATCTAAAATACGAAATATCGCTTTAGATCCGCTTAGAACATGTTTTTTTCTTCGCTTTTGATATATTTTGAATTATCCTTTGTAAAATCGTAACTAATGATGTTATAAATTAGAACAAAAAACTCTATCTACAGTTGCACGAGTAGTTGGCCATTACGGAAATAGTTACTATACTCAGTCATTCTAATACGAGTATTTCAAAGTGTAAACAGTGGCAATACCTAACTAATTTTAGCTTTGATGATCGTTTGATGCACTTTTTTGAATATTATATTTATGAGTAGAAATTGACATAGTCGTAACTGTTGAATCATTTGCTTTCGATACGGCGAATTATTGTGATTTCAATAGGAAATCACGTTTTAGTGGAAACCGTAGAGCTTGGTGTTATTTGTGAAGAATATCAAAAAGAAAAGTGTGACCTACGTTTACCTCCCTAAGCCACCATCAATCCACAATCACCACCATCTTCACAATGAAAGCAAAAATCTCTCTGGCTATCGCCTCATCTCCCACCAAATAGACAAAAATCCGTGTGTTACATTCAGCTGCTGTTGCAAGTAGCCCCAAGCTTTCATAAATTCACAAGCTTTACACATTTTTCTCGCAATTTCGATCGTTAATTTAGTATCAACACCAAGACAACTCTTCAGCTATTTTATAACCGATCTGCATTATTACAATACTGAAACTGTTTTCTGATTCACTGTCTCCTCGAGAAACCTTAATCTAATTATGTTCCCACCGACGAAGAAACAGTGCAAACTCTTCTATTTCAATAAGCACGACTCAACTATAATTTTTCATAAAACTAAACCAATATATTCTTGGTTTTTCTGCTAAATCTTCAACTCCGTGTTTTAATATTTAGACTATGTTCATTTCTACTCAAAACATAGGATTTTGCAATTCATTTTCACTTGCTTTCTCAGGAATTATAGCCCCACCCCCTTGGATTCCCTGTAGTTTTGTTGTTTTCTCATTTTTATCTTTGGTGTAAATAAATTGAATTAAATCTATTTAAAAAAAACCTACTATAATAAACAGAGAAAACGCTGATTCACGTTCAAAATAATTTCGATTTTAGTAATATTCAATGTAGATACTCACATTATTAAAATTTGTATACTTTTGAATTTTCAAGGTAGTAACTTCCACTTTCGACAATACTGTTTCTTAGTAGATAGCTCATTAAAACCTGTAACAATCGGCCCGATATCACATAAATTGACACAGTCCAACCGTAGCAAGTAACGATAGCAATATAGCGAATGTGAAATATATCACATGTGTACTATGCGAGTTTAAAAAAAATTATTAGCTATCGAAATAGACAACTGATTACTAGGTTTTTATTTCATAATGACCTTTTTTTAGTTCGAGTCGTGATTTCAGACAAAAATAAAAGAATAGGTATTCGTGTAGTTAGCCATTTCTTCGTACTGAATACTGGTGTGAGGGTGGAAGTATCACGGCTTCTTCCTTTTTATGTATTTATTGACTTCACAACTAGTTTCGCCCTTCAACAGGCCTCATCAGGTGCTACAATATAACAATTGGTTTTATAAATAATGGTAGATACAGAGGTACTATGTGCTATTTGTTATCTATAAAGTACAGGCACTTACTATAGGGGGACAGATCCATACGAGGTAAATACACCTCGTACGAAAAAATTTTAACATCTGAGACTGAAATTATAACTTCTGCAACACCATGACCAAATACTGTCATGGTGTTGCAGAAGTTATAATTTCAGTCTCAGATGTTAAAATTTTTTTCGTCCAAGGTTTGAAAGGGTCTAGAAATTATGATCATATAGTTTAGATTTAGTTATATGCTAGGTATGATAAGTTATGAACAGAATGCTAGTGTATGAATGGGGCTTACCAAATTGGGGGGTATAAGGTAGAGGGGGGTATGACAAAATACACCTCGTATGGATCTGTCCCCCTATAGTAAGTGCCTGTACTTTATAGATAACAAATAGCACATAGTACCTCTGTATCTACCATCTCTATCTCTATCTCTATTATTAATAAGAATGATCTATCTATACTATTAATAAGAATGAAACTCCGTCTGTCTGTCTGTCGCTCGTGCCTATGCACGGCCAAACGGCTGAGTGGGGGGAGTCTACGAGTGGGTGGATCTTTTTGGGATTTTCCGATAGGGTGTATAAGCGAATTTAAAATTTTCTAATCCCACCCGAACCATGGGCCGTAGGGCGGGAGGGGGGTCGAAGTAATAATTAATGTGCGCTTTTTGGACTTCCCCGCTTCCCCTACCCCTCTAAACGGCCGTTGACAATTCCGGAAAAATACGGGTTTCGTAGGTTTTCCTACGAGGAAGACGACGGCGCGATCGGATCGCGAAAAAAGTATCGGGAAATGCGTTAAAAAAATGCGAGAGTACGGACCCGTTTTCTCGAAAAGTCCGCCGAAAAACTTGGTTTTTTCCCATTAAAATATACCCCATAAAGGTACGTTTTTCGGAACGGTTTTCGCGGGCGAAATACAGCTTTGATCCCGCCGAATCTGAATCCGAAGTCGGATATCGAAAAAAGTGACGGAAAGTAGGTCAAATTGGGAGGGGAATTGCGAGCAAAGCGATTAAAATGATTCTGCCGTGGACGAGAGAAGGCTCAAGAATTGACGTGAAGGGTTCGATGTCACAACATTGCGAGGCGAGCAGGTATGCCTACATAGGTACCTACCTTGCGAGCGAAGCGAGAGCCATTTCAAATAATAAATACGGACTTTGTCCTACACATATACAGGTATACCTTGCGAGCGAAGCGAGCAACATCCCCTAATAAACTTTTCGTGGTTCCACGTAGTTTTATAAGATTTAATTTGTTTGTAAGAATTTCCAACAGAAAAAAACGTCTGCCAAGTTGGGTGGGCAGTATAACTTCCTCAAGCGAGCGAAGCGAGCAGTATCCCTTACAGAAGTTAAACCTACCCTTAGGGATCTATCGTTTGCGAGCGAAGCGAGCAACATTCCCTACATGCCACACTTTGCGAGCGAAGCGAGCAATATTCCCTACATGCCACACTTTGCGAGCGAAGCGAGCAACTTAATGGGGGGTCCGGGGGGCTTGCCCCCCGGCTGGACGTGGAGGCGAGCGTAGCGAGCCGGAGCGGCTAGTTATTAATAAGAATGAAACTCCGTCTGTCTGTCTGTCGCTCGTGCCTATGCACGGCCAAACGGCTGAGTGGGGGGAGTCTACGAGTGGGGGGATCTTTTTGGGATTTTCCGATAGGGTGTATAAGCGAATTTAAAATTTTCTAATCCCACCCGAACCATGGGCCGTAGGGCGGGAGGGGTGTCGAAGTAATAATTAATGTGCGCTTTTTGGACTTCCCCGCTTCCCCTACCCCTCTAAACGGCCGTTGACAATTCCGGAAAAATACGGGTTTCGTAGGTTTTCCTACGAGGAAGACGACGGCGCGATCGGATCGCGAAAAAAGTATCGGAAAATGCGTTAAAAAAATGCGAGAGTACGGACCCGTTTTCTCGAAAAGTCCGCCGAAAAACTTGGTTTTTTCCCATTAAAATATACCCCATAAAGGTACGTTTTTCGGAACGGTTTTCGCGGGCGAAATACAGCTTTGGGTCCGCCGAATCTGAATCCGAAATCGGATATCGAAAAAAGTGACGAGAAGCGTGACGAATTGCGAGCAGAAGCGAGCAAAGCGATTAAAATGATTCTGCCGTGGACGAGAGAAGGCTCAAGAATTGACGTGAAGGGTTCGATGTCACAACATTGCGAGGCGACCAGGTATGCCTACATAGGTACCTACCTTGCGAGCGAAGCGAGAGCCATTTCAAATAATAAATACGGACTTTGTCCTACACATATACAGGTATACCTTGCGAGCGAAGCGAGCAACATCCCCGAATAAACTTTTCGTGGTTTTAATTTGTTTGTAATAATTCCCAACTGAAAAAAACGTCTGCCAAGTTGGGTGGGCAGTATAACTTCCTCAAGCGAGCGAAGCGAGCAGCATCCCCTACAGAAGTTAAGCCTACCCTTAGAGATCTACCGTTTGCGAGCGAAGCGAGCAGCATCCCCTACAGAAGTTAAACCTACCCTTAGAGATCTACCGTTTGCGAGCAAACCGAGCAACATCCCCTAAATGCCATACTTTGCGAGCGAAGCGAGCAACATTTTCTACATGCCAGACTTTGCGAGCGAAGCGAGAGCCATTTCAAATAATAAATACGGACTTTGTCCTACACATATACAGGTATACCTTGCGAGCGAAGCAACATCCCCGAATAAACTTTTCGTGGTTCCAGGTAGTTTTATAAGATTTAATTTGTTTGTAAGAATTCCCAACTGAAAAAAACGTCTGCCAAGTTGGGTGGGCAGTACAACATTCCCTAATAAACTTTTCGTGGTTCCACGTAGTTTTATAAGAATTAATTTGAATGTAAGAATTTCCAACAGAAAAAAACGTCTGCCAAGTTGGGTGGGCAGTATAACTTCTTCAAGCGAGCGAAGCGAGCAGCATCCCCTACAGAAGTAAAACCTACCCTTAGGGATCTACCATTTGCGGGCGAATCGAGCAACATCCCCTACATGTTTCAATTGTAATACATCGCATGTATACAGCCACACTTTGCGAGCGAAGCGAGCAACATTCCCTACATACCACACTAAACTTTTCGTGGTTCCACGTAGTTTTATAAGATTTAATTTGTTTGTAAGAATTCCCAACTGGAAAAAACGTCTGCCAAGTTGGGTGAACAGTATAACTTCCTCAAGCGAGCGAAGCGAGCAGCATCCCCTACAGAAGTTAAACCTACCCTTAGAGATCTACCATTTGCGAGCGAAGCGAGCAACATCCCCTACACACGTTAAACCTACCTTAGGGATCTACCATTTGCGAGCAAAGCGAGCAACATTCCCTACATGCCACAGCGAGCGAAGCGAGCAAAATTCCCTACATGGCACATTTCGCGAGCCCCCCGGCTGGACGTGGAAGCGAGCGTAGCGAGCTGGAGCGGCTAGTTATTTATAAAACCAATTGTTATATTGTAGCACCTGATGAGGCCTGTTGAAGGAGAAACTAGTTGTGAAGTCAATAAATACATAAAAAGGAAGAAGCCGTGATACTTCCACCCTCACACCAGTATTCAATAAAAGAAGTTATTTGAGTCTATAGGTTAGTTCGCTGAGGCCACCAAACCAATTTCTAACCCACTTGAGTTGTCCGCTGAGTTCTCTGATCATTAGAGCGCTCCTCAGAGGTTTCCAACCCTGAATCGAATGTAGTTCGGCAGACCTGAATCAGACCAATATTGAGGTCGCTAGGGGGTTTTGAAGGGCAAAAGTCTAGATGGGGGGGAGGAGAGGACTGTCCCAAAATTAGCCCGATTTTCATTGTTTGTTCTTCGCTTATTTTAAGAGATAATTCAAAGTTTTTGAATCGAATCGTTTTGGTTTCTTATGCTCTACAACTTTGCTACGTATAAAAATTTCTGTAGGATGCACAGTTTAGGAATCATAAGAGAAACACTTTAAAATCGGCAAGTTAAGCCATCATTATGAGGCCGCCATTTTGTATTCCACCAATTTTGAGATGGCAGAGCAAGATTTTCTCACTCAGAACGGACTAAATTTTCAAAATCTAAGGATTGAGATAAAAATTCCGTTCTTGCGCCAAAAAATCAACCTCTCCAAATCAAAGGATGAGTTTGCTGGTCAGTTATTTTCGAGCACATTAAATTGGTCACATTTCAAAAAATCTGCTTAAAAAAATCACTAAAAACTGTTAAATTTATATTTTTTATCATAATTTCAGTCAAAAGAAGTTTAGCAACAATCAACTAGAACATTGAAACAATTATGCACAAAATTCGCTCATATGATCATGTTGGGTGACTGGAACTTTTTTTATAGATTCTTTCCATTTGCTCGATAGATGGCTGGAAATGTAGAGTCTGACCTCGTGCTGAATCACTGCACCATTGAACCCATGAATATAACTCTTTGTACTAACTCTAGATGACTTTTCCAGCAGAACCTCAGACAAATCCCTCGTTCAAATACTAGTATTGACAATAATTAATAAACGTGAGTTTCAAGGAAGGTTTAATTGTACAAACTGAACGCCAAATGAGACTAGATTATACGAAACATGAATTGTCGAAAGTAGAATTTCATTCAGTAATATCAAAACAAAACGCATTTCCAAATCCTAATGCTTTAAAATTACCACCAAACACCGATTGCACACAAAATATCTTAACGCTGACTCGGGGTGTTCCCTCAGAAGGGGGGGATGGGGTGAAAAAAAAAGAAAAAAAAACCTGTTTTTGAATCATACAAAGGGAACATTTTCCAGCATCCTGGGGATGTACCTTTTCGGTGGTAAGTTCTGTACGCTTGCTGATGGGAGCAGGGAATGCACGTGCGCCGAGATCGTCAACAAAGCTGCCAACTGCGTCTGTGATAGGAAACACTTCAACACCATGTTGTGGGCCACTGTGACCGTTTTTCAGGTACAACATACCTAAAATACACAAGAAAAGAACACTGTACATAAATAAACTCGTTGAAATTCACCTTCCCCCACGCTTTCCAACCATAATTATCCACGTCTGATTGTGTGCTAAGGCTTTTATGATATTGACTGATTTCATTTCTAACCCTCTTTATTCAATTTTCCGATTTTGAGAAACGCGCGATTAGATCCTTACACCGTTTTTATCACATGGAGAGGGACGAAGAGCCTTCAACCCTGTAGAAAAGATGAATGATATGTACTAAAGTACAACAAACATGTAATCATATAGGTAACTGCACCATGAAACAGAAATGGTGTGAATTTCGTACGAAAACATTTTCGAGCTACAACATTGCTACTAACAGTTCAAAGTTAAGAGAGATCCGTATGGGTCTCTACTTTCATATCGCTTCAAATGCGGAAATTTGTATATTTCTCAAAAGTTTATTGCTGTTTCGGAAACTTAAGAAACTTGAGTTTTTATTCGGAAAAGTGAAATCATTCCCCACTTATTAGTGGTATGTTAAAAATCAATTTTTTAAAAAAGCCCAAGTGGAATTATTACACTATACTAACTATAACACTGGCATGACTGATGGAACCATTAGTTATGCTTGTACGCTGATCGAATAATAAACAATAATTACTGCCCGTCAGATCTCAACCTCTTAACTTTTGATCAAAGTCTTATCTTTGTCATTAGAATGAACAGAAATATGTGAATTTTAGGCTTCTTCTTTCAGTTTCTCACCTTGAAGCATTCTCGGAGTAGAGATGGGTGCTTAGTGATAGAAATTTCAGCTTAATCAATTTTGAAAAGGCAACTTAACCCTTGGTGCTATCAACATATTTCTTTATTAAAATAATTTGTAATTAACTTTTTGAGAGTTATTGTCTTACTCCTATCAAATCAAAACTATCATGTTGCACCTGATACGATGATATATACGATATTTATGATATGATATTTATCATATTTATCCCAATATGCAAGTCGTAATAGGTTCTAACTCTATGCAACTTTTTTTTTTTTTTTTTTTTTTTTAACTTGATAAATACCTAATTACAGCATAAACTATCGTTTGGCGGTGTTGGTAAAGAAACAAAATCTAATCAACTCATTCGATGTCCAAAGATAATAATTAATATGTAAAGAATATAATTATTTCAAAATGGAATAAATGAAACCTGGTTTAAAATTTAGGTAAATGAACATCTCAGAATTCCAATAGGATTTGATTGTGGAAAAAATGTTGTAAACATTGTAAATATACTAGTTAAAACATCGGGTAGGCGCATTAATTAACAAACCTCGTTGTTAATTATTCCGTTCATTCTGATACATTGCATCTTGCATTAAATTATTTCATCTCGTACCTTCAAAAATTCTTCGTTGATCAAAATTCCATTCTCTATCCATAATTATCATAGTTAACCATATGTTCTCATCATATTCGTACCTGCTCGATGTCGTTTTTGTCGACTATGAATAGAAAAATCTATCTAGTGTAAGTAAATATTTGGTTGTTCAAAGAGCATCAACACTGTCAAGATTCGGGTTTTCTTCCATACCTACATGAAATATTCATATGCCAAGTGTAAGTTTATTTTATATAGCTGAATTGCTGTCCCCGTCCATCATAATCCAGAATCATTCCATGACACGAATATAACCAAGTAAATTATATATCCCGTAATAAAAGAAATGAAAGCCTTTTCACACATCACACATCATATTATACTAATTTATGTACAATTTTATTTTACTGTTATCTCATTTTAAATCACACTTATCCAAAGACGTTTATAAGAAAACGCTCCCCAGAGTGAAGATTTAAGAGTTTTATGACCCTTCGAGAAAAATCAGGTAACGATGGTTGTACAGTTGTCTCCCTATGTGTCAGTTGTCCGTCTTCCCTTTAGAACATCTCCTTATGATTTACCTTTTTTTGAACATTCTCCGTAGTACTTATGTTTTGGTTTCACTCTAAAATTTAGATATACCTAATACTAATGACGTAGTTTTTCAAACTTTTCTTTGGTTACCACTTTTATTTTCAAGTAACTTAGTTTTGATAATGTGCACGAATCAACGTTGTTTGCGACGTAACACGTCCGCTCATATTCCCCCCGAAATACAAGCCTAATACGAATACGAACGCAAATTACAAACTTTGATTTACTACCCTTTAAAAATACATAATTTGTCTTTTTATTTGTTATACGTTTAGTTCCACGTTCATTGTCACTTTCACGTCAATTATTATTCGTCGTTCAGAATCATCAGTGAAACTAAAATTACAAACCTGAGTTACATAATTGAAACGTTGTTTACAATGATCAGTTCTAGGAGATCGTTATCAGCCGATAATTTCTCACCACGTAAAAAATATCAGAAACGCGTGAAGTCTAAAATGTGGGCAAGTGGGCGACTAATCCGTTCTGTTATACCTGAATTTGACATATCCAAGGCTTGGTTATTGGTGAAAATTTTATTTTTCTCACTCCATATTCGCTTCAAGTAAGCTATATGTATTGTAAATAATATAGTAAATACAGACACACACACTCACACATGTATACATACATATATATTATATAATTGAAATCAATGTAATTTTACTGATCCACGATAATCAAATGAATGCTGCGGACAACGGAAATGATAACGTGAAATTCAACTTCGGTTCTATGTTAGGTGAAGGACGGACTTAATGAAAATTTTGATTTTACCTATGAATGAGTAAGACTATTTCGTTATGATTTTTACTACATAATCAGATCAAATTGATTTGTTTGTGATCGCTTCGAATTTTTAATTTGATCGTTCATTAGTTAGTTGTTTCAAATAATATTTCCACAGTTCAACTTTTGAAATCGTCTTGATATTCTTAAAACAGGAATATACATAGCGGGCTAGTTGGTTTGTAGAGAGGTAGTTTTACATCTGTAAGTACATATCAATTTTGAGAGTGAGTGTGATTTTCGTTCGATTTTCGATCCTATACTTGCGGTATGCAATAAATTGTTCAAACGGTGATAGTGGAATATTGAAAACTTATTCAATAAATCCTAGGAGTCAGGCCTCAAATTTATTTTGGAATAGGATAGCGTCACAGCGCTAGATAAACGAGCAGTGGAAATCCCTTTCGATGCTGCATTTACCTGTCTGAAAGGAAGAGAAAAGGTTAAATTAACTTTTTATTTTGGTTTTATTGGGAGATTTTTCCTCTGTTAGCCTCTCTGAAAAATGCATTTCTCCTACTATACGATTCCTAGCAGATATGATTTTTATATCATTTTTATTTTAAAAAAGATTTTTTGAATTTCTTGTATGATCCCTTAATTCACTTTACAGAAAATCCTAAAAAAAATGCTTAAATCCACATGTTTTTCAACAACTTTGAATTTATGATTGAAGATCTCATACAAACACACACACACACACACACACACGTAAATATATATATATGCATCACATTGCTTCGGGAAAAAATGAAAAAGGTTGGCGTCGAAATACAGAGGGAAAGATTTTAGGTGTCGCAAAACAACGATCAGAGTCCAAGCGCTGACAGCTAAAAAGGATTAGAGTCCTAAAAAACCTCACTTGTTGATGAAGTTTAACGTGAAAGAGAGATCAAGGTCCAGCAGTTTTCCAGAAAAAATCTGTTTTCCCATTCTCTTCATATTTTGTCAAACATTTTGATTTTGGTTTCTTCACTAAAATGTGTTTTTTCAATGAAATGACTATTTGGAGTTGAGAGTTATTTACCCTAAGCCCAAAATATTACACTTGAAAGTTTAAAATTTAAATTTTGCAGATTTGTGAAGAAGTGACTCTCTAATCGTTATTTCCCGCGACCCTTCATGTATATTAGTAGTATAATCTACTACTATAGTATAGTAACCTAGTCCACATGCCAGGAGCTTTCTATAATCTCATTAAATACAAACGTGTATTTTGAATTTTATTTTATCGATGACTGTCAATCAACTTTAAATGCATTTTTCAGAGTTAACATGCAGTACATACACACACTCTCTCTCCAAATTCAGGCCTAGTCAAAATTAAATTATTGAGAAAAACAAGTTTTCATCAATATTGAAATCAAGTGAACTTTTAAATGTCTTATTGCAAAATAATTCAATTCAATTAGTCTTCAAGCAAAATTGAAAGTACCCACATTAGTTATTCTTTCACATTCTTGTGTAAATGGCAACTTCGGCAACGACGGCTTTGCTCCCACTTGTCCATATATTGACTTGATGCAATATACAATATTCGTTAGAGAGTTTGTACCTTCCTTGTATAGATAGCATTAGGTTTTGTTATATAATGCCGAAATTACTGGGTGATTGTTATTTTCTCAGTTACCGAATCATAATTTTCTGTATCTCCTAATGATATTTTATACGTGGTGGGAAGTTTCCGTCCGTAGTTTTCCTCTATGAATTCAAATTCCCCCATTTTCGGGTTTAGATCCTGACTCAAGAAGACTGGAACGTAGTTTTATTCAACGGTATGGAGAAGACGAGCCATTGGGCGGCCCTGTACTTCGTGGCTTTGATGACTTTTGGTAACTACGTACTCTTCAATCTCTTGGTCGCTATCCTAGTTGAGGGTTTCTCGTCAGAGGCAAGTATTAGCTCGGTTGATCACAAAAGCACGCTTCCAGTGTGGTTATTATTGTTTTCTAATTTTGATTTTTTACATAAAATTGGGAAATTTCCTCTTGCATGAAACAATTTCTTTTGCGATCTTTGAAGGAAAGTCTCCGCCGTTTTCCGAATCTGCCAAACAAGTCAAATATAAATAATCATCTTCAGATAAATTATAGATACCTAAGATAGTTATAAATCCCAAATATGCATAATCAAATAACACTAAATCAATACTGCCCTGAAAATTACAATAAAGTATTGGAATTTAGAGTTCTACAACCGATACTGGGTGTAACATATATAGCGAAGAGGGACATCATCGTAATTGCTATACTCTCATGGTAAAGGTATAGCATACTTCCCAGTTGTAGGGAAGGTAAATACAAAATCAAAAACTAAACCTCCAATTCACCATGCACTCAATCATTATTGATCTTCTTCAGGACTCTGAAACAGTATTTAATTATTTTATTAAAATGGGAGTTTGACACTAATAATGAACTATGTTCACCAATTTTCATTCAATTGGTAAAACTTAGTTGAAACTTATATAAATTCTAGCTACAAACATCATGTCAAAAAGTGATCAAAAGCTCGGCCGAACGATGTTTTAGTTTTTCTGTTTTATAGATATTTACACGTTGCCCTAAGAACTAAGGTATTCATTATTGAGAATCATGCATATAAGTATCAATGGTATCTAGGTATAAAGGCAACAAACCATATTCCACTTCTCTAACTAGTTGAAATATTTTGAAAACATTCCACTACCTGAAGCCCTAATTTTCTCCGGACAACGTTGCTTTTAACAATCGGCCTTGTATCAGCTTCTAAAGCACTAAAAACAAATCAGTATATGCGTTTTATTTAAAAATTGTAGAATTTATGATGATTTGTGATTAAGAAAAGAAAAGAAAGTCCTGACTATTGCCTCTTGTTTACCTAATATTGACACTTACATATGCATATCATTACGGCGTCTTTCAAAAATTATGGTATTTTCAGTCTTCAAACCCATATTCCATTTAGAAACCATTGTGTTTTTATTTACAGTTTTTCTACGCTATTAAAAAAATAGGTCAAAAACTAACAAAGTCTGGATCACAACCAAACAAGCAAAATCTTTATCATTAAAAACGTGATCAATATTTGTGAGAAAACCTATTCATATCATTCTGACCAATTCCGGCCTAATTAATATCCATCTACAATCCATCGTTGTATATAAGAACTTGCTATTCTCAAAGTTATATTGTCATCTTCTATCTCTATTGAAATGCCCAAAAAAGACTAATATTATAACCCAAATATTGTCAATCTTAATAATAATTTATTCCATTTCAAAATTGGCAGCACTGTATTTACGATAGGATAGTATTTACTACATAGTTAATATTATTGCAGTTTAACTAGTTTAACGAATTGTGTTGTACTATCAGTGTTTGTTATTAACTCTTTTGTTCGTTCATCTTTTGATACTGCTGCATGCGAGGATCGGTATTTATGGCAAATTAGCAGTAGCGAATATACTTTCCATGGAAACTTAGAGTTATTGTATAGGTATTGGCTGGTAACCAAAAAAAATTAAATTATCACACCAATTGAGTGAGTAATTTTATGGTAAGGAAATAAAGGTACTTTTTTGAAATATTTACGTGGTAACTTCACGTATTTTAGTTCTCCAGTAAATCCAATTTTCATGTTAAATTTTGAGTAAGTACCTGACAATTTTCGAATAAAAACTACAATTATAATAATAAAGACGATTCTTTCAATTATGCAACATTCAATCGATGATAAATGCCACTACTCACAACTTTTATTTATTTCTATTTAAATCACACAATTCCAATTTACAAGCGGTTTTTTTATATTTTTTTGCATTTTTGCTTCTTCAATTTCACAACTTTAAATCTATTCCACATAACACAATTAATGTCAATTTTATTAACATAAATCGATTAAAATTTGACGCACTTCACCACGGTTCTAATTGGAATGATACCTACTGGAATCTTTGAAATACCAACTGCATGATCATAATGTCTCCTTAAGTTTTAAAACCCTGCTAGATGTGTGTTGATTATGAACTACTATTGTTTGAGTGTTGTTTTCAAAACCATGCTACATTTTGTGGTATTTGTGTTTATTAATTTCGATGTTATTTATGAATCTATTTGAGTGTGTTCTCCATTAAGGAATTACCTGTTTTGTGTTTTTCTGAATCTGGCGCGTTTGAAAGCCCAATTCACAGTTTGCGTTATTTGTTGTTTTGTTAACACTTTTTTTATTCAAATTTCATCTATGAAAAGATCTCATGAACTTTGACAATGATGAGCTATCAAGTGTTTTAAAACAATGCTGAGTTGTTTTATAACGTTAATAGTAAGTGGTATATGTATACTAATACACGAGAGAAATACATAACCAGAAAAACGTAATTCATAAGTCAAAATTAGAATTTACGAACTTGAAGTTCTTTGTCAACGACCCATTTTTACCCACTACCGCTGTCTGTTGGCGTATTGTTCATATTAACTTCCGATCCCTGACCGACATGTGTTCATAAATATTGTCTATTGCTGACACAAGTATTTATGTTTATAATACAAATATTAAATATGTTTGTAGTATATTTTCTAAGTGATATAGTATTATTGTAAGAAGTAATTCACCCGGCGTTTCAAATCCTCTGTATGCAAATATAAGGCTGTGCATATGATAGCATTTCACAAAATTAAACGGCACGTCTTCCTTTTACAGAGACACGAACGACGGGAAAGGGAGCAGCGAGAATTGGCCAAAAAACAGCAAGCGATGATGAGAAAATATTCGGAATGCTGCAGCGAAGATATCTATAGTTCTTGTTCATTTTCTGAACAAGACAGCTTCATGCAGGTAAAACCAGAGATGTAATATCAATCTTGTTTTTAAATCGCGTATTACTTATTCCTTCGACCTATTTAATTGTACCTACACACCTTTGCAAATAATTTAAAATACAATAACACTACTACTGTACTATACAAAGAATAATTGTTATATATGTGCAAAATATTATTTTCATTTCATGAGCCGTAGGCGAGTATTATCGAACAAGTTATTCTCTGGCCATTATAGATAATTTCTGCTTAACCTCAGGGTGACTATTGAATTATTTGGAGACAAAACCTACGAGAGATTGTTTTAGTTTGTTTAAATTCATTTCCACTAACAAGGGCAGGCCACGGTCATGTGGTCGTGGATTACAAACAAACTATTTCTGTGTGTTCTACTACCCTAAAAAATAACCCCGTGTATGTCCCTTCTTCAGAATGGAGCCTTAGGACCCCCCAAATTGCATAATATGTGTCTGAATTTGAGCTTTTTTGTTGATTTTTTCATGTTTTTCCTATTTCATCTTTTCGGACGATCAAGTAGTGAAATTTTATTTCATCATTATTATTTTAATTATTTTTATTTATTTTTCTATTATTTTGTGTGTGTTTGTGTAGATTACGGATAAAATATAGCGTTTACAGATTTAATTCAACCTTTTACAGATTTATTTCAACCTTTTACAAATTCATTTAAACCTTTTACAAATTCAATTCAACTTTTTACAAATTCAATTCAACCTTTTACAAATTCAATTCAACCTTTTACAAATTCATTTCAACTCTCCACCGGAAGGGGTGGATATGGAAAGTAGCTGATTGATTAGGAGGAAAGTTATAAGTAGTAGGCTACATGAGGTGGGTAAGTAGTTAGGTAGTATGTAAGTAGCTACCCACGGTCTTTAAGAGGCTACATACGAAATTACAGCTTCCTAGAGTGTAAATTATAGAAAGTACCTATTAAAATTATTTAACCACCGCTTTACAAATCAAACCGTTCTCGCAATATTCGGATGACCTGCTTTGAATCAAATCATCGAAATACCAGCTCAATGAAGTCATCAGAAATTAACAAGTGGTTGCAATCATGTTCACAATATCAATTATTGAGAATGATCACCTGAGTGTACACCATTATCCAAATAACCATGCTCATAATTCAGCTTGTTGGCCACGCACTTCGCAGTAGTTAACATAATATGGTTGGATAAATCGAGAGCTTTCGAACGAATGGTCAATGAATTTTGTGGGATGAAAAACGACGAAGTACCATTTCCCTAGCAACGACTCGATTGTAAGCGGAAATCATCAGAAAACCAACCGTGAAGCTTTTTCTTAACGCTTTTTTCGTTTATGTGCCAAAGTAAAGACATAAAATGTAAAAAAAAAACAAGAAAAACTAACAAAAAAGCTTTAATTTAGACACATATTATGCGATTTCTGGGGTTCTAAGGCCCCATTCTGAAGAAGGAACATACATGTGGTTATTTTTTGGGGTAGTAGAACACGCAGGAAAAGTTCGGTTGAAATCCACGACTTCATGATCGTGACCTCCCCTTGTAAGTAATAATTGTATCATGCCAAGATTCACTTTGTGAAAGACCTTGGGTAACGCAAAATAAATTCAATTCTTCCGTTTTTACTTTAGGTACTTACTGTTACTGATCAGTTATGGAGAGTTTTTAATTGTCAGTTTATGATTTTACATAGATACTAGCATTCTATAATTTTAGTGTGAAAATCACATTGTGTTTTGTAGTTGTTTGTTTTTGTAGTTTACAGTGGTACGAATTTCTCTCCGCATCAACGGCCGAGGTTCATATTCGAGTTTCTAACTTGTTGTTTGAGTTGAAATAACTGATGGTGGTTACTTCGGTAACTTCGAAGTAGTATATTTATCATACAGCTAGATATTTGCAGAACCGATACCCCATTATGTACCTCTGTATAACTCAATGTTTTAATAGCTCTTATCTGTTTTAGCACGAATGTAAATACGAGAGAGAAATCGAAATCTCGAGGAAACTCAAAGACAACGGCCACCGAGAGAGAGAAAACAGCAAAAAGCACAGGCAACTTCAAAAACAGAATGACATTGAATCAAAATGTAACATTCAGAAAGGTAAAATTTTGAAAATCAAGGTTTAACTGCGACTTCTTGGCCACAGACATTGATGACCGATCTGTCAGAAGTCTTTGTTTGTGTGTTACACTCCCTTTTTTGCACGGCATTTCCTACTTTCCGCTGCATGGAAAATTCTTCCTGAGGAACCTTCAAGCAATGACATGTCCTTCAATACCTAACTACCGGTTATCATGCACTCCACCTGATTTTTGACTGGAGCAATCAAGCTGTGTGTGGTGATACCTCAATAACCCTTAAAAAAAGACTTGAAGTCTTACTAAAACATACACATTTTCGATCGAGATGCACGTTGCTTTCGTTTGTTAGGTTTCAATATTAGAAGGATGCATGTGTTAAGCAGCTAGCAAGGTGAAAGTTTACAGTGTCGGAAAACATTCCCACCAAGCGGAATCAGTAAGCACTCTCATTTGAAGAGAAAGTTACAACTCAATAAGGCCCATTTGTAGGTTTTTCATTGGATCTGAAATATCTCCTCTCAACCTGCCAAAACACCTCCCACCACTCTTAACTGTATTCCGTCTCCAACGTAAACCTCTTCGTAAAACAAACTAGTTTCACTTCAAAATCCAAATGTTTACTTATTTGCATTTTGCAATTTGTTTTAGAAAGTGCTAAATAGATGTAATTTTAAAAAAATTACATTATATTATTTATTTATTTTTTTTAACAACATATATGGCGTTTTATTAGCAAGACAAGCTGCTTCAGAGTTAGAAAAGTTGGTGAGACTATTTAATTGGATTAACGGAATGAATACAACAATAATAATTCCTGGATTAGTTATAACATCCATACACTTAGATTGAATCGTATTCCAAACAAGAATTTTATATCAAAATAAATCCAGATTCGTGCATTCGCGATAGAGGCTTCTTGCGAGTAGGGTCTTATCCATTTTTCACTCAAAACGGCGACCAGCTGTCGTTGGAATCTTCCGAACTTCTTGTGTGGTGACCCGTCACACGAACAAACAAGAGTAGTAAAGGATGCCCGCAGATCTTCAGCTGCTTTATCTTCTTTTGCATGCTTCGCTGTTGCTGCGTTTTGGGCGGTGAAAGGCCAGTCGAGGTGAGCATCGAAGGATGCGACAGTGTTTACAACGCGCTTATCAAAAAACGCTGGCCTTTCCCTATGACCTGTCGTGGAATTATCAGGATTGGAGCCAAACAAATTATTCCTCCTCTTTCGTCAAGCTTTCGATAAATTTATTATCTTCTTCAAGGCCTAAAATATACAATACAACAGCTACCCTAAGAAAAACGGCGAACTCATAAACGGTAATAAATAAAGGCATAAATGCAAAAATACTCCAGCAAGAATACTATAGGTAAATCAGCTAACTTACTCCTCCATAATCAGCGCATGACCCACCCCCTGAACCGTCCAACCTGCAACTAGTGTAATATTGTCTTCGTCCCCTCTCGAAGGACAGGCTCGGTGAATACCCCATTCCATGCCAGACCTACCATGCGCGCTCTGATATTATCATTGCCTCTTGATCAGCCCTCCTTTCTTACAATTCAGTGCGTGGTTCAAGTCGGAATCCTGGCCACATCCATCACATGATTCGGGTAGGTTACCTGGCGCCCACTCATAACGGATGGCGAGGACATCCCAAAACTCCGAGCTTGATAGATCACAATCGTGAGGCACGACTGTGAGCCACTGGGGAAGCATTTTCAGTTAGCCGGATAACTCGCGTTGTCGGGGTGGTAATTCTGCCAGTACAGCTGCTCGCTCTGGCCTTCCTGCTGTTACCTCCGTTTAAATGATAACTACGAGTAAATGTAGTTCCATAAGGTTACGCTATTATTAGAAAATCCTTCCGGCACGCCAAATTGTGTTCTAATATCGTCGTTTTGATACCTTTCCAAGCAATCCATTGTCTATAGCGATTCTAATACCAGAACTACGTATGAGTAGAAGACTTTTGGCGAGTGAATAGTTGAAGCGTTTGAAAAACTGGATTTTCAGCTTGATTTATTACTCACTGGTCATAGAATGGACTTCATCGAATTTAACCACAATTTCTTTAATATTTATTCGTTTTGTGCTTTGCTACTAGCCAAATGCATTGATGACTTCTATTGGCAATATCATGTGTAAGAGACGAAAACCTTTAAATAAGAATTTATAAATGAAATATTGGAGAATATTGAAGAATTTATACTGTATATTATACTTACAATATTGCTTATGGATTAATATGATATTTATACTTTTGAAACTTCTGGAGCAATGAGTTTAATACCTGAACTTTATTACTTTTAAAAGTTTTGTTTTTCTCTGGCTGATTATTATTTTGAGTGTGTGTGTGTGTGTTCTTTGGTGCATTTTGAATTGAAATTACCATTATCTTAAAAAAATATTACAAAAGAAGAATTTCAGAAGGTGAATAAGATAAAATTCAGAAATAATTTGGTTTTGCGATAGCGAGTCAATTTTTTTAAAAAGCTTCACGAAAGGGTATCAAAATAAATTACCTACTACGTCCTTAAGAAAAATGTTCTGAATCAAAAAGTGACGGAATGATGAAATTATGTATTTGTCGTCATTAGACATTCAAATTTACTTTTTAGTTTATAGGCTTTTACACCTTGAAGATTTTAGTATTCAGCCTCACGGAAGAGTTTTACATGTAGGCGGCTCCCGTTGATGAGTACCTAACGTATAGAATTGTTGAACGAACCCCTTAACAATTTTCCCGGCCTCGAACTGTGGACCAAGAAGTTGGATTGAATGACAATTCTTTGAACCACATTCCTGGGCCGGTTTGAATGACCCTATGCCCGCATCTATCGTTAGAAGATGATGTTGCAGAGAGCCAAATGCTCGCTCAGGCCCCGATCATCACCACCACCGCGGCCACCCCGCAAGATTCGCCCAACGCCACCCTCGACGCTAGCGCCAGAGATTTCAACAACCGGCTCAGCACTGCTATGGCCTTCAATTTTTATTCGAGCACCCTCTCCATTGACTCCATCGACTACTCCCTGGTAAGATGTGACTCACTCATAGTTTCAAATTATGATTGTTACCTATTTATATTTATTCAATTTATTATATCTCTATACTATTATCATGAGGTTTGACATGTACCTCATTGTATAGATACAATAAATAATCATTCATTCCACAAAGGTTTTGAACTCCCTTTTACGGAAGGTCGAAAGTGCGCACTATAAGAGTTTACTAGAGAGGACACAACTCTATCCCTTCTGCTTCTTAGCTGTCTCATATACAAGCCCGCAATGCTCCGCCCAAGAGCAGTCTTTGAAAAAAGTCTTCAAATATATTACTAGTATTTTAAAAAGATTGATTTAAAATTTCTACAACTGAATTTAGTTGTAAAAATACCAATTTTATTTGCAAGAAGATTTATTTTATTTGCAAAACGTTCCAGTCATTCAGCATGATCGTATGAGCGAATTTTCGTAAATTATCGTACTAGATTATGTTGCATTGTTTTGAAAATTAAGGACTTTGAGGGAGAAGAAATTTTTAGTTACCAATTCATTGGCAAAAAAATCGTTCTAAACAACATTCTGTGATTCAAAAAGAGATTTTGGATGTTTATCTTTTCTGGAGTTTTAATAAATTTTTTAATTCATTTTAATAAAATTTCAGTAGGTACATTTTTCAGCATAATTTTGCACATAAATCATGTTTTAATGTTCTATTTTAGCAAAAACGGCTAAAAATCGTTAAATTTATATTTTTTAAACAGAATATTGCTCAAATAAAGTTTATTAACACTATAGAATTTGCAACTACATAATTGGTTTCTCTCACGATCATGGAGAAGGATCTGACCCTGTTAATCTTTTACTCCACCATTTGGAAACATTTTGTCATTTTGATTTTGGATTTTCGTATTACTGATGTCGATGAATTTACTCCCAAGTCATCCCAGTCCCAAGGAAGCATCACAGGAAGCCTGAAGCCGCCCAACCTGACAGTCAACAACTTGTCAGCTCCGTCTCACCCTTTGGGCCGGCGGGCGAGCATGAACAACGGCAGCCGAAAAGACCCCTCCCCGCAGTGAGTAAATCTGTATATATAAAAATCAATTGCTGTTCGTTAGTCTCGCTAAAACTGGAGAACGGCTGGACCGATTTGGCTAATTTTGGCTTTAAATTATTTGTGGAAGTCAGGAAAAATGTTTAAAAGGTTTAAAATTTCAAATCTGCCCCATTGGGGGTGCTTTAGGGGAGGAGCGGGGTATGGGGTATCTTTGTCATCACTGAACAAACTGGGGATTTGATTGTCGAGTATGTTTGGATTACTCCAATTCAAGTCAAAGACTACTTTTTTCAAATTTTTCAAATCTGACCCACAATGGAGGGGGAGGGGTGGGGGAGTTAAAGCGTTTCGAACGTCACTGAACGAACTGGGGATCTGAGTTGTCGAATATGTTTGGAGTATTCTAACTTAATCACAGGCTACTTGAAAATTTTCAAATCAAACCCATAGAAGGAGGTGTTTTAATGGAAGGGGGGGGGGAGAGAAATGGGGTATCTTTGTCATCAGTGAACGAATTGGGGATTTGATTGTCGAATATGTTTGGATTACTCTAATTCAAGTCAAAGACTACTTTTTTCAAATTGTTGAAATCTGACCCAGTGGTGAGGGGGGGGGGGGGGAGGATGTTAAAGCGTTTCGAACGTCACTGAACCAACTGGGGATCTGAATGGGTGAATCTATCAGAATTACTTTAACTTGGGTCACAGGCTATTTGATAATGTTCAAGTCAACCTGTGCAACGCACGGGTGAACCAGCTAGTCTCCAATAATTATTAGAGTAGGACTGAACAGCGTAACATACTACACAGGGTGCCCGGTACATAATGTGACAAAAATCAGTTGAAACTGCATCAAAAATGGAACATATGATTTTTTGAAGATATGATTTTTGAAGGTTTTTTTTTTTTTTTTTTTTTTCGAGAAAACCACGTTTTTGTCATTTTTATATGTCTCATTGACATATAAAACATTTTTCTCCCCTCTGAATCCACTTTTCTCAATTTTCCACCATATTTTCGGATCAGAATTTAAGGGCAGCCGGTTTTCACACTTATTCAACCCTATGCTGACTCATTAATTAAAATAACAAGCGTAAATTCTTTTAAAAATTCGAAATTTTCAAAATTATTTCAATATTAGACTCTCCTTCAAAATTAATTTTAGGGACTTTCACAAAAACTGCTTCCACTGTACTCTTTCCTGTAGTATTGACAAATTTACACTATCTTTGCTAAATACAGGATAAATTATGTTTTTATGTAAAAAGACAGGGTTTTCGGAAATAAAAACTTGAAAAAATTATATCTCGGCAACGGATTGAGCTAGGACCGTGCGATTGGCTGCATTCTGCTCAATTTTCGATGTATTTGCGGCGATTTTGCTCCAATTATTCAATTTATCAAGGTGAAAGTTTCAAAGTTTTCTCATCTATCCTAATCTAGAAATAGGAATTCCAAACTGAGCTCTTGCTTCATATTACTAATGAGTAATTCAACTCGAAAATCTCCAAAAACAGTTTAGTATTAAATTTACCAATTTTTCTGGAGAAAATGGACTTGACACAATGGTCCATATTTACATATTCGCATTCAAAAATAAATGTATTTGTCCGTCCGACATTAGTTAATACATGAGTGCGATATAAACATGATTATAATTTCTTCCTTCATACTTCAATATACAACCTGACTATTTGTGTTTTCTTGTTGTAGAGATAATAATGAATTACATAAACTCGTATTTCACTATCTTTCTTGATAATTATTTAACGAGTGGGGTCGTCATTTACAAACCATAAATCATTATTATAGTAATTTTTAAATGGGTCCATAACTATATAAAATATTTCATTATAACATTTCAAGATTTATGCCCATGTAACGGAAGTTCCTTTTCGCAGGTCCCTGTTTCAAAGGAGGTGTTCGTGGAAAATGTCTAGGAATTCTTTAAGGAGGAAATCCAGGACAGGTTCGGAGCCAGATGATGAGCAGAGCGTAGTCCTGAACAACAATAATCATCTTATATCAAGTCCTCTGTCAGTATATAATATACTTATCATCAAATGCATTGTCAAATACTTGTATTATACCTACTCTACTTCTACTAATATAGTATACTACTTACTCTATAGTATACTACTAACTCTATAGTATACTACTACTTGTACTTATACAAATAATTGTACAAACATAATGTTATACAAAGCGATTATCACCATGGGAGCCCACAGGTAGCCACATAGTTCTTCTGGAAGTACTTTGTCGTGTCATGCACTGGCTTTCCTTTGGTGCATAGTTTTATCTAGTTCAAGTCAATTTTGAATCATCAGGCAACCCTCATGAATGAATGAATGAATAAATAGTGAATTTATTCCGAAGCAAAGCAAAAAGTAAATAGTACAATACAAATACATTTCAAATACAAATTATTAGAGGTTGATGACTTCAATGGAATATACCCCTAAGCCATAGGGCAAGCCCTGTGCGGCTAGGGGGATATTATTGTAAGTACCTCATATTATTTTAAGTACCTTTTCGGACAGATTTTGTTAATTTCTCTCCATTGGACGTCCCTAACTAAATATCTCACTCAATTGCTTCCGAAACAATCAAGGTTGCAGAAGCCTTGATTAGTTTTGTGAACGATTAAATTTTGTTCTCCGACTGAAATCTTCAACTCACGTGTTCAAGTGCTTTCCGAAAAGGGTTATTGCCACACTCATAACTAACTTTCAGGGATTGTGGGAGCCCAGCTCGTGATGATTCCCTATGCATTCCATTGCGTACCACTACCTCCGCTCAGCCGTAAACCCCATACTCTGTCAATACTCATAGCTACCTCAAGTATAACCAGATTCCAATGAAACACTCACGGATTGTGATTTCTAGTTATTCCCTGTCACTTTGAATCCATGAAATGAAACCGTCTGCGCATGCGCCAAGCAATAAACCATTGTAATCGTAATAAGTACCTTCCCACAATTTTTATCTTAATTTGAAAATATGAATTGGAATACGGCAGAGAATTCTCTAGATAGGAGGTTCTCCATGAATCTTGTTACCATTGAACTGATGGTAGCCAGTGATCGAGATGATACCTACTTCTACAATAACTGAAGATTACATCTGAGAAGTACGTAAATAACTGAAGAATTCATACAATGAAAAGTACCTACTTTTTCAAAATTGCTAAAATAGAACCATAATTAAAGCTTACATGCATTGCAAACATTTTTTTTTTTTTTTTTTTTTTTTTTTTTTTTTTTTTTTTTTTTTTTTTTTTTTTTTTTTTTTTTTTTTTTTTAATCACATGAACGTAGATTTAGGCGCTTTCAAGATTCAATTTTATTGCTGAAACCATTTTTACATTTTTAGGTGTTGCATAAAAATGTTTATTTTACCTCATTGAGTCTTACGGGTTTTATGGCATATGGCGTAACTATCTAATAATCGTAGTTGTATTTCTTAATGACACATTACTTTAGTAATTTTCACCGTCTAGCATCTGTTAATAGTTGATATATAGTGTATTAACTATATAAATTATCTACATTATAGTATATTAATTATATATAATAGTTAATAGTTACGTGAATTCCAAAACTCAAGTCTCAAGCAACCGTGGGCTCCCTTTGTTCTTGTTTTATTACTATGTTTTCAGCGATAGCTAACATTGAATCAGCATCAAATGTTACTAAGAATCTACTCTTTATTTTTCCATGTTTAAAATTACGTTATTGCTTCCTCACAACTTTAGATGTAATACAACAAAAAATCCGTCTCCTAAAATCAAAATTCTATTTTACATTTCACGTATCTTAGATGAATAAACTTTTCTTTGTCACCTGCCTGGCCAATTCTGGAGTATATGTAACTCTCTACCTACAGGAAAAAATCCAAAACCCATAATTTTCATCATATACAGCTTCCATATTTATTTTCCTATAAAAATCATTCCCATTTGTCTGAATTAGGCATCAACTATCTATTTTTGGTAGTTAACCACATTTCTAGTGGTTAATGGTCGCAAAGCGCTATATTTGTAATTAATTTTATTGTACATTGTTGTACATGTTAGTACACGAGTACATGTTTGTGGTTGAGAAATTAACGAAACTACAAAAGTAGTTACCAAACTATTTGAAACTGGTTAAGAACTACTTTTCACTTTGTGCAAGCAATAGTAGGTTTACTAAATGGGAAATCATTACTTCAAACTTCTTTTTCAAATTAAAAACTTTAAGCACCGAATTGGCACACGAAGGATTGTTATCTGTCATATTCGGTAACCCTTCTGCGAAATACTCTTTTCGCCTACTATCTACAATAAAATTCGTAACTCACAAACTTGATTCTTCCTTACAAGTATTACTTATCAATCAATCAACCGGAAATCTATTTATCAAGTAGATATGTTTAGGAGTAGATAAGTACATGCTCAGAATAAATTTCGGACTTATTATGAAATTGGATTATACTTACTATGACTTAAAATAAGCAACTTGTATGAAATTACCATTAAACCCTCCTGAACTTGAAATGTTTTTGCGATTCACAATCGTGTTTCATTTTGTTTTCCCTTTCATTACATGGAAACCCTTTCTACCCATTTTGCCCTACGAATGTGTTTAGTATTTGCAACTATTTTTCAGCTAAAGTAGTTGATACTAATCGTTATTTTGGCCCAACTCTGCTTTCTGCAGAACTATTAGCCTCTACCCATGCCCAAGAGTAAAACTGAAGAATTTTTTCTAATCAAGAATAAACAATCTGCTCTCAGTGAAAATTCTTGGCTTTTTATCAAAATGGTCTCTGGTTGATGATTCTAAAATGCAATAAATTAGCGTTTATTTATTAGTAGCATTGTCATAAATATGTACAAACGTTAGGCCCAGCAGGTAAGTCAAATGGTACGCGATGAAGTGTGAGGAAGCAATGTAGTGACATTCGTGATGATTCTTCATAATTAAACACAATTGTCACATATTTTGTTGTTATAGTCACAGTGGCGAACACACTCATTGTAACGGAAATTTAATCGAGACAATAAGAAACGACACACAGAGTAGTAGAAGCACCAGTAACAACCGCCTTAGCCCTCAAACGTCGGTCAGAAGTAATTCCGATGCTCCTAACAACAATCAAGTAAGTGATATAATCGCATAACGTATAAAATAAAAGCGTTTAGAAAGATTTTTCCCTTCTGGGAGATTTTTCCCTTCTGGGAGAGCTCTGATGCGATCCATGTGTCAAGTAGTGTAAGTAACTTAGATTAACATATTATAATGCATAAATGCATATAGTGCTTAAAAGAAATTTAAAACTATGATCAATAAATGTGCATAAAGGCATATTCACTGCAATTAATAACATTTATTTTTTAAAAGTTTCCTACTAAGAAGCGAACCGTAGGATTTTAAATATTGACTATGTACCTATCATCAACGGATTCTTTCGCAAGCTGTTACTTTTGTTGCTACCTATTATTAAGTACATTAAATCCTCCAGTTTGTCAAGGCATTTTTTATATTATTATCCTCAATTTATTGCAGAAAAATAATTTAAAAATGTATTGGCAACAAATCAGAGCTCTGCTTAACTTGAGGACCGAAATTATTCAAATTTCAGAGAAAATAATTAAAAATATAGTGCAAATGTTTCACTCATACAGTATGAGCATATTAGCAAGTTTTCGTAATGTTTTTGTTTTAATTATTATTACTGTACAGAGTGTCACATATCTAACCCCCCCCCCACAACATTTTCCCACAATTTTTGAGATATCGAAGTGAAACTGGGAGAATGTTTTTGGGATGCCTGATGCTAAAGTTTGAGCAAATAAAAATCTCAGGAGAAAATCCAAAAGCTTTAGGACAACTCAAAGGGGTGAGTATAGTGAATGTCGATTTTCTTCCATTTTTTAGCGAGTGACACCTCTTTTTAAAGATTTTTTATTGCTGAACACGATGGTAAAACCAGAATTAGGATATTTTATTTAGTTCTCGGAGTTGGTGAACCATGAAGAAGAGCGAATTTTTCCTCAGTTCATCAGCTCTAATCCGAGAACGGATCAAGATCAAATGTCTAAAAAGAAGTGTAATTCGGCTGAAAAAATGGGAAACATTTTTTGAAGCACCTACTCAATACTCCCACCTTTGGATAGTCTAAAAACGTTTGGATTCTTTTCCTGATTTTTATTTGTTTAAACCTTAGTATCAGGAATCCCAAAAACACTCTCCAAGTTTCACTTCGATATCTCCAATAATAGAAAAAAGTTTGGGGGGAGGGGAGAGAGGGGTTACATTTGGGACACCCTGTATATATTTTAAATTATTTTAAATGTTAGCATTTATTGTGCACAGAAATGATCAACTGCTATCATATTTTATATAATATGAAAATATTACACATTTTCCAAATAAAATTCTGCTACAATAACACATAAATAGGTAAATCGTCAATATTGTTAGCAGATTTTATTGATTTTCAGCACATTTTAATAAAATTTATGCAATTTTTCCAGCACAGTTTTGTGCGAAAAAATCCAATTTTGCTATTCATAGTTGATAAACTTGGTCTAAGTAGGTAATATCCTGGGGAAATAGATACATTCAACCGTTTCAGCCATTTTTTGATATTTTTAGTACAAAGACTCGAGCAAGTCTCGAGTTTTTATTTATCCCAAGACAGATATTTTTAGTTATCTCTTTAGCAAGTTTTCTGAAATTTGAATAATTTGTAATGCTCGAAAATTGCTGTTCAAAACTCTTTTCCAATTTTTTTTATTTTTTTTATTTTTTATTTTTTTATTTTTTATTTTTTTATTTTTTTTTTTTGTTTTTTCGAAAGAACGGATTATTTATCCGGAGAGATTTTCTTCCATCTATCAACGATAAATCCGGTTAAATAATCTTCCGTTGATTTTTGAAAGCTGTACGCAAGTATTCTCCATTGATATTCCATTTTTGTAGGTGGGGTGGGCGAGCGGTGGAGGCCTGTCGAGGCAAAATTCGTTAGGAGGTACCAGCGTAGTGAGTAACCCCAATCACCAACCCATAGTGCCCGCTGGTCCTCAACCACCTATAGCTCCAGGCCTAAAGGTGAACCCTTATGAGAATATTCACTGCGATTTCAAACTAACCTTATATTCACGAACAATTATTAACAATGTTACTAACTCTTTATTGTTTAATATAGCCAGCTGTATGTTGTTTGTTGCAATTGATTGGGGTTAAGCCAGAAGAAAAAGAAATGTTGAGTACGCGACCACCGTTTTACACCTCGAAATTTAAAAAAGTACAACAATATCATTACAATCATAACACAACATTCAGCAGATGAATTCAGTCATATTCACACTAATGTTGAGAGTATGAGAATTACGCTTACATGCTCAAACAGCTGAACCGACTTTATTGTGGTTTTTTTATGATCAGCAAGTTCCTAGAGTGGTTTTAACCCGAATTACAATCTTCTTAATCTCCCGTAACATCCTGAATCAGAAAAATCATAACAATGTCGTCCGAGTAAATTCCTATATATATATTTATATGGCTGCTATTTATATATAATATAAAAGGGAAAATTTGTTTGTTTATTTGTCATTCCTAAATGACAAACGGTTGCATCGATTTCTAAGAGGGTGTCCAAATTCCAGATTTCCAAATTGACGAGCAACTTTCGGGGATTGTTTTATACTATAATACAATCCTCTAGACTTACTCCTCCATCAAGAACTCGACTCACTCTAACGACGTCGCCCGGGTAAACAACTTTGTGATTAAGGAAAACCGGACATGCATCGAACTTTTCGCGTTAAATGTGGATGGGATGGTTTTAGTCGTAAAGAACTTTCAATAAAAAATTCAACGATACCAAAACGATTTTGGTTGGTTTAGCCGAGTAGCTGTTATTCGTAATGATAGATTTTCAAAAATTGACATTAAATACGCCTTATTATAATAACTGCAGCAATGTTTATCGGGAAGAATTTTAACGTAACTAAGGTTATATGAGTTGATTATGTTGAGGGAACGCTTGGTTAGAAAATTATTTGAAGTGGAGCCTTTTGGAACTGCTAGGTACAAAGCCACCTTATAGACTAGTTTATGTATTTACCATAACATGCCCGTAGTGAAGCATGGGTACACAGCTAGTATTGTGGGAAATTGTTTATTTTTTCTCAGTTATTGCACTGCTTTTTTTTTTTTTTTTTTTTTTTTTTTTTTTTATTATTTTTTATTATTGGTTGCGTCACAATAATTGTAACATATAACCAGTTACGTTACAGAGTATTTGTCTTATAAATTATATATACAATAACTGATTGTTAATTAAAATTTTCCACTTTCACTCCACTACACTCTAATTCCGGCACCTTTCATGAAGTTTATTAGTTTTTTATGGTCTACATGAGTTCCATTTCGCAGAAATTCTTTGAGGTCTCGGTGTACAAAGGGACTTAGTATAGTTCTTTCTTCTTCGTACAGTGGGCATTCCTGTAGTTTGTGCGTCATGTCTTCTAATTGATCTTCGCAGAACTCACATTCAGGAAAATCGCTTAGGCCAATGAGGTACAGGCTGCGATTCACCTGACCGTGGCCACATCGCACCCTGACCAACTGGACCATGTCTCTTCTGGATACCTAGTTGCATATTCAATAGTTTTGGTTTTCTATGAACTTGGGACATTATTTCATAGTGGTATATCACCACTTTTCACATATTTCACATATCTTTCACATATATGTGAAATTTCACGTTTCACAAATATGTGAAATTTCACATATTTCACGTATATCACATATTTCATAGTGGCACTGCTCTCTAACCTCAATTAACGGAAATGCTTCACAATGCACATATATGAAGATAGCATTATACTTAAATTAAGGTAGCACTATGCTTTGGAACCGTATTACACGCAGGTTATCTACTATAACCTGAAAACACCCCGATCCGGGCAACACTAGCATTTTGATATTTATTGGTTTCTCGCAATCGACCGATACAATGGCTACCTACCGGTTAGGTTTCTCGTCCACTGAGAGCGAAAAGCTACAAACTGCCTGCCAAGCAACGAATCCATGCGATAACCTATCGTTCGTTGCCTCAGTATTCGTCCGAATTCGCAGCAGACGATATGGCTTGAAACGAGTTTTCTGATGATTCTGGTGAAGAAGTTTTTGCTTTGGAGTTTTCTCCTTTGATTCATCAATGTATCAGGCACGGGGGACATCGACATCGACTGAAAATGTGGGTAAATCACAAACGAGTTCGCTGAATTTTTTCTTGAGTGGCATAATCTTCAAAACGACACTGACCACCATAATTGTTTTCCAGTTGGTCCCACAGATATTTTCACTCCTCAAAAAGCAAAATTAACTTTTCACAATCCATCATTCTCTCTTACTTCGCACCCGTTCGCAACTAAATCCGTGCAGGATGGGATCACTTCGCACCTGTGCGAACGAATGAGACTGACACAGTGGATACGGTCCCTGACCGAGTCATGTGTTGGTATCGTTCGTGCGATTTCGGACGAACCGATTCCGCAGCTTACCAATCACTATGGACGAGAGGCAAAATCAGTGGCAGCAGTACAAAATCAGTGGCGACAGTACAAAATCACCCAGTACAAAATGTTGGTAACAGCTTGGTGAGTTTTCTTCACGCTGACTCCCATTCAGTTGTAACAAAAGTGTCTGATTATGAGTCCATAGACTTAGGGATACCTATACGATGTTTGTAGTGTTATTCGAAACGTACGTAGATTATTCCGCAACCTCAAAAATTTCATATCATTAAACAGATTTAGATTAATTGCATTAGAAACATTAGGTATGTGCAATGAAATAAATAGTATTTTCATAAAAATATTAAACCAAAATCCTAAATTCTTATAACTTTAATTGAATGTTGCCAGTTCAGATATTTCCAAGTCTCCCTTGTGTATAAATACGAAGTTATATGAGAAAGTATTACTTGTATATATAAAAGCTTTGATAGAATAGCAATCAAAAATTAATTTAATAGAAAGTGGCCCTAGTAAGTAGTAGTGGTAAGTAACTATTGTAACAAAATTTCCGAAAAATAAATAGGTAAGCTGCCTGCGGGGGTTTCTTAATTTTCTTACATTTGTTTGAAGAAAAATTCCGTCATGCCTATACTCGACTCTAATTTGGAGGCTAAACTCAACTGTCAAGGCGTACCATCAAAAACTCAAAAAAGTCATATTTAGAACACAGACACTTCTTTTTGCAGATACAAATTGACATGACTTAAATTATGACGAATCGTCGTGTTCACACAAACGTGTTATATAACGAAGAATAAGTCGTTAAATACAAAGTTTGTATTGTCAATCGCAAAATTTATTACTTTGCTAACTAACCAAATAACATAGGTAATATTTCTTTTATTTATAGGTTGGGTCGACGAATAACTCCAACCTCAGCATTCCTCTACGTTCTGAGGAGTGCAAATCCCTCAACGTCGATCCCATGTCGGGTGGCCTCCGGGAGCCAACGCTTCTCCCCAAAGTGAAGGACCCACCAGACGAATCCGCTAGCGAGCCCTCTATCCCCGTTATGCCTAAGATTTTCTTTCTTTTCGAGAAAGAGGGCTGCTTCAAGGACAGGGAAGACTACGCGCTCTATATATTCCCTCCTGATAACAGGTGAGGTTGATAACATAAGAATTTAGAAATAAATATAACAGTGCATTAGGGACTGTTACAGTAATTATGAATGTAGAGAAATCCCTTGTAGTCCCTAAGAGCAAAGTTCTTCTACGTAGACTCATACACTAGTGTCCTACTGTAGGCGGAAAGAAGCATACCGAGACGAGCTAACTCCAGGCAAAGAAATTCGATGAACCCCTTTTGCGCCAATCCACAAAATATTGAAAATAGAATATACCTTTTTGCTCAGATGCACGGCGCCCTTTGTGCCAAACTGAGCCTCTTATGGTATCACCCTAATGTGCCAGTATTGTATAGGTGAAGAAGTTGTTCCTACCCTTTGGGAAAGAGTATATAGTTGCTCCAGGGCAATGAGAGGTCAGTATTTATGTAAGAGAAGCCCTAGAACTAGAATTGCACTAGGACAGCTTCAGTGGTTTTGTGATATCAGAACCTCCATCCCGGCCGAAGCAATTCGTAGTCGTGACCGTTACTCAGGCACGTCCGTTTCGGTACAATCAACATTTTAAATAAGTTTGAAACGCTCACCCCCTTAAGTGCTTGATTACCGCTTTGTAATTATGGACATATATTTTTGGAGTTAAAGTGAAAAACTTTGGATCCAATATCTACCGTCATATGCGCCTCCTTCAGAATTTTATTCCTGCTAGAGACATTATGCACGTCTCTGAATCCATCTCGATATAAGAGCAAACTATTGGAAACTTCTTGTTCACCTCATTTCATTTTACCTAACGTAAGAAAACAGTTCCTCATTTTGAATTTTATGAACACATAATATAACATTACTACTGTGACAAGATTAAGAAAAACAAATTTACCCTGACAATTGAATTTTTGGTTTATTATTTCCAATAATAAGCCTATGTGATCGTATAGCAAAAAATTTTTATAACCCCCCCTCAAACTTTGTCACTTTACGTTTCAAGGTGCGTAGAATCCAAATTTGAAATGTCCGTCCGCCGTTCGCCGTCCGCCGTCCGCCGTCAAGGCCATAAAAGGCCTAAGAATTGACTTAAAAACCCCGTTCTTTCGCACATAGACTCCATTTGGGGTCTAGTTGGTCCTAACGTTTAACCATCCCGATCGCTTTACTCGCATAGATGCTATGGGCCAAAAACGGGCGAAAAAGTGTCTTTTTCGAGACTTTGAGTGTTATAGTTACGCACGCACGCACGCCTGGCACGCTTGGCAGGGGGTAACGGTGGGTGGTGAGGGGGGTGAGCGGAAGGTGGAGTGAGAGGAGGCGTCGCGGCACCTTGTGGCGGCTGGGGTGACCAGGGGCATAGCAGAGGGGTGTAGGAGAATGGATATTTATTACTTTTACGTGTTATACCCATATAATACGCCGCGCCAACCTGAGGGGGGTACGGCATTAGGGGCATAGTGGAGTAGCAGAAAGGCGTCCGGGGCGTATCGGAACGGATATAATATATATTTTATATTATATTTTATTACTTTTACCCCATATAACATTTAACCTACTACTATCTAACCTACTTTAGTATGTTACAAAAATAATTTATCCAGCCCATCTAAAATCCTTAGTTCTTCTTCTTCCCAAAATCTTCTCAGATAGTTCGAATCAAATCGTTTTTAAATTAAAATTGCATTACATGGGCAGGTTGGAGTCTGAACCCTCTGGATGAATAGCTGTTTACTTATATTTCTGCCAGATGCTTTTGGAATCCAGTGTACCTACGGTTTTAGTTTGATTCCTATAGAAATTAGCTCCGTGGATTGAATGAGACCACTCGGGTGGCTGTACGATCATCCATTTGCTCCCCATCGGGAGCGCAGCCTGTAACGCGAGAACAGAGGTGGATACTAGAAAAGAGACTGGCGAAAGCCCCAGAGCATGCTGGTTACTATACTGGCTATCTGATTCAGAAATAATAAACCATTATGTAATAATTTGCAGCGTTTTTTAATTATTTTAAGCCGCACCTCAACCAGAAGGGTCATTAGCGGCATTGAACAACGTGTCCAAAGGGACACTGCAAGCGGCACGATTCTAAAGGGAGCCATGTTGTCATCCCTGACAAAAAAGGGGATGGACTCCACTGGAACATCGGAGGGGGGGAAAATGAGGGGTACAGTGATCAAGTGGATAAAAAAAACCGAAAAATAAAATGATACAACCAAGACTAGATGTAAAATTGGCTAATTACTGTATACATGCTACTATATACAATCAGCAAAGTGAAATGAATCTATGACTAGATGTATATGAATATATCACAGATAAGATATCACAATTCGTAGTAGTGCTCAGCTTATGTTAAAATTAGTAACCAAAACAAAGCTATTGAAATTCTGCAGCAGGAATACAACAATTCAATCATTTGGAAATGAATTTTCTCAGATTCCGTCATTTGTGCACGAGGTTCGTCGAGCAAAAGTGGTTCGACAACGCCGTGCTTTTCTTCATTGCCTTGAACTGCATCACGCTAGCAATGGAGAGACCCAACATCCCTCCCCGTAGCACGGAGAGAATATTCCTTCAGACGGCAAACTACGTGTTTACGGTCGTATTCAGCCTCGAGATGTTCGTTAAGGTTTGTAACACTTTTTCTTCAAGACCACTGGATGTTATGCTACTTTGATTTTCGAGGGGGATCAATTACACCTATGCACGTATTAGTTCGATAGTAGCAATTGAAATAAGGTTAGAACTACTTTTATTTTAATACCGTGTGTAGTTATTTTATTAACATTGTAAGGTTTGTACATCCAATTACGAGTGCTTCGAAATAGAGTATCCTTTAGAAAAACACGGGAATGTTCGTAATTTTGTCAAACGTATTGAGATTTTTTTATAAGTTAGTAGTTCCTAAAACAGAGCTGGATAAAATTCAGTAATAACAGACTCATGGGCACCCCTTGCTGGCAAAACAACTATTAGAATTGCAACCAAGTTTAAAATCAAGTATAGTAAGTACAATCGGGAGGTACTATTTACGAGCAGTACTCGTACATTCGAGCAGTACGTATTTTGTTAATCAATCATTCATTAGAGTACCCACTCTCTTCTTAACACCAGCTGAATAATTTTATTACGGTACTTAATACTAATTTTTACTTATAATTTTTAATTTGCAAATTGTTTTTTTCCTCCTTTAAATTTTTCTTTTATTTCTTTGGAAAACTAGATGGAATATTATCTAAACATATTCGCCATGCATATAATAAGGGTTCCGGTATTTGATTCCATCCGGTCTAATTTAATAAAATGCATTTATTGGTTATTATAAGCTCAATCCACGAGTAATTTATTGAATTCCATAACTGGAAAATTTCTACATGTACCACATTGGTGCTAGAAACAAGATGCAGACTATACTGGTCGCTTGTCATGCAGCTAACAAGTCGAGATCCTAATGGATGCATCTACAATATATGCATCGTTAACGGATAATTTTATAAAGCTAAATGATTTCCACGCCACAACCCATAGCTCTGACGTAATGGTTAGAGTATTTACAAGGGTCCATCTTTCAGATAATTTGGTTCTGTGATTTGATAAGTAGGATCTTGGTGAAAATCTTGATACTACGTATGACTTGATGTTTCATTAGTAAGATCTCTGATACCTGACAACTACATAAATATTATCAACCATATAAATGGTTGTCTAGCTCCTTCGATAGCGGTCCTTCTGAACTTTTGAGGTGAACTGTTTGTTCATTTGATACGTGCGAAGCCTAATTACAATATAAATGTCGCAGTCTCTTAATCACTTCCTTAAATGACTAGATATATATAGCCAAATTACTACCATTATTGCATTTCACTGATGTATTCCTCATTGCCCATCCAGCATAAGTACGTGCTGTAAAAAGGTGCATTATAAGAAGTTTAACCTGTGTTTTGCAGGTCGTCTCAACGGGCATGTTTTATGGGAAAGAACCGTATTTTTCGTCTGGATGGAACATCATGGACGGCCTCCTCGTCGTCATCTCCATAGTAGATTTACTTATGTCTCTTTTGTCCGAAAGTAGTCCTCGAATCTTCGGAATCCTTAGAGTAAGTCTATCGAAGATAAAACTAAATTATTCAAATTTACATAGACTGAAAGCAAACTGATCAATCTCCAGTTTATATATTAAGTCCCCTGCTGCTTCCAATTCAACGTTTTTGTTTCAGGTTTTTAGACTTTTAAGATCATTGCGTCCATTACGTGTAATAAATAGGGCTCCTGGACTCAAACTCGTAGTCCAAACTCTGCTCTCTTCGCTGAAGCCTATCGGCAACATAGTGCTCATTTGCTGTACATTTTTTATTATATTTGGAATCCTTGGTGTTCAGGTAATTACCTATTTGTCATTTCAAATTTACACTTTTCATTTTACGAGAAATTACTAGAAACTAAGATCGCCAGTTTTATAAGGTGTGAACTGTGAATATAACTTCAATATAATGAGCGTTACCCAAGTATTCATTTTATATTTTTAAATGAAAGTAAATTCCATTCTAAGAAATTTGATACGTTCCGCACTCTCCTACGTTGAGTACTTTTCTTCCTATGATTTTCAAAGTTTGCACTGGTGAAGGCTGGAAGTTCTGGTATACAATCCGGTATACAAACCAAATGAACAAGAATTATATTACAATTCGTATCAATAACATGACACATAATAAATGCTTTATTTGCTAAAGAGCTGTAGCCTCCTTTGCAAAGCGAACCATTAATAAGAAAATCTCTCTAAAACACAAATTACTAGGAACTTAAACCGCATAATGCATTGTCTTCATTCATAATGAATGATTCATTATTATTTTATTCATTTTTTATTATCTCTTTCATTTCCAGGTTTGACCTGGAGGGATGCAATATTTTCTATGTGATGAATAAAAATATCTCTTGTATCATCACAAATACAGAAACTTGCTTTTTGTTTGCTACATCCTGTTTCAAACACTTCCGTAACAGATTTTTTCAGTTTATTATTATTGTCACTTTTGTATCTTTGCCATTTCTCATCGTACAAAGATAGTTCGTCAGTCGTTGAAAAGATCTAAATTTGTGCTAAATCTTACGCTACTTAGACCTCTCCGAAAATTTAACCTGCTGCGCTATCCGCAAAGCTATTGATAAACTATAAACAATAAAAAGCTATAAACAATCTTCATGGTATAATATCGTGTATTGGTAGTAACCAAACTGGCTTACTACAAATGCCTGTACGAATTGCATACTCGCAAGCTGTCATGATTTGGTTTAGAAAAAAGATTGTTTTTCAAATATTGCCCTGAAAATTTAACTCGCTGATCGTTTTGGAAAAACTGCATCGAAACCGGTCGATCCAGCCGTTCTGATACTACGTGCCAGTATAAACTCCCAGCCTAAACACGGATTCAAGCCCTTCAATAGTAATTGCTAAGTGTTTGTACTTGTAATTCAATTTGAGACAGATCAAGTACCTACCAATCAAGTACCTTGTAATTAGAAGTCAAAGTCAAAGTACTTGTCCTTTTCGGTTATACTTTCAAGTATAAGTAGATTCTTGGCCTTGGACTTCTAATTACAATTACTAATGTACTACTTGTAGTTAGTAATTTTGTTTGAAGTTGATTTTTCTTCCTCCTATGATTAACATTGCTATTAGTCTTTGTTACCTATTCAATATTTTTTACAAATTTTAAGTTGACCGCTTGTTTTTCAGATGTTTAAAGGAATGTTTTTCTACTGCGACGGCCCCAATATAAAAAACGTGAAAAACAAGACTGATTGCTTCGCTGCTCATCCGAAAAACCAGTGGGTCAACCGGAAATATAATTTCGATGATCTTGGGAAAGCCCTTATGTCCCTTTTCGTGCTGTCTTCTAGGGACGGCTGGGTAAATATCATGTACACCGGACTTGACGCTGTAGGGGTGGACCAACAAGTAAGTGGTTTAGAAGTTTATTTAACGAAATAAGTTTATAAAACTAAATTAATCTAAATACACCTTTGCTAGGTTCTTAGGTATTAAGGTAATCTTATAGGTTCAGTGGAACCTGGATAATTCGAACTTCTTTAATTCGAAATCTTCTTTAATTCGAATATTTCTCTTGGTCCCAAGCATTTTGTATTTAAACAATGCTAAAAAATCGTGGATAATTCGAATTTTATTTTGGATAATTCGAATTTTCGGCGTGCTATTTAAGGTATAAATTTATCGGGAAGTACGTTTTAGTAACGATATTCGGAAAAAGGTTTGCGTTAGACCAAATGCATGCTAGTCAGTGCCATCGTACAGTCTGATAACTCCCCTTCCCCTCCCGCCCACCGACCGTCCCAAAACAGGACCAGGCCAAGGCTGAGTAATACGCCAAAGAATTGGGAAAGCAAAAATTTCAAAGCTAGCACTGGGTGTATGACACAAGTGTGCACTGTGAATGTGAATCATACTTCAACTCTTTGAATGCGTTGGAATCTTTTATAATGGCCGAGAGACATAATTCAAGGAAACAGGCCAAAATACCATCCTTTTTTTAAAAACAATAGATTGTTTTTTATGGTTGCAGTTAAATACAGTACCATTCCTGGTGTCTTTATTGATCAATATTCTGTTGGTCAATACATTATTCAGTGTTGCTGTACGTACTTTACTTCGTACTGTAGTTTGTTAAAATATAATTTATTTAAAACTTCTTTAATTCGAATTTTTGGTTAATTCGAAGTTTTTGACTGATCCCTTGAGGTTCGAATTATCCAAGTTTCACTGTATTAGGTATTCTTTAAGGTTCTTGTCGAAAACATAGTGGCTTAGTTTTCAAGGCGCTATTCGGGAATCGACTACGGAAATTCGGAATAGCAGTGGCTACTTTTAAATAGAATTGGGAGACAATTTGGGAGTGCACAGGAATTTCTCAGTTTAAGATCCAGCTCTCCATTTCAAAATAGTTTATTGCTAAGGTAGAAACTTATGTAGCCAACATGAATGGAGTTGCGATGATCCTCCATGATCCCCAAATGCATATTCTCTTGAATGAAATACCAAAATAATTATTATGTGTAGTGTAAGTTAAGTAATGCACGAGAAGCATACCATTTTATAGCCCAGTAACTGATCCTCAGGAACTTCTGATAATTACATTTATCAGGAGCAAACTGCAGAACGAAACGAGTCCACACATTGATTTCAACATTTTTGGCTTAAATTTGGACATCTGAGATAGGAGGATAGTTATTTTCCGAATCGACCAAAAATTATTATGACGTTATCATCAATTGAAGTAGGCTATCTACACATTGTACATTTTCTCTGCTTTCTTTCTAGCAGAAGAGGTAAAATTTGTTTATATTTTTCCTGTCGTATATCTTATTATTATATTGAGAATTGTAAATAATTGAATCAAACTCTTGGTTTCTAAATCTTCAACATAAATGTACATTTACAAGTTATATAAATTACTGTTAAACTCTCAAGACTCCAAAACCCAGCACAAGTATTCTTCTTAAAGAGGGTTGTATTATTGTACAAATCTATATGACTAATTTAATGCTGTACATTAAATAAATACTTTTAAAAACAATAATAACTACAACGTGCTCAACAACCCTGATCAGCCGAGTGATTTGAAAAATATTTCTGGGTTTATCATTATTACGAGTATCATCTCACGTTTTTGTCATAGGACACACTAACCCAAAGGATCCGAGAATGCTATGTTTTTCCATAAGGGAAATCATTGTCTTTGTGAGTCGTACTTTTTTGAGCTTCCACTCTTATTTTTGAATAGTTTCACGATTCATAATTTTGTCCATATGGCAAGCAGTTAAAATAAGACCAGGTGATTATGACGATTAGAAGATGGTTATATTGAGTAGTTTAAGCAGAACAATGATTATTTTGTTGCGCTAGCATTGTTTATCATCTTCGTTCATGATAGATCTATTTAAGAAAATTAAAGTTTCTAATACCGAAAATGTTAGGTGTCCAAGCACTTTAAAAATTGTTGGTAATCTCAGCCACCAAATGAAAACCGCTACCACACACAAGACCGGAAGGTCATGAGGTTTTGCCTACCATAGACTGCCTTTTCACTTATCCTGATTTCAGATTTGTTGTCAAGTACAAATCAGGTATAAACAGCTGCATCAGCAGTGCATGGGATGCAAAATAGACCCATCAAACGGGTAAGCAGAAAACAGTTCTTGAACACAAATTTAGGAGATCTTGACGCTTACCCGAATCGCGAGCTTGGTGGGTCTTATAAGAAGCCCTTTCCCACGACTGCGTAAAATGAAAAGATAATACCTATAAATAAATCCATAATGAAGTGGAAACTTATAAACATACGGTATACATATATTTGATATGAATGGTAGAAAGTTGAATCATACTAAAACAAGGACACAGAAAGTTGGTTATTAGTATTTGTGAGAAATCACAATATAATCCTCTACAGCAACCATTATTATGTACGAGTATAATTATAATATAATCCTAAATCCCTAAAGGATATAAGGTCTTAGATCTGGCTTATCCACTTTCCAACCTATTTTGCCGATAGTCGCAACTTCTCATTTGTAAAGGTTTAAGGCCTTTTTGTTAATAATGATTCGAATGTCTGCTTGGAGCTGATCATATGGACGTAATGTAGGTAATATTCACCTAGGGGGAGAGAAAGAGAGAGCGAGAAATATTGTGAGTAAGTGATACCGAAAGACTGTAATCGCTATTGCATCTGACCCTTCAACATAGGCTGCTCTCTCAATACATATGTTTACCCGTGTCGGTGTGTCCCCGTATAAGTTTTGACATGAATATGTCTTTGGGCTGGGGGTCATTCTAAAATTTGCGTAACGACACCAAAATTTGTGACGACCCGGCACTTTAGATTATTATAAACTCTAGTGAAGGCTAGGTAGAATTTCTATTGATTTTTCACGTACAACCAATGAGTTACTAGGGAAGAGTATCTCCCTTAGTTTTCATAGCAGGAAAATCGTTCGCCACTTTTTGGAATGCTCTCATTTTATCACAACACCTCATGACCTCTAAGCCATTGTAGTGTCAAGGAATGCTGATTTATTACTCTAAGTTATAAACTAATATTGTTTTGTAACCACAATGGAATAATCTTGTGAAAAGAAAGCACTACATGGTTGGTATACAATTGAGTAGTAGGTACCTACTGGTAAGCTGTAGGTAGAAGACATATCCATGATCTTTTGTTTTTCCCATCAAGGGAGAAATTAAAATGCTTGAAAAATTTAATTAGTAATGAACCAATAGTTTTCTTGCCTCACCTTCTTGCCGAAAATTGTCATCTAACAACGCAACGAAAAAATGAATCCAACAACGACATTAAAATACCGTCGGCTTACAAGAGAAATTCATTGTCTTTATTTTTCATTCGCATAAATCACCTATGATTTGTACTCCGTGTACCCTCAAGATGTTTAATTTCCATCATTACTTAACTTGGCTCACTCCAATGTTTCAGCCCCAAGAAAACTACTCAGAATGGAGACTTCTCTACTTCATTGCATTCATTCTTCTCGTTGGATTTTTTGTGCTAAACATGTTCGTGGGAGTCGTCGTTGAAAACTTCCACAGGTGCAGAGAAGAGCAAGAGAAAGAAGAAAGGGTGCGGAGGATGGCCAAAAGACAGAAACAAATGGAGAAAAAAAGAAGAAGTAGGCTGATTTACCTATTTCGATTTACTTACACTAAATATTCTTTCAATTTCACTTTCCCAAAACTCGGAACTGCTTTATCAAAACCAACCTGATCTTTCTCTCTAAAACTTGTCAAAACTAAAACTAATTCCTTCAGGATCGGACCAAGAAAAACTAAATATATCCAAACCGAAGCTGAACGTTTTAACCTTCTATAGTTACTGTGTATATCATTGGTGAACTAGGGCTCGTGTCCCCACGAATGCATTCTTTGGAAATGAAAACAACATTGAATTTTTTGATGAAAACAAATTTGTCATCAAAACCTGGATTCCCATATCACACGTTTTATATATTTTGTATTCATTTGAAATTTATTTATTTTTGGAAATAATTATTTTTTATCAAATTTGTATATATATATTTTATATATTTTATATAATATATAATTAAAAATAAAAAATTATTATATATATATATATATATATATAATAAAAAATTATTATATACCTATATATATTTAAATTTATCGAATAATAGGTACAAATATAAACACAGATTTAGGTAGAAATAATCAACGTTTCGCTATTTTGCGTTATCAAGATTAATGTATATATAGGTATATATATGTTTTTTTTTTTTTTTAAATCCACTGTTGAGGTTGGTTTCTTATCAGTTTTCAAGAGTTATGCACTGCAGTAGGTTTTAACAGTTTCCATATCCAATATCAATTTCAATGAAAAAATATATACAATGTTGTTGTGTTTTACACGCGAGAAGTTCGAGAAATGAAAAATCGTGCTAAGTGAATCTAGCGAGTTGAAATTGAAAATCGAACTGAGAAATATGTTTGTGTCAAAATCAGAACTGATAAAAACCCGAAACGACCTCTAACACAAACTGAACATGGAGAGATGGAGGTTGATTTACCCCCCCCCCCCCCCCCCCCCCCCCCCCCCCCCCCCCCCCCCCCCCCCGAGTAGCCAGGCACAGCCTGATAAAAATAATCATAGGAAAGATAAATTTTGAACATTAGTCTAGAGACCGTGAAGGCACTGTCGTACTAATGTCCGGACAAAGAAAAGAGAGAGAGTTCGAAGCCTATCAGGGCACGTACTTGGATGAGAAGGGGAACAGGAGCCCCAGGAAGAACAAGGCACCGTCGTTTCCCTGGTAAATGGTTCAGATAGTAAATTGGAAAACCCAGAGCCCAATGGACACCGTCGGTTTGAAAAACAGGTGAGGTAGGAAGGTTTGCAAAGTACAAGGCAACGTTGAAATACAGTGGAACCTGGATAATTGGAACTTCTTTAATTCGAAATCTTCTCTTGGTCCCTAGCAATTTGTATTCAAATAATGCTGAAAAATCGTGGATAATTCGAATTTTATTTTGGATAATTTGTATTTTCGGCGTGCTAATTAAGGTATACATTTTAAGCTTCGACTCAAAATAATTGTAAATTTATCGGAAAATACGTTTTAGTAACGATATTCGGCAAAAGGTTTGCGTTAGACCAAATGCATGCAAGTCAGTGCCATCGTGCAGTCTAACTCCCCTTCCCCTCCCGCCCGCTGACCGTCCCAAAACAGCTGACGCCATGAATCACGTACAAGAACTTAGACGTTTTTTTTTTTTGAAAGCCGAATTAATGTAAGTGATTCATACTTCAACTCGTTGAATGCGTTGGAATCTTTTATAATGGCCGAGAGACTTAATTTAAGGAAACAGGCCAAAATATCATCCTTTTTTGAAAAACAATAGATTGTTTTTTATGGTTGCAGTTAAATACAGTACCATTCCAGGTGTTTTTATATTTGTTGTTCAATATTCTGTTGGTCAATACAGTATTCAATGTTACTGTATGTAATTTACTTCATACTGTAGTTTTGTTAAAATATAATTTATTAAAAACTTCTTTAATTCGAATTTTCGGTTAATTCGAAGTTTTTGACTGGTCCCTTGAGGTTCGAATGATCCAAGTTTCACTGTACAAGAATAGTAGCTCCGCTCAGTGTTGCCCTTCCCTCTCCCCTTTCCTTTCCAGACTGGGCGGTTTCTACCCTATAACGTAGAATTCGAGTGAAAATTTTCATTTTTTCAAAACAAAAATGTATCATCTCCAGATAGTAAACAATACTTTCGCTACCTATTGATGGGATTCGGAAGGCATAAGTGTTTCGGGAAATTAATGTTGGTAAATGCTTACGAGCTTCTATTGGTCCAAACGGTGATAAAACCTTCTTGGGATTAACCTGCACACAATTTAAATTCGCCGTGAACTCTTCATCAAAATCAAATTGTAATTTGGTATAGCTCTGGTGGGAACAAAAAGAGAACACAGACACAACCAAAATGTATAGCAAAAGATTCTTTCTTCTACGACTGGCAGTTAAAATGCTCGTATTTACCCTTTTTCAGAAATGCACCAACCTCCGTACTACACCAATTACTCCAAATCAAGACTGTTCGTACACAATGTGGTGACATCCAAGTACTTTGACTTGGCCATCGCCGCCGTTATTGGCTTGAACGTAATAACGATGGCCATGGAATTTTACATGATGCCAAAGGTTAGTGACATTCATTTTATTCAAGTGTCTGTTTTCCAAGTAATATAAAAATAATCATTTCTCTAGTTTTATTGTCCCTCAAGACATGAACTTGGTTTACCTCCACAGTCTTATTAGTTTTTAAACGATCAGTTTCCAAAAATAAATTCAAAAATTATTTACTGTCAGCTGAATCGTAATATTTACCTAGAATTTATGTTTATTTACTCATTATTTATTTATAATTATTTACTCATTTCTATGTTTTATGTTTGCAGGAGTTAACATACGCCTTGAAGATTTTCAACTACTTCTTCACGGCAGTTTTCATTCTAGAATCTATCATGAAACTTGTGGCCTTGGGGATTAAACTTTATATGAAAGACAAGTACTGTGATGTTCTATATATTTTACATAATTACTTAAATTTCTTGCATAATCAAAAGTGAGTTAAAAAGTTTGATGAACAGATATCCAAGGATCTGGAAAATTTGCCAGTAACTTTAAAAACACGCCTACCTTCCTAATTATGCTCTAACGGGTCATATTCGTGTGTTTGGATTTCCAATTTTTTTATCCAAGAATCAGATTTCGCTCCTCGACTGCAAATTTTCAGTTTATGTTCAGCACCTAGTTATTATTCAAACAAATGTGATAAAATACAAAGAGCCTCATCCTGAACCCAACAATGCCCCAAGATTATAGGAAATCGTACTGATGATCATGAGAAATCAACTTTATAAGAAAATCACGTTCGCGACTACCAACGGAAATGAAATTGAACCATCCACTCAATCGTTAAATTTCATCAAAATCGGTCAATTAGTCTCGGAGTTTTGTATGTGTCAACCCATTGTAGTTGTGCGCATGCGCAATGTTACTATTTATTCCAAAAGTCGTGATTTTTCTGGAACATATTCCTAACTAAACCCCGAGTTTGAACGAAATCGGACCGATAGATGATGAGAAATCGGCGTTATAAGAAATTATGTTTGGCACTGCGTACAGGCTACAATTGATCTGACGGTAATGAAGGATATAGGGGACCACCTAGGAGCTAACCCGCACAATACCTGAAAATATCTTCAAAATCGGAACTAAAACATCGTTTAGTTTTGGGCGTGACAAGGATTTACCACAAACAGAGAAGCAGACAGAAACGGAACCGAAATTGATCAGCAAGCTCTGAAACGCTTTTGTTTTGGAGGACAACGCTTTGTTCTAGTTCTTGCGCGAATATAAAGCTTCCCTACCTTTGGTATTGAGGAAGCAAAAAAAATAGTTATATGTCATACTGAACAATGGTACAAGAATTTCCTCTTCGTAACCTAATCTCACTTTTATGAAGTACATGCATGTATATCTCAATACGAATGAGTGAGACTGATCTCTGTGTATTTTACATTTTCAAGGTGGAATCAATTGGATGTTGCTATCGTCATCCTATCGATAGTCGGAATCATTTTAGAGGAAATGGAATCGAACATTATTCCAATCAACCCAACGATAATCCGTGTCATGAGAGTTATGAGAATCGCGAGAGGTAATCAATTAGTTACAGTCTGTACAGATTGTCAGAATTGGACTTATTCGTAACCACAATTACAATTACGATTACAGTCATAGGTTTTTAGAGTTGTGATTACAAACACGATGATTTTTTTTTTTCTTTTTGTTAACAATTTATTAAAAACGTTTGTAAATATAACATTGTTTTATTCGTAATCACAGTTTTTTCTGTAATTATATTCGTGACTCTATGGGTCATTCTCTGAGGATTTCGGGCTCAAGAGTATGGAATTCCCTACCCCTGGCTTGTAGGTCGTAGGTCCGCTACAGAGCTTTCCACCTTTCGGAATCTTATTGAGCGGCACTATGGCATCACATAGTATGAGCGATCTCCACACCCACCCAGTTGAACTTATTAGTTTTTTTGTTTGTATTTTTTTATTTTAATAGTGCAGTCTTTTAGTTTAAGGCCAAGAATTTATTTATCTAATAAGTTAATTTTTTTATGTTACGACTAAGAGAGCCTATGAGGCTTATGTAACAAATGCCAATAAATTCTTCTCTTTAAATTCTTCTTTAATCACAACTTTTTTGCAATTACGACCGTTGTCACAAGTGTTCTTTTATGTGATTTTGGACGTGATAACCGATGTTCCATATAAATGAGCCCGTTACCGCAGATTTTTTCTTGTAATTGCAGTCATCGTCATAATTTCTCCTGTGATAACAGCTTTAATCTTATTAGTTTCTGTGGTCACTGATTTAATCTTAGTTTTTCCTGTGATTACAATTGTAATTTTCATTTTTTCTGTAATTACAGTCTTAATTGGAACCTCAGATGTGATTTTGGACCATATTAACACCTGACAAATCACTCAGTGCTTTAGACAATGTCATCATTAACCTGGACCCTTGGACAGGTCACTTAGGATGGGATTCATGGTCGCGACTCAAGAACGTATTGGTCCTCAATCGGCTGTGTCACTAAGTTTTCCGATTTGAGCGCCGACTCGGTCTCGAGTCCCGTCCAATCCAAGGTACCATGTGGATGTTGAAATTGTCTAACCCTTTCAATAAGGCAAAAAAATAGTACAGTGCGCCCCATTACCGGAAACAGAAGTTATTTCTCCTCCAAATGATTATTACGATGAAATAACTTTTCTGTCTGAAAGTCTGAAGGTCTAAGAAACGCATGAATGGTCCCATGACGTATCAACAATAACACCGATGTTACAAGCTTCATTGATGGGACAACTATGTTCCACCGTTAACCCAGAGCACCTGCATACCGGGACAGAGTTTGTCCCGGTCGTAATCCTAGAGTCAATAGTAGTGGGACAGCATATGTCTCTCTGCCGGTTTTTGTTGATTGCGAACTCCTAAAACACCCTTGCCTTCTCCCCTCTGCTTATAAACAAGATATTAGTCGTTGGGTCCATATTTTTTAACAGGTCGTATGTTTGGAAAAATCATTCATTTATGAACCTTTTTTGGAATTACAACACTAATAAGAAAGGTAACTCATGGGGGGAAAATATTGAAATTCTAAAAGAGGGGACAGCTAAAAAAAAAAGTTTTGAAAATAATTAAAAGTTGAATTTTGAAATTCTTGAGAGTCTGATATGGCTTGATACATTTTTTGTTTTACAATGCCACACTGCATAGGTACACTCCATTTTTCTGTGTGGGGAACGATTGGGGGACAATAACATCTGGAGAACAATTGAGATGAAAGATTACGGGGCCATGATGCATTTGGTGGCGCGGCTTGGCGTTATTTTCTGTTCCTAAATGTTTTCCAATAACTGGGACAGCTCATTACCCGTCCAATGTGAAAGGGCTAAAGCACTCAGTAGTGGGTTGTGTAACAGAGTTACCGTCATCTCTGAAGCCCTGACGGGACCTCGATGACGGTAACTCTGTGCGCAGTGGAAGCGTGCTGGGCCCATAACCCAGAGGTCCGTGGATCGTAACCACGCTCTGCTACCATGTAATAAACAGAATAATGCTCTGTCTACTATATCAGGAATTTAGATCCCCCCCCAAGAGGTGCAATGGGGGCCTACATCCTCGATAAAAAGGTAGAGGAGGTAAACAGTATCCCGTCAGAGAGATACAACTCCTACTAATAGCTTTTAATGAGCCATGTTCGGAGTAGATTGGTTTCCAGGTACCTGGAAAGCCCATCCAACGCCAAACCCAGCTTCTCAAGAACACGAGGAAAGGCAGCGACGCCCGTTGTTTCACCAACGGGACGACGACAGCACTATCTCTGAAGCCCTGACGGGACCTCGATGACGGTAACTCTGTTACAGTTGTCAGGTATTAATACGGCACAAAACCACATCTGAGGATGTCATTATAACAGTAATCACAGAACAAAATAAATATTACGATTGTAATCACAGGAAAAACTAAAATTACCAACGGCAGTAATCGCTGAAAATAATAAGATTTCGGGTGTAATCACAGGAGAAATTATGATTATTCCTGTGATTTCAAGGGAAAATCTGTGGCAAGGGGCATATTTATAGACAACATCGGTTATCATGGTCAACATAACATTAAAAAACTTGTGGTTAGAGCCGTAATCGAAAAATAGTTGTGATTGAGAAAAACCTGTGATTACAAATTTAATCGTTATTGTAATTACAACTGCAAGACCCTATGATTGTAATCATGATTAAGATTAAGCCCAATTCTTCGGAGTGTATCAGCCAATATGATATCTCTATGCTACTATTCATACTGTAATATGTGTAAATAAAATCATGCTATCATTTATTCAATCATTGAGTGTGCAAATACTACGGATATCGGTTATTCATGTTTTTTCCAACAAAAAGACTCTTTGCAATTTTCGCTTGAAACCCAATTTCTCAACTTATTTGAACATGATGAGCTTTTCTGATTCCATCTTGCCTTAAAACATTTAAATGGTAGTAACTCCCTCAAACTGCAAGAGACATTTGAAATTAATAACACCGTTGGAAAGAGCGTTAAATTCGCTACCAGAATAAGGATTTAACATAAATTTGTAAGCCAAAAAAAGTATTAAAACAAAACGTCCTAGAAATTTAAAAATTTAATTTTTTCTCGTGGCTGTAACTAAATTCGAAAAGATTTGGAGTACCACTATCATGAAAAATAGTTGCAGAATCTCAAGTTTTCAACGGTACAGAAAATTTTGTTTTTATTTTAATAATTGGGGTAAAAATTAATTTTCAAATGTATAAAAAAAGTATTTTTTTGGAATTGAGAGCATGCTGCGTAATTTTTCACACTGAACCGGATGGTTCAAGGAATTTTACACGTTTATTAACAAGTTTTAACCCTAAAAACACATAAAATTGAGAAACAATTAATGAAAAACCAACTCGGTGGTTCATAGAGGGTCATTTTGCAAGAAAATCCTCTATTTCTACTCGTATGAATAAAACTACGCTTTTTAACGTAATAACATAATTTCTCACCTAATTACCAAGGTAAGTGTAAAATTTACTATACCGTTGAAAAGTTAAAATTCTGGAGCTATTTTATTAATAGTGGTATCCCGGACATTTTCTTGAAGTTAGGCAGTTACAGTTAAGAGAATAAAATTAATTATTTATATTTTCTATATATTCAACGATGTTTTTTAACATAATTTCTCACCTAATTACCAAAGTAAGTGTAAAATTTACTATACCGTTGAACAGTTGAAATTCTGGAGCTATTTTATTAATAGTGGTACCCCGAAAATTTTCTTGAAGTTAGGCAGTTACAGTTAAGAGAATAAAATTAATTAATCTATATTTTTCTATTTCTATTTTTGGCTTAAAAACGTCATGTTCTAATAGCAAGTTTAGCGCTCTTCCCAACGTTGTTATTAATTGCAATTTACGTTGAAATTTGAGGGGGTTATTTTTTAATGTTGTACGGTAATAATCCTGTTAGAATAACTCAAAAACTGGGGTTCCAACAAAAATTGCAGCGAGGGCTATTTGTCGGAAATTACATAGAAACCTGAATCCGAAGTATTTGCACTCTCATGCTGTTCATATTGTGGAGCGGGCTATAGTCTGTGTGGTCACATTTTTGCATTGCCTGAAACTGTAACAATTAACTCAATTTATTGTAATACTGAGCAATGCACAAATATGTCTCGTCTTTTACTTATTTTTCACGTTTTTCAGTTCTCAAACTACTGAAAATGGCTAAAGGAATCAGGGCCTTGCTGGACACGGTTATGCAAGCTTTGCCGCAAGTTGGGAATCTCGGGCTCCTATTTTTTTTACTCTTCTTCATATTTGCTGCTTTGGGAGTTGAGCTATTCGGCCGGCTGGGTAAAGGCTCAATAATGTGCATGCACCTATATCTCATTACGATTAAGTATTTTACGTCAAATTTATCTTTTAACGATATTTAAAAAAATGAAGCTATTCCAATGGCTTCGAAAACGTTTTAATCAGAATTTTGAGAAAGTTCTTCATGGGAATTAGTTTTGGGGATCCTAAAATAGTTTCTTTAATGATTTTTACACCCTTCATCCAAATAACTGCAATCGTTTTCATGAATATAACAAGGTATGTTTAAAAAATATATATTACAAGGTATTGACTATTGACTTAGTACCAGTCGTGCCCCCCCCCCCCCCCCCCCCCCGAATCAGCAATGATTTTTACATACTATAGGCTCACAATTTTCGTTATTTATCAGATGCTAATGAATATGTGAGTACCACGTAGAAATAAGTACCTACCACTCATTTTCTAAATTTATGATTGTTTACAAAAGTATTTGATTCAGAGATTCCGGCCTGAGGATTGTATACTCACAGAGATTCCTTGGTGGTGTCATTGGCAACCCAGACTTGAAACAGGACTTTGTTAAGCAAAAAGTCAAAAGTTGGGTTGAAAATGTCGAAAAAATAGCTGAGGCAACCAAGAAGAGCCCACAAGCAGGATACGTGGCTTTTCAAAAATCCCTTAGTAAGGAATGGGCATTTACTCAGAGGGTAGTGGGTGGATGTGATGAAGAATACGAAGCACTGCGAAACGCTATCCGCCACATTTTCGTTCCTGCAGTTGTTGGGGAACCAGTGAGTGATCTAGAAGCAGAATTGTTAGAGCTGCCCCTGAAGTCTGGAGGCCTGGCATTGGAGGACCCTGTCAAATCTGCCCCAGTAAATTTCAAAGCCTCAGAGAGAGCCACGCGGGTACTAGCTGAAGCTCTATCCACGGGAAGGAACTTCGACATAAACCACCATGAAGAAAGAATAAGCGAAGTTCAAACCGAAGAGAGAGTGCTCAATGCAGCCGAGGTGCTAGCACGAAGAGATCGAATCATCCGACTATTGCCAGCAACCCAAAAGAGGGCCGTCGAAAGGATCGTAGCGAGCAACTCATCACAGTGGTTCACGGTTGTGCCATTACAGAGGGATGACCTAGACCTCTCCCCATCCCAATTCCGTGATGGACTGAACGTCAGATACGGGAAAGAGCCAAGAGGATTGCCAAGCCACTGTGATGGGTGTGGCGAACGAATGAACCTCTGTCATGCATTGAATTGTAAAAAAGGTGGGCTGGTCAAACGGGGGCACGACCAGATACGAGATCAGTGTGCAAAAATGGCATGCCTGGCCTGGAATTCAGTCGGTCTTGAACCCGTAATGCAAGAAAACGAAGATGGAACCCCAAAATTGGTAGCTGATATCCGGATACATGGAGTATGGAACCAAGAGAGGACGGCGTATTTTGATACCCGCGTAGTAAACGCAGACGCCTCCTCTTACGATTCAATGACATGGTCCTCCATATCACAAAATGCAGCAAATGAAAAACACCGAAAGTACGATGCGGCTGCAGAAGACCTAAGAGGTTCGTTCACTCCTCTCGTTGTTGCATGCGATGGATCCCTACACAGAGAGTACGACTGCTTCCTCAAGAGGATGGCGGAAGTACTTTCAGAAAAATGGGCAAAGCCTATATCACAGGTTACCCATTGGGTGCGTGTGAAGACTCAAATGGCCGTGGTGAGGGCGGTTTCGTTGAGGGTTCGAGGAACGAGGAGAAAAGTTAGATGCCTCGGGTTGGAGGACGGCGCTTTGATGCCATTATGAGTGCCCCACACCAAGGATCCCTCCACATAACTCTGCGTGCCAGATTTTTCCAACGTCAACGCTCCGATGCCTAAATTCACGAAAAGTTCAACTAACTGCTTCCAAATTCCAACAATTATTAGCCCTGTATAAATAAAATGATTACTGACCAAAAAAAAAAAAAAAATGATGAAGAAAGAGGTGAATTTGGCGTGAAGAATATTTTTTCGGAGTGTATTTGATAGTTAAAAATGTAAACTTGACATTGACTTCTGTGTGACCCCTCCTTACATAATACAACCATAATTCATGAAACACTCCATCAAGTATTCTTGAAATCCCTTTGTGTACTTTAAAAAACCAGGACATCGTTAAAGTCAGCTTTTAAAGTTTACTGTTAACGAAATTCAGGGTACTTGGCTCATAATATAATAAATCTATTGACAATTTTAGAACAAGAACTTAGTTTTTCCTACTATTAGTTGACAATTCTGAGAAAATGCTTCTAACTTCTATGTACTCACCTGTAGTCTAGATGAATCACGTGCACCATTATACAATTCCTATAGAGTGGTTGGTCTCAACTTTTGCTTAAAACCTGTAACTCGTTATTTTACAATAGAGATCCCTGGTTTCCCAACCTACTCGATGATGAATGTAATTCTAATGAAACGAAATGGATTTCAGCTTAGCTCCTAAGCTGATGTTTTCTTTATACTACTATGTTGTGAATAGTTAATCTTATAAGGAGGTGAATGGAGTAGTTACTTTCTCCAAGGGTTGAGGCGATTAGCCTGTAACACCAAGAGGATGACCTAGAAAGTCATAACGACGGGGGCCGCAGTTTCAAGAAATAGTCAAGGGAGAGCTTTCCATACCCATCACACGACATGGGATGGTATGACAATTTCCCTTTGCCCTTTCTTCAAAAAATCTATGATGGAAGTCCAAGCTTAGTGGCAGATCTAAATGTGCAGGGGGTGTGATACAGGGAAAGGCAATTCTTTTAAATATATACGAGTATATAACCGTGTGGTCTCTCTTGTCTCCTAAGTTCACTATGATTGGTCTGTAATTGCCCCGAATGCTACTTAATACCTTATTTATAGAGAGTTAATACCTTTACCTTATAGAGAATCATTTACGCCCCTGGTCAGCAAACTTTTGCAAATCGCCAATCAAGTGAAAGATTGAAGTAGTTATAATCTAAATGGTCAAAAGCTATACCTATATCATTTCATTGGGTTCATGTAATTATTACCAAAAATGTATTTGCCACTTGGCTATATAATATCAAATACTCAGCAATCTATCGCTACAAAACTATAAATACTGCGATGTCCTATGTTTCACGTCTTACTTGTAGAGTGCAGCGACGAGCACCTCTGCCAAGGGCTTGGTGAGCACGCCCACTTCAGCAATTTCGGCATGGCTTTCCTCACGCTCTTCCGAGTAGCGACTGGGGACAACTGGAGTGGGATAATGAAGGACACATTGCGCACTGACTGCGACGATAAGCCGGATTGCGTGCGGAATTGTTGCGTGTCAGGAATCGCGCCGATTTTCTTCGTTATCTTTGTCCTGATGGCCCAGTTCGTGCTTGTGAACGTAGTGGTGGCTGTTCTCATGAAGCATCTGGAAGAATCCCATAAGCAGGTCAGTTCTGTCAGATTAACTGTTTGTTAACTTCTTATTTCGAGTCACTTTTATTTTTTTTACACTTCAAACAATTGTTGAAAATTTAGTTTTTCATATTTTTCCATCGTAATTCTTTGTTTTATATGATTAACAAATTTGATCATTATACTCTCATTATCATTATCCACAACAAGCCCCAACCTCTTTTTCCTACTCATAAAGAAGAAGACTGTGCCTTGTGCACAGTTGCAATTGTAGCTTCGGACGGAATTGATTGGAACTATGAACCAAATATTGGGTAGGTAAAGATTGAACTGTTACATTAAATCACGTATTAAAATCGACAAAATTTGTAGTAAATTAGAACCTATCTAATTTTAGAAGTATATTTTTGCTTCATCAGCTGTCATTTTTCCGTTTTCTTTAATTTGTTTCTCATCGACTACCGACGTTTTCAAGGATTTATTTTCATACATTTTAATCATGTTTTATTTATTTAGATCCCATCAAACCACATTCAATGAAACCTCACCATCACATGATCTGACCTTCATTGTAGGTGTCACAAAACTGGTTTTTATTTGTGGTTACTCATACTAAATTTGTATATTCTGCCTAGTCTAGCTGAAGTTCACTGCCCCAGACGAATAATGGACAACTATCGGCAAAATATTTCTAAGATTAACTTGACAAATCCTTTGGGCATCAAATAATATCGTTAGGATTAAAGTAGAGTAACCATAAATTTCTCCTAAACAGTGTATAGAGTAGGTATTATAGTGTTAGGTTTTTCAAAGATTCCAATTAAACAAACAGATGAAAAACTTATTTGAAGGATACGATGCTTCAGATTTAATCAGATTATACCTCATATTGTAAATACCTATACTTCCCTTTCATTAAAGCTCGTTAAAAATTTAACTAAATTTTAACTAAATTTTTACTACACAATTCAGGTTTCTAAAATGTAATGTGTTTATATATTTCACAGTATTTTAACAGAGATCATTACTGATGCACTCTTAAGGATTAAAAATTCAAAAATGTTGATAGTTGGTCTTCGTCAACAATTTGTTAAACTACACGCATTTGTCACAATATATATTTTTTTGGCCTAGTATATATTCATATTGTTAAATTCAATCGTCAAATCTATTAAACCGATAGGTACATAGAAGCCATATTATTTTCCACACGTAGGAATTAGATCAAGAATATTGAAGAGTACCAGATGAAGAGCTGTTTTTCCATTAAACAATTCAGGATATAATGGAGAAGCAAATTGAAGAGATGATGGCAAAACAAAACGCCGGTATCTGGTTCTCCGACATCACAGAAGAAGGGTCGGCCAGAGAGCGGCAAGATTTGGTGAGAAATTGAAAAGAAAATACGGAAATCAAAGATTTACAAGAAAACATCTACGATATTTTCATCACCGATCTTCGCTTTGTTCACTCGCTTGCTAGAAAAATTAGTGCCGAAATAAAACATGGTAATTGCGTGTTATTGTTTCACAAAGAATAGTCTTGACTGATTAACGAAAATTGTATTTAAACAATTACAAAATTGTAGGTAACAAAATGTAATGGATGTTGTTAGTGAAGTTAGCGATAAATGGACTCTCTTATGATATAGATACCTACCTAAGTCGTGTTTTCGCTTCAAAACTCTTGATCTAATAATAGAGTATTTCTGTTCTTCCCGAAGTTCTTTTTGCGTAAACGCAAAAAGACTAAAAGACCAACTGCGCATGCGCCAATTTTTGCGTTGACGGGAAAAACTATGCGTGTACAAGAAGGGGACTCATTTTCGCGTATCTATACGGAAGAAACCCATTCGTTATACCGCGTAGTTAGCTTAACTTTACACAAGGGTGTTAATTTTGTGAAGCAGTTAGGGAATATTTCCTGAAAATCAGATCTTGTTTAAAACGTGAAATGAATCAGATAACGAAATTCGATTTGTGTTTTCAGTAAGCCCAAAAAGGAATAGAACTTAATAAAACCCACAGGAAAGGTAGCCAACAATTGATTTTTTTCTGATTTTTCACAAAAAACAAAAGTCTAAATTATAAAATCTGGTTACCTACGTTGAATTTTACTATTGGTAGGACCGGCGAAGTTTGAACTTTTATAAAACAAGAAAACGTCAAAATTGTAAAGATGATTACAAATACCTACTGAAAAAACCATTAGGATGTCAAATTCAGTGGACCATGTGAGACTATTCGATTGTGTTTCGAAAAATGACCGCAATTACCCACTAAATTTTCCATTCCGATCAAGAACGCATGGGTCACGTGCGTCACGTGGTACCTTACTTAGTAAAATGGGATGCGTACAAAGGGGTCGTGGCTTTCAGCCTTCCTCGAGACATTATGTGTCTCATACAGAGAGAGAAATTTAGAACTTAAATAAAAAGCACATTGAGTCATAAAGGCACCTCACTCGTGTGTTCTTTTAAATAGTTTTATAAAGCACGTTTCAGTTTTTATTTATTTTATTTCATAAAGTATGTAGTACTGTCGAAGTACGGGCACAGAATCAATTAAGTGACCGTGTTGATAGGAATTAGCTGATTCTATCAATTTATTTATAGTTGCTTTCTTTTGCTTCCATGGCTGAGGGGAGGAAGAATGTAAGCTTTGTGTACAAAATTTAACCAAACGAGGGTTATTGGAATAATTTGGTAGGTACCTGTCAACACACCACAACCAGGTGATGACACAACCGTCGAAATCGATTTAACATTATAACTTTTTATTTTTGTGGAAATCATTAACTTCCGTTATCCTTGTTGCAGGATCATGACAATTACAGACGTGTGCAAATTGTTAGGCTTAAACTAATGTTTTCCAATTTCTTGGGATCAGTGGGTTTTGAGTCTTTATTGAATTTTTACGTAGTGGATGTTTGGAGAAGACAGATCAGCTCTTTCTGCGTGTACCCTACCCTCCCATCCTTATGTGTCACCTTACATTCCTACCACAGGTCAGATTTCTGGCATGGTAATGAGTGAAAACAACGCAAACTCACTCTAGTGGATGTTTTGGGAAGGTAGACCAGTTGTTTCTGTGTGTACATGTGAAAATGGAGTTTTCTTTTGAGTGAGTCTAATAATATGCACACGCCTGTGCATGAGTGACGCGATTTTAGCCTGCACATGCTTTAGCCATAGGCCCCGTCCTAGATTGTCACACAAATATGTCACACGGAAGAGTTACGAAAGTATTGTACATTTCTCCAATTGATAAATTCACTCCTGTTCACTCTAGGGAGTTGAAATTGTATTGGGAGCCTCTGTGAGACTTCAAAGAAGAATAAAGTTACGGGCGTTAGCCAGAGAGAGAAGAGAGAGAGAGAGAGAGAGAGAGAGAGAGAGAGAGAGAGAGAGAGAGAGAGAGAGAGAGAGAGAGAGAGAGAGAGAGAGAGAGAGAGAGAGAGAGAGAGAGAGAGAGAGAGAGAGAGAGAGAGAGAGAGAGAGAGAGAGAGAGGGAGGGAGAGAGAGAGAGAGAGAGAGTGAGAGAGAGTGAGAGAGAAATAGATTTCATTAAACAACAACATAAATTTTACAAACTTCGGAATCGGCCTCTTCGATCGGCCAGATCGGCTGATAAAGCTAAATTCTCTCCTGTTCACTCCTCTAGGAAGTGGAAATTTGATAGGGAGCCTCTCTGAGACATCAAGAGACGAATGATAGTACAGGCTTCATCCTAATCGGCTGTTTGAATTTAATTCACTCCTGTCCACTCTGGAAAAATTCGCTGAATGGCATTACGTATGAATCAGTGTATATCGATCAGTGTATTTACCCTGAAGGATAAACTAATCTTGAACTAGAAGCTCAAACTTGTAGGCATCAAGTAGACTTGGTGGTTATTTCTTTATTCCCTCTTATAATTTATTCTAGTTTTACACACCTATCGGGGGAGTTGCTAACACAAAACGGCTATTTCATGTAAACTAACCTTAAACTTCAACTTAAAATTAACAATAGTAATCGATATAGTAACTCAGCCATGGAAGTCGCTGTACACAGCATTTTTTTGAGCATTTGTTCCATTTTTATTTTCCTCTTCACGTTTCCTACCTTAGCGCTAAAATTCCACAGCTTTAAATAATTATAGTGATCCACGAAATATTTTTACCGATCTAGACTTTTTTGTAGAATTCCTGAAAACACGGTTTAGTAGATGCATTCTGCACATCGCAATAATAATTTTGAAAAATATGTCATAATTTAAAGAGCTTTAAAACATGTTTAACGTAACATAAATTGCATAATTCAATTATAATTCATTACTTCATATTCTTCTCCTATCCTATTCCACTATAGGAACTCTTTCAATCTCGTTACATTGTGTAAGGTATAATTTTAAACTCATTCAAGTATCATGCCATAGTGTTTCTATAATTTCATTTTTCTTTAAACTTTCTTAGTTTTGTTGATTTTTGTAATGCCTAATTTATTATATTTCATTTCATAAATAGCCTTAGTGGTTTTAGTTTCTTCATAATAGTCCCCGTACTTTAGGACCCTTTCAGATTGTTCGCATGGTCTCCAAATTTTTTTATTTAATTACATCAGTAGGTACCTAGATGATATTTTCCCATTAAATATTACTTATTTTCATTTTTTATCGTTTTTTCATTTTACCATCATAATTTATTATATAGATCAAGATAGAGTAGAGAACTGCGGACGCAGCACCACTCATTTACTATATGAGCAAGAGGTTGTGAAGTGGGTTTAGTTGCAGATTAAGGTTTTGAGATAACTATTTTTGAAAATTGTGAAAATAAAAGAAGTTATATTTGCCGGAGTATGAATTGATAGTGTACTTAGGTAAAAGCCACCTTGAAAACATAAAAATTGTGTGAAATCAGCTACATTCGCTAAAAAATTGAAATTCTAGGGAAATGACGTATTTAAGTTTTAAAAAACCCATAATTGTTCTGATCAGTTAGTAAGATGAATGTTTAAAATTTTCTCTCAACTGAGGAATTGGGAGGAAACGATTCATTTAGCTGTAATTTAATCTTTATTTAAAGAGATAAAATTTGATATCAATATAAATTGTTTAGGCAAATTGAAAGTAGGTAGGAGATAGATAAGAGCAGTTGTCCTATCTATCCGGTTTTTTTAATTTCTATTTTGATCCTCTATTTTTTACGTGGCATCTCCTGACCTTTCGCCGGCGATCCGCAGAGTCCAGGATTCAACTTTTTATCAGCGCCGTTTTGTTGGATTGCTTTCTGCCTCGAAGTCGACAGTCTTCGCCGGGCGCCCGCTAAGCGATTATTTGTCCTTACTGTTTTCATTACCAAATCAGTGGCTCCATATCCCTGATTTTGGGATTGCTTTTTCACTTCAGTTATATAGTGAATCAGCTCTGGTAACAGATTTTTCTATACCAGAAACTTCTCGTTGAAGTACGGTATTCCAGTATTGGAATATATCGGTAACATCCGGACGGTTCAGCTCGCCAGAAAACGCTGCAACCGTCGCGTCGGAAGCGGCCATTTCAAGCGAGGCGGATTGCTGAAGACCACAAGGAGCACCCCCTGGAACTAACCACTGGACAGTCAAGGTCGGGTCGATCCATATTTTATTTAATATATTTTATTTTACACAAGAAGGACATTCAATCAGAAAATCTTATTTTAATATCGATTTGCCCAAGGAGCTCCTTAACACATGTAATTTCTTTTATAGAATTATAATTTTTGTTCATTATTTGATTCTTAACTTTGGTTTATTATTTTTTTAATCAATCACCTTCCCGTATTTCTAATTCATTTTGTTAGGTATTTTATATATTGAATTACCTAAACACTTATTTTATATGTTTAACGAAACATATTTTTGGTAGCAGAGCGTGGTTTATATTGCAGCACATTGGTGTCTCCTTTGATCAGCACTAGATCCCCTACCTCAAGATTTGTTGAAGGCCGATGCCACTTGACCCTTGCCTGAAGAACTGAGAGATATTCTCGACGCCATCTGCTCCAAAATGAATCCTCGATCTTCTTTACCAGCTGCCATCTAGACAGGAGATTGTCGCGAACTTGTTCGAGAGACGGTTGAGGAATCGCAACAAGAGGTCTACCAACAAGAAAATGCCCGGGGGACAAGAAATCACTCTCTTCAGGGCTGTTTGAGAGGGGACAAAGAGGCCTCGAATTAAGTATGGCTTCTATCTTCGCAAAAACCGTTGTAATCTCCTCGAAGGTGAGAATGGAATCACCAGCAATTCGATGGAGCAAGCTTTTGGACGACTTGACCCCCGCTTCCCATAAACCCCCAAAATGAGGAGTGTGGGGAGGATTGAAATTCCATTGAATTCCCCGATTAGTAGAAAATTGGTCGATTGCATCAATTGTGGAAGAATCGTTAAACCACTCGAAACATTCCCGAATTTTATGAGATGCTCCGACGAAGTTTGTACCACAGTCAGAAAATATTTCAGATGGTAATCCTCTCCGCGCAATGAAACGCGACAAGGTGGCCAGGAAGGCTTCTGTCGTCAGGCTGCTAACCACCTCTAGATGGAGAGCTTTGCTGGCCATACATACGAATAAGCATAAGTATGCCTTGGACTGTTGAGCCTTACGTCGTAATGAGTCTCGAATAATAAAAGGACCGGCGAAATCCACTCCGACGTTCAAAAATGCCCGCCCACCTTGAAGTCTACAGGGGGGAAGGTCACCCATGATCGGAGTCAATCCTTTGGCCCTGGCCTTATAACACTTTAGGCAGTAAAAGTTCCTTTGACGAATCACTCTTCTTAAAGATGGCACCCAGAACTTCATCTGAATCAAAGCCTGTAGGGCGTTTGGTCCAGGATGGAGGTATAGGTGATGGTAGTGGTCTATCACGATTCGAGTGAGATGAGCATCGGCTGGAAGAAGAATGGGATGTTTGTGATCCCAATTTAAGTTCGAGTGGCGGAGCCGCCCACCAACGCGTAAAATTCCACCCTTGTCAAAGAATGGATGGAGCTTTGAAAATTTGGAAATTGCACGTTCAGCAAATCTTAGATCACCATCGAAGAAATAGTAAAGCTGAGTTTGTTTGATGCAAACCGTCAACGCTTCATTGAGCTCAGGAACAGTGAAATGACTGGTTTTATTTGAACACCCAGTTTTTGATTTTTTCACGTTCTGTACCTGACGTTTCATCCATACTATCGCCCGGAGAAGTTTCAAATATGACGAGAATCGTGATATCCATTTAATGAAGTGAGCATGCTTAACAGAAGTAGTGAGGGATACCCCTTTGTTAGATAATTCAGGGAGTTCTGTCGGAATATCAAATCGGGAAGATGGCCATTCCTCTTCCGGTAAACACAACCAGGGAGGGCCAGTCCACCATAACTCGAAGTTGACGAGCTGGTGGGCTGAGAGACCTCGCGACCCACAATCCGCTGGATTCATTTGTGATAAAACATGACGCCATGATGACGCAGGGGTGAGTTGATTTATCTCCGTGATTCTATTACTGACGAATGTCTTAAGTCTATATGAGGGTGTATGAATCCAACCTAAGACTATAGAAGAATCGGAGAAGAACCGAGCTGGTAAACTATCGCCCGATAAACTTGCTAAAAAATGAGAAATTGATTCATACAATCTTGACAATAATAAGGCTGCACATAGTTCCAAACGTGGAATGGATATTTGTTTGACGGGAGCCAGCTTTGTTTTCGCTATAACCAGATGTGAATGAATTCCCGCAGAAGTGAAGCATTGGAGATAAATAGCAGCACAATATGCTGTAATCGATGCATCGGCGAATCCTACGATTCTATATTGCAATAGGATTCCAATAAAGCGAGGAATTTTCACTTTAGATAGATTTGGCAGCTCGTCTACTAAGCATTTCCACTTTTCGGCTATACCTGAGGGTATGGTTTGATCCCAATCCAAGTTTTCTTTCCATAAATCTTGGATAATTGACTTCATCTGAATAACAGCTAGAGAAAGAAAACCAATCGGATCATAAATTTTTGCGACCGTTGAAAGAATCGATCGTTTTGTGTATTTAATTGTTGGAGGCACAATAACGTATGTAAAACTATCACATTTAGTGTCCCATTGGAGTCCAAGGATTTTCAAATTATTATCATCCTTTTCAGAAAGTGAAATCGAAGTATTATTGTTGAGATCGGCGGAAATATTATACAACAATTCAGGTCTATTTGATGCCCATTTACTTAACTGAAACCCACCAAGATTTAACAAATTTATCAATTGGGTTTGGAGGTCTAGAGCCTCTTCCATGGACGATCCACCCGAAGCGATATCGTCGATATATGAATCGTGAAGTAGAACTTCGGCGGCCTTAGGAAACCTATGACCTTCATCTATACACAATTGTCGAATAACTCTGAGCGCGAGATAGGGTGCACAGGACAATCCATAGCTAAGAGTGTTTAGTTCAAATTTCTGAATAGGTTGAGATGAGTCATTACGCCAGTAAACATGTTGAAAGGTTCGGTCCTCGTTATCAATTAATATTTGACGATACATCTTAACGATATCTGTCACAAATACTACCGAGTGACGACGAAAGTTGAGGATGATGTTCCTTATATCATTTTGTAACTTTGGACCAACGTGAAGGCTATTATTCAGCGAGCCAGACGATGTTTCGACTGAAGCGTCAAAGACGACTCGCAATTTGACCTCTCCTCGATCGACCTTGGATATTCCGTGATGAGGAATAACAAACCTTGAAATAGAATTCGTTGCAGTCATGTGACCTAGCTTCAAATACTCCGACATGAATGCAATATATTTTATTTTCAAATCTTGATTTCTCTCAAGTTTATTTTCAAGAATTTTGAAACGCTTCATAGCAATGTACTGTGAATTTGAGGAATCGGGAGGTTGATCAATGAAAGGGAGCTTCACCACATAACGACCGCTATCAGTTCTATAGTGAGTAGAGCTGAAATGCTCCTCACACTTACGTTCTTCATCGGATAACGTAAGGGTGTGTGACGCTACTGGCTCCTCAATATCCCAAAATCGACTAAGTTCATTGGTTAAGCAGTCAGGTTCTTGAGTAACAAATAACGATGCGTTCGAATTGTATAAATTGGAATTGTCAACATGCTCGTATTTTCCAATAACGATCATGCCGAATACTGAATTGAAGACTTTGGGTAAATTTTCGCCCACAAAAATAGGAGCACCTATCCAAATTTCGCTAAACATATCACCCCCGAGTAGAAGGTCAACGGATGCTGGTTCGAAGAATTTAGGATCCGCTAGGTCGAATTTGGAATAATGTTGAGCGATGTGGCCCGGAACCGAAACAGTGGGTAAGTAACTGGTAATATTATTCACTACCAAAGCATCGAGGTTTAGTTGAGGGCTAACTCGCTTCAAAGGGCGCAGATTGCACGTCAATTGCCCTTTAATGCCTTCGAAAAGCGTTTGGCCGATCCCACTTATTTTCTTGCTGCACCGAGCCAAAGAAATGCCCAATTTTTGGGCGCATTTCTGGGCAATAAATGAGAAATGGCTCCCTGAATCTATCACGCATATGATCGCATGGAAATTTCCGCGCGAGTCCTGAATTTCCACCACTGCAGTGCCAAGTAAAACTTGAATTTCGGATTGAGATGTAGAGCTTAATGCTGGTGGGATTGATTTAGATGTTTCTGTATTCACGCTAGACCTCTGTGGGAGTGGATTGGCGGACAGATTGTCGTTCGATTGTTGAGAAGTGGGGATATGAAGCATAGAGTTATGCCGGTGGTGACAAAAGCGACAACTCCATTTCGAGGAACACTTGTGAGTATTGTGAGCACTCGATAGGCAATTTTTACAGCCTTTCCATTTTGTTAAGGAATCTAATCGTTGTTTAGCGGACATTGAATGAAATTTTAAACAATTAATCAAATTATGTTGGCATCCACAAATCACGCATGGAGTCTCCACGGATTGTTTCGAAGACGACAAAGATCCTGATCTTTCGGAAGAAAATAATGTAGGCTTTAGCTGCGATTTAGATTTGGAATTGTAAAACTTTAATCTGTTAGGTTGGTGGGTTTTATCCGATATAGAATTCGAATCACCAAGAGTGGTGGTTCCAGCTAATTGTAAAGCTAGGCTCCGCTCACGAACATATTTCGTCAAATCATCCATAGTTAGAAACTCGACCTCCTTGTGCATTATTTCAAATTGTTCTAGGCACTTGATTGAAATATGAAAAAGGACGAATTCAAGGGGTTGGGTAATTTTCAACAGTTTGAATGCCGATACGCTGTCCGAAATTTTGGACAAAAACTGCTGAAAACCATCAGGCGTTGGTTTGCCCTGTATTGGCTTAAATGACAAAATATTATTTAAATATGTTGCCGCAAGAACTCTTTTCTTATCGAAAGTATCAAGAAGAGCCTTCCACGCGAGTTCGTAGTTCGCGTCCTCTACCTTGAGTTCACTGATGACCGAATAGGCTATTCCACTGAGTGACGTCACTAGATAATGAAATTTTCGAGTTCGGGAAATCGAGTCGTCCTCATGAACTAGGGAACGAAAAGTGTCTCGATATTTTGGCCAATCGGTTATTTTAGAGCCATCAAAATGAGGTAAGTTTATTTTTGGGAGATGTGAGGAAGATTTGGGCTCACTAATGGTAATATTGCTTGGTTGTTGAATCGCAGATCTTTCGGATTCCAAATTTATTTTTTCATTTATGGTATTGATTTCATAAAAAAGACTGCGTACTGTTTTGCGCTGTTTCGCATCATTAGGCGATGGAAACTCATCCCCTTTGTCCTCATCTTCGTATATTTGCACTAAATCATCCCAAATCGATTCATATCTTTGCAAATATCGGGATAGAGAATTAAACATGGCCCTAAATTCCGGGAGAGTACTTCTATCATTCATCACCCTTTTTGCCATATCGTGTATGTGCTGGATTTCGATTCCCGCATTTTTAAGCACCTTTCTCATTCCATCAGTTTTCCGTTGAAAAGTAGTACGCTCACCCCCAGGTGGAATGTCATCTCCAGCCATAATTAGTGATATTGTAGTAAAGGATTAAATGGGACAACGGTTTCAGGGAATGGACAATTTTTGGGATTTTAAGGAGCGGGAAGATACAAAATTACAATTTTACAAAGATGGAAATATGCCTACTAGATGTTCGGCTGTACAAAAAATATAAGAAACGTAGTTATAATAAGTAAAAAGGGTTCAATACAACATGAACAGAATATAATACGAAAATTCGTAGAATGAAAAAAAAGGAAGAAAAAAAAAAATGTTTTTCAACCGAAGAGAATGGTTCGTAAAGTATAGTTAGGCAAAGACCCGCAATGCAGTGTCTTGCGGTTTAGTATTTAATTCAATTACCACTCGTAGCGATGCGAACCACGCTCTGCTACCAAAAATATGTTTCGTTAAACATATAAAATAAGTGTTTAGGTAATTCAATATATAAAATACCTAACAAAATGAATTAGAAATACGGGAAGGTGATTGATTAAAAAAATAATAAACCAAAGTTAAGAATCAAATAATGAACAAAAATTATAATTCTATAAAAGAAATTACATGTGTTAAGGAGCTCCTTGGGCAAATCGATATTAAAATAAGATTTTCTGATTGAATGTCCTTCTTGTATAAAATAAAATATATTAAATAAAATCTGGATCGATCCGACCTTGACTGTCCAGTGGTTACTTCCAGGGGGTGCTCCTTGTGGTCTTCATAAATCAATATCAATATAAACAAAAATTAATAATATAGTAGTAGCTATAGTTCGTATAGAAGGCATTCTATGAAAAATAGAAGATTTCTGCTGCATGAATGAAGGAAGAACAGTCATGCAGCATGATCGTATGAGCGAGTTTTAATAAATTATCGTATTGTATAATTTTAAATTATTTTGAAATTTGAGCTTTTTGAGCGCAAAGAAATTCTTAACTTTTAATTTTATGAAGAAAAACGCATTCTAAATAATAATCTGCTATTCAAAAAAATATTTTGAATTTTCAGCTTTTCTACCATTTTTATCGAGTTTTTAGCAAATTTTAATGAAATTTAACTAATTTTTTTAGCATAGTTTTGCACATGAATTTTTTAATGTTCGATAGCTTATAAACTTTATTTGAGAAGTATTTTGCTAAAGAAAAAAATACAAATTTACAAATTTTTAGCTGTTATTAGCCACTTTTAGAGATTTGTTCAGCATATTTTTGAATTTTGACCATTTTAATGGGCTCAAAAAGTGCTGGCCAACGAACCCATCCTTTCAATTGAAAAGCTTCATTTTTTGGTGCAAGAACGGTTATCGTAAGAATGGATAAGAGTTATCATCTGGAATTATGCCTCTGGAATTATAAACAAATCCTCAAAACGGTTTAAATGAAGAATTTTTTTGTTCTAGCCATTGCGATAGCTTTATTTTTTACGAAAATTCGCTATAACTCATAATTGTTTTGTTCAGTTAGTATTAGTGCATTTATAAACGTTTCGCTCAACTATGGAGTGGGTAGGAAACAATCAAGCTGCGATTTTATGAATATTATTAATTTACAAGGATTAGGATCAAAATTAAATTGCTAATAAGTTGTAAACTTGTTGTAATAAAAAAAGTTCAAAAAAATTATAGAGATAAAATGCTACAATAATATAAATCAATATCAATACAATGGAAAATTAAAGGTAGTTGGTATAGAAGGCATTCTATGAAAAAGAAGACAAAATCAGTAGGTACCAAAGAATTATGACAATGAGTGTCAATATTCTACTATATTCTAGTATAAGAAATTAGAGACCATCCGCATTCTTTTACACTGAATAATTTTCTAATTTTTCAACGTTTCCAGCTCTAGTGACGTCACGTTGGGCAGAAGGGTCCCATCCAGGTCGTAGGGGTGCATTGACGACACCAGTCACAGTGCTCCGATATTGGGGTCGAATTAGAATCAATTCTGTTCTTGGCGGATTCTTATAGGAAGTTTCCGCTGATTCCAAATAAACCCACATGTTGGGGTTGCAAACTAGCCCTTTAACGTTCAAATAGCAAAAATTGCTAAGAACCTAGTTTTTAGGTCGAAATTTGGGGAAATAGCATAATTTCTGTTGGCAAACAAAACAATCTTGCTGGAATCATTCTAGAGGTTGGGGGTGCTGTTGATGTCAAACTTCTTTGGATGGAATCTTCTTTTATTTAAAAATAGTTAAAGTCCCTTTTTCGCAGCCGTGATTTCACGCTCATTGGAAGGCTGAAAGCAATTGGAAGTTGAAGGATGAATGCAGCACCAAAGAACAAAGTGAACTTCCTATTGGTTGCCAACCTCAAGAGATGTAGGCTGAGAAAGTGCCACGTGATATGTGGCACAAATATTATTTTAAACCCTTTGAATGAACAGTGAATATTAGAGTAGTAGATTTCAGTACAAAATTCCGAGGTTTGGAGATTCCTCTGGATAGATCTGCCAATAAATCCGTACGGTAGATAGACAATTTATTCTGGTATGCGCCCTATCAGAAGAATTACTTCAAAAATTTCATCATGAAACTATTGTTTGAAGAATATAATTATGATATCCCTACGAAATGTAGATATACTAGTCACCATTCGACGTAAGTCTAGTTAGGAGATGGTCAAATAGCAAAGCTGGATTCATCTTGATTTTTAAATTCTGCCGAGATAATTCAAGCTATCCTCTTAACACAACCAAAATTGAAATATGACGTAGGTCAAACGTGCATTTTCCGAGCCATTGCAATAGCTTCATTTTTGACGAAAACATGCCTCACTATTTTAGTACTCCGAATGGCTCTGAAAGCAATCAACCATCATTCAAAACCTTTCTTTTCATGGTTTCGAACCAAGAAGCAATGCAGATTTAATAATGTTGGGAAAGTAGTGCGGTACCTGTCACCACATGCTTCCAGGAATGAAGGACGATCCATGAATCACCTTGATTCAATCAGGCAACTGCGCCTGACCAGGCAATCTTCCTGTACTTTCACTCAATTAACACGGACAATGTCATTTTCACTGATCTAGCTATTTGACAAAAAAAAGTTCGTTTTACTCAAATCCTAAAAAAAAATTTGTTATGAGCAACCAAAGTGTTTGTGTTGTTATCCAACCTACTCTCAGAGGTACAACTAATAGGGACGGATTTCACATAGTTTTGACATGAATATGTCTTATCGCTGGGGGTGATTCTAAAAATTCTGTTATACCCATTCCGTTACCCAAAATGTTACCAAATTTTCTGATGCTTTCACAGTCAACCAACGCGTTTCTAGGGAAATGGAACTCCTGTAGTTTTCATTGCACGAGATTCGCTTCACTATTCGTTGGAAAGCTTTCGATGTATCTAATTGCGCGCGGCAACAATCTGAGCTAAGAGCGCGGTTGTGTGAATAATTGTTTACATATAGTTGATCCTTCTCAATTAATTATCTAAACATGATTGCAACCACTCTTGGGACATAAGAGACGATTAAAATTATGGTTTTTTTCCTTATAAGCTGAGTGAACTAAATTCTCTCCTGTTCACCCTTGGAATTTGAATTTATTGTAACTGAAAAACCAACAGAGTTACATTTTACTAGCTATAGAGATAGAGAATACAGTTATACCAAGATATTCCCATACTCTTCGGTGGTAATTTTAATTTGTATTTACGAGAGTCGCACGGCCCCGCGTTGATATTTTGGCTCTCATTTACAGATATCCCAAAGAATCAAACAAACCACTCGGATTCCTGGTTTTTATACTTAATTACCTGAGTAATGGTAGGTAAAGTACTAACGCTTCCATAGGATTTTTTTCCCTTCCTCAATTCCATTTCAAGGTGGTAATAGTGCCATAAATAGGCCACAAAACTAGTGATGATTTTAATATCTAGTCGAGTTATTAGCCTATTCTACATCTAGTCTTAGTTGTGTTATTCTATTTTTGGGGTTTTTTTATCCACTTGAGGGGCTAAACAAAGGTTATCACTGCACCCCTCAATATTCCCCCCTCCGATATGCCAGTGGATTCCATGATGGCTCTCCTTTTTAGTCAAGGATGGCAGCATGGCTCCTCTTAGAATCGTGCCACTTCCAGTGTCCCTTTAGACACCTTGTTCAATGCCGCTAATGACCCTTCTGGTTGAGGTGCGGCTTAAACCTTGAAAAAAATAGTCTAGTTGAATAGCTGTAGATTTTCACCTAGCATAGACATAAGGGTGAGTGATACATGCAATTTTCAGATACCTAAGTATGCATCTGTAAATATTTCCATTATCATTATGTTCTGGTAACTCATTTATTCCGATATTGTGCCACATAATCGTGACCAGACCATTTATTTGCGTTCCCGTTGCGAAACTCATTGTTATCTATTTTGTGCGTTTAGCTTGAAGACGACATGGATATGGAAGATGAGATCGAAAGGGAGATGGCGGCTGAAGCTTTGGAAGAGGAAGAAGAAGAAATGTGCCTCCAGATGGCGATGGACCAAGACGCTCTTCACAGGCCTCTGGCCAAAGTTTTGTCTCTGCCCGCCAACTTCACATTTTCCGAGTCGAATTCCCCGAGTCCTAACAGTGAGTGAAATACCAAATTGACGCAATAATAGAAATATGTTAGATTGTATTGAAAATTTAGCGATTTCATTATAAAGAAATCGTCAATTTTATGGTTTAAAAAAACTCGTACTAAATAAAATTTGGTGATTCGAAAAAGATTTTGGATTTTTAGTTTTTTTTTTTTTGCATTTTTTGTAGATTTTCTAGCAAAAATTAATGGAATCTAAGTATATTTTTCAGCATAATTTTGTGCAACATTTTTGGCCGTTTTTAGCAATTTTTAGTGATTTTTTTAAGTACATTTTTTGACATTTGACCATCTTAATGTACTCAAACATTGTTGGCCAACGAACTCATCCTTTCGTTTAGAAAGCTTGATTTTTGGCTCAAGAACGGTATTTATTGGTATTAAATTATTTATTTAACAATTATCGTGAATTGTTCTCAACGGTCCTATTGTTCTTTTGGCTTATTTTGGTATTTCCTTCCTGTCCATCCACTTTGACTCCGTATTATTACCATTCCTACATTCTTTATCATTTTTCCACAGATAAAAGAAGAGGTTCAGCGAACTCATGGAGAGAAATTAAGCCTCCAGATATGAGCAGACACGCTAGAAGGAGGCAGACGCTGCAGGGTCCGATGCTCATCCCGCCTGCTTACCCTGCAGTTGGTTACACCTCAGTTTACACCACTCACCACGATAGGGAAAGGGTAAGAAGACCATACAACCTACCAAGTATTAGGATTATCAATAACATCAATTTAAATAGATATCAAAATTTGTACTTTTCTTTTTCATAAAACTATATTATTCGTCGTCCACATGAGTTATTAAAGGGCTCTAAGAATGTATAAGGGAGACATGATTTCATAACACAACTAGTTCAGGTAGAACATTTCTCGTTATTGGTTTACCCCCAAAAGGTATTGAGCATTTCGAAAAATTTGTTTCCATGTTTTGCCAAGTGACACCTCATTTTAAAGATAGCATTAGAACTAATATTTGGCATTCTGGAAATAAGAAATGTAACGCTCTTCCCAACGGCATCCTCAAATTTGAATTTACACGCTAATTGAGGGAGTTATGACCAATTCAATGACGTAGTGTCAAAAACAAGAAAAAATCTTGAAATTGAAATAACTTATTTTTTTAAGCGCTTTAAAAAGATTGCTAGAAGACAAGAGTTGTGGCAAATTAGTTGCAGAATCGATTCCTAGTAGTTTAGCAATCTTAAGCGTGGACACACTGTATATAATTTAAGCAACTCCTCCCAACCGCACAGAGCTTGTTCCATGGTTGTCGGGTATATTCCATGTTATACTTAGGCACCAAAGATGTATTATTTTCCTCAAGGGATAAAGTTACTTTCCATTCATTTATTCATTTGAATTAAACGCGCAACTGGAAGTAGGCTTATTTTACGATCACTCAGCTTCCTTGAGTGAGACGGCGTTGGATCGACCCTACCCGCCACACCGAGCGGTCTTGCAGGTTTAGCCTACCCTTAACAAAGCTGTTGGTAGTGTTAATTTATTATGTTCGAATTTAATAAACGCTGAAAATCAATTACATATTAGGTTTATTTATACTATTATATTTTATATATTTCGTTTTTATGGGTTCTTTCTATGGGTTCTTCTTTCTATTGGGTTCTTTCTATGGGTCCAAACCGCCCTTGTATAGGGAAATCCGCAAATTTTTTCATAAAAGCTCGCAGGTGCTTCATTTCATTAATGCAACTTAGTGCAGGAGCATAGCTGCGATCAACACAGCCTGCGCTGATCACGCCAACGATACAGCGAGTATATTATGGGACCTGGAATATCACCATGAATGATGATGATTGATGATTACCATGAAGCATTGAGGGAAATTAATCTGCGAACTTTTTTATCGTCAAAGAATCAGTGACGTCTCGTTCTTGCACAGCCTGTTTCACGGAAGGGTGGATAGAGATTTACTGTTGAGCCAATTGTACTTCTGTGCTCCCTCTTACATCACTAGATCCACCAGGTCATTCTATACCAAGGGCATCGTTGACGAATTATTAAGAAATTTTGAGGAGTTAAAAATTAGTTTCTTGGTCGATTACAAAGGTTCATTATTGAGACTAATAAACTAACAAAACATTTAAATAAATCAATAAAAATACTATGTTGACAGCGTTTGTCGCCGCAGCTGCGAGTCACGAAGCAACATTCGATAGACGACGAAAGCCCAGTGATGCTATCCGTCCCGGCTCACGTCTCGCGGCTGACGAGCCTTCCGGAGTCGTCGCACCCGGAGACGGCGGAGACGTCGGACTTCCGTGAGTCGCCCGAGGCCGTCTCACCGGGCGTCATCCTCGTCCCGCCACCGTACTCCGAGAAGAGCAGCCCGGGCGACGGCGAGGGACAAACGTCGGACTCACGGCGGGAAAAACTGCAGGTTCGTAGGGAAAACATTTGTACCTATCTAAATATAATTCAAGTCTTCAGGGCTAACGTTTCGATGTATTTATACATCATCATCAGGGCTCGGAGAATTTATTCAGCTTTTTACACAGTCATTTAGTAGTTTGTGACACATTCATGTCATGCACATGAAACAACATGTGAAAACATTAAAACATGTGAACATCAACAATGTGAAAACATGAAACAACACGGGAAAACATGTTTGTTTGAAAACATTGGTGTTTTCACGTGTTGTTTCATGTTTTCACATTGTTGATGTTCACATGTTTTGATGTTTTCACATGTTGTTTCATGTGCATGACATGAATGTGTCACAAACTACTAAATGACTGAGTAAAAAGCTGCATAGATTCTCCGAGAACGTTGGCCCTGAATACTTGAATTTTATTATTGCCTGACCGGCTCTCAAGAACCAAAAAAACTGTGCTATCACCTAGCGGTCAACAAACTAAACCATATTATCTAAATATAGGTACAGCGTGGGCAGAACGCAGAGTTGGGCAGTAATCAACTACATGAGTCATTACTGTCATTAGTTACAAACATCTACAATTACACGAGTACTTTTTTGGCAGAATTGTAAAGGAAATTGAACAATCTGGACCAAATGTAATATATTGAAAGCAACAATCACCCAAAGTAGGTAATCGCAATTACTTGTCTCCAAACAGTAATTATAATTAACGATCCAAGTAATTGCAAATAATTGAAATAATTACAAGTACCTAATTGTAATTGTAGTTGCAAAGAAATTAAATTCCAAATATTCATAAATGCATTTTTTCCCCCTTATAAAAAGAGAGAAATATGTGTTGAGGCCTTGAGCTTGAGGAAACTGACCTAAAACAAAACTTGTGCTGCGATTTCTCATTCAATGACCCCAAATAAGTTAACTACTGACTATTAACAGGACAAATTCCTACGAAAACGTTGTACGAATGTTGATTTTAGGCACTCTGTTTCGAATTTTCGAACTTTTGCGTTTTTCAGGTTTATATGGTATACTTACCCATTCCTACACACTAGGTTCAGTGTATTGAGGAAAAAGTCGAGTTAAACCAGACCAGAAGTGGAATAAAGTGATAACTTTATATTGTTTTATTTCAATCCATTGCCGAGATCAGATGATTCGTGTTTTCTAGAAAAACCATGCTTTTTTCGTTGAAACCTCACTACATCCTAACATATTTCAACTTTTGACCAAATTTCGGGAATCATCGTTACATTCCCCGTACAAATAACGCACCATTTACTATTACTATTTTTTTCTTAAATCGAAATTAAGATGTACCAAGAAATTTATTACCTGCAAGTCCAGCAAGTTCGCATTTCTAGGTTTAACTAATCCATTCACTTCAACGTCGCTAGATCCATTTCCACAAGGTAAGTAAGTATTTGAATTTAATTAATTTGCAGTTACAATTATATGGAATTTTTGTCTGATAATTTTATTTCCATATTAGACATTACAATAAATTGAAGAATGAAATTATTAAACTGAATGTGAAATTAGTAAATTCAAACAACTTTAAAAGGAAATGTTAGCCCCATATGAGCATAATAAAACTCGCGGCGGTCTAGAATCCAGATTTGTAATTCTCTTTATGTCTATAAAAAAATTGTAATTGCAATTAGGTACATTTAACTGTAATTTTGGTTTTTCAATTACAATTGCAACAAATTACAAGATAATTGTAATTGCAACTGATTAAAATTACATTTTGCCCAACTCTGGCAGAACGCAGACATATTGGCTTTATTCGATACAAGAAAATGATTTTCTCCCAAAGATAAGTCCGATTCGAACCTATATTTCGTTGCGTGATTCTTTCATGGCCTATATCAAAAACAGCGATTTTCCGGAAAAACAAAAAAGTTCCATTCATGCAGCATGATCGTATGAGCGAATTTTCGTTAATTATCGTATTATATTATGTTAAAATGTTTTAAAATTTGAGCACTGAGTGCAAAGAAATTGTTAACTACCAGTTTTATGGCAAACAAAAAATAGTTCTACATAACATTCAGCGTGACAAAGAAGATTTTGGATTTTTAGCTACTTTTTGTAGCTATCGTAGTTTTGTAGAAATTAGCTATCGTAATTTCGGGTGGGTTTTCATCACTATCAGGGTTTCACAGAATCACATCATTTTTATAAACAAATACTTCTTCTGTTGGATTCTACAGAGTATAAACGAGTTTTTACCGCGCTCTCTTCATTTTGTTGAACAGGTGAGCCCAGTCGGACAGCGGGTCCGGATTCGCCTCTGCGATACGCGGATGGACTCCGGAATCGGAGAAGAAAAGCACAGCCAGGAATCACAACCTTCGTCGAGCCATCCTTACGAAAGAGAGGGAGAGCCAACTGTCGAGGAAGTGACCGTGCATAAACAAGGTGTATCTTAGCCACAACAAGATGCCGAAAGGATAGTCCTCGGCCCCCCATAGACGCTCTCAACACCTCCTCTCCAGGTTATCTGAATTCTACAAAGCGACCAGGTAACTTCCGAAAAAACCAAACACTGGTGGTGGTCACAACCAGGGAACCCTAGCGACTAATATGGTCGAGGTGGTGTAGCTATTTAGCGTAGGATCACATTTAACCTAGGACGCTTTTTCAAACTCCATATTTTCCACACTCTGGCAAGAAATAACGTGGGTCGAAATGTTGAACTTTAACCAACACAGGTCTCGCTTCGCGAATTTCATCATGAAAGGCGAAATTCAGGTTCCAACATGTCCGATTTAATTCCTAAATCAGGAAGTTATACTACGACCACAACTAAAACTTCACAAAGGTTTCATGAACCGTAGACAAAAACTCATTGTAAATACTCTCATGTTAAAAACTACCACCTAATTTTAGTGTATATCCGTGTCCGAAAAAGGAGTTGGATCACAACTGCAAATGCTGACAATAACGGATCGTAAGCCAGTTTGTACAACGTACATGTCTACCGTAGACATTTGGTATGACCATAAAAGATTCAGTAACCCCTAGAGCAACCAAATGATCAGTCGATTAATAGATTGTACCAAATTATAATTTGTCGTAATTATGATTTGACGTGCCAAACTGGCACAGAGTAAACATCCATTTGTATGGATTGTAATATAGTAACAGGTAGTTAATAAGATAAGAAACGCTTGAGGAACTCCTACAAAGACATGTAAACTAATTGTTAGGATTTAGTGCATATAGATACAAGCACACAAACCTAAATAATATGTAACAAACAATAACAAGGACTCTGCACGGAACCTACAAGGAATCTGGATTGGGTTGACCCAATCTATGTGGAATATAGCCCTTTCCTATTTTGTTGAGATTGGTTAGAAACTAACTCAAAATGAGCGTGTGTATGAATGTATATTTCATTTGCCACTAACTTGAGTGAACATGCTCACTCTAGGAACAATGTTGTTTCACTTGATAGGATTCTGCGTTAACAGTTGCAATGGAACAGAAACCCTGAATGGAAGCTTATTTATGTTCTGTAGGAGTTCCTCCTTATCTAATTATTTTCTTCCTTTTACTCTGTACGTAAAATTATTCTAAAAGTGAATAAAAGCATCTTCTATCGTTGACAACTTTCATAACTAGACCTACACGCGCATCTAGCGGGAACTTTCAGCCTACTAATGCATTTCTGTAAATTAGTGAGAGATGTAAGTAATTGAAGTTGCAAAACATTGCGTCGTCAATATGGGCTAAATAATAATTTATTTCTCGATTCGAATACGTATAGATATACCACAGAAATGATTGAAACATGAAATCGCAAACTTGTCCATTCGAATGGTAAACACATTTTAAAGTGTACATTTTCAAGTTGTTTCGCTCAATATAAGTGTTCCGTATTTCATAAAACCACAGAAATAGTTTTAAATTTCTGGCAATATCTACTTGTTTAATTTTATAAAGTGTATATAGTCTTGTTATAAGTTTACTATATGTTCTGGTAGATTGTCGACCCTTCACTTACCTAGGTACTGGTAGCGTTCAAAGCTTTGGTTTTACTGAAAAGGTGCATCTTTTATCTCAGTTCCTACCTACTGATTTTATAATAATTGGATAAATTCGGAAACCCATTGGCACTCAATGGGTTTAAACCAAATCGTATGAATTAATCGGTGAAACAAAATTAAGTCAATGAAGAATCGCCATTGGAATGAAGAATTAAAGATTTACGTAGAATTTTGTATATAAATCATTCCTAGTTCTCAAAAATATAGAAGCGAAGTAGATAAAATTGCAAGAATATACAGTAAATTCGGCCTAAATAAAAGGTAGGTACCTACATAAAATCCATGTGTAAAAACTAGATGAGAAACAATGAAATTTGTATATTAATTAATGGCTTAGCCAACTGGAGAGATGATGGAATACTTTCTAATTAGCAAGTAGGTTTTGGTGTACCTACTTTTCTTCAACGGAATAATGTGGGTAGCTAGAGAACCACCCTATAAAACAGTCCCTTGAGCCCTTGGATGTCGAATTTCATCCCCTCTTCTGGTTCTGTCCACTTAGAAATGCCACTGTTCCAGTTTCCAACTTGAAATTCCGTTCAGTTCACATTTTAGATGGGTGGAAAGATTGTGACATACTTGTGACCTTAGACCGCATTCGTGATAGCTGAGAAATTTCATTTAAACCTTAATTCATCATATCTCATCAGAATCTCTTAGTTAAACAAGTTAAATTCAATTAGCTGGAATTGCCATCTATTTCAATTTGATAGATACCCATCGAAATATCATCCATGTACCCAACCAAAATATCATCCATATAGATCCTACAAGCACATCTATACCTAGCTCCACAACATTTAATATGAAAATTACCCGTAACTGTCAGTTGCGGGTTCTCCGTAAATTTGATTATTAAAATCCTTCTACCTAAGGTTCAGGTTCAACAATAAAATGTCATTGACCCAAGCTGATCATATGAATAATTTCAACTTTCTCCAGACTAGAATTAAATTAAACATGAAAAACAACTATTTTGAAGTAAAAGGCTTCATTGTTAATATTAAATAGCTCTGTCGAATATCAAATACGGTACCTACCTAAATGAAACTATCAGGCCGACTAACAATCGGGAAAAAAGTACAGTAATCCTAATGAAGCAATATTCCAAAATCTACAAACAGAAAGTTCCTTACAACTTGATTAGCCCTTGTAAGGTATTGTTTTATTGCCCTTTTTATAAGTACTTTATTTATCAATAACTTATTTTGAGAAAATCATACAGATTTCTGTCCCCAAATAAAAATAACACCTAAAGTAATACTTGAATTAAATCTTTTTATTGAAACTTTCACGTGTTTCAACCATATCATTATACTAACGATAATTATTTTGAACAAATTAATAATTAAATTCATATCAATTATTATAAACCTATTTATTCGTTGAAATTGTCAATTAACGATTAGTTGAAAATCACTATTGTTAAGTTTAGCTTTTGTTACTGCTGTAAGTGTATAAGGTGTTTGGCGAGAAGAGCTGACAACTACCTTTTAAGCATTCGCTATGGTTTAAGCATAATAATTATATTATTGTGATTGAATTCAAATATTCATTGTTGGTAGCTGCATAAAAATTATGTGATTTTTGTTTTTAGAAAATAAATGTAAAGAACAGTTATTTTTTTGGAATTTTAATGAACAAAAATGAATTTAGTAGGTACATGTACCTATTCTAAAACGTTTGTAATGTATGCGCAAAAACGATTTATTATGAGTTGAAATTGGATGTTGATAAATAACTATGATATATAAGATAGTTTAAGGTTCATTATTTGTTCAAATAAGTTTTATCGCTGTTTAAAAAAATGATAAGTACTTACTACAAAATGTTATATTTATGAAACTTTTTTTTATTAATTAAAGTTTGGTGCATAAAATGAGTTGTGCGTGATGGTTCAGCCAGTTGAGTAGATATTCGTTAGCAAATAGAACTGTCTAGGTAGACGGGTAGTGAGTGTTGTCGTAGCTTTTAACGGATAAGTGAGGAAAAAAATAATAAAATTAAAAGTACATACTTATAATTTAAAGATAGCATTAGCAGTTTCGAGTGGCAGTCGATACATGATCTAGTTTTGAAGTATAGATAAATTAGTTCATTATTGTAAAATGGCTAAAGACCAATTATTTTCAATCTAATGAAAAGTAACGGGAAACAGATAGAACTCTACTAAATTTGAATTAGTTATAGTTTTCTTAAATAATGGAAAATCCATACCTACTGCAGATTCCAATAGGTACCCATGATGTGTTGTGGTAGACAGTACCTACTAAGTCATTAGGAGAAGGTAGTGTACCTTGGGACAAATTGTTTGTCCTCAATTTGCGAAGAACTGAAAATGAAATCGCAATATCTGGCAACATAACATCTATCTCCATCTAATAATGAAAAATCCATTTTTCAGAAACAGTTTGTCCGAAGGCAGCAATGAAACAAATGAATTTGATGTACCTACTTGGTGTGAACAACCACACTTTTATTTTGCTTCTTTTCTTTTTGGCTCATCAGCTCTTATACATATATATATATATATATATATATATATATATTAGTTTTTTATTAAATTAATTAATTAATTGTTAGTTACCTACCTAGTTTATTGTCTGAAAAACAGAAACATTTCATCAATTAGGTAACCATAAAAATGGTAGTTGTGTATCTTCCAACAAAAATAGTGACATTTCACGTATTTCCTAACAACTCCTACAAAACGAATCGAAGACAGAAATGGGTTGCTGCTTTTGATATAAATTAAGTCTAAACAAATTTGAATTCTTACAAATTCACACAATTTATGACCAAGAACAAAATAAGATCTAAATATTCCTTGAAATTTCCAGATTGACAAGATCCATTTTTCCAGTTTCATGTTCACACTTTGGCCAGGCGTAATCATTAGTGGTGGAAAACATTGGACTTACTTTCTGCTCGGAAATCACAAGTCGTTTCACTGACACAGTTGAGTAGAAATAGCAGATTTATATAATTCTTTCTCTATTTATTCCATTTTATAGCTTGTACCGTGGATGCTCAGGTAACACCCGTAAAACCGGTAAAAATGTTGGGAATCCATGCAGAGTGTTTCACAAGGTGAAAATCTGGATTTCTGTTTGTTTTTAGTACGTAGCCCAGCAATTTCGCAACGTCCCAACAGAATGCTCTCGAAAGCTCCGGTGCGCATGACCTAAATACCTAGGTACTTTCTTATACAGATAGGTGATCTCCAATTACTATGAATAATTCATGTTTCACCAGTTTCTCAACTACGGAAGTTTAAACGAATTGAATCTACTGGTAAAAGACAACAATTTGTTAAACTCGTAGGTACGGACGATCAATTTGCAAAACTTTCATAAACTCAGTTTGGGTCGATTGGGTCCCAGCTTTTGGATCGACTGCCACTTAATGCTTCAAAATAATAAGAGATCTAAAAAAAAAGATATGTGTACTTCTAGACGACAATCTGTGTAGCTTCTATTTTTCTGCCTTTCTTATAAAACACTGTTGATGGTTTTGTATGTCAATTTGGCAAGTCTGCACAACATAATGACCATAGACAAATTGTAATTAGCAGGGTATTCACACGCAATAAGGTTGCGATGAGTTAGGTTATGATTTTGTGTTGTCCATGTTCCAGCAATCCTTTGTGATTGTCTAGCCGTATAACACCAATATTCCAGTGGACCGAAATTTCGCATCTCCCCCTCTCCAACCCAGTTCAACGTTTTTAATAATTCCCAAATTCCAACTTCCAGCTCAACGGGTTTTCAAATATTTAGTTGTATACGTGACTGTGAGAAACATGAAAATCTAAGACAACCTGAAAACATACTTATTAGTTTATGAATCAGAGAAAGGCATGTTGTATGCATATTTACGGATATACCACGTCTTCAGTTGGTACAATACATTGCCCTGGGGTTGCTAGGTTTGAACCACTATGAAAAAAAAAGCTACAAATTATTACACAAAGGCTTATTATTTCTGTATCAATATAACTACCTATCTACCTAGGCGCCAAACTTTCCCAGAATAGATACAAGGTTTTAGATGTGCCCTAAAAAATCAATTGCCTCTGGGAATCGAACCGGGTGAGTTTGGTGGAGGCGGGGGGTTGTAGACTCCCAGACTCCCCTGATGTACAGAAATATACATAGAGAATGTACAGCAATGCGGGTGGCCTCATGCAATTCATTGCAATGTCATCTAATAAAATCAGCACACAAAATTACCCTTTTATTCAAAAAGTTTTTGAGATAGTGATTTATTAAAAGTTCATAAAGATCCTACGGGGAGCGAACAGATGGGCAAAAAAATTAGAAAGTATCTATAAACTCACATTTTACCCCTTAGAATTGATTAAAAATAATTCTGTGACCACAAGCACATCCCCGGCTGGATTTTTTTAGCCAAAGTCCCTAATTCTTGGTCTAGTAGTTTCGGACGGTGCGGTGGACGGATTCTCCTTTCTGAGAACAATAAACTATCCTAATGAAATGAAGCTAAAATTTGAAATGGGTCTTGTTCCACGTTCCTCCAATGCTTAGTCGAGGCTCAAGGTGGAAGAAAAAGAGGGTATGGGGTCTCCCCAGCGGGGTGAAGTTCGTTGGCCACCATTTTTTTGAGCACATTAAATTTGGTCGAAGTTCAAAAAAAAGGCTGAAAAAATCACTAAAAACAGCAAAAAACGGCTAAAAATCGTTAAATTTATATTTTTTAGCAGAATATTGCTCAAATAAAGTGTATTAACTATAAAATAGAAGATTAAAAAATGTATGCGCAAAATTTTGCTGAAAAATGTAATTAAATTTCATTAAAATGTGCTAAAAATCGATAAAAACTGCAAAAAAAATAAAAATCCAAAATCTATTTTTGAATCGCAAATTCAAAAATAGATGATAGGTACCTATAATAGGTACCTATTATTTATATCGAGTTTCTTGCCACATAGTTAACTATTTCTTTTCCCTCAAAGTCCTTAATTTTCCAAACAATGTAACATAATATAGTACGATAATTTACAAAAATTTGCTCATACAATTATGCTGCATGACTAGATTTTTTTAAATTCTACCACATTTTCTACAGTTTGTTATAATATGCCTTCACTGTAAGTTTCCTCGTGCCTACCACCAGCATAAATCCCACAAAACAAGATTCGGTGATAGGGATGAATTTCACTACATTTTCCGACAAACCAAATCAATCAACAAACCAAGTTTCAACTTTTATACACCTGCCATTCTTAAAATTGTGATAATGGATGGGGACGTATTTTCAACTATGAAAACTCCTTAGTTAGGAAACCCCAAGTAAGCTTACGATGTAAGTTGAAACAAACCAACCGTAGGAATTGTTTGTTTAATGGTACATAACAGTATTGATTAAAATATAATTGAATTAATAAAAAAACATGATTAAAATGGAAAAAAAGCATTCGGCCTACAAACTAACACAATCACAAAATTTGTGACGTCATTAGTTGTGTAGACTGTCATAATTTCTCAGCAGTGTTCCCTAGTTAGCCTTATAAATACACTAAGACTGTTAGAGGATATAGATTGTAATTTTTAAAAAAGTATGGAAATTAAAAAAAAAATAGTACAGTTCGGCTGTATTTATAGTCTCATCATGTCTTTCTCTTTCATGTTTCTGAAAACAAGGCGGAAGCCAAGTTTGAAAAAACTTGAGTTTCATCAAATGACCTTTTAAGGAAACATTTAGCTGTATAAAAGAAGAATTAAACAAACAAAAATGTAATTTACTTAATCATATACATAAAATTGTTGACAAACGAATTTTTTCTCGATCGTCAACGATGTATTTATTTTGGAAAAAAAAAATTATATATCACTACCCCTTCCTCTTTTTCCTATGTAAAAAAATACAAATATAAAGTGAAATATCTTGTTGAAATAGTGCTATGAATAAACGAATCGCTAGAACCGTTTCTTGGATGAAAGAAGAAAGAATCCATACGCAATCTCCTTTTTAAAAAAGATGAAATAGTGGGGCCATTCACTAAAAAAGAACAAATAATTTCAAAAACGTCAAAAGAATTTTTTCGAAAAAAGGAAATGGACCACTTTTGAATGATTCAACAACTAAAAATACCAATTGTTAGCTATGTACAAAATGATCATAAAAAAGCAATACTCTATTTATAAAAACATAAAAAAAATCAGTAGGGGAGACCGGGGAGGGTTGGCACAGATTTCAGTCTTCGATTTTTCCTGGCAATAGTGTGGAATCTGCCATAAAAGTAAAACTAGCCAGTGATACTACTACTATTTGGCGACAAATCCCCATCTAGTTGATTTTTTAAAATGAATTACAGAAAGCCCCACATCGAATTTAAGGAAAAAAGTCAACTAAACCTACCTACCCTACATGCAATGGGGGGTTGCATGCTCATAGGGGCATGTTGGCATAAGTCCCAGAGTACCATCAAGGGCAAGTTGGCATACTTGTTTTCATGGTTGTAGATAATTATTCGTCATAGTTGGGGAGTTCATCATCAGCAAATTTTGGGGTCCCTTCTGCCAACCCACCCTGGATACAGAATGCCAACCCACCCCAACAGGACTTCGTGAATAACACGGCCACCATGGAGGACTGAAGCAAGGTAATGAACTGTTAACTAGTGAGATCTATTCGTTAAAACGAGTAGTATTTAAAGGTATTTTAAAACTTATGATTAACAAAAAGTAAAACTCACCAGAAAACAAATATAAGATACAAAAAAGTTTTACTTGCCAACGGAAAAATCAATTTTTGGGCCATAGAAAACAAAGCGGTGAGTGAACTTTCTCTAACTTCTGTAGGCAAATGAGGATGGAAGATGGGATCACGCGACCAAGTGGGTGGGCTCTCTCCCACTTCTTGTTTTCATTTTAGTGAGGCTGAGCCAACCCACCCCTCATGCCAACCTTCCCCGGTCTCCCCTACCCACTTCGATAAAAAAACTTTCTTGTAGATAACCTCTCCCACAAACCATCTTCTACTTCCCTCGTGCTTTTTATAGAAAAAAACTATTCAAATAAAAAACTACCTAAAAAAATACCGGAAAATGGGTAAACAAAAAAATTTGTGGTAAGAAATCATTATTATTTTGTTACTCTCCGAAAAATGGAATGATAGGTAAGGTGTAAGGGGAAAAAATGAGTCGCAGAATGACAATTTGTAACACTGTAAAGCGTACGATTTGTTAGAAGTGGTCATTCCATTTTAAATTATTTTCTTCGTTTTTCGTTTCTAAGAAAATGTATCAAGTAATATAATATGTGGTTATTATTAGCGAAATCTGTGATATTCTTATTACTGTAAATATGCTTTTCATTTGTTAGATACCTACTCTTGACCCTCTTTCAAAACCTTCGTGGGATTTTTATTTTGTACAAAAATGATTGTGCTCCTTCGATGTATACTAATTGAACAAAATTGGAAGAAAAAAAAAAATAGTTGACTATTATTTTCTTGTTTAAGAAATTGTTGATTTGAATCTACGGTCGTGTTTTTATTAACCCTGTAAAACATCTAGCTATCAATTCTGGTGTAATAGGTACTCAACAGAATGAAAGACCAACAGTCCGGATCCTCTGCCAACTACCGAAGAATCCCACAAGCGACAGGACTTTTTGGCATTAACGCTGCTTGTAATTTATAGAATTTACATCCTGTACTATAATTGGTAACGGGCTACTATGCAGAAATTCTCTAACAATAATGATCAGTGCTGCCAACCCGTTTCAGCGAAAAATCCCCCCAAATTCACGAAAAAATCCCCAAAACCCCCAGGAAGAACCAGAAAATCCCCTAAATTTAAGGTGCCGTTAAAAGCTATTTTGGACACAATATTGATCACAAATTGAATTATTAAGTAGGTAATAAAAGGTCATATAACAAGGAAAACAATGTGAAATAAATTAAAGAACTCTGTTACCAACAATAGGCAGGTACTTACTAATCATGTTGTCAATAAAAGAAAAACTTAATGGGTAACTTTCACACGAGTAATAAATTTGAATAGGTTAACATCAACATAACATGGATCACCAAAAAAATGTAAACCAACAAGTATGACTAGTAAGTAAAATAGGAAAAAAATACAAGTGCATGATGTAGAAAGATGCATTTATTTTTCTTCCAAAATTTTGGAGAAAATTATTTTTCTTGGGGTTCCAACTCCTTCCCTTTCCTACATCTTCACCAACTCTCGTCTGATTTGGTTTGGCAAACCGCTCCGTTCATGTCATTTGTTGTTGTTCTGAGAAAGATCTAGTGGAGGGATCATTTTTTCATTTGTATTTATGGTGAAATTCACCTTTGATTCATACGTAAGGCAGTAAAAAAAAAATAATGGAAATCAAGGATTGTCAGTGAAGCTCGAAAATTCCCCAGAAATCCCCTCTCACACTTCATCCCCCTAGGGCTCTGAGAGCTCTTAAAAATCCCCCACGTGGGGATAAATCCCCCGCGTTGGCAGCACTGATTATGATGAAACATCGTAGGCTCAACAATGCCACAATCTCATACGTTCGAAAATAACTAACCGATCAAACACCAAGATCAGCCAATCAAAAAGAAGTCCCTAAGCCACCTGAGTCAAAAATGGAACTTCCTACAAAATGGATTTAAAAAATAAAAAAACAGCTGAACTAGAAGAAATGAAGCATTGCTATTAGCTACGTTAGTAGGTACCTACCACTAGTATCAATTAGAGGATACCTTTTCAGATTTTATTCACCTACCAGCCTAACCATTCGTTCATGAAGAGTCCATAAAGTACCATGATGAGGGCAAATGAGTTACATTAGGTATAATAGAACAGAAAAAATCCACTTGTCGTTAGTCAATTGTTTCTTATTTTATCGTGGCCTTCCAGGTACATTTTGCGTAAAGGCTCTTATTTTCTTTACACTTGTCCATGTAGAAACAATCCTTTCAATTTTTTGAATGCGATTACATGTAGGGACGTGGAGCAGTTGTTACAAAAACTGCATTATTAGGCATTGTGAGACCTAAAATACTTTTTTCCGAGCTTCTTAAGCTCATACAAACATACGGCAGAACTTTCGAGTTATAGAACTCTAGAATGGATTTACTTTTTCCTAGAACAATCAGTAAAATGTTGAACGAAATCAGAGGAAACTTAGGACGATCCACAGCTACCGTGTAAAAAATTTAACTCTGATAAGCTGACTAAAAACTGAGCTTTTGTATCAACAGCGTCATTTAGATCAACAAGATCTAAATGGTGCTCCCAAATCAGCTGAATAAAAACTGAAACACACAAAGATTTAATATCTTCGCGTCAAATTTGCCAGGAAAGTAGAGTTTCTAACACGAAAGAACCAATGATTCCCTTCCGAAATGCCTTTACGACTATGGGCTAAAATAGGTATAGATATCTTAGAATTTGAAAGTAAAAACTACTTAGTTGCTATGGATTCTTTTTCAAAATGGGTACAGTACGACCGGATAAATAAGAAAAATACCCAGGAAATAATTTCTTGGTGTCAAAAAGTTTTTGCAAACCATGGCTACCCAAGCTTAATAGTTGCCGATAATAATCCATTTGTCAGCAAAGAATTCCGCTCATATTTATCCCTAAACGGTATTGAATTAATTACCAATAGTCCGCATTACAGTCAAGGGCACGCACTCGCTGAAACTGGAGTCAAAATTGTACAAAATATCTTGAGAAAATGTAATAAAACTGTCCAAAACCCGTACTTATGTACTGCTTATGCACTACCGGAACACAATCCCTTCACTAGGTTATTCACCCAGTCAACTAATGTTAGGTCACTGAGAGATAATTCAAACTTCAATGAAGAAGATCTACAGATAAAACGTAAATAAAAAAAGTTATATCGAATAAAACATTTAATGCGCAAGCCAAACAAAACCTGTACTACGACAAAAATGCCAAATTCTTACCGAAAGTTAAACTCAACGACCTAATATTGTATAGTCAATATATATGTACCTACCCTGTCATTGTCGTAGACCCGCTTCTCGTTAGTTAGTTAATCTTATAATTGCAATGAAATTTGTATGCCAACCTTGAGCAGTTCTCCTCTCGCATATATACCCTGAATAGCATCATGGAATTCAGTTTGAGCCCAGTACAAAAGGCTGCTTGGGAGTCAATCAGAATTACTGCTCGAAGGGGATTCAAGGGAATAAGGTCAAGGGCCAGAACAACTTTTTGCACACCATCAAAATTGTTGGAAAGCCTACCAGCCAAAAATGCCACTATACCAGCTTTGCAGAAGACACCGGCACCACCATTTCTCCTAGCCCCCAGAGCAGAGCAATTCGTGTAAACCCCTAGGGTTAAAACAGTGGAACCTGGATGCCATTTGTAGTAGACACCTGACCCGTGGACCGTAATCTTGTTATCTCGGCCTCATCCAGGCTGAGCTGTATAAAAGAACTAGTATTGGCCACAAATATATCACATCTACATCTTACTTCAAAGTCTTCTAATTCTCCTTGCATCAAGCCTAGAAGTATTACAGTATCCTGGCTGGTCGCTCACCAATATGTGGGATTAAAGCGTTTATCCCTAACAGCACGCACACATTGGTTACCCAGCTGGTAGCCTAAAGGGTAGCAGTGAGCTATGCAGTAAGCTGGCATAAGTCCCAAGTCGATTGTATACATAGCAGTAAGCGGAGTCACGGTTCGACCGGCAACGAGCGAGGATCGTAGGTGTTGTTGTTCCGTGAAAATAGTAGTGTTTTACGTGAGTAAAGTGAATTCGAACGGGTTTGGAGGAGTGCTATAGTTAACCCAAGTGACCACAGTTATTATACGCATTAAAACTGTCAAAAAGGTTGTTTTGTGAGATAAAACAGGCACATTGTTTCACCATCGAGGTTTGTATCAAAGCATTAGATATACGGTCGAGAGGCTGGTAGCTTGAGGAACGTGCTGATAAGGGAAATCCCCTCTGCCCGTCCCCTTCCACATACCCACTCCGACGGCCTTCAACTCGTCCCCACCTGTAGCGACTTGGTCACGCCTCTCATAAGTGTCCCCACTTTAAGGTAATACACGTTCAGGCCGAGTCCGAGAATTAATATTATTGTCATAGTTATCAAATACTCGCGTCGATGCCCAACGGATCGACGTAGAGAACCAAGATTTAGCAGCCGGTAACAAAAGAATTCGGTCACCGGGGAAATCACCATGGGCTTCCAAGACAATGCAAGCAGTGATGGCCGATGAAGTGGGGAAGATGAGTTTGAAAGATTTACTGGAGAAGTTCGGAAAATTAATCGATGGAAAAAATTTGGCAACTAAAACTGACGTTGAGGAAATATCAAGAAAAGTTGAGCAGCTTACAACGAAAAATGAGGAATTGGAAAATAAATTAGCTCAGCTCACTGCAAAGAATGAAGCACTGGAAGCACATATTACTCGTTTAGAGGATAGATCCAGGAAGTCCAATTTAATTTTCAGGAATATTACCAGACACACAGACGTGGACGCAAAACAAGCAGTTTTCGCATTTTGTAGGGAAGTACTGCAGCTCAGCGAAGTGAATATTAGCGTTGTTTATGCTACATATCTTGTTAAGGGTGTAGAATTCAACTTGATATTGGCGGAATTTGCTGATCCAAGAGATGTGTCCACCATACTTAAAAGGTCGGTGCGTTTGAAAGGAACGGATTATTCTATTCAGCAGGATTACTCGGACGCTACTCGGAAAACTCGCGCTGAATTGTTTAGGGCGAAAAAATCTATTGCGAATAAGAATAAAGACTTTAAGATGTCGGTAAGCAGAGATGTCTTATGGGTGAATAACGAGCGTTTTTATTGGGATCAAGCCGGAAAACAACTAACTGGAAGAAATTTTGCGCTAGCAAATACTCTTAACGCCCTACTCCCATCTCCGACTGAAATGGAATCGAACAAAAACACTCCTCGAGGAGGGTTGGGCTCTTGACTACGAGATGGACAGCACAATGAAAAATCAAAAAGCAGCAAAGTTAGTCAGCCGATGGTAAAATATCATCCAAAACTGAAAATTGTGTCTTATAATATATGTGGGCTGAATAGCTCTATATCAGATCCCGGTTTTCGAAAATATTTATTGCAATTCGATGTATTTTGTTTGATAGAAACATTTGTGGAAGAAAGTAATATAATTAAGTATAAGCATTATTTCAATGAGTTTAATTTAAAGTGGATTTCCGCAACACGAAGATCAGTTTTTGGTAGAGCATGTGGGGGTTTATTGTTGGGGTACAAACGGGATATTGAAAAATGGGGTGTCAGCTATGTACACATCAATGGTTATGATTCATTTCGTATATCCGCAAATGGGGAAAGAATTGCGTTGGTTCCCTTTTATATCAACTGCAACAGGTGGGATGAAGATTTTGAATGCATGAACTCATTGATGAGCAATTTACAGACGGATTATATAATACTAATGGGAGATTTAAATGCTAGGGTCGGAGAGCTACAAGCCCTTAGTGCAGAAATTGAATTGGGAAATGAATATATTGAATATGAAACATCATCAAAGGACAAAACTGTAGATTCGCGGGGCAGGAGGTTATTGGAATTAATGGAAGATCATGGTCTTTTGATTTTGAATGGCAGATCGCAGCGGGATGGGGAGGGACATTATACTTACCTCGGAATAAATGGGAGTTCTGTAATAGATTTATGCGCGGTATCACTGCCGGTGACTGGGATGGTAGGCTCATTTTCTGTGGGTAGTCAGTGTTACTCTGATCATATGCCAATTGAATTGGAGCTTCAAAATACCCAAGAAATAGAGGAGTGGGGGGGATGGTGGTGGTGAGGGATGAGTGAGGTTACGTTGGGGGAATATGGATGAAAAACATTATCAGAAGTGTGTGGATGAGAAATTGAGGCAGTATGAGTCATATAACTTTGGTAGGGTTGCATTGGCGATTAGGAGTAGTATTCCTCATAGAGAAAATAATCAGGGAGATAAGGTGGACAAACCTTGGTTTGATTATAAATGTAGGAACTTGAGGGACAAAATGTTTCGACTGCTTAATTTGTCTAGGATTGCATCCTCGGACTTGGTAAAACTGGAATACCTTCGCGCACGATCCAGGTATCAGAAAATGTGTGAGGAAAAAAGTAATTTATATTTGAAGGATGCATATGAGCAATTTGGAAAAGTAAAAGATTCAAAGCAGTGGTGGCTCTTGGTGAAACGATTTGTATTCAGAATAAAGACAGGGCAAGTCAATAAAGTGGACAGTGATACATGGGTGGAACATTTTCAAAATTTATACGCAAGAAATCCGGATATTGAATGTACTATTTACGTGGGACCATGGGTAGAAAATGAACTGGATAGACCATTTTCTATGGTCGACTTGAAAAGGGTTTTAGGGACGGTGAAGGAGGGGAAAGCACCGGGGCCGGACGGAATACCTTATGAATTTTACAAATATGGTTCGGAGTTTCTGCTGACAATAGTATTGGATCTTTTCAATGCTTTTTTTGAAAGCGGAAAAGTACCTGAGGATTTTGGAGGATCAATTATTTATCCATTGTTTAAAAAAGGGGACCCTGGTTTACCTACGAGTTATCGAGGGCTATCGTTTATGGATGCGTGTGTGAAACTGTACACAGGAATGCTAACGGATCGATTGACTGATTGGGTGGAAGATAAAGATATTTTGTACGAGGGACAGGCAGGTTTTCGAAAGGGTAGATCGACAAATGATAACTTGTTTATATTGTGGAATTTAGTCAAATGTTGGACGGAGGGGAAAGGGAAAAAGCTGTATGTGTGTTATATTGATTTGAAGTCGGCATTTGACGTTCTGGTAAGGTCTGAAATATATTATAAATTGTATGAGATGGGTACATCGAGCAAGTTTGTTAGGGCAGTGGAAAGTTTATATGCACATACAACCGCTAGAGTGTATAATCAAAAGGGGCTATCAGGGGAATTTAGTACATTTAGAGGTGTAAGGCAGGGGGATAAATTATCGCCTTTCGTTTTTATACTGTTTCTTAATGATCTGTCTGAAGCCATAGGCGGAGGGTTGCGAATCGGTAGCATGCGTATTAATGTGCTCCATTTTGCTGACGATTTGGTTTTGATGGCTGACGATCCTAGCATAATGCAAGTCATGTTGAATCGCCTTCAAGAATACATGAATCGATGGCATCTAATTATTAATTTAGGTAAGACGAAAATGATGGTGTTTCGAAGGAGAGGCGGTAGATTGTCCAAAAAAGAGAAATGGACAATAAACGGTCAGCATGTGGATGTAGTTAATTCTTACGAATACTTGGGGATTTCATTGACCCCTGGGCTAGACATGAAACCTCATCTGGCTAAAAAGTTAAGTTTAGCAAAGACGGGCCTAAATACAGTGTGGTCAAAATTTGTTGAAAATAACCGGATTCCAATGTCAGCTAAGTTTAAGATTTTCAACTCAGTAAGCAGAACCGTGTTATGCTATGGAAGTCAGTTTTGGGGGTATGAAAGTTATGACTTGGTTGAAAAATTACAAAAGTTTTTCATTAAGAAGCTGTTGGCGTTACCTATGAATACGCCAGATTATATGATTTATTTGGAGTCCGGGGTTGAACAACTGTACTTGCATACTTTTGATTTATTTATAAAATACCTGGTAAGCATATTGAAAAGTCCTTCTACTAGATACACGAAAATTGTGGCGCTGGAAGTGATTAGATTGAAGATTTCCTGGTACAAAGTATGTAAGCGACTGGCTGAAGTCAATGATGAAGCTTTTGATTTTGATAATCCGGAGGGTATAATAGTGCAATGGGGGAGATTGAGATTGAAATTAAAGAATGCATTCGTTGCGAAATGTAAGAGTGATGCCATAAATGCGCGTTTTCACCTACTTTATAAGGATTTAAGTTCTCCTACCTATATGGAACAGGAGAATCTTAGCCATGGCTTAGTCAGAATAATATGTAGGACTAGATGCGAAATGTTAGACCTTAATAGCAAAAAGTGGATAGAAAATAAGAATTATACGTGTGCACTATGTAATGTTGGTGAAGATGAAAGCGTAATCCACTTTTTGGCTAGATGCCCTATCTTAAGCAATTACAGGAAAACATACTTAGGTTCAAGGTTTCTGACAGTAGAAATGGCTATAGAGTACCTAAATGGAAAGAATTGGGTGAAGTTAGGTTGGTATGTAAAAAACGCCATGAGGTACAGAAGAGAATTGGTCGACGAATTTAATTTTTAACTGTTTGTTTTGTTGTCGAATTTACGTAGAATTTATAATTATTTATTCGTCCGTTGAAGTCATTGTTTTGTTATCGAATTTATGTAGAATTTATGAATACTTATTCGTCCGTTGACTCCAAACTTAGATTAATATTATGTTCTGATAATTATTGATAATCAACTTACTTGTGCTTGTTTATATTGTTGTTTATTATGTTATTGTGTGTATATATGTATATATATATGTTATATTATTATGTGTATATATATATATATATATATATTATGTTATTATATTATATTATTATATTTACTGTATGCTTATTTATTATATTTGTTGTTGTTAATATTGGTGGTAAAGGACCGTGACCCCGGCATACTTATAGCTTAATAGCTCAAGCCGTATAATGTTATGAATATATTAATTGTACTAATGGAAATTGTTTAATAAAGCATTTACAATCATCATCATCATCATAGCAGTAAGCGGGGACAGTCCCACTAGAACATGCGCAGTACTAATTGTTTACCTGTTCTTTCGCAGTTTTATTGTGGGGTGCTCTTCACGTGATTCCTATGGATCCTCTGTTTTTACCCTTAGCCAGGCTGGATCTGAAAATCGGGCCTGCATTGTCTCATGAGCCACCGCCATAAGCACCATCTCCCCACACATGCGCAGTAGTGTTTTCCATTCACGATAAGGCGCCTCATCTCTATCTCCCTATCGCTTTAGGAACTCGCTACTGAATTTGAACTAGGTATTTAGGTTCTATAAGTTTATATAATTGTAGAACTGGAGATTTTAGAATGATGGTCGGGATTGTAAAGTATACATTTTCAGTACATTACTTACTGTTTTGAAGATTATTTATTCTCTTTTTCATCATCTAATCAGCAACACATGGTGACATCCAAGCCTTTTGTTGGCATACTAAACTAGATATAATTTCCAATTCATCTTTCTATATTAAATTACTTTCACAAAAGTGTTGGGTGGGGTGAGGTGGGATCTTAGAACTATTTGGAGTAGAAAAACTATTTGTTTCAATAGTTTTTAATAAGTAAATTGTTTACTTAGCCAAATGAATCCTTTCTACCTTTCCATGTTCGACACAGTCTACACACTTATCAATAGAATATTGCTCTTCCCGCACTAATTTTTACAATCAATGCATAAAGCAGCGTCTAGAGCTGATGCTAACCTTTCTTTGAGTATAATCAAACAAGATTAATAGTGATGCTAACGTCAATGATTCTTTTCAATATGAGGTCGAGTAGAAGTTTGAATCTATTTTACGGCCTGCTTCATGAAGTACCTGTTCAGGTGATAGATCTAGCAATACTAGTTAGCCAGAATGGAATAGATATGAAGGTACCTACTCAAAGCAAACTAAAACCTACAGTATTATACAAGTATGTGTCCAAACAGGTAGTCTTCATGACACATACCACAGTTCCTATCTATCACAAGTTTACCTAATCGTAAACTTACCTTGTGGAAAAGTTCGTTTTGTGAGAGTAGGTAGATGATATATAGTATTGAATACGTAGATAGATGTCCATGGAACCTGAAATTGCAAAGGGAGCCTTTTTGGGGCTGTTGTCGTCCAGATCAGAAGTCAGCGGAACCCTATTTTTTCTCTAGCTTATTTATGCTAGGTACCTACCTAGCTGGTGATCACTGCTAAATGCATATAGGTATAATTTCGAAAAATCGGCTCAGATGCGACGCCATAGCCGGTGTTTTGCCTAAATGTGAGCAGTTGGCAGTAATGCCATATCGTTTTCTGGAGTCATCATGAGTTAGTTACATCTACACACTGTGCGAATGTCAGTACCTCCAACTATTTCTACTTCCAATTTTCGGAATCGACACTGTGTCCAAATATCGACATTAATAAATATATCATCAAAGTAAACTTGGAGAAGACCTATGTTTTATGAAACCGGATGAAAATAAATTGCAGGTTCCAACAGTGTGTGAGGGCTTTGTCTTTAGATAACTACTCGGTTGTCAATGGATGAGCCCTATGACAGTGCACTTTATACTGATTTCACATAACGATTCCTAACTTCGCTAAACAGAGGGGTAAGTGTGATTGTCAAAATTGGTCAACGATTTTTTCTGCCATTTTCTCACGCATTCTATTCCGATAAGTTGAAAGATATTAACTGCGCATGCACTAAATAAAATTCTTGATACACTCATATCTTTCATAATCAACAATCAATGTTTTCTCAACGTGAACTGTTATAGATACGAATTCATGAATTTTATATCCTTGTTACTCAGTTAAATTTCATATTTATGTTTTGCAATCAATAATAATTATATTCCACTAGACTTTGTATAGAGTAGATCGAGTAGTTCTACAAAGACTCCATAACTCTCTGATTCTTCTTTTTGCTTCAATACGCCTAGCAATTCAATACTGCCTACCTAATTATTTACGCGTTTGAAAGAGTCACAGCTAATCAAAATAATGCCCCAAACAGTAAAAAAGAAACTCAAAAGCCATCATCTGTTATGAAATTCTCACTACGATCTATTCCTAACGGTGGTTAAAAAGGTAATATGAAATAAAACTTCATGATTCGAACAAATTTGATTTTTATTAGGTACTATATCAGGTAATTTTATTAGGTAAGAAATATCATTCGCCAGTTGGCGAGAGATGTGAATCGCAGCAAACTCACACTAGCTGGCGTACAAGTTCCTGGGTCGGGCAACTTGTCTGATTACGTTATTCAATTACTATCAACTTCCTTGGAAGTATTATTGGGGCAAGAGGATATAGTTGTCTGCAGACTCCTGGGCCATCGTAACACAAAGAGAACAACAATTCTTATCCAATTTTCTTCTGAAAAGTTGAGAAATGAAATTCTGAGTAAAAAAAGGATCCTTATCGAAAAAAATATGTACTTATCGGAATTTTTTCCCAAGGAAGTGTACGAGGATCGCCTAAAACTCCTCAAATACCGCGCTCTTGCCCGTAAGAAGGGCCTTTCCGCTTACTTGAATTATGATAAACTTGTCATACAGAACGAAACCTTTGGCACAGAAGACATGCACCTTTTAAGTACTCGTTTTCCGGAGGAAGGCTTTCGGCGACCCAGGAGCAGCTCCACGAGTGCTTCAGATGAAGAAGAGAATCTCAAAACTGGAACTGAAAGCAACACTGCATCGGCGTGCGCCTTAACGCCTAACAGCATAGGGCCGGGGAGTGATATACATCCGAGAAGTGAAATAAAGATACCCAGCCAAATGAAATCTAGAGAACGCCGTAACTCGCTTGATGGCTGGCTGGGGAACACAAAATCGCAGAGAACTAAAAAGCTGAAGAAGGACACAACCTCAGTATCCTGACAACCAATTCTCGAGTCCCCGATCTCTGCTGACGTTGAAAAGACACTGGAACTACCCTCGATGCCTGGGTCTCAACCAATAATACTCTATTCTTGGACCTGTGATGGTTTTGTTAGTTTAAATTCTATTATCTTTGAGAAACGTTTTCCCGATTGTAGCTTGCTGTGCCTTTGTGAGACGTGGCTGGCCTTGGCTCCCCTATCTCTTCCAAAATCTCTTAAATCTTATAAAAGTTTATTTAGCATTGGTATCAGGGTTAAGGACAGGGGTAGGGCGGGTGGAGGTCTGGCCGTCTTCGCAGCCAGCCATTTGGAGGCGAAATTGATCGATGCAAGCCTTTACTGGTTTATTGTATCCGTTAAGATAGGAAATGATAAATTATTTCTTATTAATATGTATGTAAATCGGAATACAGATATCGGAGTATTTTGGATCTACTACGGGTGTCAATGCAGAATATCGGGGAGCATCACGGGGGTTGTGTTGGTCGGGGATCTCAATAGAAGCGTGGGTAATTTGAATGTAGGATTTCAGGATATTTTCGAAGAAACTAATTTCGCAACCCATAGAAAAAATAGAACTGTGGATGAGAGGGGTAAAACATTGAACGAATTCAATGTTAACAATGTTACATGGAAATAGTGTAAAATTTAAGCAATATAAGCTTATATATATAAGCAATGTTACTCAACTGGTTGAATGAAAAACTAATTTACATCAATATCTGTTAAAATCAAGTATTTTGTTTTGTAATTTTATGAAATTAATGATGTACTTGAACAGTAAAATAAATAAATAAATAAAAATAAAAATAATAATATTAAAAATAATAAGATAAATAAAAAAGGAGTTTAAACACTAACTTTTGCTTATTCTACTACAAATTTAATTGAATTTATAATGAGTTTGATTTAGAATGATTTTTGAATTTAGTTTATAAGTTTTGTTTAAAATAATGCACCTAGAATTTAATGTACTTTTTGTTTATAATAGCGTTGGAAAGAAATCAGTGTACTGCCGCTTGGAACGATACATTGAATTATTCAAATGTTTTGTTTGAGTTTTGAGGTTGAGTTTGAGAGTAACAAAACACTTTAGTGTCGACAAAGAGGACGGTATAGAAACAACAAATTATTAAATTAACTTTGTAATTTAAGTTCACAGATGTGCGATTACAATGTGTGACATTCATATCCCCTATGTAATGTGGCGCAACCTCCTGTTTTGTGTTCTTATGCACCAAATAAACAGTATTTCTCTCTCTTACAGTGTGTGAGGGCTGTTGTCTTTAGATAACTACTAGTGTTGAATTTGCCGTCGCGAACGCGGGAAAGAAAACGTACTCACTTCGATTTAAACAAAAAGCAATTAGGTTATGGCCTCCCAGTTCGTTTAACCGATTATTTTTCGTTTAAAGCGAAGTGAGTACGTTTTCTTTCCCGCATTCGCGACGGCAAATTTTTTCCTTCATTCCCATTGTGAAGATGAGTTCCGGAAGTACAAATACCCCGCCGATTGAAAAACTAATTGGACGGGAAAATTATTCCGACTGGAAATTTGCGATGGAGGCGTTACTCAAACTAGAGGACTATTGGGGAGTGATTGTTGATACACCTGTAGACCCGAAAAAGGACGTCAAGGCACTATCCAAAATCATTCTTTACGTGGATAAGGTCAATTACTCTCACGTAAAAAGTGCTAAAACTGCAAAGGAGGCATGGCAAGCATTAGAAAACGCTTTTCAGGATTCAGGTCTGACTCGAAAGGTAGGTCTGTTACGTACGTTAGTTACTACACAGCTTAGCAACTGCCAGACGATTGAACAGTACTGCGATCAGATCATTTCAACTGCACACAAATTGAATGATATAGGTCTTGAAGTGAACGACGAATGGATAGGGACTTTACTGTTGGCAGGCTTATCAGAAAGTTATAAACCTATGATAATGGGTATTGAAAGTAGTGGCATAAAAATCACTGGTGATTCAATTAAAGTGAAACTGCTGCAGGATGTTAAGTCGCCATATGAATCTAAATCAACCAGTAGGGACGCAGAATCCGCTCTTTATACCCATGCCAATTCCTCATCCTATAAGAAGAAAATCCGTTGTACTTATTGTTCGAAATTAGGCCACATTGAATCCAAGTGTAGAAACAAAAAGCGAGCTCTTAAAGAAAAACAGCCGATAAATAGTAGTAAGGCTTATAATAACGCTTTTTTTGCATGTGTTGCTTCCAGTGACCAAAACAACGATTGGTACCTTGATTCTTGTGCTTCGGGTCATATAACTAAAAATAACGATAATATGTATGATATGCATTCAAATGACGGAGTAACAATTACCACAGCAAACAACTGTAATCTTGAAGTCAAATCTATAGGAAATACCAAGATTCTGCTTGATCACAACCAGAGGCCTGTTGAATTCGAAATTCAAAAAGTGATGTATGCTCCTGATGTTGCAATAAACCTGCTATCAGTCAGTAGAATAGTTGAAAAGGGCTACACTGTCGTATTTGATAGGCATGGTGCACAAATTTTGAACGCAAATAAACAAACAGTTGCCTCTGCATCCAAAGTTAATGGCATCTTCAAAATGAATATGGTTAATAATGACACATCTAAACAAATAGCATGTGTTACTACAGAATCGAACCATCTTTGGCATCAACGGCTTTCTCATTTAAATAGAAAAGGCATGAGGCTTCTCAGAACAATGTCGACAGGACTTGTCGGAGATTTATCTTCTGATTTGCCATGTACTGTTTGTGTTGAAGCCAAGCATTCAAGGCAGCCATTTAAGTCTAGCCTGAGCCGAGCAGATGGTATTCTTGATTTAGTACACTCGGACTTGTGTGGTCCTATGGAGCAGATTTCTGTGGGTGGCTCTCGCTATTTTATAACTTTTATTGATGATTATTCTCGCATGTTATTTATTTATTTCCTCTCTGAGAAGTCTGATGTATTGAAAGTATTCAAGGAATTTAAGCAGATGGTTGAAAACCAAACAGGCAAGAAAATTAAAAAGCTCCGCACAGATAACGGTACAGAATACGTTAACAAACAATTTGAACAGTTTTTGCTTGATTCAGGCATTATCCATCAAAAATCATGTCGGTATACCCCTCAGCAATGTGGAGTCAGTGAGCGGGCAAATCGCACTGTGGTTGAAAAAGCTCGAAGCATGTTGTTCCAAGCAAAGCTGACCAAAGAATATTGGGCTGAAGCTGTTAGCACCACAGCATACATAATGAATCGTTCGCCGACCTCTGCCGTGGCTAATATGACCCCATTTGAAGCATGGAGCGGGGAGAAATCGGACCTTTCACATCTGAGAGTTTTTGGTTGCCAAGCCATGGTACACATACCATCGAGTATTCGCAAGAAGTGGGATCCTAAGTCAAAGCTCTTGATTTTCGTCGGATATGGAGAAAACACTAAAGGTTATAGGTTACTTGACCCTACCACGAAGAAAATTATTTACAGCCGTGATGTGATATTTCTGGAAAACGACTTCATGAAACGATTGGACCCCCCTCCAAAGACGTCTCAACCTTTGCAGATGGTAATGAACCTGTGTGTGATCCGGAGTGCACAGAAGTTTTGTCAGAATCTGATACGAACGAGTCGTTTGATTCTATTATAGATGAAAAATTAATCTCTGAAGAAAATGAAGCATCAAACTCTGAACTTCAGGTTGCGCAGGACAGTGGGCCATCACAACAGACAACCACAGCATCAGGACGAGTAGTAAAGTTACCCGGTGCCCTGAAAGATTATGAACTGTATGCTGCTTTTCAATCATTAGATGGAGTACCTGCATCGTTCAAGGAAGCAAAAGATGATCCTGAATGGGTTGAAGCCATTGCAAATGAATTATCTTCACACGATAAACTCAAAACATGGACCCCTTCCTCACTGCCCCCTGGTCATAAAGCCATTGACACTAGATGGGTGTTCAGGACAAAAGAGGATGGCACCAAGAAAGCCAGATTAGTGGCAAAAGGGTTCCAACTTAAGGATGAGGATACTTTTGCTTCAGTATATGCTCCAGTGGCAAGGATGTCTACCATTCGGACTATGTTGGCTCATGCAGCTCAGGAGGAGTTGGAGATAAGACAACTAGATATCCCTACAGCTTTCCTAAATGGCCAAGTAGAGTCCGAGGTTTACATTAAAATACCTCAAGGCGTAAAATCAAATAATAATGTCTTGAAGTTGAATCGTGCATTGTATGGTCTCAAGGAAAGTCCTAGATGCTGGAATAATAAACTTAACCAAGTTTTATTAAACAATGGTTTCCAGCGATCTAAACACGATTTCTGCCTATATACGAAGAATGGTGCCTCATTAGTTGTTTTTGTTGATGACCTTTTGGTGATCGGGAGAGGGAATCAAATTGAGGACATCGTATGCTATCTCATGAAGGAGTTCGGTGCCAAGGACATGGGAAACGTGTCAAAATTTCTGGGAATGGATATTTCAAGAGAAAGTGGAGCAATCATCATCTCACAGAAAAGATACTTGCAGAGGATTCTTAAGGACTTCAAGATGGAGTTTGGAAAAAGGGTCGCTACTCCCATGGAGGTTGGTTTTCAGGCTGATCAAAATCTGAGTCAAATGGATGTTCCTTATCGCAAGCTTGTGGGGACACTCATGTATCTGGCCTGTACATCGAGACCCGACATAATGTTTTCGGTTTCTTTTCTTAGCCGATCTCTGGACAAGCCCACAGCTCAAACTTGGCAAGCTGGCAAGAGGATTTTAAGATATCTTCGGTCTACACAGGACAAATGCCTCATTTACAAGAAAGGAGTGAAGAGTCTTAATGCCTACTCCGATGCAGATTGGGCGGGTGATCGAACTGATAGAAAGAGCGTCAGTGGATCATTGATTCAGTATGCTGGTAACACTGTAAGCTGGCATTCCAAGAAGCAAACATGTGTTGCCCAGTCCACTGCAGAGGCTGAATATGTGGCAGCAGCTGCATCTGCCCAGGATCTTGTTAACTTGAAGGGCATTCTAATGGATTTGGGAGTCAGGACCGAAGCAGTTCTACACATGGACAATATGAGTGCTATATCAATGGTGAAAAGTTTTGAAAATTCTAAACGAGGAAAGCATATCGAAATTAAAGAACATTACGTAAAAGACCTTGTTGCCAAGAAAGTAATTTCAATTGAGTATGTGGACACAAATAATAATTTGGGAGATTTGTTTACAAAGCCATTAAGTCAGGCTAAGTTTGAAAAATTTAGAGACCTCATAAATCTATGTTGAATTTTGTTTTGTATGTTTCAAGTAATTGATTGATTTCAAGTAATTTATTCTGTATGTTGTGATTTAAGCTAGTAACAAATTGTGATTAATTTAAGTCTGAAAATTGTATGTTGTTCCTCAGATTTTTATATATTATTATTTAATTGAAAGCGATTTTTACTTTATTTCAAAAATTAATTAAAGCTCAAATCGAGGAGGAGTGTTGAATCCATGCACATCTCTCGCTATGTATGTCTACTCCATGTTGTAACCTCCTAGTATGCTATTGTTAACGTAACACGAAACTGTGTTACTTATGTTCACGTGGTAGTTGCCAGTTAAAAATAAAATCGTACGAATGTGATCAAATTCAATTAATTTCTTTTACAATCCCCCCAAATTTTATCAACTAGGTTGTCAATGGATGAGCCATATGACAGTGCATTTTATACTGATTTCATATAACGATTCCTAACTTCGTTAAACAGGGGGGTAAGTGTGATTGTCAAAATTGGTCAATGATTTTTCTGCCATTTTCTCGCGCATTCTATTCCGATAAGTTGAAAGATATTAACTGCGCATGCACTGAATAAAATTCTTGATACACTCATAACTTTCATAATCAACAGTCAATGTTTTCTCAACGTGAACTGTTATAGATACGAATTCATGAATTTTATATCCTTGTTACTCAGTTAAATTTCATATTTATGTTTTGCAATCAATAATAATTATATTCCACTAGACTTTGTATAGAGTAGATCGAGTAGTTCTACAAAGACTCCATAACTCTCTGATTCTTCTTTTTGCTTCAATACGCCTAGCAATTCAATACTGTCTGCCTGTACGCGTTTGAAAGTCACAGCTAATCAAAAGAATGCCCCAAAGGAACAGTAAGAAAGAAACTCAAAAGCCAACATCTGTTAGGAAATTGTCACTAGGATCTATTCCTAATGGTGGTTAAAAAGGTAATATGAAATAAAACTTCATGATTCGAACAAATTTGATTTTTATTAGGTACTACCATAAGAACGGACAAAGGGGTACTAGGCAAAAACCTATAACGTTACTTCGAAGGCAACGTTAAAGCAAAAATTAGTAAATGAAAATAAGTTACCTGGACTTTCGACACGGCCATTTTTATTTGAAGTCACATTCCTCTAGCCTTGCCATTGGCTATAGCAATAGAAACTCGAACAATGATAAAAATAAAGCGGAATGTGCACTATTCTAGGAGAAAATCCAGAAACTGGTATTTACACACAAAAGTTTACACGAAAAAATGCGTAACACTTCGTAAGAAACCGTTACTTAATAAAACTATGTATAAAAAGAGAATTAAATACCTATTTTTACGACGAGTAGCACTCCACATAGGTACGACGATTCATGAAGATCATTATACTTGTTATCATGTTAACACTATAAACAAGAAGGGCGTGTCGACGATGCATTAAATACAGAAAGACACATTTCCTTGATTTCATTATAATCCTAGTTTAAGAAAAACTAAAAATTTCTATGAAAACGAAAAAACATTCGAGAGGGGGACAACTAATGGTTTTATTGCTTATACAAAAATGAGGGAATATTACGGTATGTACACTATGGTTCAGTTCATTTTTTTAAATATGAAAGTCGTCCTAAAATATAGTTCCGATGAGTCCATTTGGGGGGAGAAAAGAAATACCTTGAACTGAGGGGATGAGCGACGAGGACGCAGCTGGTGCCACCACCGGATGAGTCAATGAGTTGCGTGTAGTAGCCTTAATTCTGTTCAGTTTATTCTATTTTTTGGAAACCCACCTCGATAGATCCAGATGACAATTTCTCGATGTGAAGAACGGCTTCCCGGGAACGACTCCAAGTCACTGTTACCCGTTCAACGGAGTAACTGTCGCGGCGCGGTTTCTCCCCACCAGGCTCTTCCAAGGATTAACAAATAACTTCCTCTTGAATTTTAAATATGGCAAATCTGGAAAGAGAACCCAAAAAACGGGGAATGTTAGCAGGTTGTGAGATTCTGACGCTCAATTACGCAGAAAATAAACTTCATGGTTCACGGTTGATGCACATATACACAAATTTGAGTAACATATTTCAAATTTTCAGTCAAATACCTGGACCCGGATCCAAACTTCGGTTAAAGAACGCTTCTTGGTATAGTAGACATGATCCAAATCGCCTAGGTTACTTCGAAATGAGCTACTTGCAGATACGATGGTAGGATACGATTATCAAAATTAATAGTGTATTTGCTGAAAATCAGAACCTACAATATTGTTCATTTCATTAATATTTTTTCAACTAGGAAGAGTGAGGCATAGTTTGCTTCTTATTTCCAATAATTGAAGAGTTATAGATTCCGAGAAAATATTCAATTTCCCAGAGATTGGCGTACTGTCACAGGCTTAGGTACCCTCTAGGGGCCTAAATCCGAACTCATAGAGAGAGGGGAGTGTGACAGTAACATAAGAGATACAACTCGTGTACTAATAGCGTATGTGCTATGTTCGGAGAAGATTGGTTTTCCGTTTCTCCGATCCTCATCTATTGCCAACCACAGCATTTCAAGAATTCGAGAATGACACGTTCAACCCTGCGCGAGAGCGACGGATAGACGCGCATTCTCTTGGAATTGACGGGAACTGTCACAACTATGGGACAATATTCCATCATTATCAGAATGATTGAACTACAAGTGTATCTGTTGGCGAAATTTGATAGGTAGGTACTACCTCACATTGAAAATTCTGTCTCAGCCTTTATTCTCAATTTAGTAAACTAAAATCGAATACGAATTGTTTCAAACTGTCGACACTATATTTTTCTACAGCTTAGCGTAGGTCCATAAGCTTTTTCCATCACATATCTAACTTAATTTACAGTTTTACTGATGTTTATATTCAAAAATGTTTATCAACACCAAGGTTTTCCTGCATAGTATGACTGATGACGAACTCATACTGTTTGAAGTAGATTTTAAGATGAACAATTTTAGTTCTCAACTGAAAGTTCAAAGAATTTACTAAGCTCAAATATACCATTCAAAATAGCAAGACAGCGTATAAAATATTTCAGAATAGTAAAGTATGCGAGTTTCACAAGACTCAAAAATCAACAAATCTCACATTTTCAAAAGTAACCAGCAAAGTTGAGCAGATTTATAAAATGTAGTTGGTCCCATTAGTATTATGTTTAGCTTTAATACATCAAAACACTACATACTATGAAGGCGTAAGAATTTTATCACAGAAAAAATCAATTTAATAAGTATTGGTTAAAACGTTGAATGATCACCTGATAAGCAACCAATTGTCTTCATATATTAAAGTGGTTGAACTAACCAGAATCCACCAAGTATACTGCAATTAGCTCATGAAAAGGTAGGCTATGACCTGTAGGTATTACAACAAGGTATTACACGGGGGTATTATAACAAAGGTGGCTACTGATGCAATCCTTTGAGTACTTAGTATCGAATTATGACAGAAATTGTGTAGATTCCCCTGGATTGCACAAGTGCTGATTATCAAATGAATGAACAACGGTGAAAAATTATACTTAAAAAAAAAAATTAAACAAAAAAAAATCTCGGAAACCCATTTGAGTGCGATTTGGTAACGCATTATAATTTTAATATCGTTATGCAGGACGAATAAATAAATACCTGAAATAATATTGCGCAAGGTTTGATGCTGTCAGGTTGACCAATATATGACGGGGGCCGCAGTTCTGGCAGAAAACCACCAGCCCAATACACTGCCAGCTTTTTTACCAATACGGTTACACTCCATAAAGAATAACGTTTGCCCGCAAAACAGCTGGTCGGATGTTTGAGAAATCAGTCATAATGATAACTTCAAGTGTTCGCAAAAGAAAAAAATAACGACGACAGAGGGAATCAGGTATCGGTCGATGAAGGTTACTTTTGATGAACCACTAAAAAACACGCCGTTGAAAAAACTGGTGAACGTAGCTTTTTACTTTCCCTACACCCGAGAACGAAGGAAAGTTACGTAATGAGTCTGAAAAGCAAGTTCTGGGACTTCCCTAATAAATGAGCACCTATACACATCAACTGAAAACATACCTATCCTACGAATTTAAAAAAAAATGCACGTATAACTTTTTTTTAATCATCAGAGTTTGTTTGTTTTTGACTAAGTCTTTTCGAACTATTTCATGTTTTCCTCAAATTTTTGAGAACAGCATTCATTGAAGAAGTTCACTAAGGGCCCGTTCGACAGAACTTGGAAACTCCGATTTCAGAGTAACCTCCTCGATAGATAGGACTTATGAATAATCCTAAAAAAACTTTCGACAAAGTCAATATCGGAGTGAGTCACACTGTAGAATGAGTAGGGACGTACGATACCAGTACTCACTCACTGCTCGGGGTTTCCATTGGAAAAGAGTTTCAGGCACCATAATCGGCTTATAATATCCCTCAAAAAGAGGCCCCTTCAATTTAAAGGAGATCTTTTGCTTAAATCAGCAAATTTTTTTGCACTCAATATCTCTGAGGGAAGAGCTTTCAATTATATGATGTCCAAATGCCTCCGTTCTGGATCTCCAGTACCGGTCGCATCTGTAAAGAAAGTGCTCTGCAGAACCCTCCTCGAGTCCGCAAGGGCACATAGGTGAGATGTTGCTATCTATAATATTTAGCATCCTACGGAAATCATAATGTCCTGTAAGGATGCCAATCATAGTTCTAATTGAATTTCTACTTTTACTTAGAAGCCAATATGCTCGTTTGGGATCGGAAGACGTAACAAGCATTCTGGTTTGTCTATATTTAGCTGTTTCTCTACTGCAGAGAATGTTGAGGTCCTGTACGATACTAGTAAAGAATCGAATACTTCCTTTTGATACCAAGATCGGAATCATCGATACTTAAGATCTAAGTAAGATTATTCGTATCGATACAGTGGCCCATATCGAAAAAACACTCGAATGCCGTAGTGAAAAGTGAAATGAAACTAAATGACTTAAATGAAATACGAAAATCTTCAATTCAACAACTTTGCTGATTCTTAGAAATACCTATCAATCATAGGTCACTACATAACTCTCAGCAGTTTCAGAATGGAATTCGCCTTTCAAAGATAGTCATAGAAGTACGTTTTTCAAACCCAAGGACGGCTATTCCTCATTCGTTTTCACTCATGACATCAAAGTTGGAACAGCAATAATGCCAATAGATCTTTGAAATCATAAGCATCACTCTCGTATCAAGAATTGATAGGTACATCAGTAGTATGATAAATAGGGAAGTCACATTGGTAGGTTTATTGAGAAAGATTGATGGTGATTTAGGACAGGTTTGGAGCCATATTTAGCCGTATAAATAAAATAGTAGCTTATGCTTTTACTCCACAATTTGATGATTTAACAATTTTTCGAACAAAAATATTTACAATGGAAGTAAATGTTTCAGAAAATGTGAATCTACACCAGAGAAGATGAGTCTAATCACATAACACAGATGAGTCCAATCTAATTTCCATTCCGGTTTTGTGAACGATCTCGGATTGAATGTACGCAGTTCAAAATGGCTGATGTTATTAGGCTGTGCAAAACTAAGTTGTACAGGAATAGTTTGTCTCCTCATTCAAGTGAATTCAAAAGTTCATTTATTTAATACGGGACAAGCCTAATTACACAATTTACAATAGTAGTGATATCATAAAAATGGAAGAAAGTCAGTGATTCGATGAAAATTATAACAATTTAAATTATTAAGTAAAACCGATAGGAGGATAAAACAAGAGAAACTTGATGACAGAAAGAGAAAATTTAAAGAAATCAACTTCGGGATTAGTATGAAGAAAAGAATTAGCATAACGAGGAATTCGATGGAATGGCCGATTCTTCTCGATTATCACGGTTTTATTAAAATCCTCATCGCTTCTTCTTTCTTTTGTGCTGAAAGCTGGGATTTCAAATAGAGTACAGAGTTGTCTCATGAAATTCGCAACGAGCTCCATTTCATTGCTGCCATTGTTCTGTTCTTCCAGTTCATCTTCACTGGATTTTATTTTTTTTTTCCGTTTTCATTGGATTTAATTCCATTCCACAAGTACTAATAGGACGCATGAACTGAACGGATAAAATATTATGATAAATAGATAAATACCAAGCAGCATTATCATTCTTAGGCCCGGTATCTAGAAACAAAGCTAACCCTAAAGGCAGCAGCCCTGCGAGGTATACTCGAAGTTATCTAAGTAGGTATACTCGTTATCTACGAAGCGTAACTGAATCACTAGTCAGAGTTGGGAAAGCTGCCCCTGGTATTAGCAACCAGCTTCTCCAGATGAACACTTGGGAGGATGGCAACGCTCCCGATTGTATTGGTCGTTAGCTTCACTCAAACTGCTGGTCAATTGTTTTCGCGTGAGTTTTGATTTTCTGACGGCCCAACCCAATCACGGGACTTACCTCGGCAATCAGCGGAGGTATCCCTTCGTTCACAGCCAGGTCAGGGGTACCCCATCCGTTTTATGTATCAACAACGTAGGGGTAACTCCTGACACCCGTTCTAAATACCCGACCTAAAAGGCTAATCACCTAGCAACCGCAACATTCCTGCCCCAGCTGATGTGAGGGTTCAATTCCCGCTCCAGCTGAAGACTACCTTTGGTTCTCTAAACGAAACATTTCTTTCGAAGTAAAAGCAGAGGGTTATTCATATGGAAAAGGTAGATACTATTACTTCTACCTTTTCTCTATAGCGCATACTTCTCCTTTTAGCACATGCTTCATTTGCTATCTTATCTATTCATACCACTAATTGTACTGCTACCGCACTTTTTCAATTTCGCCTGCGCTTTCTTTCTCAACCAATAGAAAACGAGACAAAGCCACAAAGTAACGAAACTTTGAAATTACACCCCACAAATCAGGGGGCGAAATTACACCCTCTCAAAATTTCGTAGTACCGAAAAAAATTGATTATCACATTTTCTCAAAAGGAAATTCCTCCGCTTGAGGTTATCAAGTTCTGTCAAACGGGCCCTAAAATGCTTACTGGGTCGTTACTATCAATAAGAAAATACATTTTCACCTTCATCTCAAAAACTAGACTTGAAAGCACAGTGGCCTTCAAAATATTTGTATAGCGTTAGATAGGAAAACTGAAAGTTGGGTGGGGAGAGTTGTTGGTAAGTAGCTTCCTACCAAATAGAATACGAAAAGCGTCCATCATCAATTCCGAATTAATTGAAGCAACATTTTACCCATTATGACTCTAGGGGTGATTCATGCAAGAACAAGAGAACGTGAAACTTTCCAACCGTTGCTGACCAGAAGAAAGCGACAGTATTTTAACGATTTTGAAACAATTTTGAACAACTCTGTAAATTTTCTTGCAAACCAGACAACGAAATTACGTTTAAAGTAGAGTAGGATTCCTAGATAGAGTCAGATTTCTGTTACTGTCTAAAAACTACAAAAATACCCCAATCGCACCGCAGTGTCAATAATTTTCAAATGGCTGATCTTTCAATTCGTCAATTGTACACTAGGGGTTGTATTTTCATATAAAAATGTTGACCACATTATTTCTATCAGAACGATTGTTCCAATAAAAAGGCTTCAGAAATTCTATTAATTGAAAAGAAAACGTACTGAAGATTCACGATATCCTGATTCCCTCAAAACAACACAAGATGGGTGGTACATAAGGCGAGTCCCCAAGAACCATGAAAATAATATTTATAAAATACAAATAATTCAAAAATTAATAAACCAACATTAAATTTCAAATTAGTAGCTATTTAGAAATTAGTGGGGATTCGTGGAGACTCGAAAATCTACAAAACACTCAATGCAAATAACAGCAAATTTGAAATAAGAAGAAATTTCAGCAATAAACTTGACGGCAAAAGTGAAAAAAAATCGTAATGGTAATACAAAGTCATGCACATATGGGCCAGGGTGTAGTGCTAGAAATTTCACACTGGTTTATTTCAGTATTTTCCAACTATTTCTTGTAGAACATCATTTTTTACGGAGGGGAATTCGTTTTTATTACTCTTACCTGGAACTGATCCGCCTGAAAGAGATTGGTGTGTTTTTCAATTAGTAATTTCTTGGCGTACCTTGTTCACGAAAGCGGAGTAATTTCGAAACCCTAATTTGTTAGTCATATGAGAACAACGTTAAATGCCGATTGCTGGGTATGAATAGAGAAGCATTGATCTCTTTTAATAAATTTCAACTATGGATATTTGGTAAAGGGTGTGAACAAGGTATAGCCAGGTTGCAAATGTACCCTCACTTACCTGGCACAATCCATAACTGACCAGCACTAATCTCTACGCCTTCTGTGAGAATCGCTGCTCCTCTCTGGAAAAATAAACAATGCAAAATTTTCTTTTAAAAAACTATGGAAAGTGAAATATTATTCGTTAAGAGTCTAATTTTATGTGTTTCGTGCATTTTATGTGTGTCCCTGGTCGTCCTATCTCACTAAAATTTGGAGGATAGTTGAGAGAGGACGATTTGAATATTCCATATAAATTTAAACTCAATCGTGGCAGTAGTCGCTCCTGCGCAAATGTTTAATCACTGCTTAATTTAGAATTTTCGTCCGATTTTAATGAAATTCTCAGGGAATGTGTGGACTAAGAGTGTAGATGCTATCAGTTTCATTGTTTCCAAATAAATATTTCACTCAGATAGACAAACCTAAATTCCATCAAGCATCATTTTCTCATGCCCTAGTCGTCTGAAAACATACTCCATCTTAATTTACCATTTCCCTCAAACATAACCGACTATGGAATCATAAAATAATTGAAAACATTTCAATGATCAATACATTCATGTTATGAAGAGGCTATGTGCCACACCCAACTTGGCAGACGTTTTTCCCATTTCATTCCACAATTTTCATCTTCAAGGGATGGAACTTTCCAGAGTGTAAATTCAGAAATTTCATTTTCCCATTTCATTCCACAATTTTCATCTTCAAGGGATGGAACTTTCCAGAGTGTAAATTCAGAAATTATCTTATTAAGTGTCACTCTACGGTTTGAAACCTATGTTGATTTTTTTTCTTTTTTTTCCGTGAATTTACGACACTCCAACGGGGAGTAGTTTTCTTCCTCTGATTATTCAGTGTGGTGCAATAATGACATTACAGGTCCCACGCCAAACTTGAAGGCAGATTTCAAGTTGTTATTGGCTACCCCCAAACAGGTGGTTCAGAACTGTTCATTTTAGCCTAAGTTGAAATAATGCATTTCTAACTTTGACACGAATCTGACAAGTCACCAATCTGACACTCTAGCTTGGTGGGATTCCCACATCCGCCGATGTTACCAATCTGGTATTTACGCAGCTTTGGCATAGTGGATTTTGCGCATTTGCCAGTTTGGCACTTTCTTCACTATCCATAGTTGACGGAAAATCACGCCCCAGCCCATCCTACGGCAAGCCATTTCTAAAGCTAAATTGAAAGGCGTGCAACAGATCTGCCGTGATCTTACAACTCCAAAAGTTTACTTCTTCTAATATTATTTTCTAATAATCCATCATGATCAGCATCACGTTGTGATTGTTTACCAGCACCAAATCTCTCTGAAGAACCGGAATATTACGTGAGGAGTGATCATTTTAGACTTTCTGAATTGTATCAAGCAATATTTTACTCATAATAAACTTCGATTTTTGTGATTGTAAATTTTGGAACAATTAAATGAGAAAATAAGCACATAGCCCGCGGTGATTTTCAGAGAAAATATTTGACAAACCCCACGAGAATGCAGATTTTTGAAAGATCACCAAGTTTTGCTCTCTCGAATTTTTCATTTTTGCTATTTTTCAATTTTTCATTTTAGCTATAATTTGACAAACCCCGCGAGAATGCGGATTTTTGAAAGATCACCAAGTTTTGCTCTCTCGAATTTTTCATTTTTGCTATTTTTCAAGGCGTGGCAAAAACTTCGAATGCGATTTTCTCAGAACTTTGATTTTCTAGTTTGGTGAGTTTGGCGTGGGGCCGACGTATCATTTCACTCCTCCCATGTGCAGGTCCCTCCTCTCGTGTGACGTAAACAGTTTGTGAAATCACACCACGAGTAAGATTCATCACCTGTCAAAATGCTCAGGATGGAATTCACTCTCAGTTAAAAAAAATTAACGTAACTAGTGGATAACAAGCATTACATTAAAACCACAACCAAGCATACCACGTGGTAATCTACGGGTCTATTCTAGTAGTACCTTTTCTGCTGTGGCGGTCATCGTGTCTTGATTTCTTACGGTCTCTCTCTCTACTTTCCCGATCCCTGTCGTTGTCATGACTCCGCCGCCTGTCAAAAGAAGAACAATGTTAATAGCTTGTAGTGCAATTTGCGTTTTCAATTGACGGTAGTTGCGCCACCGTCGCATCCATAATGGTGGGATAGATCTTGACTCGATTCAACTCACACAAGGCAAATTACCATTCCTTTACTGAATATTACTAATTACTATTGGACCCCTACTGAAAACACAATTTATGACGGTCATGTCCGTGCACTAGACAACAAAACTAGGTACTAGAAGTTGAATAAGAAATTCCGAAGGTTCATTTGTTTATTATTTAGAAGTAGTAAGTAGGTACATACAACAGTAGTCGCAGGTTTTTATGTCGCTATTAAAAGTATTCAAGTACTAAGTCTTTTATTTTTGATTTTCATAGAAATAATTAAATTAGATTTGATTGTAAATTAAACCAAATGTGCAACCGATTCTCGTAATTTCACTGAAGAAGATAAACAGCTTATAACATTGTGTGGTTTCTCAGAAGATGTAGAGGATGTGTGACATTTATGCACTTGTTCTACAAAGTTCATCAATTAATGAATATCCTCACACTGTAAATGCAACGGTTTTGCAAGACAGAATATTGACAAGGAATCGGCCATAAGAATCGAGATACGAAATTCCTCTTCACTCGAAACCTCACCTTTTAGATACACTTCTATTACACAACTGTTGAAAATAACTGCCTAGCATACAACTGTAACCATTCAAATCCTTAAATAAGTTATAAACCTTTAATAAAAGTATCACCTTTCGTCCCTTTTGCTTCGGTCTCTATCCCTTTCACTACGATCTCTGTCATGATCACGCCTAGAATTTGAAAAAAAAAGAATGTATCACATATAAGTAAATACATCAGGATATATTAATAACTATAACTTAGCTACACACATCCTTGTAAACTGGCTATACACATCCTGAAATGGTCGCTTTTGGTTCGAACCAAAAGTATAGTACTGTTTCTATAAATCTACCTCACTAGTTAATTTTCAGTAGTATTGCTAAGTTTTGTTCAACTCCAATTATTTTAATACATTACTAATTTTTTACTTTTACGAATAATTGAACTTCAGCTTTTAATAAACAATCTATACTTCATAATATTGTTTGAAACCCAGCACTATTGTTTGAAACACCAGCAATTAAACTGAATATTCGAAACGACCACAAGGTCAAACATTAAACGTGAAGCACGAGACATTCGCGAACAATCAATTTGAGACACGAGACTCTAGAACCTGATCAACTAATCTAAATTCTTAGTAAGGGATTGACTTCTTGATGTTATGCATCATTAATTTTTTAAACTAAGCAGAAAACTGATGTGTAAAATCTCATGGCGCTGGGAATGCCACGCAGTGGGTAGTCAAACTACAGAGCAAGTCAGGGTCCAGAGTCTCGTCTCAACATGATTATTTGCGAACGTCTCGTATGTGAAGCTAAAAAAAATTATATGATTCTTTCAGGGATTTATATCTAAAATTTGATTTATGTGACGTAATATGCCCAGGAGAGTTGTGGCACCTATTACAATCCAAAGTTTAATTATATATTCATCCCCAAGCTCTGTAGCCTTAAAGCCTGAGAGAAAACTTTATCAAAGCATCTGTCTGACAGGAATGTGAACTCGTCTAAGCTAATTTGTAACTATCATAGCTACACCTACCTACAATATAAGGCTACTAAATTGTTTCATAGAAGTCAATTAATGTAAACTTACGACGAATTTCGATCGTCACTTCGACGCTTTCTGTCCCTCGACCTATCTCTGTCTCTGTCCCTGTCACGGCCTTTGTCCCTATTATTGTCCCTATCGTCGTCCCTTTTCTTTCTAGAGCTCTCCTTGTCCTTGTCACGGGCTTTACTCCGTTCTCGTCGCTCTTCTTCTCTTCGTTTCTCCTTTTCTTCTCTTTCTTTCGCTCTGGCAGCCTGGAAATAGAAATTGTTTGCTTTAAAAAGAATATAAGATCCAAGTTATGAAACAATACATACTCATTCATAACTAAATTCAGTCTATATAAGTACCCAAAAATCCAGGAAAACACCAAAAAACCACCCCTGCATATCAGTTTTCCAAAGGTATTATTTTTGTTTATTACGTAAAAGTTTGTTTATGTTTGATTATTGATTATTATGTTTGACTGTTGATTATTGTGTTAGATTCTGTTTGTTATGTCTGCTATGTTGTTTGTTATGTAATTAATGTTCTAACAACAAAGCTGTGGATCAAAACTCATGTGATAATGAATTTTGTTATTCCGTTTTTTTTTTTTTTTTTTTTTTTTTTTTTTTTTTTTTTTTTAAATACAAAACCCATGTACATTATAACTGGAGGTAACGAGTCGAAAGATGTTACATAACAACTGATGAACAATTTTGTCAGCTCGATACAGTTAATTTCTGTATTAGATAATTGGACAGCAGGAGCTTTCTGCGAATAATATATGTATGCGGTTCCTATGTACATAACCACGGAGTTTGAATAAAATTTACAAAATAATATTATCTCAAGCGAAGCGGGTAGATAAAAAATGAAAAAACACTCGAATTTGTTTTTATCGTCTTAAAAAAAACTTGACAATGTCCCAAATAAAATGGCGTGATAAAAAGTAATTTTGGATTCTCCTAAGTGTAACAAAAAATTTTTGAAAACAGGCCTAAAAGCTCCTACCGCTATAGGATGGCTTATCTGCTTCGCCTTCAGCTAATTCAGCTGATTCAGCCTTCAGCTGATAGGTAAGAAAAACAGTGATATGATAAGGTGATAAGCTTGATAGAACGCATATTCTTCCTCATAATTTTTTTTATGTCACACTCTGTGTCCACTTTGCGTATCATGTGGACACAAAAGTTGCGATGTGTTGAGGCAAAACTTTTTAGAAAAACGGCTCTCCTGAAAAATCACTTAATTCCAACTTTGGGTATCAATTTCTCAAAAACGGTTCATCGTAGCACAATGGTCCTGTTTTTGCTCGATAGAGGAAGGAGAAAGCTTCAAATAAGTCGGATAGTTTCATAAAATGAGGCTTGGCTTAGGTAGTACGATTTTATGAATAAATAAAAATCTGGGTCAAAAAAGCCTCTTTTTGGATTAACACGAATAAGAACGAACGTCAAAGCCACACATTCAACGAACAAAACAGTTGATGATATGATTACAGTGGAACTCCCTTGTTAAAAAAACCCCAAGTTCATAATAATTTGGTTTAGAATAAGTGATTCATTCAATTTTACTAATTTTGTCTGGAGAGATATGAAATTAAAGTCGGTATTCAAGTCTTGGTGGTAGGTATTGCATATTTCCATTGCAAACTGGTAGACAACAATTCTTTACATCCAATATGCCCAAATTTCATAACAATGTGATAGAACATAATACGATAACTAACGAATATTCGCTCATACGATCATGCTGCACGACTGGAACTTTTTTCTGTTTCATTATATCATTGTATTTTAACATGGCTAAGTAAAATTACCGCCTACCGCTACATAAGGCATGAGAGCTACCGATTACGTGAATCAGCAAACTGTAAACATAATGTACAAACAGTTTGTTGTAGACCTCGCGCAGATAATTTTAGTTTTCCTCTCGCAATATGTTTTGTATTTGAGTACCATTTTTTCTTCTACACAATGCTGATAAAGTAATTTGTAAACAATGTATCAACGAATTGTTTCTTATAAATTCATTTGAGTTGATGAGTGGTGGGCTAACAATAGACCAATAATCAATGTGATCAAGATTGATCAAGTAGACCGATATGTATCTGAAACACCATAAGGACTCATAAGCATACCTAACTGCATAAAGAATACCTAGTGCTGTAATGATTAACTGATGCATGGTATTTGCAGCTTCTAGACATAAGTTTGAAATTGTCAAAAACAATTATGTCACACATTAACTCTACTTGAAGTCCACATCACACTTGGCATAACCAAAAGTTTATAACTGAAAAAAACTGCAGGATAAACGGACTCACCATGATTTCTTCTAAGGAAGTTCTCAGACGCTGGTAACCTACATGCTGCTTTCCTTGGAGGTGGTCGTCTATTCTCGACTGGGCGTCTCCCACAATGAGGAAGGCACCGCACACCTCACAAACTTCCATCTGCTTCTCTTGGGCCGCCGCCAACTCAGCGGTCTGAAAATAAAAGGGCGGCCGAGTGTCAATATCACACCAAAACATGTTTGGTACTTCCACTAGGAAAAACTGCCAAGTTGAGAGGGCGGTATAGATTCCGTACATAAATATTACATGGACGTGGAGAATTAGGTGAAGAACAAAGAACGAGTCAAACTGATTGAATGCAGAATATAACTGTATCTAATACATGTGTGTATGCTAGAATGCCAAATAGGGCTATAAATTCATGTTTGCATGCGCGGAAATTGTCTAAAAGTTAACCCACACAGTAATTGGAAATTTCATCAAAATCGATCCATTATTCTGGGAGAGTCATCCAGTATTAGTTTTGTGTATGCGCAATAGTTACCTATTATTCAAGCAAATGTGATAAATCATGAAGGGCATCATCCTAGACCCAATAACCTCACGATTTTGAATGAGGTTTTGTCTGTGTTAATCAATTTTAGTTTTGCGCATGCGTTACAGGAAATACTCCACCAATCACGATATAATGCATAGGGAATTTTCCAAGTACATATACCCATCTGCTCCCCCGAGTTTGAACTAAATCGGACCAATAGATAATAGGTATTGACGGTAATAGAACGTTTGACATGCGCAAAGACTACTAATTATGCGGCGGCAATGAAAGTTATAGGGGATCGTTTAGAAGCTAATCCGGACCATCCCTGAAAATTTTATCGAAATCGCTTCATTAGAATCGGGGATTTGCCCGTCAATCGATAGGTATTAGTTTTGCGCATGTGCAATAGTTAACTCCACCAATCGCAATAATTTATAGGTCATTCTACTAGATCATTCAGGATTGACTCGGTCTCAATAAAAGTTTTCAACTGTCTAGCCATTAATTAAACCTGCCAACAACTTCGAATTACAATTAATAAATGACAGCCCTCTGTAGTAATCAATGACACTGACATCTCCCTTCTTGTGTAGAGGGTATATGAGCGAAAAAGCAGTCTTCATTTATTAATTTCGTTCGATTTTTGAGCCAATACCAATGGTGGTCAGATCTAGTTAATTTAAGCAGATAATTACTATTTCTTTCCATTTTCTTTTCTCATCTCAAGTAGGGATGCAAATCGATTATCGATATTTCGTACTGTCAATATTTTTGTTTCGATATATCGATATTTTGACATCAATATTTATCTTTCAATGTTTTTTTATATATCGACAATTGTTTTAGAGATATCGAAATATACTGATGGCTCAGTTTAAATTTTAACTAGGTGAACATTAAGTGTAACTTTCGTAGCAAAGATTGATAAAAGAGCAGCTAAGAAACTGTTGTCCACTCATCTCTACTCCATGTAGCTCTGTGCGCTTAGACCTAGCCAACGTTATTATTCACTCGTTTCCGAAAATGTTGGTTTTTTTTTACAATTGCTCCTCCGTGATCCACGCTCCACCAGTCTCCTGTTTTTGTTCGCTTCGCCTGTGCGTTCGTTTTCTGTTGCAGTTTTCTTTCAACATTCTCAAAAGCTGTACAAACCCTGATTCAAGAGAGAAACTGCTTGAAAGGTCCCATTCTTTCTAAATTATCATTTCTCCAAGGTATTCGAACGGAATGCTTCTTCTGAAAAATTTCTTCTTCAACAAGAATTACTCCTAAATATATTCAAAACAAATCTCGTTTCTTTTGGCATTCCTTATTTACACTCATTTTTCTTGAGACGCATGAAGACATTTTGCAACATTTTTTTCAACGTTATAGATACCTAAGTAAGCTATAATAATCAAATTTTGCATGCCGCATTTGCCAATATTAGAATAGGTAGGTATCATAGTCGTATAAATTATACTAAAATATGGCACAAAATGCAACATTGATTGGGTTTTAATATTCACAATAACAAGCTCTTGGGAACATGTTATAGATTCGGTATCGATATATCGATTATTTAGGACCGATATATCGGTCTAATTCATAGGGGGCTTCTATATCATTTGATAGCAATATCGATATTTTGCTTCCGATGTTGCATCCCTAATCTCAAGATCATTGTAACCCAGCTGGACTAGTGGTTCACGACCGACCTGTCATTGTTTTAGAGGAATATACAAAATGTGCGAGCCAAGATCTGTGTCGCTGGTTATAGTGTCTTGATAGCCTCAAAAAGAAGACATAATAACTTTGAAATTTATCATACCTGTGTTCCAGCCTTTCAAGTCATCAAATAAATCATACCTAATAAATAAGTAATATCAGAAAAGGTAATTGCAAATATCTTGTAACTCCTGACCTGAGACCAGGCGCTGTTCTCATTCTGTTTCTGCAGAGTCTCCCGTTCCTCTTTAAGTTGATCGCAAAGTTTCATGAGACCCTGAGCTTGCTCGACGTTACCTTCAATCCCAGCTGCTTCAGCTTCGTTCACGAGCTTATTGATTTTCTCCAGAAGCAACTTGATGCGTTCATCATTTCTTTGAGTTTGAGCAGCTGATAGAGTTGATGGCTGGAACAAAATTAAATAGTACCAATAATTCACTATACTCATACGAACGGTTGATCAATGATTTAGGTATAAGTGGTTAGCAGTCATCTAGAAATGAGTGAATTTTCCTATGGTATCGTATTATATTGTTACATTGTTTCGAAATATAACTTGAAAGAAATTGTTCACTACTATTTTATGAAGGAAAAAAAACTCGTTCCGAATAATATTCTGCTATTTATAAAAAAATTTGGATATTTAGCTTTTTTGCAGCTTTATCGATTTTTTTAGAAAACATTAATGAGATTCAAGTACATTTTTCAGAATAATTTTTTGCATACATTTTTTAATGTTCTATTTCATCGTTGATCAACTAATTTTACTAAAATCCTTGTAAAAAATATAATTTATATAATTTTTAGCCATTTTTTGAAATTTGACCAAATTTGTTGTGTTCAAAAAGTGCTGGCCAACGAACTTATACTTTCATTAGGAAAACTTGATTTTTTGAACGGATTTATTATCGCAATCCTAAGGAGAGTTGTCCTCTAGAATGACACACACACCCACACCTCGGCCAGAGCTCTCCATCTCCATTTATGAATTCCCTCTCATTTAATATTCCCTATGCGATTGGAACAATTGTTGAATATCACCATTGTAGTTTCCCGTATGGAATATCACCCTTGGATCCTCAATCAACGAATTTTGCAAGAAGAAGTGAAACAACAGTTCAAGACTTTCCGCCTTCAGATTCAGGAGGCATTAGCGATTAGCTCCTGCTAGCTGCCCCAAGAGGGGCTTGAAAGGCCATGTACCGCTTGTCCACTCTCAGTCTGTTCTCCACCTCTGTACAAATAGCTCTCCCACTGTAATCCATTTTATTCAATAAAAGTTAAAGTGAACCTTATTTGAAACCATATTATTAATCACATATTAATCAAAACCATCCACCATCTTCCTTTCCACTATCTCTTTTTTTCTTCTATTCGTATTTCCACTATTATGCTTGGTAGGAAATTCCCAAAAATTAGCCGCAGCAGCCAATAGGTTCTTCTATATCCTTGTCCACCAAATTATATCCCAGGAGCCTGATATTATAAAACAAAATGAGAAAAAATAGTTGACAAGGTAGAGCGGAGCCAGACAGTAGTTGTGGTTTTCTTCGTCAGCCAGTCACCATCGGCCAGAGAGTAGATGTGTGACAGCTGCACCATTTTCAACGCCATCAAGCTTGTCCAGAGCCGGCCATTTACCAGTGTCCTAGCGGAGCAAACCGGCTAGGCCGGCATAGACCATTGTAGAGGGAGCATTGGAAAGACACAGACCCTAAAGGACGCCATACTGACTAGTGACCTCACCCAGTCTGCCAGATGAATTTGGTTCAACGTTTCATGTAAGAGATCTAATCCTCTGTACACAAAGGCGACATCACCAACCTACACGCAATAACATCAGCAGACTCAGTGCCCGCACGGTTTAGCACAAATGTAGGTAGTTATTTACTATTTATAATTTACTTGAACTATTTACCTACTATCTATATGTCTACGCAATTCGAGAAAAACCAAAATAGAGTCAACTGCAAGAACCTTCAAATTTATGTGATAGGAGATATTCTGAAGATAAAAAGACATAATAAAATTCATTCAGTAACACTTTAAAAGTTGTCAAGTACAATACAAATTATTGGAATTCTATAGATATTGGAACATCGTCCAAAAATGTTCCTTCATAAGGATTAAAATCGTCTTGTGCCAACCTATAATGTACAATGTGATATTGTGCACCTTACTCAAGCGAAGAACATCACATTTTTACTACAATGCTAACTTTGTAGCAAAAGGAAAGGCTAATTTCAGTTTTAACTGATGTTCTTTAATCCAAACGCTCTAATAAGAAAACCATTAACAACTGTAAGTATATAGTTGTACATTACAAGGGCGTAACGGATTTGCCAAATGTTCTACTATAATAACATCATATATAAATTTTAAATTTAAATTTTGTTTCTTAGAGTTAACCCTCAAAGGATACCTTAACTAGCTAAGTAAATCTGTTTTACTCAATCTCATACGAGTTGAGACTCCAGAGCTGATAAAATATCGTTACAAGCCTGGGAATTGAACCTAGGATCTCCTACACAAAATGGATAAAAAGCAAGTAATTTTGATATTGCATGGAAAATATTTTATACCTAATTCGAAATAAGGAAAACGCTGTTCATACTTACAGGTTCATTTTTGCTCATTAATGCCAATCGTTGTTTCCCTTTAACAATTTTCCTTTCGACTTCGTTCAACATGCTCTGAGCAAATCTGATGAATTCATCTTCATAAGCCTGTTTTTTCGAGCTGGTGGATTTTTCAAAAAGCTCCTTCACCTCGTCATCGTGGACCTTGGGACAAGCGCCGAGGTCTGCTCTGGTATTCACAAACAGGTCGTGGGGGCAGAATTTCACCATGTAGTATTTGCAGAACTGGAACATACAGATTATGCATAAGGACAATGTAGAATATAATCTTAGCGAATGGGGAATTTTCATGGTTATATTTGCGTCCTCACTACCAGAGTAGAGAAGCTCTGTGTTCGTGCAAGAAGTCCAAAAACTGTCCTCCAAAATCAAAATGTCCACTTGCTTTTTTGCGTTTCAAAGCTTACTGACAAATTTTGGTTCCGTGTCTCTGTCTGTAGTTAATCCTTGTCACGCCCAAAACTATACCAAGCATTCGACCGATTTTGATGAAATTTTCAGGAATTGTGCGAGTTACCTCGTAGACGGTCCCCTATAAATTTCATTGCCGTCGGTTCAATAGTACCCGGTACGCATGCGCAAACGTAAATTTCTAATAACGCTGATTTCTCATTATAATAAATTGGTCCGATTTCGTTCAAACTCTGAAGGTAGTTGGGCCAGAAAAATAATTGATGAATTCTACTGCAATTGGTAAAGTATTAACTATTACGCATGCGTAGAACTAGCATTGATTGACACAGACAAAAGGAGACTAATGGGCCGATTTTGTATGAAGTTTTCAGGGATTGTCGGCCTAGTCTGTAGACTATCCCCTATAAATTTCATTGCCGTTGGACTGGTATTAGTTGCGCAAACTTCAATATCCTACAAAGTCGATTTCACATGATCTGATAATATACATGTATTACATGTGTAGTCACATGTATTAGGTACATGTTGTGTTACATTTTGCGTTCAATAATTTCGACTCATACCTACTTTTTTCGACAACTATATGGTCCATGTTACGATTGTGAGAAAGCTATACTGCCCACCCAACATTGTATTTGCAGAGAGCAGAGAATGATTTCCGGATCCAATGTAGGTGCACCTTCAGTCTACAACTACTGTACATGACAAGAAAAACCTGGAGGCGGTAAGTACCAATATTAGGTAGGCTTTACCTGCTTTGAACCCCTAAAGAGCCACCTACCAGGCCTGGGTGTGCTACCTGGTTCCCTTTGAAGGTCAGTGTCAACCGACAGAAGGACGAGCCAAGTATCAATGGAATAGTACATACCGTTACATAATCCACCCTTTCTTGTTTCATGGCGCTTCCCTATACCTACCATGAACAACCTAACTCCGTACCTATGTAATTATGTAACTACATTGTAAATCTCGAATGTGTCCTCCACATCCGAGTCAATTTATTTTTATCACATTATTGTATGTATAGTGTAATGTATAATAGTTATTTTAATATACTATTTTTTAACAATCAAAGGATCAGAACTTATTTGGAATCCCAACCCGTGCATTTTACAACCAATCTATAGGTGTACCTAGGTACTACATTCCTCCCAGAGGGAGAGTCAAAGAAAAATCATTCAGCCTTCAACCTACCACTTCCTGTGACGATCAATGGACAATAAATTGCGATGTATGTAGAGGCGGGACCGAAACGAAAAGCGCCGCTAATCGATACACAGGTAAGTAGTAACAATGCCGAGTAACGAATTTGTAGTGAAATGATATCCCATCTAACAATTCAGGATATCCAATCTATATTCTATGGTCCACATAAGAATTGAAAAAAGTATAATCGAAGGACATGATAATATAAATAAACCTACTTCACCCAAAAACTCCAGGAGAAAAAAATTGAGGTGGGAAAGCGTAGGCATCTTACCTCCGGGTCTTCCCAGTTGAGGTCCTTGGTCTTGTCCGTCGGGGCGAGGTTCCGATACCGCCCCATCAGTTCGTCCAGTAAAGCGGCAGCAGCCTGAACAGCCATTTCTTATAACTTAGTAGCGGTAATCCTAAGAAATTTTAATAAAATATCACAATCCTAAAATTTACACCAGACACCGCAAGAGTAAGCAACCTGACCGTGGAATTTCAAGATGGCTGCAGACCAGAGTGATGATTGCCAACCACACAACACAAAAAGTTATTTCACTCAAACAAGTTTACAAGCTTCGTTCTCAGTGCGCGTTCTGGGAGTTCGGAACGGTTCTAGGCAAGCGCAGTAGAGTTTTGTCGTTCGCAGTGCCAGAACGCCCAGTTCCGGAACGCCAAGAACGCCGAGTTCTGCGTTCGCAGTGTCTTCGGAACCCAGTTCCGAACGGTTCTGACAGTTCCCGTTTTTTTTCGGAACTGTGAGAACTCGAACGCAAGGACGTAGTTAACGCATGCGCATTTCACTATTTTTCGGATCTCGTGGAATAAACAACTTTCGTCTTCATCGACTTTATTCATTAAACAACCTTATATCGTTTTATTTCGCTTCATCGATCATAACAATTTCAGCTTCATTCTCTTTCTTTCATTTCATTCACTTTCAGTCTCTATACGTTACCAAACTATTCTATAATTCGAAATGCCAACTAGCTCGTCAAGTACAGATAGCGATAATTTCGACGATGGTGTTCCGTGGTTTGTAGACGATGAGGACGAGATCGAAGTTATAGTTGGATCTCGTCTACATCCAAGAAACTCGAATTTTTTTGAGAAAATCGTGCCAAAGTTTGACGACGAAGAGTTCGTTTACCACTTTAGAATAAGCCGTGGGCTCGCGGAAGAGCCCACCGTTTTCAGGCCAGCACCCTCTACCATCACCACTTTGGTCCTTATGGCAAGGTATGGCAAAAAAAAGTTCCAGTCATGCAGCATGATCGTACGAGCGAATCTCGTAAATTATCTTAGTACCTATATTACGTTAGGTACATAGTTTTGAAATTAGAACACTTTGAAATCGTAATAACCAACATTATGGCAACAAAATTCGTTCTAAATAGTAATCTGCGACTTAAAAAAATATTTGGGAATTTTAGCTTTTTTGGGGAGCTTTTATCGATTTTCAGCAAATAATAATGAAATGTAAGTAGTAAAGGGATTTTTACAAACAGGGGGTAACACGAGTTGAGTGAGGTTACAAACAACATAGGTTATTCCACTTCCAAGTTCTGAAATCGTTCGCAGTGCAGAACGCGGTTCCACAAGTTCCGGAACTCCCCGGGACTCCCCGTCCCAGTTCTCATGAGTTCGAGAACTGTTAGAACGCGCACTGAGAACGAAGCTATAATGTCAAAAGTCGTAGGTAGATTTCATTCGGTACCTATATCCTCATCAAATTTTATGTAGATTATGAAAGAGCTTAAAGCTCTGGAGTTATGTTTCCTAATCACTTTAATCAATACGGCTCCGAACTTGAGAAGCCCGCAAACTTGTCCCTTAGGTTTGTTCCCTAAAGCGATTGGCAGTGACTTGCGAACGCTTTCAAACTCCTTGGAGACTGGTCAAGTGCGTGGCTTCCGCCAACTTTCAAATTGATTTCAAACCTATAGGGATGACATAAAAGTATCGATACTTTAGACATTTTTATGTCTTTACTTTGGCACATAAACGAAAAAAGCGTTAAGAAAAAGCGGTTGGTTATCTGATGATTTGTACGCTTACAACCGACTCATTGGGAAATGGTACTTCGTCGTTTTTCATCCCATAAAATCGTTGACCATTCGTTCGAAAGCTCTCGATTTATCCAACCATAATCTGTGTTAACTACTGCGAAGTGCGTGGCCAACAAGCTGAGTTATGAGCATGGTTATTTTAATAATATCGTGCACTCAGGTGATCATTCTCAATTTGATATTGTGAACATGATTGCAACCGCTTGTTAATTTCTGATGATTTCATTGAGCTGGTGTTTCAATGATTTGGTTCATAGCAGGTGATCCGAATATTGCGAGAACGGTTTGATTTGTGAAGCGATGGTTAAATCATTTTAATAGGTAGGTAATTTCTATACTTTACACTCAAGGAAGCTGTAGTTTCGTATGTAGCCTCTTTAGGACATTTACTTGACGATGCCCAGGGTCAGGATCAGATGAGTCGCTCTTAAAGCTAATTTCTATGCTTTACACTCTAGGAAGCTGTAATTTCGTTTTTAGCCTCTTTAGGACATTTACTTGACGATGCCCAGGGTCCGGATCAGATGAGTGGTTTTTAAAGCTAATTTCTATGCTTTAAGCCTGTTTCAGATGGAGCGGTACGAGCGTAAAAACCGGAAAGACGGAAGGCCGAAAAACCCAGTGGAGGGGGTGGCGGAATGCGGCAGGGTGTTCACATGAAGCGGCACCTCGGTAAACGGAATCATAACCTTTCTACTGAAACCCTCTCTCTGATCTGCGGTTATCAACATTCTTGTCCAATGAGCTTGCGCTCCGCTCAACGGAACGTGGCTGTGGTGAAAACCACCCCCTCTTTCCAACAGCCCTTTTCAGGGCTACCAAAAAGAGGTAGACATGGCACACAAATGCTTATAAGACGTCGAGTTATAACTCCGTCAAACAAAATATTTCACCAGAGAGAAAATACGAAATTCTCTCTCAAAAGTGAAATATTATCAAATAACATACAAGGCGACCTCCCTAAACACTTACTGGGCGAGAGAGACGCGACAAGTATCTCGAAACAAGTCGCCTTGAATGAGAAAACTCAAACAGACAATCAAATGTCCTCTAAAACTAACAAGGACAGTTCTAGCAATCCTACACGCCAATCAGAAACTTTGATTGCGCGAGAGACAATAGACGAACCAACCAGGAGGCGGCAAGCAACCACCTCTGGTCCAGCAGCCACCCCGGGGACCCTGTCTCAGCAACGGACGCAGGGAAGACACCCCCGAGGATCCCGTCTAAACAACGGACGCAGGGAAGCCACCCGAGGACCCCGTCTAAACAACGGACGCAGGGAAGCCACCTCGAGGACCCCGTCTAAACAACGGACGCAGGGAAGCCACCCCCGAAAGACCAACTCAGCTATCATATTCACAGATTCTGAGAAAACAATGTGCGAGCCAATAAGAAAACACATGGTGAACTAATGAAATTAAGCGGACCAATCAGGGGGCGGCAGGAGGCGGCCACCTCCCTATAATTACCCCGCTCGGAGCCCTCCGAAATTCATTCCACTCACCGCTCTCGACGACTACACTCTACAGTACGAAGCTTCTACACGCTCTACACTGACGACCCTTCTGCTCACGAGTTCCTCTCAGAACGGCTTTCTACTGCTCACAAGGCATATCTTCTCTCCTCACAGATCTCGCATTGGCATCTACGAGTCCAGTGATTATTTATCCTGCTCATTGCCCAACGTAGTTCTTCTGTCAGGACGCCACCCGGTACATCTATTGATATTCTCATTAGATCGTACGCCCGCTGGGACGTTCCGAGACGTGTCGCCCGGGTTTCGTAGCACTAAGCTCGTCACCGACCGCTGGGGCACGCCGATAAATTACTCAGCTCATCCGCTCTAATTTATCGTCCAAGGAAGCCTTTTTCAAGGCTACAAGGTAGGACCCTGACATCCGAGCAAAGGAAAGAAGCTCTGTCAAGCGAGTCCACCTTCCAAATCCTACATCCTATACGGAGAGGTATTAAAAACGAGTTAACCAACTCGGGTACATCGATGGAGCGCCGCCCGTCCTACTTCCTCATGCAAGAGGAGGCAGAACACGGCGCGGCCGGGACCCCTAGCTCGCGCAGCGCTCTCTACCCGCTACTCGACTCGCCCGCTGTTCCTAGCGACAGACAAAGGCTCGATTCTCGGGAAGAGATCGCCTTACCACCTAACGTATTCATGAAGGAAACGTTAGGTCAAGCCTCACACACACAAAAGTTCGAGGATACCTTCCAGACCCGCTCTGAAGTCAATCATCATGATTCGACAAAAATATCTGAATATCCACGATATTCTACGCAAGGCTACCCGGCCGATCCGAGTGTCAAACGCACTCCCAACTTGCTCAAAACACAGGATACTTTTCAGTACCTCAACCAAGCCCAGTATATTCCCCCTACAGATATAAATCTTAGGCCGGAATATTACACAACGGCTCAACACCAAACAGATCGAACCCAGCACCCACTAAGCGAGCCCAGTGCTCCACGCGGCTGCTACACGAACTACCCTCAAGTTCCTCCCGCCAAGCAAGCTGACCTTGGCGATTTCGCTCACATTCCTTACAGAAATACCACAGGAACTAACCCGCATAACCAGAATATAAATGTCCCACTTGGTCTACCTACACCAAGTCAAACATATATAAATCCACAACAAATGGTGACCCCGCCTTTGAACAGGCTTAACACGGAGCATTTCGTTCCCTCTTATGAAGCTAGTGGATTTCAGGGAACCACTGCAGGCGTGCGACCCCCGCCGGGCTTATACGCCCCACATCTCTCACAACAACCCTCTACACAAAGTGGCTTTCGAGCACTTTTGGAGGAAATGGGAGATTACCAAAAACCTATCTTCCAAAAGAAGAATATCGATCGTGCACTCGCCGAGTTCGATCAATACTGCGTGCGAAAAAACCTGAGAACGCAGAACGAATGTTTCTCAGCTATCTACAAGTGGGTACCGGAGGAAATGCGGGAAGCTATTGACTCAGCTTACCTCACGGCACCCCACGCACCTTACGAAGAGGCCAAACAGCGCCTACAACGAGAATACGGGTTGTCCTTGCAGGACAGGCTCCTCGCGCTCGAGGACCCCGCATCTCTCGCCAAAAAACCCAGCACCAAGTACCATGAAATGTACTCTAAGGCTGTTGGGTACTTCTCAGAGGCTCTGATCACTCAAAAGTGGATCGAAACTCTGCCTATCGAAGCCCGAGGCATGGTCGCAGCACAGCTTACCACGAATGCCCGGCTCGACCTAGCTGATACGCTACACGCGTACAAAACAGCGAACCCCTCTCTCAACATACGAGGAGTAGAATCTACTTCGAAACCTACGAAGACTGGTTTCAAAAAGGCCCTCTCACAAAAAGCTGAGTTCAAACCTCAGCAAGTAGAGAGTAAGCCTCACAAACCAACGGCCTACGTCTGCCGGAACCACGCCCGTTTCGGTAGCGAAACTCGCAAGTGTGCAGACCCAGAATACTGCACTTGGAAGGCAAATACCGCCTCCAAACCTATCAAAAAGGCAGCGCCTATCAGCCAGCCTAAAACCTTGGTTTCAAGCGAAAATACTCATAGATCGATACAAGAAAGTACCGTTCCAACCTCAGACGCAGAGAGTTCGGAAAACGAATAACTGCCAGTGTATCTGAGCCTATACACCGGCAGACTAAAGAGTATAAAAGGCTTTTTTTCAAGTGCAAACTAAATGGCACTGAATTTCTCATTGACACGGGAGCAGAAGTGAACATTCTGCCCCACAATGTCACCAAAAAATTGGGCTTAAAAATTCGTAAGTCCAACGTCAAGCTCACAGCAGCTAACGGCGCCCCTATAGACACACTAGGGCGTACTGACACGACAATTAACATCGGCCTCGGAGACATGACCACCGATTTCATGATCACTAAAGTTGATCTAGCGATCCTCGGTATACCATTCCTCGAGTCTTGGGATATCGGAATACGGGTCAAACACAAATATATCTACAAAGATAAAGTAAAGAGCTATGCCGATCAAAAAATCGCTGCAGTCATGAACAAAAAATTTACCGACGAACAAATAGCAGCTGCTATTCCTCATCGTGACAACAGCCCTCAACCAGAGGACACACAGCTCACAGAGGACGAAAACATACGCTCTATCATTGAAAAATACAATGATAAAATGAACAAACTTCAAGGAAAGTGGAAAAACAACGGTGTTTACCACCGTATAACCACGGAAGGAACACCAGTACACTTCCGTGCAAGACCCATGGCAGGCGAAAAACGGGCTCAGGTTAAAAGTACTTTCGACAAAATGCTCACAGAGGGGATCATCGCTCCCTCCGACTCCGAATGGGCTTCTCCGCTACATTGCGTGCCCAAAAAGGATGGAACATGGAGAATCACGGGCGATTACCGATTCCTCAATGCAAAAACTAAGAAAGACGCCTACCCGCCGCCTCACATTCGCTCTTTCCAAGCGAATTTACATAATACACAAATCTATTCGACAATAGATTTAAAATCGGCATATTACCATATCCCGATGCACCCAGATGACGCTCATAAAACAGCAATTATTACCCCTTTCGGTCTCTATGAGTTTAAAAAAATGAGCATGGGTTTGGCCAGAGCGGCTCAAACATGGCAAAGGTACATGGACAGCATCATGCGAAAATTCGATTTCGCATTTGTCTACCTAGACGACATATTGGTGGCTTCTAAAAATTACAAAGAACACATGAACCACCTCAAACAAATTTTCGACAAACTAGGAGAACACGGACTTCGAGTAGGTTTTAATAAATGCATTTTTTCAAAACCTACCGTCGATTTCCTAGGTTTCACTATCTCAAAAGAAGGGATAATTCCTAAACGAGATAAAATAGAAGCCATAGAGCAATTCCCTCGGCCAATAGAAGTACGAAGCCTACGCAGATTCCTAGGTATGTGTGGTTTCTACCGAGCTTGCTCAAGTAAATTCGCTCACACAGCGCAACCTCTGTATGACTCCATTCAGTCAAACAAAAAAAATGACAAAACCCCTATCGAATGGACATCAGAGAGAGAAAAAGCTTTCAACAGCTTAAAACACGCAATGATAAAAGCTACATTGCACAATATTGCTCATCCCCACCCTACAGCAGAGTGGAGAATAGTTTGTGATGCATCCGATACACACATCGGAGCGGCACTGGAGCAGGAAATTACAGACAAACACGGCTCGAAATCTTACCAACCATTGGGATTTTTCAGTAAAGAAATTCCGGAACAATGGAAGAATAAAGCCTCGTTCGACAAAGAGATGTTCGCCGCTTACCAAGCTTGCATTCATTGGCACAATGACTTGGACGGCCGCTCTTTTCATATTTGCTCAGATCACAAGCCTCTGCTAGGCACAATGCTAAAGAAAAACGCACATTTTTCTAAAATGCGATTGAGATGGCTAACATACATCTCCCAAATGACAAGTGACATTCGACATATACCCGGAGAAGACAACGTCGTAGCCGACGCACTCTCCAGACCTTTCGACCCAGTTGAAATTCAAACAAAGTCAATTTCAACCCAAACTGACGAGGGTCCGTCCATAGCCGAAATTTCACAAATTACGGCCGCAATAGAGTGCAATCTTCTACTGCACATCTCAAATGCACAGATTCATTCTCCTCCTAACGCAGAGGACAAACTGAAACTCATACGAGTTGAATTCCCTCAAGGAGAGATTTGGTGTAACCTAGACTTAGGACACCCAAGACCTTATATTCCAAACGAAATAAGGCACGAAATAATCAGCCAAATTCACAATTTGGGACACCCAGGCATACACTCTACAGTGTATAAAGTAAAACAGAGATATTTTTGGCACGGCCTTCGTGCGGATGTCTCCAACTGGGTCCGAGCATGCGAGACTTGCCAACGAGCAAAAATCACTCGCTCCGTGAAGCTCCCTTACTCCGAATTTGAAACGGCAACCAAATTCTCCCATGTACACGTTGACATTACCGGACCCTTACCTTTAGCTAAAGGAGGGAAACGTTACATCCTAATGATGGTCGATAGAGCAACGGGTTGGCTAGAGGCAGTCCCTCTTAACAACATCGAAACGTCCACGATCACAAACGCCTTTATCAATATTTGGGTAGCCTCAAAAGGCGTACCTAAATACATCACAAGTGACCAGGGCACACAATTCGAATCAGACCTATTTCATTCCATTATGGAACGTCTCGGAGTAAAACATACTCACACGTTACCATACAAACCGTCAACAAACGGAATGGTGGAACGCAGAACGTAGATCCTTGAAAGATTCTCTCAAAGCACAGGACGAACATTGGCTCGACGCCCTTCCAAAAGTACTACTCGCCATGCGTACGGCAGTAGACCCAGCAACGGAAACTACACCCTTCCAAAAAGTTTACGGAATTGACGTGCCGCTCCCAGGCGACATATTCGTAACTTCTACGAACCTTTCCGAGCCTCTCTTTTTCCGACCTACGCATATCAGACATAATAATACGAAATATGCCGTCAACATGCCCAAAAATTTAGATACATGTACACATGTCTATATCAGAGTGCCCACACAGCTCTCCTCTTTCCAATGTCCTTACACGGGACCATTCAAAGTTGTTAAAAGAGATAAGTTTTCGGTTACAGTACAAATTGGCGAACACACAAAAAAAGTTCCCAAACAGCAAATCAAACCAGCTTACACTCTAAACACAGACGAAGCTGTGTCACTAAGTAAAAATCAGGCAGAAAATAAGGAGGAGACTCCCCGAAAATCCGCCAGAGGGCGCGTCCCCTCTACCAAATTCGACGAGAAATGGGTGACTGCACTCGAAGCAGACCACGCCCACTTTTCTCGGATAGGAGCAGTGGGAGATATAAATAAGGAGCACCCCGGGCCCGGAGCTCATACCAACCTTGACCATGGCAGCTTCAACTCAGCAAGAGGACATGCTCACCGAAGAAGTGGAGAATTTCCTCCTGGCAGAGGAAATTCCTACACCCATTGGCCCGCTACCGCCTTCACCGGAGAAGAAGGGACCGGCGGACGCCAGCGCTCCAAGGGAGGTGGTGTGGAGGACACCGGCCGCGTTCACAACGCCGGCTACACCCGCTCCGCAGCTGCCCAGAGCTCCACCCGCTCACCAGCTGCCCACGGTTCCACGCAAGTGGATCAGCTCGGGCGACGTTCCCGTACCTCGTTGGGACGAGATGAGCGCAGCGGGGTGGACGTCAAAGGAACGAGCACCTCCGCAACAGCCCAGCCGCGGCCGCGGGCCAAACCCTCGCGGGTTTGGTACCCGTCGGCAAAGCTCGGGCCGGCCACGGACGCCCCGCGGCGCTCGCCGAAACCGGCGAGGCCGGGGCGCGCACCAGGCGCGGGACGCGAGGCCTGCACCTCCGCCTCCGCCCCAACTGGTGAGAGTTTCATACGGAGAATTCCGTATGGACCTCCCAGTTCTCCCCAACCGGCGTCGTCGTTAATAACACGACGTCTTGGGGGGGCGCCTGTGGTGAAAACCACCCCCTCTTTTCAACAGCCCTTTTCAGGGCTACCAAAAAGAGGTAGACATGGCACACAAATGCTTATAAGACGTCGAGTTATAACTCCGTCAAACAAAATATTTCACCAGAGAGAAAATACGAAATTCTCTCTCAAAAGTGAAATATTATCAAATAACATACAAGGCGACCTCCCTAAACACTTACTGGGCGAGAGAGACGCGACAAGTATCTCGAAACAAGTCGCCTTGAATGAGAAAACTCAAACAGACAATCAAATGTCCTCTAAAACTAACAAGGACAGTTCTAGCAAGCCTACTCGCCAATCAGAAACTTTGATTGCGCGAGAGACAATAGACGAACCAACCAGGAGGCGGCAAGCAACCACCTCTGGTCCAGCAGCCACCCCGGGGACCCTGTCTCAGCAACGGACGCAGGGAAGACACCCCCGGGGATCCCGTCTAAACAACGGACGCAGGGAAGCCACCCGAGGACCCCGTCTAAACAACGGACGCAGGGAAGCCACCTCGGGGACCCCGTCTCAGCAACGGACGCGGGGAAGCCACCCCCGAAAGACCAACTCAGCTATCATATTCACAGATTCTGAGAAAACAATGTGCGAGCCAATAAGAAAACACATGGTGAACTAATGAAATTAAGCGGACCAATCAGGGGGCGGCAGGAGGCGGCCACCTCCCTATAATTACCCCGCTCGGAGCCCTCCGAAATTCATTCCACTCACCGCTCTCGACGACTACACTCTACAGTACGAAGCTTCTACACGCTCTACGCTGACGACCCTTCTGCTCACGAGTTCCTCTCAGAACGGCTTTCTACTGCTCACAAGGCATATCTTCTCTCCTCACAGATCTCGCATTGGCATCTACGAGTCCAGTGATTATTTATCCTGCTCATTGCCCAACGTAGTTCTTCTGTCAGGACGCCACCCGGTACATCTATTGATATTCTCATTAGATCGTACGCCCGCTGGGACGTTCCGAGACGTGTCGCCCGGGTTTCGTAGCACTAAGCTCGTCACCGACCGCTGGGGCACGCCGATAAATTACTCAGCTCATCCGCTCTAATTTATCGTCCAAGGAAGCCTTTTTCAAGGCTACAAGGTAGGACCCTGACATCCGAGCAAAGGAAAGAAGCTCTGTCAAGCGAGTCCACCTTCCAAATCCTACATCCTATACGGAGAGGTATTAAAAACGAGTTAACCAACTCGGGTACATCGATGGAGCGCCGCCCGTCCTACTTCCTCATGCAAGAGGAGGCAGAACACGGCGCGGCCGGGACCCCTAGCTCGCCCAGCGCTCCCTACCCGCTACTCGACTCGCCCGCTGTTCCTAGCGACAGACAAAGGCTCGATTCTCGCGAAGAGATCGCCTTACCACCTAACGTATTCATGAAGGAAACGTTAGGTCAAGCCTCACACACACAAAAGTTCGAGGATACCTTCCAGACCCGCTCTGAAGTCAATCATCATGATTCGACAAAAATATCTGAATATCCACGATATTCTACGCAAGGCTACCCGGCCGATCCGAGTGTCAAACGCACTCCCAACTTGCTCAAAACACAGGATACTTTTCAGTACCTCAACCAAGCCCAGTATATTCCCCCTACAGATATAAATCTTAGGCCGGAATATTACACAACGGCTCAACACCAAACAGATCGAACCCAGCACCCACTAAGCGAGCCCAGTGCTCCACACGGCTGCTACACGAACTACCCTCAAGTTCCTCCCGCCAAGCAAGCTGACCTTGGCGATTTCGCTCACATTCCTTACAGAAATACCACAGGAACTAACCCGCATAACCAGAATATAAATGTCCCACTTGGTCTACCTACACCAAGTCAAACGTATATAAATCCACTACAGTGGCAATGGTATAAAAATGTCTACCGCCATCCGCAGACCGCCCATTCCGGCAACATGGACGCCACCATCCTCAACTGTTGTCCCAACAGCCAATCAGATTGCGTTCCGTCTTCCGGACATACCCCTCCATGTGAAATCGGCTTTACACTCTCGAAAGCTGTAATTTCGTATGTAGCCTCTTTAGGACATTTACTTGACAATGCCTAGGGTCCGGCTCAGCGAACTGTTGGTCCAGGACTGATTCCGACGCTGTCCGAACGCACAAAAAGGGGAGTAGCTTGAGTTGAATGGTCTGAACAAACAAACCTTGACATCCCTACTCCATTTTTTATACACATAGATCTACTACATACCTTGATTCCTTCTTGGTGATATTTCTTCCAGCTTCTATTCCTACTGAATGTAAGTGTAAAGTTTTCACTCGTGAGCCACTCCCTGCTAGGAAATGGCGTTTTTTACTCAAAGAACATTCGGGTGGCATGTTCGGTCAAGTGCCTATCCCAGGCTGTACCCATAGCTGTTTCCCCTCCTGTTCCTGCCTAGTTTTCAATTCTTGGGCAAGATTTACAAACACAGAAGTAAACGTATTGGCATTCCCAGCAGGATTGTGGGATAAAGATGCTAAATTTTTTTTTTTTTTTGCCCTGATTTGATAATTAATTCCTATTTGAAACAATTTATTTTTTTAAATCAATGCAAATGTTTTTTTCATTTTTTATTTTTTTCCTGACAGGAACTTTTTTGTATTCTTTTACTTTTTTAATCCGGACTTTAAAACATCCCATAAAATTAGAGGCGGTAAGTAGTTTACCTATTCTAGATTCATTCTATATTGTCAATATCTATTGAAAAATAATAATTACCTAATTCCAATATTATAATGATTGGTCATTATGATTCAAATCCTAAAATATACGTTTTTGGAATCAATGATTTTCAAAATCACAGGAGTGAGAAGGAAATACAGAGCGTAAGAGGGTGCGATTGGAGCACAAACATTAGAAGGCCCTTATCATAACAAGGCTTAAAAAAACCACTATTTATAAGAAAACTTAATAATTTATTTAAGGTTAGGTATATACATAAATAAAATGTATCTTGTATCATCCCAAATATAATACATGTTGTCGATTCTTAACTCAAGTATCAAAACATAGGCTAGTCGTTCAAAGATGTTATTTAGCATGAGTATGTGCCTATCTATAATAAATTAATATTATTATTAGATATACATTATAATTGAGTTCTTCTTTACTGTCGTTCTACGTCCTATTTGTATCGTAGTCCAGTAAAACCCGTAAATTAAATTATTGATAGATTCCATTGCACAATATTCGGCAGGTTAGTTTTACACTTCAAGACTTTAATGAGGAGCTTTCTCATAGTATCAAGTTTCTTTGTCATAATATTATCTTCTTCTACAGATCTTCATTGCCTTCTGTTGTATGTGGAATCGCTGTCTTGGGTTCAAACCAACCCTCACTGGGCGAAAGTCCTGGCACATTTTGAAGGCCATCAAATTCTTCATGAGCCCCAAAATGAATAGATATATTTTCACGACTGTGGAGTCCCGGGTATGCAGGTAAGTCTGCCATGAGGTAGTCTAACTAGACGCCCTGTTGAATTGACCTGAGGAAAGAATTAATGACAATTTTATTACATTCGTTTTCAATTTAAAAAAATTGTGTGTAAGTTCATCAAACTCTGAGGGTCGATTCTAGAGCTAATTTCTGATCGGAAGTTCCTCTCAGAGATTTTTTCAACGCTTCGTTTTCGAGTAATTCAATTTTTTATGGCTTTGTTCGTGTTTTCGATCTTATGACATTAAAACGACCGTAACTCCTCTCAGAATCACTTTAAATTCAAAAATAAGGACATCGTTGGAAAGAACGCTAAATTTCCTATCTACCTGATGCCAAACTAATTTCTTTTTGCCGTCTTTATACGTAAAAAAGAGGCTAAAAAGCAAACTTTGAAAACTACTTAGAATTTGGCTTTTTTCCATTTGTCGTTTTGCTCTAAATACAGACTATTTTGGAAAAGCACTACACGGAGAAAACTTCCTCAGAATTTCAGCTTTTTAACGGTATTGACAATTTTACTTTTACTTTGCTAATTAGGGGAGAAAATTATGCTTTAATGTTGAAAAACATGGGGTTTTCAATTAAATCGAGGGTTTTCGTGAAAATGAATGAAAATACGAGTTGGGGGCCGATTTCTACGTATTTTTTCAAGCTGAATCGAATGGTAACACTTGCAGATCTCCCCAACTCAGTTATAACCGCGTTTTACACTTTAACTCGCGAATTTTTAGTTTGTTATGCTCAATTTTATCTGTTCTTAAGGGTACAGTGTAAAACTGAATTATAAAGGCCACTACACACGTTCCTTTCCTACCTACTCAAAAAGGAGCCACGTCCACAAAGGAGGTAGTGAAGGAACGTGTGTAACGATGAAGGAGGGAGGAAAGTAGGAAGCTCCTACATAGGAAGGAAGGTCCAGCTTGTCCTACCTTCCTACGAAGGAACTTCCCCCACTCTTTCAACCTCCACGGTGTTGAGGCATTGTTTCTTTCCTTCCTTCCTACTTTTCCCCGCCATTTGTACCAACTCCTGTTATCTCTGCTATCAATCATCTGGTGTCTAAAATTTGAAGTTCATCATTCGTTTTTGTGCCTTTTTCCTCGTCAATTCGCATTGTTTTGAAATTTACGATGAAAAAGGAGTGTTCAGTCAAATTATTGACATGTTAAAGCAGTTTACCTCACTTGAGGGATCAGAGCCACGAACACTATATGAACAACTAAAGAAGAAACAAGGGAAATTTCCCCTACAAAAAGGGAAATTCCCCCGCGATGGGTCACACTGAATGACCATGGGTAGGAAGGAAAAAGGTGGGTGGGACAACAAGCGTAGCAGTAGGAGGAAGGAGAAAAAAGGAAGGAGCGTCTGTAAGAATCACCCTCTCTGAGAAGGGTAGGAGGGAGGAAGAAAGGGAAGGAACGTGTGTGGCGGCCTTAATGGAGTTGGCGAGATCTGCAAGTGTTACCGCTCGATTCAGTGTGGAAAAATTCGTAGAGACCATCCCGAAACTCGAATTTTCTTAGAGGGTAATTTTTCACAAAAACTCTCGATTTCATTGAAAACCCCATGTTTTTCAACAATAAAGCAAAATTTTCTCCCCTAATTAGAAAAGTAAATGTAAAATTGACAATAGCGTTGAAAAGCTGAAATTTTGAGGAAGTTTTCCACGTGCAGTGCTTTTCCAAAATAGTCTGTGTTTAGAGCAAAGCGACAAATGGAAAAAAAAATCAAATTCTAAGAAGTTTTCAAAGTTTGCTTTTTAGCCTCTTTTTTACATATAAAGACGGCAAAAAAATGTTGAATTGGCATCAAGTAGATAGGAAATTTAACGCTCTTTTCAACGATGTCCCTATTGTTAAGTTTAAAGCGATTCTAAGGGGAGTTACGGCCGTTTTAATGTCACCAGGTACAAAATACGAAAAAATCTTAAAAATTAAATTAATCGAAAACTAAGCGTTTATAAAAAAAATCTCTGTGAGGAACTTTCGATCAGAAATGAGCTCTAGAATCGACCCTTAGAGTTTGATGAACTTAAGTCGGGACACCCTGTATAAACAGTGAAAATGTAGGTATCTATGCAGCAAGTAGGTAATTAAGTGCCAGAAGATAGTAGCATCATAAACCTTTTCTTCCTCAAGAATAAAATGATAATTTTCTTATAGAAGCTCAATTGAATATTGAATGCATAACACTCACTTTCAACAGATTCAAACAAGCTGAAATGAGGCATTTATGATGTATATGGGCCTTATGGAGGTCGAATGGACAGTTTTCACAGCCGTTTGAGTGTTGAGTAACGCAATCTCTCCTCTTCAGTAAGTGCAGAAGCTCGTCCTTCAACTCTCTTGGTAGCAGAAGTTCCCCTGCATCCTTTATTGATAAGTTACTATCACAAACTGCCTTATATGCAAGTCCTTTCAAAGTATGACAAGGTCTGCTGATTGTTAACACCTGCAACAAGGAAGAAGATTCTAAATTATGAGGTAGGACCAATGTTTGTAAACTATTCTGCCTCCCCAACCATTCCAACTCCTGACTAATGAAGTTTATATTGTGTTTACCATTTACGTTGCTTAGGAACCAGCATATCACATCTGAAATTGTGGCAAAATCGTTTAGTTGGGGATTGTTGGGAATAGTTTTTCAAACTGGCCACTCATAGAGCTAGAATTCGCGATTTAATCAGCATCGCACATCTAAAATCTCCTGTCAGCAACACATGTGCTTCAGAACACTGTACAATATGGCTGAAAAAGAAAAGTCAGATGTGCTATGCTGATTCTTAAGCCTAAATAGTTATTTCTTAATGTTACACGAAAAAAAACGAATAAGTTGTAACCAACCCAAACCAGTTCTGTACAGAAATTATAACTTGAAAACTTTAGTTGATTCTAGGTTTTGAACCTCACAGTTGAAAATGTCCAACATTACGAAAATTTACAAAAACGTAGTAAATCAAAAATACAGGGTGGTCTACTTCATTAGAACGACCCGGGGTTTTCCCAAACAAGGCATTCCGAACGAAGGTGGGATGATTCTCTTTTGAATTAGCCAATATTATTGATACTGCATACGTCGGAATCGGTAGGGAGCATATGTACCCCACACCGGAAGTACATAAGTCCAAAGAGGCCTAATGAATACCTCATAGATTAGGATTTTGTTTTCCATAGGTAAAGCTAGGTTTTCAAAGAGGTATTTGAGATGTGAAGTTCGGTTTGTACTTCTCTGTAACAGTCGGAGATGTGATCCACAAAAGTTAATTTTTTGTCAAGGGTAACTCCCGAATCCTTGTGGCTTTGTCCCAAGTAGGTGAGAGATACGTCTGAATATTTCCATTATAAGTAAATGAAACAGCGGATGATTTTGCAGGGTTGATTTTGAACCACCATCAGTTGCACCAGTGTCCCAGATCAGTGATGAACTGAAGCCTATCTGCTGCTACCTGACAATCTATATCCCTCACGGAGTAGACAAAATCATCAGCAAATAGACCGGAGAATTTTGGAGAGGTTGGAGGAGGAAGGTCGTGAAAGCCGAATTTATACAAGTATGGCCCAAGAACGCTTCCCTATGGGATAACCACTTGTATATGTGAAGATAATTCATTTTGAACAGCATCCTGGAAGGTCAGCTAATCCAGGTAACTGCAAAGAACACTATGTAGGTTGTTAGTTCCCCATCAAACGCCTGATCAACGTTAAAAAAAGCAGCTCTACATATTTGCTTGCTGTGGTAAGCTTGCTTGATGTATGATGTCAATCGTTGCAGTTGTAGGGCGCACGACAAGTTTTCTCTAAATCCTTGTTGTAACCTTAATGACCCATCACTCGATTTTTTTAGGTGCGCGCAAACGGGCGCAATTCTGCTCTAAAAGTGTAATAAATGTGAAATAATTTCACAAGAGACTTTCTTCAAAAAGAGTTTTTGAAGATACTCAATTGCCTCATGTAATACGTGCTTTTGGAGTATTTTTTCGTGCTGAACCTCGTAATGATGTAGATTTATTGATATTGTCAACACCTACTTGGGAAAACTCCGAAAAATGCACATTTTAGTACGCTTTATGCTTTGTGAAAATGTGTAAGAAAAGTGCAATTCTGGTCAATTTTTCCGAGTATTCCCAAGTTGGCGTTGCAAATATCAATAAATGAGCATCATAGCGAGGTACAGCACGAAAACATACCCCAAAATCATGCATTACATGTGGCAATTGATTATCTTCAAAAACTCAGTTATTGCACTTTCAGAGAGGAATTGCTCCCGCTTCCGCGCACCTAAAAAATCGAGTGATGGGTCATTTCTTCTTCATGAAATTTCACGTAGAATTCAATTCTGCAATAAAAAATGGGGATTCTCATTTAAAATAACGAAGTTGTTGTAAATTGCGCACGTTTGTGCATGTGCGCAATTTTGACATTTTTGAGATATTCACAAAAAAAAAAAAAAAAAAAAAAAAAAACATTAGGATTGGGAAAAAAATAATTTTTTGGCCCATTATTAACGATTTTAGCAGGGGGGGGGGGGGGCGTTTTTGGGGACACCCTGTATATTCATGATCTAATTTTGGAAAGAGTCTTACAAAACAAAATACAGAGCCAAGAATGAAATCAAGCCTTACTTTTCTTGGAAGTCTAGACTGGTTATTCATTATCCAGCTCTTCATGATGAATTCCCGCCATTTAGTCGGTGTGAAGATGCAGGAACCATCAGCAAGGAGACACTCTCCGTTTTTAGCGTCCTCGAAAATCCAACAGTGTCCCGAAAACGTGTTGACGTCAATGAATTGCTTGGGATTTAGAGTGCAGTAGAGCTTTCTCTTGGTCCGATGGGACATCCAGTAGACACTGGCTGGACCGTCAGATTGGTTAACGAACCGGTAGTAAACTCTTTCTTGGTTCATAGCCTGTTTGCCCAAGAGCTGAAAATAAGCACCTTGATAATTTAAGGTAAAGTAATTTATCTTAAATGCACGCAGATGGTAAATAGTGTTAGTTACTGAACTCTAACGTAAAAGCTATGTTTTTAGAGACGAATACTATACATTTTAGACCATATATAGATTTTTCAAAGCAAATTCGGAATTTTCCAGACCAAGTTCAGTTTTTTCCTAAGAAATTCAGTATTTTCCAAACCAAATTCAGAATTTTACATTTCAATTTCAGAATTTCCCAATTCAATTTTAGAATGCGACTATTACTCATGTGTGATGATTGATAAAGTTTTGAAACAACGGGATTATATCAGAGCAAGAGGGGGGAGGGGAGAAGGAAGTGAGTGGGTAGCACACAAATTTCATTCATAAATTTTAAAATAAGGCCTCTTGTTATTACAGGAGCGCTTGTTTACTTTCAGTTGATCTGTGTGAGCTCCCCACGATTAGTTGCAGTAGGTAGAAATCCATGTAACTCAGGTACCTACTATGTAACACACATAGGTACGGAATCTGCATGACCTAGAATAACATGATTCCTGATTACACCGCCGTTTTCAGAATCAAAATCGGACAAATCTCGAGCCGTAATTAGTAATCTAAATTGGCCCCCCAATGCTACTGAAAAAAATTCTCAGTAAAATTAGGTATGATTGGCTTGTGTTCGACAACTGATCTACTGTAACAGTGTCACTTTTCTGGCATGGAATAAGAGAGGAGACAACTCCAACCCACCCTAGTGGCAGATTGGGTTCACCTGTTTCACTGTGCCTCCACTCTAAAGGTAGGTGTAAGGGGACGCCAGTCAGCTGATTATAGGTAGAATTAGTTAGCTGTGTGTGTGTGTGCAGCATGGGTTATTGGCTACGGCAAACTTATTTCGAACAACTGTAGATGCGTGAATCCCTATACAAGAGCTCACTGCATACTATACAGCGAGCTCTTTCCATTAGAATAATTCCAGTTCGCACATTGTAACATAAATAAGAAAGTAATTCTGAAATTGGTACGGACTAAATCACTCGCGACGAAGTTGTGGAAACCCATTTCAAAACAGAAGTTAGTGAAAAAACGTTGTCTATTTCCACGAAAAATAAAGAGTTACAATGGAATCCAATCACAATTACAATTTTGATTTGACAGATAAACAGTTAGTAGAATTTATTCATTTTTCTCCAAAGGGGGGTATGTTGAATGTACTTGAAAAATTCGAAATGATTTAAAGTGACAGATCTGGTAAATGTGTAAATTGATGATATCCCTCAATATATTTCACCACTGATAAGTCCATTTCTGTAAAGCTTGGAATTATCCCTCCAAACTGTTGGAACCAGTAATCTCTCCCAGTAATACCTCCAGCCCCCTTTCCTTTCTCTCGACCAATGGGATTCAATCTCCCTTCACCTGTGAATATATCTAATGTGTCCTTTCTAATGTGTGTTCAGTTATTGTTTGTTACTGATGATGGCCTAACCGTCGAAATCGATTTAACAGTGAAAATGTTTATTTGTTGTGAAAATAGACGTTTTTTCACTAACTTTCGTTCTGAAATTGGTTTGGAAATTCTGAAACTGGTTTAAAAAATTATGTTTCGGTTAAGAAAATCTGAATTTGGTCTGGAAGATTCCGAATTTGACTTGGAAAAGCTATTACTCTCGATCCAGTAGTACAAATTTGCCAAAATATACCTTGAACATGCCAAGGAAGCTTTGCCTCACTATTCAGGGAGAATTCGTTCAAGGAAAATTCTCACAGTTGGAGAGGTTTGATTACATTAGCCTCGGTGGTGTAGTTTGCAAAAACGCTTGTCTTTAAGAAGGGAATGGCACAAGATCGAACTCTGTTGAAGTATCAAATATTTTTGAAACGTCAAAAAATGTACGGAAGAACAAGGTTTTTAGACCTTACGATACATTTTTCTACGAAACTATTGGAACTATTCAAAATTTGTTTTTTCCTCTTTGTTTGGCATATCAAGAAGTTCGTACGGACAGACCATTCTGAATTGTTCTACCTCAGCCACACCCCTTTTTGGGTGTTCAGACAGTCGCAGAACGCGTTCAGAATGTTTGGTTCGCTGTTAGGACAGACAATCCCGAACCGTTCTGAACCCGTTCTACCGGTTTGGAATTTTCTTCAGAACGGTTGGTCTGGGACATGCGCACAGGATGTTTTCAGCATTAGCCCCACCATATTTGAATTCATCTCCGATTTCCCGCGCATTGTTTATCCTATTTTCGGCTGTTTATAGTTTTTCTTGTCCTCATTATTAATCAGTTGTTTTAACATTTATTTGTGTTTTGACATGGATATGTCTTCGCTCTGGGGGGTCGACCAAAAATTTTCGTCACGCAAAATTTGATGTCACAATTTCTAATGATGTTCACGTACAACCCAGCCAGGGGAAAAGGAACTTAGGGGAATGGGAACTTCCGCAGTTGGGGGTAGGGGAATGGAACTTCCGCAGTTTTCATCGCACAGAAATCGTTCGCCACTCGTTAGAAAGCGCTTGATTTATGTGATAAATGTTCACATCTCAAGCTACCAATTTCCCCCTCCTTACGTACCTGGCTACATTCCTAAACTAAGTTGATTGGACTATAAACAATTTTAATAAGCCGGTTATAATATTCTTAACGTAAAGCAATAGCATCATTTACTCCAATCCATAGGAGACATTTTCATAGGAAAATTCTGTCGAGGACAACCGTTATGAAATCCTCAATCAAAGTCATAACCATGTAACATGGTATCTGCTTGTAAAGCAGATAGTGGAACTCGTTTACGATTTAATCACTTTTGTACTATGAATGATTGGTTTAATGAAGGTCTCTCATCGTTCTGAATCATTGAAGCGTGTTCGGAGTGTCAACTGGATGTCAACGGGATTCGGAACGGTTATCAAGCCATTCTGTTCATAACACCGTTCTGAGAACTGTGTTCAGAACAGGCTGTCCGAACAAACCTAAGGCCTATCAGAGGAATCTCGACTTTACATGAAATTCAATTTCCTGAATTCAGGAGATCTCAAAATGCGAATTTCAAAAAAAGGGTTCCCACATAGTTTTGAGTGATGTTCTAATTTCTACTGAAAAACGAGTCAAATTTTTAAAAATTATCAAAATCGGTTCAACAGAAGCTGAAAAAAATGAATCTAAAACACCCTAAATTATTGGGATGAACCACCTTAAGTAAAAAGGACCTTCTCCCAGGTTCTCGATTGGGTAAGAGTGAAAATGCAATATTCAACAATAAGAGCGGTTTCAATCCGACTACAAGGGACAAGGAGAAGAGTGAGGAGTCTCGGCGTCGAGGTTGGAGCAGCGGCAATTCTAATAACATAAAAATGAGGGTTCCCTGGATCGTATCATGGAAAAATGGATATCTCCGAACTGTTGGTAGTTCATTATTACTATTATCATTGCTATTGTTGAAAAAAAAAAATAATAATAATAAAAAAAAAAAAAAAATGTACATGATTTTCTACACATAGAGTACAAGCGACCTACACACCTTTTTAAGTAGTTTTATTTGAATGGCCCCGATTCGTTTCCTTTTCACCTCACGCATAGCCTAAAACAGAACAAGAAAATACATGTAAATAAATATAATAACTAGACAGATGTAAGAACTTATTTATTATGGATAGTACATTATTTTAAATTCAGTACCTATTATTTACAGTGTAAGTACATATTGTCGTACTAAATTCCAGAACAATCTTATAATTTGCTTAGGTTAACCCTTAAAACTTACTATCGGGCACCACAAATCGCTCCCCTAGTTTCACTTCGATATCTCACATTTTGGGAAACCTACCCCGTAGGTATATGAAATAGTGTTCAAATCCATGTTTTAGAAAGTCTCAAAAAGTATTCTTATGAAGACAATTTTAGAAATTTTGAAGTAGGTATTTTAAAATTTTTGGAGCCATTAGGATAGCTTTTTTTTTACGAAAACGCACTAAAAACTGACTAATTCGTGTGATTTTGAAAAATTTTAGGGGACGCTCACGTCAATTTCATCAAAATCGTGTGTAATTTGGTGGTTTAGGTGCTTCATACGTAACCTTCTTAAAAACGAAAAATCCTTAATCAATGCTTTAGGTAATTATCTAGAGTAGGTACATATCTGTATCAATGCCTGAACAATGATCAATAGTAAATTACAGATCAGATGGGAGTGTACGATTTGGTGATCTGAATACCCCTTAATCGTAACTTTCCTGTGACTTCCGGTGTTATCCTGTGACTTTCTTTAAAACAGTAAGCCCTTTTTTCTGCTTTAATAAATCATTACAAGCTTTATAAAAAATGCCTTCAGTCCTTAAATTGGGTTTTTTATTGAACTCCAACGTTTCTCCCCAGGAACTGGGGCTTTTTCAGGGAGATTAATATTCGAAAGTGTAAAATACTAACTTAGTTTTCTTTTTTGTTAAAAATCTAATTTAAAGGTATGAGTTTTTTGAAAATCAAATTTCAATTTAAGGACAGAAGGCCTTTTTGATAAAGCTTGTAATAATTTATTAAAGCAGAAAATGAGGGCTTACAGTTCTAAAGAAAGTCACAAGATATCACCGGAAGTCACAGGAAAGTTACGATCATGTTGGCATTCAGATCACCAAATTTTACCTACATTCTCATCTGATCTGCATTTTACTATTGATCATTGTTCAGGCAGATGCAGATATACCTACTCTAGATAATTACCTAAAGCATTGATTTAGTATTTTTCGTTTTTAAGAAGGTTACGTATGAAGCACATAGACCACCAAATTGCACACAATTTTGATGAAATGGACGTGAGCGACCCCTAAAAATTTTCAAAATCACACAAATTAGTCAGTTTTTTTGGACATTTTCGTAAAAAAATGAAGTTATCCTAATGGCTCCAAAAATTTTGAAATACTTCAACATTTCTTAAATTGCCTTGTGACAAAAGGCCTTTTTTATGAAGCTTGTAGTTACAATCTGAACTGTCCTAAAAAAGAAAGGTTAATAAATTATTATTAAGATTTTTTTAATTTCATTTTTTAAGTTTTGTTTAAACTAGGTTAATAAATTGTGAAAATAGTTTAATTATAAATATTTACCTACGTAAGGGCTCTTAATACGTACCTACCTACCTAAACAAACTATAGCTTCAGTGGTTTCCACAGGTGATTATCTACCTAGTAGTGTAGGCATTGTAAATACTTTCAACGGTTTTCATCCGCAAAGTTCCTTATATTAAGGTTCTGACCTCATAATCTAAGTTTCTCGAACTTACTTATCTGACAGTGTTATCACAGGAAGCAGGGAAACCTCACAATAATACTCAGAAACAGAAACCCGTCAAAATTACTGGCAAAACGCTGAGTACAATTCAATAGTCTTACTTAGTTGGAAATGAGTTAAAATAAAACATTACCTGTCCCTTTTACATGGTAACCTAGGGAGGGCAACAACAAAGCCGAGTAGAGTGGGGGAAGAATTCGTGGTGGTGATTGTTTATCTTACTGCCGAGGGAAGTGGACTACGTGAGGACTCGGCTGACTCACATAAATCGATTTACGAGTCTTCGATTGACTAATCGATTTTCACAATCGATTAAAAAGAGGAGAAATCTGTGTGCAGTTCCCTCGTAAATTCGATCTTTGTTTTCTGAAACGATAATCTTTGAGTATAAATAATAATTATTTTTAGAGTACTAGTGATTATTAGTTATTTTTGAAATTTTATGTCTTTGCTATGGCAAATAAAATTAAAAAAACGTCACGGAAATTGAATGACGAAAATTGCTTACGAAAATATTCTGATGATTTCCGCTTACAACCGAGTCGTTGCTATCCAACTATAATCTGTTTACTGCGAAGTGCGTGGCCTACAAGCTGAGTTATGAGCATGGTTATTTTAATAATATTGTGCACTCAGGTGATCATTCTCAATTTGAAATTGTGAACATGATTGCAACCGCTTGTTAATTTCTGATGATTTCATTGAGTTGGTGTTTCGATTATTTGGTTCAAAGCAGGTGATCCGAATATTGCGAGAACGATTTGATTTGTGAAGCGCTGGTTAAATCATTTTGATAGGTAATTTCTATACTTAACACTCTAGGAAGCTGTAATTTCGTATGTAGCCTCTTTAGGACATTTACTTGACGAAGCCCAGGGTCCGAATCAGCTGAGTGGCTCTTAAAGCTAATTTCTATACTTAACACTCTAGGAAGCTGTAATTTCGTATGTAGCCTCTTTAGGACATTTACTTGACGAAGCCCAGGGTCCGAATCAGCTGAGTGGCTCTTAGAGCTTGCATACGAATCTGCAACTAAAGACATAAAATGTCCCAAAGTGTTGCAGACTCGTATGCAAGAGTTTCGTTTTTAGCGAATTTTCTTAAAAAATATTAGCGAATTTTCTTAGAAAATAAAGCTATTGCAATGGCTCCAAAAATTTTAAAATAAAAATTTTCAAAAATTTTCTTCATCGAAATCTGTTTTGAGGCATTCTGAAATGATTCCTGGATTTTAACGCTTTTTTATATGTATATATATATATGTATATATATATGTATGTGTCATTCCAGACGATCACTCTCGATAGAATTGAGATAAAAACTTCGTTCTTTCGCCAAAAAATCAAGCATTTCAAAAGAAAGGATGAGTTCGTTGGACAACACTTTTTGAGCACATTAAATTGGTCAAATTTCCAAAAAATGTACTAAAAAAATCTCTGAAAATGGCTAAAAACGGCTAAAAATCGTACAATTTATATTTTTTGGTAGAATATTGCTCAAATAAAGTTTATTAACTATAAAATAGAACACCCAAAAATGTATGTACACAATTATGCTGAAAAATGAACTTAAAATTCATCAAAATTTGCTTAAAAAAAATCGATAAAAAGTCCAGTCATGCAGCATGACCCCATGAGCGAATTTTTGAAGAAATCTTCGACTTTTCAGTCGCTATTGATCGTGTTGAGAAATTTTAGTTTATGATTTTGATAGACAAGCATGGAATCAAATTATTAACACATGCACAGAGTAAACTCATCAGTTGTGATTACATTTTTTTTTTTTTTTTAAAGCACCTACTACCTACGTTTTAAACAGCATGGTTCTAGGATTGGTTATACAGGGATACTTCCATAAGAGTAGTTTAGTCTGAATTTGGACAATGTTTCATGCAAATATTACCGATTTTTACAACTAGCGAACGGCATTATTTCGATTTTTGACTGATTTTTCAACTTTGAAATTTTTGAAAACTTGATACCTACATATTCTTATAGGAAATTTTACGCTGATTCCGAATATACCACATGTTAGTATGCTGAAAAAATTATTTCGCACAACAAATCGCAAAAAACAGGCTATTTTGAAATTTTTGACTACATTTTTGAAAATTTCAACCCGAAGATGTAATCCGATCATGCTGGCCAACGAACTTGAACTTTCGTTTTGTGTCCTTAACATTTTAAAATTTGTTTGAAGTTTCTAGCACAATTCTACGGACAGTTATCGTCTGGAATGACACATACATACATACATATATACATACATACATATATATACATATATACATACATACATACATTAAAAAATGCGTTAAACTTCAGAATATGATTCAGAATAGCCTGGAACGGATTTCTGCATAAAAATTTTTCAAAAATTCACATTCTACAAATTTTGAGGCGAGAGCAATAGCTTAATATCTTCTAAAATTCGCTAAAACTGCTAAAAAAGCTAAAAATTCAGAACCTCTATTTGAATAGCAGGTTATTATTTAGAATACGTTTTTTGCCATAAAATTAATGGTTAACGATTTCCTTGCACTCAAAAAGCTCGAATTTCAAAACAATCCAACATTATACAATACGATAATTTACGAAAATTCGCTCATACGATCATGCTGCATGAATGGAACTTTTTACGTTTATGAGTGGGGATGAACCCAAGGATTTAATATTCAAAAATGAACCCTCAAATCGAGTTTTAAATCGATTTTTTTTTAAATTACTTTTTGGAATATAGTTGTTTTAAGGGCTTTAACACTTACAATGTATGCAACCATAGCGTCAATTTCGGAGGGAGTAAAAATGGATAAATTCCTAAAAATTGAAAAATGTTGACAATGGCCTTAAAATGAATTTTTATTAATGGGTTTTAAAGAATGCGTTGAAATGAGCCTGCAGTAACTCATTTGAGTCAACAAGGCAGAATGCTGAACAACGCAAAACTTTATGCACGTATCGGTTAATATGATGAGCGGAGAATATGATAAATCGGGGAAACAATGAGCGTTACCTACCTACCCTCGGGTTCGAAAAAAGTTGAAGAAAATAAGTTCCCGCCTGGTGCTTCGAGGTCGCCAGTAGGTAGGTACAGGAAACTGAAAACGACTGCCAAATTGTGTGGGTATTATAGCTTCCTTACATATTGTAACATGAACGTATAGTATTAGTTGAAGAACAAAGTACGAGTCGAAATGATTGAATACAAAATATAACTGTATCTAATACATGTGTATACATGCTAGAATGTAGAATAGAGCTTTAATTAATTTTGCAAGTGCGGAAATTGTTAGGTTAACCCACACAATAATTGAGCATTTCATTAAAATTGATCCATTATTCTCGGAATGTCATCCAATATTACGAATAGTTTTGTGTATGTGCAAAAAATAGCCCATTTAACCTAGTTCTTGGAGTGCGCTTTCGCGCATGCTCAGGAGCTAATAATGATGCAATCATGTTGAAATTAACATGGAATAATTAAACCATTGTCCTCCAACTATGCACCAAATTTGAGCAGGATTGTACGACTAGGGCGTAAAAAAATGGTGCATGAAGGAATTTACGTTTGCACACGCACAAAATGGAGTAATGATTTGAAAAGTAAGGGATTAATAGTGGACCATTAACTGCCTAACCCACACATTCCCTGAAAATTTCATCAAAATCAGATGAAAACTGTTGAAATTAGGCTCGTTTGAAAAGGAATACATGTGATACTTAATACACAGTGCTACTAATGATAAGATTATGTTGAAATTGCTAGGAAATGCTCAAATTAACCTCTTCCACCTATCATCCAAATTTGAGCGAGATCGGACACCGGGGGCGTGAGAAAATTATGGTTGATGGAATTTACGTTTGCGCATGTGCCGAGTGAAGTATTAATTTGGGAACAACGAAACTCATAAGGGACCATCTTCACCCTAACCTGCACATACCATGAAAATTTCATAAGGACCGGTTGAATATCGTGGAAATTAAGCTTGTTAGAAGGATTTGCGTGCATCCACACACAGAGATAGAGAGAGAAAAACACGGAACGAAAGTTGTTCAGAATAGTAAAAAACGTAAAATGCGAGTGGCAATTTTACCACTGTAAAAAAACAGCCGTTTGATTTTAGTGGAGACTACAAATCTTCAATCTCTCGAATGTGAAAACAATGCTTCTGCTACCTATAGGTAGACTTGAAAGCAATTCAAGAGATGAAATTTAGAATTTAGGTAGGTACATACCAATACTTCACTAGTAGGTACATCGCACGGACAATAGTTAGGTAATAAACTCAATTTCGCAGCATTATAATAAATTGAGGAGGAGCCATGCAAAACCCTACTAGTCCGTCAAATAAAAAATTTTAGTATTAAGGGAAAACTGTTCCATACTATTCTACAAATAAAAACTGGCGTATTTTTACTTCATTGTTCTGTAGGAGACTTTAGAAACTAAGTACCTACCTAGTATACTCGATTCAAATAATAATGCCACTAAAGTTGAAAAAATCCTAATTTTAGTGTGTACATGTGGGGTTTTGATTGATTTTTTCTTAATTGTGGGGTTTTGGTGAAAACATAATGGACTTAAGAAGTTTTGGCCTTTCTCATTCAGAGGAAAAATGGAAACATATATACCATTAATATATATCATTTTAAACGTTTTATTCTGAACCAAATTTTGTAATTGTTAAAAGGAGAATGAAATTTAATTTGAGTTAATGCTTGAATATAAAACTTGAGTTAATCAGACGTGGAAGGAGAAATTAAAACAAGCAATTTTAATAGGTAGGTAGGTAGTGATACCACATTCTATGATATCACATCCTATGTATTTGCTGACTATTTGATCCTGGAGTATTTTATCACACGATCCATAGATATTCTGTAGGAAATTTAAAGCAATACTGATTTATAGTTAAACTGGCGAAAAAATGTATTTTCTTTAAAAATGTTAAGAGCATATATTAAATCTACTTTCATTATTTTTTATTTACGGACATTGCAAAATGTGCAGATACTATATAGTTATATTCATGTACCTACCCCATGTAAAAATAAATTAAAAACTTTTGAAATTGAAGTTGGCCAAATAGGTAGGTACCTACCTACTAAATAGAACAACAAAATTACGAAAATTAGTTGAGAATAGTAGTTTGTGTAGCGCTTAAAAAACGGATTGGAAACATTCTTCTATTCTCCCTCCAGAGGGAAAATTTGTAATTTCAAGGTTAGCATACCTATGTTACGGCTCAAAAATATTTATACCTCGGACAGAGACCTACCTTCCTATTTACTAGTTTCTTGGTATCAGGTACCTGCTAGTAGCATGTAGAGAAAGTAGATAAGGTTTTCATTAGGCCTACGCTCCGGCAACAGTTTATGATCTGTTTGAGTTTGATGTACCTACAAGACCTACGTGATCTCTATCACGTAAAATGTAAAAGCTTGGAAAGGTCATTAGGTCGTCTCGGTAACGCTTAATCGATTTTATTCGTTCGATTGCAGGTTATGTTGACGGCATTGTCGATGCATCGATAAAGCGAATCAAGTTAGCCAACCCTCACGCTCAAAAACTCTCTCGTATTCACACAGAGGCCAAATTTCCCGTTGGAATTCCCAAACGGATGTAGGCACTATTTGGAATTGGAATGCACGTCACGCTCATTCCATATCCAGTTTCCAGTGGTTACAGCCGTGTATAATTAAAATATTACAATTAATAAGACCGAACAAAGTTTATAACGCACAATTGAGTATTATTTGATGATAAAATTCAATCGAGTTTCGAAGCCTCTCTAAACCAAACTAAATCGTTCCGTAAAATATTGTTTGTTCGCGGCATTTTATTTCAGAATCGTGATAGGACTTCATCGACAATCCCGACCAATGTTGTGATGAATACTTTTATATCGCTCATGTCAGCGAGGTATGAGGGATGGCTGTAGCAAAGGAAAAACCCGTCAAAGAAGGATTCCTTCTTGTTCCTCCGCCCAAAAAAGTGAAGGTACGTTGAAATTTTATCGAGAAATTACAAGGTGTTGCCTTTATCTTGGGTGAGACCCAACGTGTTATCAGCTGGCGATTCGCACCTAGACTACTTTGTCAGAATGTCAGAAACAGTTTTGAACGCGATAGCTCTGGTTTTTATACTTTGTAAATACCGTAAATCATTATCGTAAATGTCTCCAGTGATAGTTATGACGAGTATGCCAAGAAATAAGAGGGTTCCATCACAGCAAACCACTTGTTGAGTTCAACTAGGTAGACGTACAGTGCCGTAGCTTGGATCACCTGTTGAATATATGCTATCGCGTATTAGATACGATCGGTACAGCTGCATCTGCATGAAAATTTACTTCCAAATTAGGAATGTCACTATAGTTTGTAACGAAAAATGGTAGTTTCGTAATCATGAAGATATTTATTCAGCTGGAATGCCCATGTGAGGTAGCAAACAATTAGATATTTAAATGGTCTATAAATAGTTATGATGCCCCAACTCCTCATTTGCGTACTCCGTCTAAACCAAATACATGACCTGATGTTTCTCAGCGATCAGTTTATATGAATGAAACGGGGGATATTATTAAAATTCAACGTGGCTTTCACCGAGTACATTAAATTGGTGGCTCTGAGGCAAAGTCAACTAAAATTTGATCATATTATCATCATCTGCCGGGTTTGAAGCAAAATATATAAACGTATATAAATATGTATTTATCAGGCTGGGTTTTCTCGACCACTGAGTTAAATGTAAAAGCGTTAAAGTGTAAAAAGCGTTAAAGTGTAAATGTATAGTTAAATAAGCGTCCAAATACAGTTTTCCAAGCCCTGAAGATGAAATATAAATATTTCGAAACGTCGGCGTAGAATAGACTTTTCTTTGACCAACCCTCGAGAAACCCGAAACATTTTACCATATGTATTTAGTTAGAAACCAAGTGAACTTATTATATAAGTCTTTAATCACTGCATTGCCTCTATACTCACTGCCTTTTAGTATGTACCTACCTACATAGTGATGGTATACAAGTAGCAATGATATCGAGTAAGTTATAGCCTTAAAATGTCAACGAAAGTGAGATAAAGTGTTTCATAAAGTTCATGTTTGAAGTATAGCGTTTATTTATTTGGCATATATAGTTACAATTAAGCCTCAAGAGCCCACAGAGTTTGTAACATTTTAAAATTACTTTTAAAAAGAAAACCGCCGCGTTAGAATAGTTTGAAATTACAATTTAGATAAATATTTATGTATAACGTATGTAAAAAATAGGTAGGTAATAAAATCAAATTTTAAAAAATGAATAAAATCGGAACAAAAATAAATACAAAATGGTCCAATATTAATTTATAATTACACAATGGACATGAGTAATATTCAAGGAGCAAGGTGGCGCTCAACAAGGGAAAGGTGGGGAGCTCCCGGCATGGGGGAGGGAGTTCCAAAAGCAAGCTCCAGAAATTCTAAGAGAATTTCTCAAGGAAATAGTGTTGTGATGAATTATATTTAATGTAAAAAGCCTGAGTGAATTGCCAAAGGAAAACATGCCCTGTAAGTAGGCGGGAATAGGATGCTGAAAAAATCCCCATACCAGTAGCAGAAAAGCGGAAGGAAAAACGTCAATTACAAAAATAGTTTTTTTTTTTTTTTACCGATTAAAACTAACTAAAATAACGTTTCTTTATATCAGGGTTATAAGGAAATTTAACGGTCTTTCCAAATTCTTATTTTTGAGTTTACAGTGATTCTAAAGGGATTTATGGCCGTTTTAATGTCATAAGGTACAAAACACGAAAAAAATCATAAAAATTGAATAACATGAAAACTTTCATGTGGGTGCCAAGCCATGTGGGTATTCATGGCAATGAGTGTGCTGATGCCCTTGCGAGGAGAGTCATTGGTGATAACTCCATTGATATGCTGCCTATATGCATTGAGGATCAAATCTCCTGTATGCAACTTAAAGCCAATTCTATCTGATCTGCGTGGTCAACCGGGTTGCCATTGGCCATACCCGTCTTACTCACAGACACCTGCTTAGCGCAAGAGCTCGAGATGTTGTTTGCGGAAGGTGAGGGGGTGATCTTTCCATACGCCATTTCCTGGAGGACTGCCCATACCTTATGGACCTCCGAGTCCAGCATCGGCCCCCTCAGTGGGTTGACGTTTTATCTGGACCAGACAAGGTCCAGTCCCTGTTGTCGTACCAGAGAGCCGCTGAGCTACGAACTGAGATATCTGATCTGTGATTAATTTTTGTACAATCTAGTCATAGTTTTATTTCTCTTTGGCGATTATGTATAGTAACATATATTTAGTTATTAGCCTATTCTAGATCTAGTCTCAGTTGTACTATTTTATTTTTGAGGTTTTATTTCTATTTTTTATCCGCTCTAAGAGCTAAACAGTGGTCATCACCCCTTATTTTGTCCTCCTCCGATTAACCAGTGGAGTCCGTGATGGCACTCCGTTTGGTGGTGGAGGGTGACATGGCCCCCCCTTGGAATCGTGCCACTTGCAGTACCCCTTTGGACACCTTGTTCGATGCCGGTAATAACCCATATGGTTGAGGTGCGGCTTAAACCACTAAATAAAAAACATGAAAACAAAGCGTTTAAAAAGAAATCTCTTTGAGAGTAACTTTCGATCAAAAATTAGCTCTAAAATCGATTCCTTGAGTTTGTCCCATAATTACTGTACACACCCTGTATACCTACATGATGAGGAGTGATAGGCGTTTCAGGAAGTTTACGTTTACGCATCCTTCCATGATTGTTAGAAATACGGTGATAAGGGCCGATCCACACAACTCAGGAAAATGTCGTCAAACTCATTCGATTCATTGAACTGAATCTATCTTAACTCAATTAAAAAGCTACCATTCTATTCAGAAGTTTCTCGAATTCCCGATCTCTTAATATTTCAACCCTTCAGTTCTATCATTTAGGGTTCTTCGAAAGTACCTAATTCTGTTTATTCAGGTCCATTTAGGTCTCATATAATATAATATGTATTATATGTAATATATAACATATTATGCATTATATATGACATATTATTTACAATATATAAGATATTACGCATTATATATAACATATTATGTATACTATATAACATATTATTTGATATTTGACCAATTTTAATTTTAATAAACTTTGGTCCAGTAGTTTCGGAGAAAAGCTCTGTTTACAGACTGAGATATTTTTAAATAAGATTCTGGAATCTGTATATATATCATTAGAACCTATACTCCAACAAATTTTGAGGGGGCTGGACAACTTTTTCTTGGTTCATTATTGGAGGTTAAATTAGTGTTACCCACGTTTTCAATTTAAGTTTTTAAAATTCATTTTATACAAATGTTCAAATTAGTAAAATAGATTCTATTCAAAGAAATTCAACACTATATAATCCACTGTCTCCTACGATGAGTAGTTGTCTTTCTAAGATTTTTTCAGTTTTTTACCCTGGTGACGTCACATTGGGGGATTTGACGTCTTCAGTGCGGGAAACTTCGAAAAATCGTAGATAGATAAATACTCATCGTAGGAGAGAGGAATACCCAGCTATGATTCATCACCCACTCATTTTCCCAATAAATAAATAGAAAATCCATAAACTGTTGTCGAAGTATTTTTCTTTTTAACCACTACGCAATAAAATTTTAATCGATTCGGGACTGAAGAGATGAACAAATTTGAATGATCAGGAAAGAATATGTAGTGCTTATATTTGTAACAATTAAGTTTTTTTTTTTCTTCGAAAATCATATAATTTCTCATTTCATTGCTTGTTGCTCTTGACTGAGTATTTTATTAATTTTCTCATCGCTGACTCAATGTGTTGAAGTTTCATGAAAATATCACTCTTCAGTGAGCATTACCTTAGTTGGAAATAAAATTCCAATCTTACTGGATATAGGTTTTTTTTTCATCAAATTCGGTGTACTGATAGGTGGACAGCACGAACGCTCCCGTACCCTATGTACGAATCCTCCCGCTGAAAATCGCTGGCTTGCCTTTACCGTGGAGTTGTTTAACTCTTACTTTGTGGAGGTACAATCTCTTGAGTTTTAGATCAAATTAGAAAATTTTTACTCTTCAAAAAACATGACGCATCAGATCCTAGTAACTACAGGGGCATTTCCTTACTCAACACTATTCTTGAAATGTTCAACGCAATTCTGCTTAACAGGTTATCGGGCTTAGTTGAATCAAACCACCTTCTCCCAGAGAACCAAAACGAGTTTCGCAAAAGTCGAAGCTGTTTGGATAACATCTTTACATTGCAAAGTTTAATTGCCATCAACACACGATTACCCAAAAGAAAGGTATTTGTGGCTTTTATTGATTTTTGTAGGACCTTTGATAGCCTGGACCACAGTAAACTCTGGAGTAAGCTTTATAGTTTGAATATCAGTGCTAAATTTGTCAACATTCTAAAATCATTGTATAACAATTCGTCTTTTAAACGTTATGCCCCCTTCACTTTTGGCTGACACTTAATCGACAAAATCTGAATAAATTTCGATAGCGTCACTTCCCCAGCGTCATATTTTGCTACCATCCGCGCTATCCAATCTCTTTTTTCAAAGACCTTGTCCACCTGTAGTCCCCTGTTGTACTATTTATTTTCGTGTATACGTCCACTTCCATTGGAATGTATTTAGCGAATAACGGTTTAGTGTGAGAAAATCGCACATGTCACCTCTGGCGTTCGTGTACATTTGACAGGGCACCGAGGGGAGTATTCGTACATGGTGAGGCTCCGACGAAATCCCTTTCTCCTTCCCGGGGAGCGTTCGTACAGGCGCCCGTACTGATAATATCACGCTGGTAAAGGAATGACGTTGCACCGAAATTCCTTAAATCACAAAACAACACTTTTTTTTTAATGCCGCAAATTTATTACGGTCTATTATTTTTTGTATAGATCACTCGTCTACCTGGATCACTTTTCTTCCCCGATCAAGCGAACTTCACACAGCTGGTAAGGGTTATCTTTTTTTTGCAACATCCCCAAAAAAATGTCTTTTTACGTTGAATTTTCATCCAGAGATTAATTTTTTTCTGTGTAGAAAAACTCTTAAGCATAGATCACTGTTCTTTTTGGTCCGCTTCCTTGATTGGATTTATAATGTTAAAAGTGATTATGATAATGGAGGGGAAGGATTTATTAATATTACTAGCTGGCCCGGTGCGCTTCACTGCACTCAGTTTAAATAGAATTGAAATAAAAAGTCAAATCAATCTGTTATGTGGAATTTTAGTTTTCGTTAATTGATTTGTTAATAAATTGATCGATCGATCGCCTACCTTATTTAGTGGCATTTATTTCACCACAATTGGCACATAGATAGAAGAGAGATAATAGGGATCTTGAAAAATTTCTTTCAAAATCGAAATTCACCGGTGAAATAAGATTTCACGGGTCCCGAAAGGGACTCAGTACGGTGAAACTGCGAGAAGTCACTGACGTATTTCTCTGGAAATCAACGGTAAATTGTTGAATGGCTCTCAGCCGGACAAAACCCACTGTATCCCTCCGATCCCTTCTCGGTGGCGGCCACAACACACCGCATTTGCACAAAATGCATATCTCATGAACGGCAGGAATGATTTCCTACAAACTTCTTAAAAACCATCTACAATGCATCCAAACGTTATCAAGCAATTTCGTGCCAAACACTCCACTGGTTTTTAAGTAGTAAGTCCTCAAACAGATTTGGCAGACAGATATATTAATTGCTATGCAATTCTTAGGCCCACCCCCAACAATTTTTTATGTAACGTCCGTAACGAAATAACGTCTGAAACGCACGTTCATGTGCATCGTGGGTTCGAATCCCAGCCAGGCTTGAAAAATTTTTTATATCCATTTTTTAATGTAATTAATTATTTTATATCCATTAATTAATTAATTAATCGTCGCTAGCATTGATAATATGCAATTAATAAATTGCATAGCAAATTATCCTCGTTTTCTACGCAGTAGAAAAGAGAAAAGATCCGGGGGTCCAGGGGGGCGAATATATATATATATATATATATATATATATATATATATATATATATATTTTTATACAAGTTGATGGTTCTACTGAACTATATATGAATGATTAGTAATTTAGGAAAGAAATTTCACAGATAAAAGACGAAAGAATGGAAAATCTAATATTTCGATGAAAATCTTGGTCGCAGATATAGAATATAGTAGGAGAAATGATTGTTTTCTTGCGTCCTGATTGCTTGGGAAAAACTCGTATCCAAGGCTAAATCGTTTCAGCCTTGGATACGAGTTTTTCCCAAGCAATCAGGACGCAAGAAAACAATCATTTCTCCTACTATATTCTATATCTGCGACCAAGATTTTCATCGAAATATTAGATTTTCCATTCTTTCGTCTTTTATCTGTGAAATTTCTTTCCTAAATTACTAATCATTCATATATATATATATATATATATATATATATATATATATATATATATATATATATATATATATAATAAATCACAATCGTGTTTCTTTTTTTCTGAAGCAGTCCGGGCTTTCAATCAGCATGTAAAATTTCATTGAACATCTGAAGTAGGTAGAATTGAATTGAACTAGTTAGACCTATTCCTGCGTCTGAAAGTTTCTTTGTGATTCACAGTTGTGTTCCAAACTAATTCCTGACTGTGATTCAAAATATGTATAATGAATTTTTGGATAGATGTGTTTTTTCTTATAAATCAGATTATAATGGTAAACTCAAAGATCACCAATATCATAACAAGAAGAAAACTTGAAGATATTCAAATAATAAACCTATCTTATCAAGGAGAGAAGGAATAGTGGTCAATCGAGTAGCCACTGATCCTACTCCACAGTCCTACGTCTTACCCACGGACACCTGCTTAGTGCAGAAGCTCGAGATGTTGTGTGTGGGAGATGTGGGGGTTATCTGTGTACCCGCCACTTCGTGGAGGACTGCCCAGGCCTTATGGACTTTCGAGTCCAGCAACAGCTTCATTGTTGGGGCCAGACAAGAGAGATTTATGCAGTCATTCCAAGAACGAACCCGTCGAAACAGTAGTCCTCGAGATAAAGCAAGCACAATGAATGCTAAATGGATACCTATTTTTCGCATGGTTTTGTGACAACCACAATGACCGTAGGAGTAACGTATAACGTGACAAAGCTTGAGTTTTATTAAAATTAAACGGTTGAACCATTGAAGTCAAAGGTAGCCAGTCTTTTTAGTGTTTTGTTACTCTGTGCAGTAAAACTGACATTCCAAATATACCTAGGTTCTCCAAATCTGTTTTTTTTTTTTTTTTTTAAATGATACACAGTCTACGCAGCAACACACATAGTACTGTGACCCCAGATATACGTTCTGGTATCATCCATGCAGACGATTTCCATAGGTATTTCCAATGAATTTAGAAGTAGAGGAAGGTGCTCCCTACCAAAGTTGAACATTAAAACGATCCCTTCGTCTGTCAGTTGCTCTAAGCTTGTCACAGACTTAGGTCGCCCCCCAGAGGTGCAATGGGGCCTAAATCCGCGCTTCATAGAGAGAGGGGAGTGTGACAGTACCATAAAAGATACAACTCGTACTAATAGCGTATGGGCTATGTTCGGAGAAGATGCTTTTCCGAGTCCCGGATAAGCATCTATCCCCAATCACAGCAGCTCAATAATTCGAGAAGGGCGCGTTCGATCTGACGCTAGAGCGACTGATAGACGCCACCTCTCTTAGAATTGACGGGAACTGTCACAAGCTCACCAAACCTCTCACACCGAGTTGTGGAACCCTCCTCCCCACATATAACTAAAAAGCCTCATGTATCAAAAACTTACTCCATATCCTCTTCAATAATCACACCTTCATTGAAAAGACAAAGTAGATGAATTTGTTGTGATGATTATATGATGTACCTATGCGATGTGAAGATTATTTGATATACATATACGATATGATGATTTTTTATTTAATGGTTTAAACCACACCTCAACCATAAGGGCCATTAGCGGTGTGATGCAGTGGCGGTGTGATGTGATATGATGGGATATATATAATGTTATGATTATATTATAGATATTATTTATATGAATATGAATGAAAACTTAAAATCGAAAAAAGGAACACTGATAATTGAGATACTAACAAGAAGTAAATAAAGCCATGACAGTAATGTGTCAGGTTAGGTAGCTCAACGTGGTGTGAACTCGCTGTGAAGAAGTCGTCATACAAGAACGCGCATTATCCATTTGTTTACAGACCGTACTGTAGTAAGCCAACACTCGGTGGCTAATTTAATTTTTGTCAGGAGGGTGATTAGTTTTCAGCTTCGCTAGGCTCGGCTTTATTTATTTATTTTGTTATTATTTTTTTCGGATGGACTCTTCGGTTGGGGTAGCTGTAACGGATTTTGTAAGCATGTAGTGAGAAAATACGGACATTTCCGTCAGCCTGGGTCTGATTTCGGGTTTGGGTTCTAATATAAATACAACTTGAGAAACCACTATAATCAGCTGAGTGAGCTCTGTTGCTAATTTTGTTCTTATTCAACTTGAATTTCTAATTCAGAAATTTTCTGTTTGTTTTCACTTGGCAGAAATGGCAGAAGAAATATTGCGTTCTGTACTCATTCAGCAACCACGGGAAAGATAGGCTGGAAATATACGACAACGAAGATGAAGCAACGAAACTCTATGGAGCGAAAGTCATCATCCCCCTGGAGAACTGCGTCAAAATTTCACTAGATCCTCAAAAGAACCAACGGTTTGCCTTTTCGGTGAGTGTCAAGGTTTAATATGAATACTTTTTCATATTTGATATAATGATACTGGAATTCGTAGTTTTATTCTGGATATTGAGGAACGAAGTATGACGTGGATTCCAACATTTTAGATTCATTGCAATAGATTCATAGCAAAAACTACGATTTTGCCGTTGTATAACGAAATTTTTGCCTTTACCTACGGGAAGCGATTTCCGAGTTAAAAGGAGTGACAATAAACAACATCAAGATTAAGGCCATGACCGCACAAGTTGGACATCTCGGTAGAAGTGCTTGTGGTATCACCACCTGCACCCTGAGAGGTTCTGACCTCAACCGTTGGTCATATTATAGGGGCACTTCGTTTCATCCCTCTTTCCGTCCTCCTCCTTCAGCTTCCTTAATCCCAAGAACCAGCGTCGGGTAAACCTTGAGGTACTCCAGAATCTTTCAATTTAGTTTTTTCGTTTTTTATTTAATGGTGTGCCCCCATCATAATATTTGAGGGGAGATCTGAGCATGAGATGGGGAATAGTTTACAGGTACACAACCGCATTTAGTGCTTCCTCCCAAAACTCATTACTAACATTAGCATCAGCAATCACTGACCTAGCTTTTACAAGTAGATAATGCTGTACACACTCGGGACAGCCATTTTGCTGTGGAGTATACCTTTTGGGTGATTTTTTGGTGTAAGCCCCTTTGGAAATCCACTACCTGAAAGGATCGCTGAAGGCGAGGTCAAAAGGTTCAACTCAGTTACTCGAGATTGGGTACCTGGTAGCTTAGTAACTTTAAATATGCACTCTGGGAGAAGAACGGAAAACCAAGACAAGTAAGATTTCTTGAAAACGAAATAGGTACGTTACATGCATTAGGAAACAGTTCAACAATAATATTGTATCAATGAATAAACGTGAGTATACGTTACTATGTGTACGTATCTATACGTATATCTATACGCGAGTATACGTTACTACGTGAGTATCCTACATGAAAAAAGGGGTGAGAGGGGGGCACGTAATCACTTGAATGAACGGATACTGGGGATAATGCGAAAACGCATTGAAACAGCTTTTATGATTAGGAACTCTCAGTTTTACTATTAGTAGAACAAATGAATAATTGCAAGCTGTTGCTGCCTCTACAGGATCATCAACCATCATCAACAATAATCATCGTTATGAAAAATGGGACTATTTCAATTTCAGATAACTACGAAACATGCTACTCATCTGTTCTCTTGTATGACTTCCGAAGAAAGCCACGACTGGGTATGTGCTTGCCAAGGTGTTGCATTCCAAGATTCTTTTTCAAGTACGACGATCGAGGAAGACAACGAACTCTATTGTCCATCAGGAGATGGTATGTAGTTTTGTCGTAATGCATGTACTTACCTACCAGTTCAGCACACTTATATTTTAATATTTTGAGTTTTAAATCAAGTTTTAATTTGGAAATGTTATGTTGGGTCCAAGACGAAATGACTACCGAATTCGGTTCGTTGGACAGAGTGTAATCTACCTCTTGTACAGCCCCTGGAGCTACGAGTAGTTCTAGATAGTAAATATACTGCTATCCTCTAGTGGTGGGTGTGTACTTTCTCTCCAGTGCTCTCCCACTCGATTCCTAGAAAACATTGCAAAGGGGTTTTTCCATTTTTCTCTATCAATTTTGGGTACTACTCTAATATGCGCCTTACTGGCCCATGTACGCCTGATGCGGCCGCACGCACATTTTTTACTTGCACCTATGCGCTTGGATCCTGCTGTGTTTAATAATAAATTTGAGTAGTTTTTCAATGTTCATGTAGATAAGCTTGCTCCTTCAAGTGAACGATGAGCATAGCGTGTATTCGTTCGGATCTTGACCATGCTGCTCCGTGACTTATATTCAACTGTCGGGAAGGACAAAATCTCCCTGGTAGGATTTTCGGGAGGTTTAGGTCTTTCTTTAATAATAAATTTGAGTAGTTTATCAAAGTTCATGTAGATAAGCTTGCTCCTCCAAGTGAACGGTGAGCATAGCCTGTATTTGTTCGGATCTTGACCATGCTGCTCCGTGGCTTATATTCAACTGTCGGGAAAGACGAAATCTCCCTGGTAGGATTTTTGAGAGGTTTAGGTCTATTAGACGATGCCGAAGCTTAGCCATGCTATCGTTGTTGAGGAGACATGAAAGAAGGCAGAAAGAGAGATAGCGGAGGCGAGTACCATCCCATTTTGCGATGTATTACCAGAAGTTGTAGCACACCCAAGGCATCGAACGATCGTGGTTAGATGCAAATAATAATTTGTTAAAAAAGAAACGTGAGACGCGTAAGGAAATGCTACAGTCGCATCTGGATGAATACTGTTGGAGATACACCTGACCTCTTCCTCGCATTTCCACACAACGTAGGAGAAGTCTACTGGACTATCACGGGTGTGGTAATTTCGCTAGCCACAGTCGATTCAGTCTTAGTTTTACCATCTTCGCGACGACTCTCGCCCACCTCTGATCCTTTTGCCTCTTTTAGCGAGTTTTCGTATAAAATTAAGCTATTGTAATGGCTCCAAAAATTTTAAAATCAAAATTTCTTCGCTGAAATCTATTTTGAGACATTCTGAGACGAATCCTAGAGTTTAACGCTTTTTCATAGGTATATATGCAGGGTGTCCCCAAAAACGCCCCCTCCCCCCTGCTAAAATCGTAATAATGAGCCAAAAAAAATTTTTTTTTTTTTCAATCTTAATGTTTTTTGTAGGGATCACAAAAATGACAAAATTGCGCATGTGTGCAATTGACATCAACTTGTTATTTTAAATAGGAACCCCCATTTTTATTGCTGATTCTCCGTGAAATTTCACGTAAAAATGACCCATCACTCGATTTTTTAAGTGCGCGCAAACGGGCGCAATTCCGCTCCAAAAGTGCGCTATTCCATTCTAAAAGTGCAATAATTGTGAAATACTGAGTTTTGAAGATATTCAATTGCCACATGTGATACACAATTTTGGGGTGTTTTTTCGTGCTGAACCTCGTTGTGGTGTTAATTTAATGATATTTGCAACACCAACTTGGGAGAACACCGAAACATTGACCAGAAATACACTTTTCTTATACATTTCCACAAAGTACAAAGTGAACTAAAATATAGGCTTTTCGGTGTTCCCCAAGTTGTTCTGTATGTGTGTGATTCCAGATGATAACTCTCCTTAGGATTTAGATAAAAATCAAGCTTTCCAAATGAAAGGATGAGTTCGTTGACCAGAACTTTTTGAGCACAACAAATTGGTCAAATTTCAAAAAACGTGCTAAAAAAGAATCACTAAAATCGGCCAAAAAATAGGTAAATTTGTCATGTTTGCAGAATTTTAGTCAGAACAAAATAATCGACAATTATTAACTAAACTAGGACATTAAAAGATGTTTGCACAAAATTATGCTGACAATTTTACTTAAATTTCATTGATATTTGCTGATAAATTTATTAAAACTGCAACAAATCTAAAAATACAAAATCTTTTTTGAATTGCTGAAGTTGAGTATGAGTTATTTGTCATAAAATTGGTTTTTAACAATTTAGTTATATGAAATCGCTCAAATTTCAATACGCTTTTACATATTGTGATAAATATAATACGATATGTAATTTAGGAAAATTCGCTCATACGAACATGCTGCATGACTGGAACTTTTTTTAATGTGGGGAAGATTATCCTTAAAATTTTCAGGACCCTCATTTAGTGGAAATCAGGAACCCTACTTCATGCTCTACCGTCATATTCCGACGACCTCATGGAAAATCGCTTTGCATTCCCCGTCCCTTCCTTCGTCAAACACCGTCCTTTGGAATAAATTCGTTTTGATACGATAGTACATAGGTATTGTTTATGTTTATTTGAATTCCCTAGCCCGAAATAAGATCATCGCGAAAATATTTGTGGAAGGTATTGATAAGTGATCATCCCTAACATTGTATTGTCTTGAAAACAGAATTGCGGAAACACTTAAGATCTTATCTCCGTTCTGAAGGTGTCGAGCGTCGGTAGTCAGGTTGCCCTCTCAGTTGACATATTTCGATCGCGAAAAACACGCTAGCATTGACGTCAATTTTATTAATACCTCACCGTTCCGGGCTTGTTGCTGCAACGTATCCGTTGTTTTTAATTTGCGCAAAATTCCAGCCGCTTCCCTTCGTATTGAGTCCAATGAAACTATTCTAGCAAAAGCGTTGAAATAAATTGATTCAATTGATATGATTGAGAAGCTTCTTAAGGCCGTTTTATCCATGAAAGTCTGTCGTAATTTGTTCTCTAAATGGAATGGTAACGGTAAGATTCAATTTATAAATCTAACATCTTTCACTCTTAGCTTTTATTGTTACAATAGCTTGTTGTTACGATTGTTGTTATTGTTGCCTATGAGTTAGTACCTAACAATATTACTGTTCCGCCTCACTAACAATAATTTATTTGAACCAACTAGACCAAACAAATGTAACCAGATAAACCTACTACTCGGTGATAAGGAAACGCAGTAGGTACGTTGTAAGTTGTGTAATATTTGCACCCCAATTATTGTAGATAATGGACCGCTAATTCAACTATTCATAACATTGAAAAGCTTCTGCCAGTTTTGTCTTACAAGGAGAGTGCGCGGTAAGTCCGTCGCCTATATCAATGAAATAATGACTGAAGTTTCTACATAAAAAATTAGTGGACATGAATTTGCCATTCGACAGATTGGGCCCAAAGTTTCGAGAAAAATCAAAAAAGTGCCAGTCATGCACCATGATCGTATGAGCGAATTTTCTTAAATTACCTATCGTAATGTGGGTATAATATGTTATATTGAAATTCGAGCGATTTCACTGGAAAGAAATTGTTTAAAACCAATTCTACGACAAAAAACTCATACTAAGTAAATAAAATTTAAAAATCAGAACTTCCTCTTAGCGATTCTGCTTTATCATAGTCAAAATGAATTGAAATGTGTTTTAATTATAAGTCTTATTCTTACATCTAGTCTTTACAAAAAAGTTCCAGTCATGCAGCATGATCGAATGAGCGAATTTTCGTAAATTATCGTATTGTATAAGTAATGTTAAATTGTTTTGAAATTTGAGCTTTGTGAGTGTAAGGAAATTTTCAACTAGGTATCCATTTTACGGAGAAACAGTTGAGCGTAAAACATTAAAGAGAGCGACCGAGAGAATCGGAGGATGGAATATTTCACAGAGTAAACTCATCAGTTGTGATTACTTTTTTTAAAACAAGCACCTACTACCTACGTTTTAAACAGCATGGTTCTAGGATTGGTTGTACAGGGATACTTCCATAAGAGTAGTTCAATCTGAATTTGGACAATGTTTCATGCAAATATTACCGATTTTTACAACTAGCGAACGGCATTATTTCGATTTTTGACTGATTTTTCAACTTTGAAAACTTGATACATATTCTTATAGGAAATTTTACGCTGATTCCGAATATACCACATGTTAGTCTGCTGAAAAAATTATTTCGCACAACAAATTGCAAAAAACAGGCTATTTTGAAATTTTTGACTACATTTTTGAAAATTTCAACCCGAAGATGTAATCCGATCATGCTGGCCAACGAACTTGAACTTTCGTTTTGTGTCCTTAACATTTTAAAATTTGTTTGAAGTTTCTAGCACAATTCTACGGACAGTTATCGTCTGGAATGACACATACATACATACATAACAAAAATGCGTTAAACTTCAGAATGTGATTCAGAATAGCCTGAAACGGATTTCTGCATGAAATTTTTTCAAAAATTCACATTCTACAAAGTTTGAGGCGAGAGCAATAGCTTAATTTTCTTCAAAAATTCGCTAAAAGAATAAGGGATTTCCTTAGGTACTACATTTATTTTCATCTATTCAAACGCATGTAAGAAATGAAATTTCAGACAGTTGAAGAATTTGATAGAGTTTTGTTATAGCTAGAGCGCTTTAATAACTCCCGTGGTCACGTCACCACATGGAATAAACCATTCTAATCCCGATATCGGTGATGCTCATTAGCCTCCCAGTTTCCCCACGTTCTTTCAATATTAATTTCAAATATCATTTTATTATGCAAAAGTACGCAACTTTGGTGATTAGATGATGGACCTGTATTGAAATGGAGGAGATGTAGATGCCTCAGGTCGAGCAATAGTAAAACATATTGCTAAACATGGCTATCAATGTTGCAAAACGATAAATAAAAATATTCTGCAATACAATATACCTAGCTACTGCACTGTATATTGTTTATTATGTTGAAATTCATATACAACTCTGTGTTTGGAGGAGTTTTCATCGTATAATAAAGTTTCAGCGAATCGCTATCAGATTCGTTTCTACCTGTGGTTTAGTCATAACGGCAAAACTTAGTTTTTTAAAATAAATATATATGTGTATATATTCGCCCCCCTGGACCCCCCGGATCTTTTCTCTTTTATACTGCGTAGAAAACGAGGATAATTTGCTATGCAATTCTTAGCCTGAAAACGCTCAAAAAATAAAGTCGTTTTTTCTCTTTTGTACATTTTTATTCGTTCATTTTACATTAAAAAATGGATATAAAAAAATGTTCAATCCTGGCTGGAATTCGAACCCACGATGCGAAAAAAATGGATATAAAAAAATTTGGATATATAAAAAATGTTCAGGCCTGGCTGGGATTTGAACCCACGAACTCACGCTTCTCGTCACGGACGTTACAAAAAAAATTGTTGGGGGTCGGCCTAAGAATTGCATAGCAATTAATATATTAATTATAATATTAATTGCTATGCAATTCTTAGGCCGACCCCCGACAATTTTTTTTGTAACGTCCGTGACGCGAAGCGCGAGTTTGTGGGTTCGAATCCCAGCCAGGCTTGAACATTTTTTAATGTAAAATGAACGAATAAAAATGTACAAAAGAGAAAAAAACGACTTTATTTTTTGAGCGTTTTCAGGCTAAGAATTGCATAGCAAATTATCCTCGTTTTCTACGCAGTAAAAAAGAGAAAAGATCCAGGGGGTCCAGGGGGGCGAAGCCCCCGGGCGAGGCGCAAAGCGTCGAGTTATATATATATATGGTAATGACCCTTTCCTTATGAGTGCTAAAAGAATATTGAAGTTTCGCCCACATCAGAAGGACCAAGCCTGAAGATGGATACCAATGAAAGTTATCCGCCTAGAGAATTGATTATAATTTGGTCTTCGTTAATCCTGATTGCTTGGAAAGTTTCTTTGATGTTTATAGGTACTTCTCTTGCAAAATGTTGAATATTGCTCAGCAACTCACTGGTTACGTGTCTTCCGTTGCTAGGTAGAGATCTTATAGTTTCTAACTCGTGATGCTAAGAGGAATTTTAAGATGACCCATTCAAACACAGCACTGCAGCCTGCTTGTGTAGGCACAGCACTGATTCATTAATTATATTTATTTTTGCAGGAATTTTTACTGTTGTTCTGGTGAGCACTGAAGCATCGGACAGATGTGGCCTCGCTCCTGGAGATTACGTCCTGGTCGTAGCACCAGAAGAACTTCAGCTCCGGATTCCTGGTGCTCACAATCTTCTGTACACGTGGCCCTTCAGGTTCGTTGCTTTCTATGATCTGACGAGACTAGAAGCTATTTTGAATGTAATGTTTAGACCAGGGGTGCTCAAACTTGAACTGCTGGCGATCTACCTCAATATTTTTAGACTACTTACGATCGACTCTGAGAGGCTGCAAGTATGTGTGATGCAGGGTTGTCGTACATAACGATACACCCTACCTACCTAGGTAGGGTGTACCGTAGCATATATAGATATTAGCTTTCCGCACAATTTACATTATTTTAGTGAAGGTTTACTTAAGTTCTTCTCTACAATATCAATGAAAAAACTCCTAGTTATTCAAAATTGCGAGTTTATTCGTTGTTGCAAAACAAAAAGTTACATGTGGTGTTAAACTCAACTAAGGAGTGACTTTGGATGTTGAAGCGTGGCACTGCATGTCCTCAGCATACTTTTCATAAGATGGTGCGTAACCACTGAGTGCCAATCGCAAGCATGATGACATATGATCGTCAGTTAGTCGATTGCGATATTTTGACTTAATTATCTTCATTTCAGAAAATGCAGACTCGCACAAGTAAGTTGACCCAAACATTGCCGTCAGTTGAAGGGCGATTTGCCTTAGATTCGGATATTTATCTTCAGATATGAAACACCAGAAATTTGTATCAGATGCTGTAGCTTTGAGATGTATATCTGATATAATCTGCACCAACTCATTTTCAACAGAACATGAGTTCATATTAAACTGACTTGCTACTTCAGTAGCTAATTCCTCAATGTTTTCACATGAAAAAGGATAACTCATAAATGATGCTATATTTGCCAATTTACTGCAATCATAAAAACGCATTTCGAATTGTCCCAAAATATTTGATAATTCAGCCTCATACGTATCATAATTCAACTGAGGAATCCTTGCTTTCAAAGACGGAAAATGTTTCAGATCCTCTCTTTTCAGTTGATCTATCATAAATTGCAATTTACTTTTGATTGCGTTTACTGCTCTAATCAACTCAATAATAGTTTTTCCTTTACCTTGAAGCTCCAAGTTAATGGTGTTTAAGTGCATTGTGATGTCAGTCAAAAATGCCAAATCAGTCAGCCATTTTTCGTTTTTCAACATCTCAGTGTCATCACCTCTTTCGTCTAGAAAAGCTGTTATTTCGGGCAATAAAGAGCCGTCGTTGCTAGCTATGTGCACGGATGGAATTCACAATTTTTGCAAGCAGTTTTATTACGTGATAAATTTTTGTAGTTTAGTTACCTACTTATTAAAAAATTTTTTCTTCTCGAGATCTACTCAAAAAGCACTCGCGATCGACCGTTTGAGCACCCCTGGTTTAGACCATTCACGTTTAAATCCTTGAATAGATAACTCGTGGGATTCATATACAAAGGCTGAGTGTGCGTGTACACTCCACTCACTGGTACGAATTCATAGTTGAGTGGTTTGGTTCACTTAGTGGTTAAGATTACGTGAGTTTGATAGTGCACTCAGGGGACTCTCATTGCTTTTTCAACTTGAGTTGGCAGCTCTGACAACTTGTAGAGGAAGTTTCCCTGGGTTGAGGGGGGAAATTCCCTCTCGCATTCCGCACTGGTCAATAACAGTTCTGAAAGGTTACTTTTTTCTATTTGTTTTTGCTTTTTGTGCTTTTATCCTTGTTCCCTGGGGAGACAGGACATAGACCTTATCAGGCAAAGACGAAAGCCTTGGGTCCTCCCAATGAGATAGAGCTTCCATATTTCAATGGAATTGAATCCTTGTTTATTGCTGTTGAAATGTTGGGAATTTGTGTATAGAGTTATGACGGTGTGTCAGAAAAATAGTGAGAAAATGAGAAGGCAAAGATTCGCCAGTTAATTTTGAAAAACAGAGATACCTAGTTGAAAATAAGAAGAGTAACAAGTATAATGGGATTTTTGGATAAAAAGAAGGCGTGGGGTTTTAGGAGAGTCAAGCAATTACATTTTCGCGTTGACGCCGCTATTCTGATGAATGGAAAGTAGGTACCTGCCACCAATTAATTCCACAACCCAAGATGAATCGGAAAACATGCTCTACAAACTTGGTATGATCGCATAACATCAAGGAGCGACCAGCCCTTTCAGCTGTGGTACTTATAAATTCTCTCATAAATAAGTGCTCTCTTATTTTTGGCACCTTCATGTTAGTTTTCCAAAACTTTCTTTCTGGAATTGGAAAGTCAAAGCAAAATATTGTTGATTGTATAACATTCGAATGGAATCTATTGGTCACATGCACCTATCGATTTGATACGTATTCTCATGTGCCGCTGATTTCCAATATGATTAGTATGTTCTTCACCCATTTTGACCATTGCCAACCAACTCATTCATTCAAATCTTCAAAATCCAACGATTAATTTAAAAAACACTCCGAACAAAATAAACGAAGTCTCTACTATATTACCAGTAACTACTTACGGGAATAATATTAAAATTTATCAGTTGATGCACTTGAGTGACCTCCTGCCATCACTCGGGTATTGCAACGTTTAGCTGGGGGGGACTAACCATTTTTTGTTTATGAACCTAGTTGAGTGTGCATTTGGAATGTCTACTCAGTGCGCCCTCAGGGTTGTTCTCAAGTCACGTATGAATTCCACCCAAAGTGCTGAAATGGTGAATGCTAATCAAATTATACCTTTTTGCCTAGTTATATCATCCTTTTTTAGTTATCTTGCAGAGGTTGACGAAAAGTTCATTAGAAATGTAATCACAAAAATACAGAAAAATGAAAAATTATGGAAACAAAATACTTAGGTACCTATGTACTGACCAGAACATTTGCAAGGCTAACTAAATAATGTTTTAGGTTATGTTAAGCATTGGAACTGAGTTTTTGGTGACTAGCCAACTATTTTCATGTAGGTACAACTAAATAATTGGAATTCTTCACAATTCATCTAAGTGAAATTATTATTTCATGTGTAGCTCTCATACATGATAACTACTTTCAAACTTTTAAAAGACTGAATCCAGCCATTTTCTCGTAAATCACTGAAAGTCTGGCCTTTGAATTTGGTGAAATTATCTCTGAAAATTTGGTATTATGTAGGTTTCATTTTCATCTAATGCCTTATTCAACACTTACTATATTTTCACAATTAAGTAAATTATTTTTATTTGATTCCAGATTCATCAGAAGGTATGGCCATAAAAAGGGGAGATTCAATTTCGAAGCCGGTCGCAAATGCGCCAGTGGCGAAGGGACTTTTGACTTTGAGCACAACTGCGCTCAAGACATTTTCAAATGCATCACCACGAAAATGGAGTCCATGAAGCAAAGGCTCGGCGGATGCTCTGACAAACCTGGTACCCTCAGGACAGGTATGTCTGGAAGCATGGATTTCCTCTCGTCCCCTCGGAGCCCTGAAATCGGGTTGCCTGTACAGATGGACGTCGATGAAGAGTTGGCTGCTGCAATGACTATGTCCGCCAGGTATGAACAAAACAACATTTGCTAAAAACTGTAGCATTTTATATCATTTGTGATGGATATAGATAGTTCTCCCTTCCCTGCTGCCTCCCGAGGCTATACCTGTAGCCAAAAGGCTTTCTGGTTATTCTTTTCTAATTGCCTCAACCCTTGGAAGCAGTAAATTCCCCATTCCATCACCTTAATCACAAATTATGTTAAATTAAGGGTATTTCCGTTGGGTATGATGTTTTTAAAAACTCCACAACTTTGGAGGGTCAGGAACGTCTCGTTTTGTTTAGATGGACCTAGCATTGTTACCATCATGGCTCCATGGGGTCCAGAATGCGCTTATGCTGAAGGATACAAGCGATTTCCTCATTAGTTCTTTTTCTCCATTCTCCTCGCACACATTTGGCGTCATAAATTTACCTTATGACCTTCCTCTCAAACACTGAGCTTTTCCTGATCACCATTTTTGAGGATCCATGTTGCACCATAACAGACCACAAGCCTAAAGAGAACTTGTAGAGCAACATTTTGGTAGCTTTCTAGAGAATGTGAGAGGAGAACTGGTTCATGTTGGCGTAATTAGTTCTCCTTATCCTCAGCTCTATCTTGATCCACTGGTTTCAATCTCTTCAACGATGACTACCATCAACGTTGAAGTGAATAGATCTATTCCATGGAAACAGTCCAGCCTTGAGAAAAACGGATGGATCACAATGAACAGTTCAGATATAGAGAAGAGTAAGGAATCCCACAAGGTGGAGCATGTTTGTACAGAGACCATTGTGTTCCTCTTAGATCTTGAGGAAAAACCTACATATTTTCATGTGTTTGAACCATTCGTTGCGATTCACCCATTTTTGAGAAAATGTTTAATCGTATAAGCACGATGTTCTGGACACCACTGATGGTAACTGAATACCAAGAATTTGTTCAGACAGAAGGGTCAAGCGAAATGTTACTGCCCCCCCCCCCCCCTCCCCCCCAACAGGTATCTTATCATTTTAGGGGATCATGTTGTTGACAATGACTTGTTATGACTGGGAATGTGGTAAATGAATGATAAATGGTACCAGCTGGTAGGTTTTGAATTCAACATTGGATTGTTGTATTGCAGATCTCGAAGTCCATTGGTTTCAATCTCTTCAACGATGACTACCATCAAGGTGAATACGGTTGTGCAGACTCTTGCACCTATGAAACCTCCAAGGAAGAACCCTCCTGCCCCTGTTCCTCGTTATGATCACGTGGAAGTGCGCTCTGACGCGTGGCGCACCCTAGGATCTGACGCCACCCCTCACACAGAGCGGGTTCAGATCTCCCACCAGGACCGCTCGTACCCACCTAACGCCGTCTTCCTCAGGCCTCCAGCTCCCTTCAAAGACTTTACCCATTCGGACTACGATAAACTTGACCACTTCGGCTCGACTCCTAAACTCGACGAGGACCCCTCATACTCAACTATTTGCCGTCAAGACACTTCAGGGTATGGAGTCATCCGCAAAGTCCAATCGCCCAAGCATGAAATGTACAACGATTTTCAATATGCTATGGTCGTCAAAACGCCACATCAAGCTTCGCACAAAGTGTGAGCCAAATCTCGTCTTTCATTACGTATATATAAAGTTAATATTTTGTTATGCATATTATTTTGGCTGAGGGCTTCTTATTTTCATTAGTGTAGGTTTTTTTTACTAAGGGTAGTCAATTTTTAATTAACGACTACGCTTACACTGTGTCTCAACACAGTAGTAATTTATGGATCACAAAGGCGTTTGAATAATCTATTAGGAATCCTATCGTTTCTCCTTTCAAACCATACAACTACTTGCGATTAGCATTATATATAAAAGATCATGGATCTCATGTAAAATTACAACATCACTTCGATGTTTTCTCTACTAGTCCTCTAGAATTTTTGTGCACCACTGTTGTTCACACCTACATATCCACTATACAAAGTTGATCCTCTCTATACACACAAATCATAGATAATCCGTATTTGACAGTTGTTCAATATTACTTAAGTCAAATCGATTCGTTATGTCCCATAAGTTGCACGAACTATTGTAGCAGACTACCTTAGATTTATTTATTTTTAGCAACAAAATATATTAGCAACAACTATCTTAGATTGGTTGAAGTCACCATATATTCATCAGCCTTACCCTTCACTTCAATTTCCCTGCTAGTTGAAAGTTTTGTTAGGAGAAAAGACTGGATATCCGATGGATTTCGCTCGTCACTGTTTTTGACTGAATCCTACGAGTAAAAGTTTTAAACGAGTAATTAGTCACCTTTTTTTGCTCACTGCCTACGTCAATTCGTTTTACTTTTCATCTTGTGAAGATATTTTAATACAAAGGAAATCCTAATTTTCAAGTGCCAAAAGTCAAGAAAATATTTTTACAAACGCTTATCTTGGAAGGAATTGTTTCTTCTTCTCTTTTTCAATTAAAAAAAAGAATACAATTTAGAGTAGGTGTAGAGATACGATCCATTTCATTGCCATTATGTTATTTGCACAATACTTACACTCACATTGTGATACCTTCGCGTACCTATTTCATGAATGAAATTGTTCTACATGTATCAGTTTAAAATCTTCAGTTTTAGTTAGTTTGGTACCTCCAAATCTCAAACATTTTTCTTTCGAATGCAGTTTTCCAATCTCTTAGTTTATTATTTTTTGATTTTTATATTACTGTTCGACTTAGTATCTTCATGCTAATAATGAAGGGCAGCATTCCCTCAAATATAGCTTCTTAATATGAACAGGCACACATTCTGTGTTATATCATGTTACTTTATGTAGGTGTATTAATTTGACGCAAAATTTTTGGAATTATGTTATTTTGATCTCAAACTACATGATAGGAGACGATGACTTTGTTCCCTTTTTTTATGAATGTATCTTGAAATGAGCACGAGTGTACCTATTTGCACTAAGCTTACTAATCTGTCCATTGTGTCACGCTCTTTTTCGTATACTGAATGAAATTACTAATGCTATCTTTCGTTACTCTTTCAAAAATGTATTATTTCACAACTTTTTGAACTTCAACAGTGATATGAATTAGAATAATACCTCCATACATTGTCCTCATTAATGATTCGTAGGTACCTAATAGTGTGTCATTAGGTTGTAACTTGTTTGTATAAATTGTCACTTTAATTCTGGTTTCAATAACTCGCTGTGCAATTCTCATTGATGTGATATACATATACTTAGGTACTTTTTACAAAGATATTTTTCTCATTGCTGATTGTCGTTTTTAATTACAGATTCAGGTTTTGGTTGAAAGGAATATGTGAATTCTCATTTCGTTTCCTTGAAGACAGTTTGATTCTTGTCATTATGTAGCTAGGCATTCAGACATTCCTACTCCTATGTACCTCCACATATGGTTCTTTCATTTGCGAAGCGTGTTGTACAAGTTGATGGAAAGTAGCTCTAGTTGAAGGGTTTCTCTTGAGAAAGGGTCTCTCTCGGGCTTCCTCTATATGCTCTTGTATTTTTCAATAAGAACAATCATTCCAATGTATAGCAAATACACAAGCCTGTTAAATGGGTACTCTTACTGTTTCCCACTTAGACTAACACCCAGTGGGCAATTTTCATGATCTCAGATTTCAATTTTTCTTTAAAATAGTAATGAATCGAGAATATAAGTCTTCCCCGATTGTTGAGATGCATTTAAAAATCAGGATGTTAAAACAATAGCAGAAAAAATAGTAAGCAAACTAGTTGTGACTACCATGTGGGCAGCACAAACAGACAATGGCCAACCTAAGCCCAAGATATTGGCAGTATAACATGGAAAGCTGTAGTAGGCAGAGGCAATCTGTGATCCCAACGTGGTATTGGCCCCTTTCTGAACTATTGCAGTGAAACGTCACTGGGAAAGTGCAATCCAAGAACGTCCAAGTTTTTCAATTTTATTCAATTCTTCTTCTGGCTTTATTTTCACCAAGGAAGAACATATATTCCATCTAATCAGTTTTTGCGCGATTTTAAGAGAAATTAATCGAGAAATCATAACCAATTTGCCAATTTTGATGTAGCAATGGGTTCCTCCTCCGTTGATGATTCAGACACTTGCATCTCGTCCATACCATTTTTTCTCAATGTCGAAACAGTTTTCAAGATCTGTGTATCTATGTTATGTTTTGAATAATAATTTGTACAAAATTACTTGTAATAAAAGCAATAGTTTTATCATAAATGTTGTTAAATGCAGAATTAGTCCACAATGGGGAACGTTTATGTGTCAGAATTTCACAATTTTGACCTCAGATTCGGATTCAGCGCACTTGAAAACCCCCTAGTAGCAATTTTCAGCTCAAAAGACCGTTTAGTTTGGCCAATAAACGGGTAGGAATATCGCGTGCGTGACATAGTAGTGCCATGGAGCTGAGGGTTACTCCCAGGCAGGCAGGGCCGTGACGTCATCGTGCAAATGAATTCGAAGATCCTTATTACTGGTTAGATACCCATCCTATAGCACCTTTTTGGAAAGCTCCCACTAAGATCTCGCTATTGAGCAAATAAAAAATAACCATGAAAATTTCCCATTGGTCAACACCATTTCAGACAGTTGGGTTTGACAGTCTCTTAATTGTCAGTTAGTAGCTGAATTGAGTACACTAACAACCACAATCCGAGTCTTGTGCAAGGAGGGAAGTGCAATCTAGATTATGATTATCCATGTACCTACATGAAGCTTGCTTCATCATTTGAAAATGTTAATTCATGGATGCGTGCGGAGGGGACATGACTTTGTGGCTGCCACTTCAACCCAAATGACCATGTTAGGCAGGACAGGATGGGTAACACTGCGGATAGGATGCAGGTCCTATGGCTGGACATTCCTCGATTCCCTTACCCCAAGAGAAGCAGGTGAAAGAAAGTTGGCGAGCAGATGTGGAAGTGGAATTTGAACATGGGGAATAAACATAGGAAGGTGAAAGGAGAGAGTCCTGCGCCTGAAAGCAGCGCTTTTCGCTTTGGCAGTGGTCGTGCTGTGTCCAGTCCTGTGTCTGGCCTACGCCGTCAATGTCGCATCCTGCCTTGCCTGCGCGTCTCCATTAAATAACGCAGAAGCAAAAAAGACGACCCGCTTGACATTGTTCTCAAACGAAAATAAATCACGCATTCCTTCCAACCAGAGCCTTTACCATACAATTATTGATATCAAATAACTCTGTAAGTTCCAGATGAACAGCGAATTGGCAGTGTTCTATCTCAAATAACCCTCCTCCCCTTTTTTTCTAGATGTATTTTATCGTAAAATAATTTGTATATCTAGTAAAATGTTTTTACACTTTGGATTGTGCAAATTCCAATTAAAACTTCTGAAAAGAACCTTCAGTTTTGCTTCTCCTCTCGTCCAAGAAACTTTTTCTTTCCACTCTCAGACTAGCTTCAGGAGAAAATGTGTCATTGCGACTTGCAAACAAACTTCCAGTTGTACAACATGACTATAATTGATGAATAATTGAACTTCCCAAGTGAAGTTCATTCATAATTATGTCAGGGGCACTAGAGGGTGGTTTAACAATGTAGTGGCCCCCAGCCACGGTGTTGGACAGAGCCACTTTAAAGAGACAATTCAAAAATTAGCGGGGACAGGCGCTTTGCAGGAGGTCGTGCCGACCAACATTCAGTCCGGTCATGCTGGCTTCATGTCTGCAGCCCAAAATCTTCATTAGTTGAAAGAGTCCCCAGGCAGTCTATGATACTGGGTCGGGGCATGGGTGGGTGTAAACCACCCTCTCGTGCCCCTGACATAATTATGAATGAACTTCACTAAGGAAGTTCGTTTATTCATCAATTATATCTAGGGGCACTAGAGGATGACTTAACAATGTAGTTATTTAACGAGCCACAGCAATAGACTGCCGGGTCCAGACCTGGACAGCTAGACCCCCTTTACACGATGGAGAGCAAATTAACAAAGTTTCAGTCTCAGCGCCTCTCCTATGCTCCTCTCTCTCGGGGCAGAATAGGGAGGCTGCAGGCTCTGGACCATTCGTTGATCCCCATCACCTGCATCTCACTGTCTTATAGCACCCCCTCTCACACTCCCCTTGTACTGAGGGATGTGTAAAACTGATATGGGGTCGGTGGTGAGCTAACACGCATGCCCGCTGATGCGTCACCACGAGTGGGAAAGTTCCTGGAAGCAGAACAATGTGCTGTTAATTACCTGATTTAAAATATCATGTATTGATATATCAATCTAAGTAACTGTAGGTAAGAGTCTATAACTGTAAGAGTGCGAGTCGCGAATGCAGCTACCAGGACAGAAAACTGCTAATATTCTTAACCATTAATCATGGATGTAAGTGTGTGAGCCTCTGATGTAGCTACAAGCACAAGAAAGTACATGATTCGTACATATTCCGGTAATCATGAGGAATAATATATATCAATTCAACTCAGAAACACTAGGATAAAAGCAGTACAATGTAATATGAATACACTACTGTAGCGCTTCAGTGGTCTAACACGCATGCTGAGGTGAATGAAAGGGCCGACTGGGTAGTGGCACGCGTGGGAGAGTCCGAATAAGTAGTAGAGAAAGGATCAAATTACAGAGGAACTCATTGTGGTGAAAACCACCCCCTCTTTTCAACAGCCCTTTTCAGGGCTACCAAAAAGAGGTAGACACAACACAAAAATATTTATAAGACGTCGAGTTACAACTCCGTCAAACAAAATATTTCACCAGAGAGAAAATACGAATTTCTCTCTCAAAAGTGAAATATTAACTAATAACATACAAGGCGACCTCCCTAGACACTTACTGGGCGAGAGAGATGCGACAAGTATCTCGAACCAAGTCGCCTTGAACGAGAAAACTCAAACAGAAAATCAAACGTCCTCTAAAACTAGCAAGGACAATTCAAACAAGCCTACTCGCCAATCAGAAACACTGATTACACGAGAGACAATAGGCGAACCAACCAAGAGGCGGCAAGCAACCACCTCTGGTCCAGCAGCCACCCCGGGGACCCCGTCTGAACAACGGACGCAGAGAAAACACCCGAGGTCCCCGTCTAAACTCAAGGTCGTCGGCTCCGCGACGGACGCTCGTAAGCCACCCCCGGGGACCCCGTCGCAGCGACGGACGTGGAGAAACCACCCCGGAGGACCAGCTCAGCTATCATACTCGCAGATACTGAGAAAACAATGTGCGAGCCAATGAGATTACACAGTTGAATTAACGAAATTAAGCGGACCAATCAGGAGGCGGCCACCTCCCTATAATTACCCCGCTCGGAGCCCTCCGAATTCATTCTACTCTCCGCTCTCGACGACTACACCTCGAAGTACGAAGATTTCTACACGCTCTACGCTGACGAACCTTCTGCTCCCGAGTTCATCTCAAGAACCGCTTCCTACTGCTTTCTACAAGGCCTACCTTCTCTCCACACAGATCTCGCATTGGCATCTACGAGTCCAGTGATTATTCATCCTGCTCATTGCCCAACGTAGTTCTTCTGTCAGGACGCCACCCGGTACATCTATTGATATTCTCATTAGATCGTACGCCCGCTGGGACGTTCCTAGTCGTGTCGCCCGGGTTTCGTAGCACTAGGCTCGTCACCGACCGCTGTGGGCACGCCGGTAAATTACTCAGCTCATACGCTCTAATTTACCGTCCAAGGAAGTCTTTTTCAAGACTACAAGGTAGGACCCTGACATCCGAGCAAAGGAAAGAAGCTCTGTCAAGCGAGTCCACCTTCTAAACCCTCTATTTCTATACATAGAGGTATCGAAAACGAGTTAATAAACTCGGATATTTCGATGGAGCGTCGGCCGTCCTATTTCCTCATGCAAGGGGAGGCGGAACTCGGCGCGGCCGGGCCTCTTAGCCCACGCAGCGCTACCTACCCGCTGCTCGGCCAGTCCGCTGTTCCTAGCGACGGCTCAAGGCTCGATCCTCGCGACGAGATCGCCTTCTCACCTAACGTATTCACGAAGGAAACGTTAGATCAAGCCTCACCTACACAAAAGTTCGAGGATACCTTTCAGACCCGCTCTGAAGTCAATCATTATGATTCGACAAAGATTTCCGAATATCCACGATATTCGACACAAGGCTACCCGGCCGATCCGAGTGTCAAATACACTCCAAATGTACAAAAAACAAAGGATACTTTTCAGTACCTCAACCAAGCTCAACATATTCCTCCTACAGATATAAATCTTAGGCCGGAATATTACAAAACGGCTCAGTACCAAACTGATCGAACCCAGCACCCACTATGCGAGCCCAGTGCTCCACGCGGCTGCGACACGAACTATCCCTCAGTTCATCCCGCCAAGCAAGCTGACCTTGGCGATTTCGCGCACATTCCTTACAGGAATACCGCAGGGACTAACCCGCATAATCAGAATATAAATGTCCCACTTGGTCTACCTACACCAAGTAAAACATATTTAAATCCACTACAAATGGTGACCCCGCCTTTGAACAGGCTTAACACGGAGCATTTCGTTCCCTCTTATGAAGCTAGTGGATTTCAGGGAACCACTGCGGGCGTGCGACCCCCGCCGGGCCTCTACGCCCCACATCTCACTCAACAACCCTCTACACAAAGTGGCTTTCGAGCACTTTTAGAGGAAATGGGAGATTATCAAAAACCAATCTTCCAAAAGAAGAATATCGATCGTGCACTCGCCGAGTTCGATCAATACTGCGCGCGAAAACACCTGAGAACGCAGAACGAATGCTTCTCAGCTATATACAAGTGGGTACCAGAAGAAATGAGGGAAGCTATCGACTCAGCTTACCTCACGGCACCCCACGCACCTTATGAAGAGGCCAAACAGCGCCTACAGCGAGAATACGGGTTGTCCTTACAGGACAGGCTCCTCGCACTCGAGGACCCCGCATCTCTCGCCAAAAAACCCAGCACCAAGTACCACGAAATGTACTCTAAAGCTGTTGGGTACTTCTCAGAGGCTCTGATCACTCAAAAGTGGATCGAAACTCTACCTATCGAAGCACGAGGTATGGTCGCAGCTCAGCCTACCACGACCGCCCGGCTCGACCTAGCTGATACGCTACACGCGTACAAAACAGAGAACCCCTCTCTCAACATACGAGGAGTAGAATCTACTCCGAAACCCATGAAAACTGGTTTCAAAAAGGCCCTCTCACAACAAGCTGAGTTCAAACCCCAACCAGTAGAGAGTAGGCCTCACAAACCGACGGCCTATGTCTGTCGAAACCACGCACGTTTCGGTAGCGAAACTCGCAAATGTGCAGACCCAGAACACTGCACTTGGAAGGCAAACACTGCCTCCAAAACTAGCAAAAAGGCAGCGCCTATAAGCCAGCCTAAAACCTGGGTTTCAAACGAAAATACTCAGAGATCGGTACAAGAAAGTACCGTTCCAACCTCCGACGTAGAGAGTTCGGAAAACGAATAACTGCCAGTGTATCTGAGCCTATACACCGGCAGTCTAATGAGTATAAAAGGCTTTTTTTCAAGTGCAAACTAAATGGCACTGAATTTCTCATCGACACGGGAGCAGAAGTGAACATTCTGCCCCACAATGTCACCAAAAAATTGGGCTTAAAAATTCGTAAGTCCAACGTAAAGCTCACAGCAGCTAACGGAGCCCCTATAGACACACTAGGGCGTGCTGACACGACAATTAACATCGGCCTCGGAGACATGACCACCGATTTTATGATCACGAAAGTTGATCTAGCGATCCTCGGTATACCATTCCTCGAGTCTTGGGATATCGGAATACGGGTCAAACACAAATACATTTATAAAGATAAAATAAAAAGCTATGCCGATCAAAAAATAGCTGCAGTCATGAACAAAAAATTCACTGACGAACAAATAGCAGCTACTATCCCTCATCGTGACAACAGCCCTCAACCAGAGGACGTGCAAATCACGGAGGACGAAAACATTCGCTCTATCATTGAAAAATACAATGATAAAATGAGCAAACTTCAAGGAAAGTGGAAAAACAACGGGGTTTACCACCGTATAACCACGGAAGGAACACCAGTACACTTCCGAGCAAGACCCATGGCGGGCGAAAAACGGGCTCAAGTCAAAAGTACTTTTGACAAAATGCTTTCCGAAGGCATAATTGCACCATCAGATTCCGAATGGGCATCCCCGTTACACTGTGTGCCAAAAAAAGACGGGTCATGGAGGATCACCGGCGACTACCGTTTCCTGAACGCGAAAACGAAGAAAGACGCCTACCCTCCTCCTCACATTCGCTCTTTCCAAGCGAATTTACATGATACACAAATCTATTCGACAATAGATTTAAAATCGGCATATTACCATATTCCGATGCACCCAGATGACGCTCATAAAACTGCAATTATTACACCTTTCGGTCTTTATGAGTTTAAGAAAATGAGCATGGGTTTGGCCGGAGCGGCTCAAACATGGCAAAGATACATGGACAGCATCATGCGAAAATTTGATTTCGCATTTGTATACCTAGATGACATACTGGTGGCTTCTAAAAATTATAAAGAACACATGAACCACCTCAAACAAATTTTTGACAAGCTAGGGGAACACGGACTTCGAGTAGGTTTTGATAAATGCATTTTTTCAAAACCTACCGTCGATTTCCTAGGTTTCACTATCTCGAAAGAAGGGATAATTCCTAAACGAGATAAAATAGAAGCCATAGAACAATTTCCTAGGCCAATAGACGTACGAAGTCTACGCAGATTCCTAGGTATGTGTGGTTTCTACCGAGCTTGCTCAAGTAAATTCGCTCACACGGCACAACCTCTGTATGACTCCATTCAGTCAAACAAAAAAAATGACAAAACACCTATCGAATGGACATCAGAGAGAGAAAAAGCTTTCAACAGCTTAAAACAAGCAATGATTAAAGCTACATTGCATAATATCGCTCATCCACACCCTACAGCAGAGTGGAGAATAGTCTGCGACGCATCCGACACACACATCGGAGCGGCACTGGAGCAGGAAATTACAGACAAACACGGCTCGAAATCTTACCAACCATTGGGATTTTTCAGTAAAGAAATTCCGGAACAATGGAAGAATAAAGCATCATTCGACAAAGAGATGTTCGCCGTTTACCAAGCTTGCATTCATTGGCACAATGACTTGGACGGCCGATCTTTTCATATTTGTTCAGATCACAAGCCTCTGCTAGGCACGATGCTTAAGAAAAATGCACATTTTTCTAAAATGAGATTAAGATGGCTAACATACATCTCTCAAATGACAAGTGACATTCGTCATATACCCGGAGAGAACAACGTCGTCGCCGACGCACTCTCCAGACCCTTCGATCCAGTTGAAATTCAAACAAAATCGATTTCAACCCAAACTGACGAGGGTCCACCCATAGCCGAAATTTCGCAAATTACGGCTGCAATAGAGTGCAATCTTCTACTGCACATTTCAAATGCACAAATTCGTTCTCCTCCTAACGCAGAGGACAAATTGAAACTCACACGAGTTGAATTCCCTCAAGGAGAAATTTGGTGTAACCTAGACCTAGGACACCCAAGACCTTATATTCCAAACGAAATAAGGCAAGAAATAATCAGCCAAATTCACAATTTGGGACACCCAGGTATACACTCTACAGTGTATAAAGTTAAACAAAGATATTTTTGGCACGGACTCCGTGCAGATGTCTCCAACTGGGTCCGAGCGTGCGAAACTTGCCAACGAGCAAAAATCACTCGCTCCGTGAAGCTCCCTTACTCCGAATTTGAAACGGCTAACAAATTTTCACATGTACACGTTGATATTACCGGACCCTTACCTTTAGCTAAAGGAGGGAAACGTTACATTCTAATGATGGTCGATAGAGCAACGGGTTGGCTAGAGGCAGTCCCTCTTAACAACATCGAAACAGCCACGATCACAAACGCCTTTATCAATATTTGGGTAGCTTCAAAGGGCGTACCTAAATACATCACAAGTGACCAAGGCACACAATTCGAATCAGATCTATTTAATTCCATTATGGAACGTCTCGGAGTAAAACATACTCACACGTTACCATACAAACCGTCAACAAACGGAATGGTAGAACGCAGAAATAGATCTTTGAAAGAGGCTCTCAAAGCACAAAACGAAAATTGGCTCGACGCCCTTCCAAAAGTTCTACTCGCCATGCGTACGGCAGTAGACCCAGCAACGGAAACTACACCGTTCCAAAAAGTTTACGGAATTGACGTACCACTCCCAGGAGACATTTTCGTAACTTCTACAAACCTTTCTGAGCCTCTCTTCTTCCGGCCTACACATATTAAACATAATAATACGAAGTATGCCGTAAACATGCCCAAAAACTTGGATACATGTACACATGTCTATATCAGAGTGCCCACACAGCTCTCCTCCCTGCAATGTCCTTACACGGGACCATTCAAGGTTATTAAGAGAGATAAGTTTTCGGTTACAGTACAAATTGGCGAACACACGAAAAAGTTCCCAAACAACAAATAAAACCGGCTTACACTCTAAACTCAGACGAAGCTGTGTCACGAAACCAAAATCAGGCAGAAAATAAGGAGAAAACTCGCCGAAAATCCGCCAGAGGGCGCGTCCCCTCTACCAAATTCGACGAGAAGTGGGTGACTGCACTCGAAGCAGGCCACGCCCACTTTTCTCGGGTAGGAACAGTGGGAGATATAAATATGGAACACCCCACGCCAGGAGCTCATACCAACTTCGACCATGGCAGCTGCAACACCTTCCGAGAAGATGATAACAGAAGAAGTGGAAGAGTTACTCCTGGCCGAGGAAATTCCGGCAACGATCAGCCCGCTACCACCTTCGCCGGAGAAGAAGACACCGGCGGACGCCAGCGCGCCGAGGGAGGTGGTGTGGAGAACACCAGAAGCGTTCAAGACGCCGGCTACACCCGCTCCGCAGCTGCCCAGGGCTCCACCCGCTCAACAGCCCCCCACGGCTCCACGAAAGTGGATCAGCTCGGGCGACGTGCCCGTGCCTCGGTGGGACGAAATGAGCGCGGCGGGGTGGACGGAGCCGGAACGAGCACCTCCGCAACAGCCCAGCCGTGGCCGCGGGCCAAGCCCTCGCGGGTTTGGCTCCCGTCGGCAAAGCTCGGGCCAGCCACGGCCGCCCCGCGACGCTCGTCGAAACCGGCGAGGCCGGGGCGCACCCCAGGCGCGGGACGCGAGGCCTGCACCTCCGCCTCCGCCCCAACTGGTGAGGGTTTCCTACGGAGAATTCCGTGTGGACCTCCCAGTTCTCCCCAGCCGGCGTCGTCGTTAGTAACACGACGTCTTGGGGGGGCGCCTGTGGTGAAAACCACCCCCTCTTTTCAACAGCCCTTTTCAGGGCTACCAAAAAGAGGTAGACACAACACAAAAATATTTATAAGACGTCGAGTTACAACTCCGTCAAACAAAATATTTCACCAGAGAGAAAATACGAATTTCTCTCTCAAAAGTGAAATATTAACTAATAACATACAAGGCGACCTCCCTAGACACTTACTGGGCGAGAGAGATGCGACAAGTATCTCGAACCAAGTCGCCTTGAACGAGAAAACTCAAACAGAAAATCAAACGTCCTCTAAAACTAGCAAGGACAATTCAAACAAGCCTACTCGCCAATCAGAAACACTGATTACACGAGAGACAATAGGCGAACCAACCAAGAGGCGGCAAGCAACCACCTCTGGTCCAGCAGCCACCCCGGGGACCCCGTCTGAACAACGGACGCAGAGAAAACACCCGAGGTCCCCGTCTAAACTCAAGGTCGTCGGCTCCGCGACGGACGCTCGTAAGCCACCCCCGGGGACCCCGTCGCAGCGACGGACGTGGGGAAACCACCCCGGGGAACCAGCTCAGCTATCATACTCGCAGATACTGAGAAAACAATGTGCGAGCCAATGAGATTACACAGTTGAATTAACGAAATTAAGCGGACCAATCAGGAGGCGGCCACCTCCCTATAATTACCCCGCTCGGAGCCCTCCGAATTCATTCTACTCTCCGCTCTCGACGACTACACCTCGAAGTACGAAGATTTCTACACGCTCTACGCTGACGAACCTTCTGCTCCCGAGTTCATCTCAAGAACGGCTTCCTACTGCTTTCTACAAGGCCTACCTTCTCTCCACACAGATCTCGCATTGGCATCTACGAGTCCAGTGATTATTCATCCTGCTCATTGCCCAACGTAGTTCTTCTGTCAGGACGCCACCCGGTACATCTATTGATATTCTCATTAGATCGTACGCCCGCTGGGACGTTCCTAGTCGTGTCGCCCGGGTTTCGTAGCACTAGGCTCGTCACCGACCGCTGTGGGCACGCCGGTAAATTACTCAGCTCATACGCTCTAATTTACCGTCCAAGGAAGTCTTTTTCAAGACTACAAGGTAGGACCCTGACATCCGAGCAAAGGAAAGAAGCTCTGTCAAGCGAGTCCACCTTCTAAACCCTCTATTTCTATACATAGAGGTATCGAAAACGAGTTAATAAACTCGGATATTTCGATGGAGCGTCGGCCGTCCTATTCCTCATGCAAGGGGAGGTGGAACTCGGCGCGGCCGGGCCTCTTAGCCCTTCAGACCCGCTCTGAAGTCAATCATTATGATTCGACAAAGATTTCCGAATATCCACGATATTCGACACAAGGCTACCCGGCCGATCCGAGTGTCAAATACACTCCAAATGTACAAAAAACAAAGGATACTTTTCAGTACCTCAACCAAGCTCAACATATTCCTCCTACAGATATAAATCTTAGGCCGGAATATTACAAAACGGCTCAGTACCAAACTGATCGAACCCAGCACCCACTATGCGAGCCCAGTGCTCCACGCGGCTGCGACACGAACTATCCCTCAGTTCATCCCGCCAAGCAAGCTGACCTTGGCGATTTCGCGCACATTCCTTACAGGAATACCGCAGGGACTAACCCGCATAATCAGAATATAAATGTCCCACTTGGTCTACCTACACCAAGTAAAACATATTTAAATCCACTACACTCATTATCTAGACAACAACAGGGCTAGAGAGAGCATTACATGCAGGAGGAGGGTATAGGGACTGATGTAGAAGGGTGATGGGTGAACCAGTAGGTTTAGCACTGTGAGATGGTCCTGACTGACTGCATAGGGCTTCCATAGAAAGGAATCTCAGGCCTAATGGCTTATATTTCCCCAAAAGGGCCCCTTAAAAAATTGGGGATTCTACGGCTGCGCTATGTCCCTAAACATGTTGCTCAGTCTCTGAGTGAGGCCTTTTCGACTGTATTGTGTCCTAGGGCTTCTTGCCTAGATCTCCAGAATCTGTCACAGTCGCAGAGAAAGTGTTCAGCTGTGACCTCTCCTCTTCCACACTCGCAGAGTGGTGAAGGAACCTTGGACATGATGAAAAGGGTCCTCTTAAAGCTGAAATGCCCTGTGAGGACCCCTATTAGATGGTCCTATCACTCGCATTAAAAGAATCATCCTTGGGCAAGCCAATAACCTGCAATTCAGATTCTTGGTGGACATAGCCAATACCCCCAGCCCAATATGCACATTGTGCAACCTTCAACAATTTCAAACGGTGCAACACATTCTACAAGCATACACTAAATATCACTCTAATATTTAACAACTCATGCATGACAGATACACCCATATTGAGGATTACAACATACATCATGACCTTAAGGAACCGGACATCCTTCTTAAACTGATGGAAATATTAGACGGTGCACCTCTCTAGGGCAAAGGGTGATAATACAGCTCACATAGGCAATGAAGGCATAATAGACAGGCAAAGACATATAGAGGGGCAATAACAAGGCTGAGGATTCGGAACAACAGCACACAACCCGAGTGACCCATATTACTGGAACCAGAACAGAGAAAGCAGCAAGAAATAAACCACAACAGTGATCACACAGTGAATCAGCTACGATCAGAAGAGCAGAGCAAACAAACAACAACAACAACGTGTAATGTGTAAACACGCGGTTGGACATGTCTTTGACTTCCCTTCACCTTTTTTACCACAATTTTGGTTAATATATTATTGAACTCTTCATAACAAGTTTTAATATTTTATTGAGGATGGAAGATTGTAGCCAAAATGAGCTTGAGCCCTCCGAATTAGGTACAAAAGAGTAGTAAGTCCAAGCTTTTCACTCAGCCAGCATATACCTGCTTTGTTTTCAGCAGCCTTGTATTTTGTTTTCTCGTCAGCTCTCATATTTTTGTTTCAAATTTTAGCTAATTTCTATAGAGCAATTTATTCAGTAACGTAAGTATGTATTCTATGACCGGACAACAAGTGCGATCTTAGCTAAACAAGTGTGAAATTACTTTGACGCTCGGTCACTTGATATCACATGGTTGACTTTCCTTCGGTGCGTACTTTATAAGTACGAGCACATTTTTAATTTTATCTACCATTCCATTTTGAAAACCGAAAGGATGTGGTGTGTGTAAACCAATTTAGGATGTGGTGAACAACATAGGCTAAGGAGTCAATGTGCATGTTCACAAGATGTTAAGTAATATTGAGAGAAATAATCAGTTTATTACTTCATTTTAAACAATAAATTACAGCTGGAATGATATCTACGAACGGGACAAGAATAATTTCAATGACCATGGTGACGTTGGTGAAATATGGTTTGGCGAAGACAGCGAATTAAGAATTTTGAGGTAATAAGTACCGAATTCTCTACATGGGACTGTTTTCTCTATGACTGTAGATGATTACTTTACCATTAATATTGGTCATGGTTACCTAGGTTTTGTTAAAGCTTAGTCCAGACAGTGACTTTTTGTTGCGCAGCATTGTTGCGAGTCTGAATTGTGGCAGCGCCCGAACAGCCCCGCAACATCCAACATCAAAAATGGGATTCACAGCAACAATAGGTGTGTTCCAACCACCCCTCTGAGTTCATGAACTCGTGAGTTCATGAACTCAGACGGGTTCCATGAGTTCATGAAACTTTTAGGTTCAAGAACCCGTCGGTGGGAACACTGTAGTTCACATGACAGTCAATGCACTAACTAGCGCTAGCGTCGTCTTTAGTAACGTGAACACCTCGTCATCGAAATCCTTTGAGCATTTTGAAGAAGAGGCAAAAAGGTGGAGAAAAAAACAAACGGCATTTTCAACTTTTTTGAAGTTTATTTGCTAATTACCCCCTCAGACTATTTTCCTTGGTATGAAGGGTATGGGATATCATTCCTATCCAGAAGAAGAGTAACTGTTGAGATTTTCATCAAAATCCCTCGAGCCATTATTGAGAAAAGGCAACAACAACAAAACAAAAAAAAAAAAAAAAGTGCTAAACGACGTTTTTTCAAGTAGGGTAGGGTGAGCCAAGAAAAACATTAAGTAGTTTGACTTTGCCTGCCAATTACCAACTAGGTACCCTTAAACAAATGTTTTCTATCTATGTGTAGACAGCTGATAAAAGAAAACTGACGGTGGTAATAATTATTCGATGGAGCAAATTGAAAAAGAGATGTGAAAAACGATTATACAACAAGCATCAAGCAGGGTAATGACAAGGCATTTAGCGTGAAGGTTCGCAGTGAAATGAGATTTTTGGAAGGTTACGAAAGGTTTCCTTCAGTTCGAGTTCTCAACCCTATCCCCGAGGAGGTCTGAAAAGTTCATGAACTCACTGAACTCAGTTCATGAACCCGATGCGGTGGGAACACCGTCGCGAGTGTTGAGTTCCTGAACTGAAAACGGTTGGAACACGATTAACGTGCGCATACGGTTCGGCGCCGAACCAGTTCCGAAAAGTTCATGAACTCGCGGTCGTAGGAACACGCCTAGTGTTGTGCAACAGTTCATTGTGGACGCGTGTTTGGAACTGCCGCACATCACAACCTTCCTTATCAACTGATTTTCAATTCGATTCAATCTATTGTTTAGATATTTTGAAAGTGTACATCAAGCTGGTGTAAGAATTTCCACTGGCCAGGAATCGAAGCGTAGCTGCAATTATTTAAGTAGGAGAAATTGTTTCTCTGTAGTTGGTGCACCCTTTCGAAATTCGAGGACCCACCAGTTGCAAAAGTTCCTCAAAATCGATGGGTCGCATTCGGGTGAAATTGACAGATCCACCTCCAATCTCAGAGTATCTAGGAGATTGTGGCCTTGAAAAGCTGATGAACCCACCAATGTCTTGGTTTCCGTCGTGTTCTATTTTCGTCACCAGCGCTGCAGCAGCAGCCGCGAGAATTATTTCCCGAATGAAACTGCTCCCCTAGTGTGGACACGAAACATTGTTGAGGGGCAGCTCAAAAATGCTCTGCGACATTGTATCTGGACAGTTTGGAACAGCTTCGCAACAATGTTGTACATCAAAAAGTCTCTGTCTGGACTAAGCTTAAGATTGGTACTGCCTACTTCTAGTTCGCAGCATGTACTTATTGTTCCTAATGAACATTAGTTGTTGAGTAGCATGCTGAACATTACCATTGTACATATATGCTGAACATTACCATATTATATATAAAACCTGAAGTGATGATAAATGGAACAATAATATACTTATTCATGATTTACTTATATCGTTAAAATAGTTTTGTTTGGTTTTAGTAAGTATTGCTTATTTGAAGAGAATGAGTTAAAAAACAGACACCTACAATAATGTTCTGATTTCATAGGTGGCTCACCAAAAATAACATTCCACCAGACAAACGAGTCATTGACTTGGGATGTGGAAATGGGATGATGCTCATTGAATTGGTAAAAACTTTTGATAATTTGTTATTTTTCACATATCTATGTACCTAAAGAATCGAATTAAGTAATATGTTGAACTATATGTCTTGAAATTCCCATTTCAGGCTCGGGAAGGTTTCACAGACCTTACTGGGGTTGATTACTGTGAAAGTGCTATCGAACTGTCACGATCGATTATGCAAACCCAATCGCTGAGTCACATCAAACTCGAGGTAGGTTAGCCCTAAGAACAAATGTATGTACAGGGTGCGGCAGTGAGGACGGACGGTTTTAAAAAAAATCATAAAATAGTTAATTTTCACTCAAAAACAAATTTATTGATGCATTCAGGTTCGCAAGGAAATAGCATTTGAGACGCAAAGGAGAGAGAAGGACGCAATTCACGCGGAAGTCGCCCAAGTTGAGAGAGTATGTTGGAGATAACGCCCAAGAACGCCTCCAGCACTGCATCAACAATTTCGGCCACCACATGCCTGATGTGATTTTTCACACTTGACTGTCTCAAATGCTATTTCCTTGCGAACCTGATTGCATCAATAAATTTGTTTTTGAGTGAAAATTAACTATTTTATGATTTTTGACATGGATATGTCTTTTGGCTGGGGGTCAAGGAATTTTTCGCGACACTCTTTTTCCCGACCGGCACATTTTCTATTGATTTTCACGTACAACCAAGGCGTTACTAGGGAAGAGTAACTCCCATAGTTTTCATAGTAGGAAAATCGTTCGCCACTTTTTGGAATGCTCTCATTTTACCACGACATTTCATGACCTCTAAGCCATTGTAGTGTCAAGGAATGCTGATTTATTACTCTAAGTTAAAAACTAATGTTGTTTTGTAACCATAATGGAATAATCTTGTGAAAAGAAGGCACTACATGGTTGGTATACAATTGAGTAGTTGGTACCAACTGGTAAGCAGTAGGTACTAGACATTTGTTTTTCCCATCAAGGGAGAAATTAAAATTTAGACTGTTGACATGGATATGTCTTTGCTTTTTATTGGTTGTCTACACTTTTTTTAAACCGTCCGTCCTCACTGCCGCACCCTGTACATGTTAATTGGGAAAAATCAGTGGCGACCTGCCTCACACTCCCACTGGTCTATTCTGAAGATGGGATCACATCCATCCGGAATTACGGCAATCCGTCATTGCGTTCGGCCTTCTGATTGGCTAGAAACAGTCGGAGGAGTGGGGTGAATCTTACCATACAAGCTCTCTTGAGGCAAACTGTCCATAAATTGGATATTTTACCTGATTGCCGCAATTATGTCATTCGTCAGGAACTGTTGTCTTGTTGTATTGCTATAGTTGAGTGCGAGTCAGTATTTTTGTATAGAAAATACATTTCTTTAGCGCATGTGTGTAAAAATAACAATAATAAATTAATTTTTAAAAACTCAAATTTAACACAGTTTTATGCTGGTGAGGCCAAATGGGATTAAAAATACCTATAGGTCGCCCAGAGAATTTTGCGTTCCGAGTGCAAAATCTGCTGGAGAAACTTGAACTACTCATCTTCCTATCATTTGAAAATAGTCGCGTGTACGATATTTTTTCGCAGTTTTTCCCCTCATGAATATCTGAATTTCCCTCCTTTCCAGAGGCCTTCTAACTTTTAGGACTTAAAAATCGTGCAATCCCTCGTGCCTGATGTAGTCGTTTTACTTTCTGAACCGAATGCAGTGATAATGTCCTCCCTCGACCTGGACTGTTTCTGACAAGAGTTCTGAGCTACTTGTCAGCAGCAGAATGAATCCCCACAATTGTCTGACTCACAATTTTACCAAATCTGTTATATTTGGCTCTGGGAGATCGTTATTTGCAGGAGAAAAACTACCTACTAAACCCTACTAAAATCACCTCACTTTGGAAGTAATAAATCAGCCCAATCAGTTATTTGTTTTGTAGGTAGCGGATTTGACAGAAGATTGTAACCTGGCTGGATTCGATATTGTTCTGGATAAAGGCACTTATGACGCCATTAGCCTCTCGCCAGATGACGCACAATTGAAGAAACAGATGTACCTGAAGAACGTGTCCAAAATGTTGAATCTAAATGGCCTTTTCATCATTACTTCGTGTAATTGGACGGAAAAAGAACTCGTGAATCATTTTGCTTCAGGTATCATTTCTAATTTAAAGAATTCTGTAAGGTACTTATCCTCAGCGATTTAAATACTTATGGATCGGCTGCTGGCCGTAAGGCCAATGTATCACCAGCCGGGCGCACGCAGCTATGCGATCCGGGTTGCGTCTAGGGTAGCGCAGGCGTTAGTGAGGCAAGAGCGCTGGGCGTTAGTGTCCCGTGTCCCGCGTGCGCCAAGTTTTTCAGACAGGCGGGAAAACAAACCGAACCTAACCTACTGATCCCCCACCTCTGCGCGAAACGTGGTATTTAGCGGGAAATCGCATCACTCTCTATGATAGTTTCGTTCAATGTGGATGTGCTCAATAATGAGTTAAAAGTGTTATGGTTAGAAGTTGCTCTGCGTACAACTGCACGACACGATGGAAGAAAGGAAGCGATATTTCTTTTCACAGGCAAGTCGATTACTGTTTTATATTTGTTAGCCTAAATGAAATATTAATAAAGTATTTAGTTACAACAGCTTTTGGAAGACAAATTTTCCGAAATGAAGGAAATAATTCTAAAACTTGACTATGATGATATATCGCAACATGCAACTACAATGTTACATTTTCACCACTATTAAAAAAATAATTTTACTAGCGTACAGTACTAAATGACCTTCTAATGTTATTGCTCTCTTTTAGGTTTCCAGTATTCGACTCTGAGCTGAATAAAAAATGGATACTAGCAACCAAAAGGAAAAATTTTATTCCCCATAAAGACACATTTTTATGCAGTCGACATTTCTCTCCAGACGATTTTATTGAACCTCTGCACAATTCAGGAAGGAGAAGGCTGAAAAATGATGCTGTGCCAAAAATATTTAACTTCCCTAGTCACCTGCAACAACCATTGCCTAAAAAGAGGAGGGAAATCAACAGAATTACGTCTTCGGTAAGTTGAAGCACACAGGTTGAGTTGAAGTAAAATGTTTAAAAAATGTGACATTTTAGGGAATGTTTGCTCATTTTATAACTCTGTTAAAATTAGGTCTTGTAATACATATTCATGGAAGAAAAAATTACAATGATAATCATTTATAGATGAACGTGATCCTTTGTTAATATAGTTGGTGGCCTACATCTCTTCCGTAATTTCTTCCGTAAGTTATGTATCCAAATTGGACATTTAAGATGTTTTTGGTGTGTTATGCTAGTGATTCAGTTTTTATATTGGAATAAATTATTTATCGAAATACTGTTTTCAGGAATTGCCACGTAATAAAAGAAAACACAGCCCAGAACGAGATCAACATGCTGATGAATTCTCAATGGAAGCTACCATGCATGTACAAGACCAAATTACTCACGTAAGTTCATAATAGCAATATTTTATAAAAATAATACTAAATTGTTACCATAGAATTCATGTATTATAGTGATATCTAATGATATCTAAATATATAAAATCCGATGTAAGTCTGTCTGTATGTCCTTTATGCGTTACGAAACCGTCGATCCGATCGCCTTGAAACTCTGGGAATTTGTTCTACATGTGTCCGGGAAGGGTTTTGTAAAATTAAAAGTTTGGAAAATCCATGGGTTTCCACTTTATGGCGTGTCAAAGATCCAATTGTTATCTTATGGAAAGGTTTGTTTACTGGTTTTCTGATGTTAAAACAAGTGATATCTAATTAAAACCTCAACAACAGCTGTTTTTAGCTTTCCTTTGGTGTGATTCACTATCTTGCCATCTGAATTTGGCATAAATAATAAATAATAACAAATATCTATCAATAAAATCCATTTCCGTTAGTTACAATGTAATGATGAATTTTCGCAGGTGATAAGTATTTAAATCGCTGGTTGGGACACCTAGTATAAAATTTAATAGTGTAATATATTACACAAAATCGTTCAATACTATTTTTACAAACAGTGACTTTTTTATTTTAGGACGAACAAAAACAGATTGATTTGCCCAGACAATTGGAACCTAAGCTTGCTACTTCAGAATCGCCAGGGAGTCTTAGTCCGGTAATTATAAAAATATTACACTAAAAAAAATACAACGTGTAAAGTTCTTTTTATTTGATATTATTCAAATATTTGTCCATGCTATGAGTAAAGCAAATCCTAATGTGTCAAGTCAACTTACAATTAATTTATAATTTAATATAAATACCCATATATAAAAACTTACAATCAAATTAACAGTATTAATAGCAATGATAACATGCACACGCTTCCTATCGATCGGAATTATACCTAAATTCCTGGCTTTAACATTTATTTTAAGATGCAAAGTATATTTTCACCACACTACGATGTAAACAGTTGCATTCGGAACCAAAATAGCGTTTTGCAGCCCTGATTAGTTAGTACTTTGCAAACATTTTAATATTCTGAGCAATGAACAGTAAAAAATTATTAGGCTATTTTATTTATATAAATATGTTATTTTAGGTTAAACGTCCCCGACCTACACCACAAACGCCAAAGAAATTCAAGTCACCTACTAAAGTACATCTTAGACGTAAAGTAAAGATTCTACAGCAACGCTTGAAAAGAAGGGATGCCAAAATTAAATCAATGAAAGAAATGATTTTAGTTTTTAAGAACAAATTAAATGCTCCTGAGAGGTTGATACAGGTTTTAGAAGACAAGTTTTCTGGCTTTCCATTAGATTTCATTGTTCATTCTCTTAAAAACAGTAAAAAGAGTAAATTTAAGATTGATTATTCGATTAAAATGAAAGAATTTGCACTGACAGTGTATTTCTACAGCCCTAAGGCCTACAATTATTTAAGAAGTAATAACTTTTTGCTACCCAATCCAAGAACATTAAGAAGGTGGCTGTCTGCTTTTAACTGTTCCCCAGGGTTTTTGGAAGAGGTCTTTACATATTTAAAACTCAATGTTCCAAACCAACCACACCTAAAACATGTAAATTTAGTGTTTGATGCAATGAGCATAAGAAAACAAGTGTTGTACGATCATAAGCAAGGCACAAATATTGGATACGTAAGTTTGGGCAATGATCTAAAATTGGATGAGCATGAAACACTAGCGAGTGAGGCATTAGTATTTCAAATTGTTTCATTAAAGGGACACTTCAAATGTGCAGTAGGATATTTTTTTATTTTGATAAAATAGGGTCAGATCCGTTGTCTAAATTGATTAAAATGTGTGTCACCAAATTATATGAATCAGGAGTCTGTGTTCATAATGTCACATTTGACGGTACCAGTACAAATGTAAGTGCAGTGCAGAAATTAGGCTGTAAATTACCCGAAAGCCCTTTTTTTATTGTAAAAATTGACAAAGTTGATTTAAAGGTGTGTGTGATGCTAGATGCCTGTCATATGCTTAAGTTAGCACGGAACACGTTGGCGGATAAACGCACTTTAAACAGTACAGATGGTGTTGTCGACTTTAAGTATATAGAAAGACTGAATGATTTACAAAAAAAAGAAGGTTTGAAATTAGCTAACACTCTATCAGATAAACACATCCAGTACAAGAACAACAAGATGAATGTTAAAGTCGCAGCCCAAACCTTAAGTGAGGGTGTTGCTGACGCAATCGACTTTTTGATAAGGCACGATTCTGATTTTATTGGAGCTGAAGCAACAGTTGAGTTCATTAGAGTTATTAACAAATTATTTGATTATTTCAATTCAAGGGATCCATTTGGGAAACATTTAAAAGAGCCAATAAAAAGGGGAAATGTCGCACGTGACACGGAAATGTTAAATAAATGTTTAGAATACCTAAAGAATTTGTCCATAGAAAATGTTCCTATCTTAAGTCATCCTAGAAAGACCTTTGCCCTTGGATTTATGACAAATATATATTCAATTCAGATTTTGACCACTAGATTATTAGATGATTTACAATTTAAATACATCTTAACTTATAAGTTTTCTCAAGATCATTTGGAGTTGTTATTTTCTTGTATAAGATCACGTGGAGGACACAATAACAATCCCAATGTAAAGCAATTCCAACTGGCCTTGAGAAAACTTATGTTTAGGAACAGCGTGCAGTCATCAAGCAAGGGCAATTGTTTGCAATTTGACTGTAATGTGCAAAGTTCTATAATGAGCTTTGCCGAAGTAGATTTCAATTATGACGATCTCAATATTGAACACTTAGAAGAACAAGAAATTATTGCTATGACCAGCTTCCAAAGTATAGAGACTACAGGATCCTATTATAAAGACAATGCTTTATATTACATATCTGGATTTATTGTCAGAAAGTTAGCTCTTAAATTACAGTGTGAGGAATGTTTAAGGTGTTTGACAACCGATGAATGCAATTTAAGTAGCTATACACATTTCACTGACTTTGTTTCTAGAGGGAAGTTAATTCGAGCATCCTCAGATGTGTTGTACGTAGTTAAAATCCTGTATAATAAGTATAATATAAGTAAAAATGTTGGGTGTAAATTAAACACCCACAAATTAATTTTGGAATCTTGTGCAATACTAGCTGGGAATGTTTTTAAAAGTCATAACTCTAATGTTGACTTTGGTGAAAATACCCACGAAATGAAACTGATCAAGTCAATAGGTAGTTTGTTTTATAAAACTATATGTTTTAGCAGAGCGAAAGAAGAAACCTTATTATCTATCCAATCAAAGGTTGGCATTCGTCAAAAATTAACAAAACTTGTTTTATTTAGTAATGTCTAAGAATTGTTAATGATAAGGTGTTTGTCTTAAACAAAGTTAAGAAAATTAAAGGAAAACTTTTTTTTTAATATACAAGTTATTTTCTTTGCCCTGTGTTTTGTTATACTTTAGTTAGGCCATAATAATTCATAAAGGACATTTTAAAGAAAAGAGCAAATTATTCTTCGGAGGTTAAATTGTTATCTCAAAAAATAACATTTTGAAAGCTCAATAGTCGCTTTAATGTACTGAGACAGCACAAGACTGCATTGTAAAGTGTGGCGCGATGCCTCACTAACGCCTTCATACTAAAGAACGCTACCACCTGAGGAAGGCTCGGCGGCTGGCGCTGACCCGCCGATCCATAAGTATTTAAATCGCTGCTTATCCTTTAGAGGCCCACACGAAACCACACAGTTGCTAGGTTGTGAGTTATCTTTGGTATGCTAGAATAATTACATCTGAGAACTGTCTGCTTGATCTGAAACTACAGCCTGTAAGTTATGGTAGTCGACGAAATTTTACCTAGTCCCAAAAGAGAAATATATCAGTGGACATGTCCTCCCACAACTATGGGTCTTCGAACAGGGGCTGGTCTTTCAAACAATTTTTTAAGGATCTCAAAAACGACAAAATTGTGCATTGTGCAAACGTGCGCAATTCACATAAAATTCGTTTTTTAAATGCGATAATTCTCCTGAGGATTGAGATAAAAACTCTGTTCTTTCGCCAAAAAATTAAGCCTTCCAATTGATAGGATCGGTTCGTTGGCCAGCACTTTTTGAGCGCAATAAATGGCCAAATTTCAAAACATTTGCATAAAATTCACTTAAAATGGCTAACATTTGTTAAATTTATATTTTTAGCAGAATTATATAAGCCGAAAGAAGTTTATCATTGATGGACTAGAACATTAAAAATTTATGCGCAAGACTCTGCTGAGCAATACATGAATTGCATTATTATTTTGGCTTAAAAAATTGATAAAACATCTTTAAATTGTTTTTAATTGCAGAATATTATTTAGAACGAGTTTTTCTGCCATAAAATTTGTCACAGTTTCTGTGCACTCAAAGTGCTGAAATTCCGAAACAATGTAGGTGTTTGGCTCTATCCAAATTCGAATTTACCGCAACGGGACTGGAATGGAGTTAGAGGCTTGTTTCCTAAAGTTACCGCAACAACGCTAATGTTGCTCTAAGTAGAATTACTCCCTTTGTATACTTCAGGACGGAACTATGATAATTTTCCTTTCCCTTATTATTCCCAAATTAGATTCCGTTCTGAACTCCCGCAAGTGCAGTGAAAGTGATAAATTGACATCAAAATTTGCTGTGTAATTTTTTATCATGTTGCCACTGTATCGAACACTAGCGCTATTAACAGTCATGTGCTGAGCGGGCGAAAAATCGCCATTGTGTATTCGTGTTTTGTAAGTCAGTCTTGCTCTCACACTTTACTGTTTCATTTTTCATCATTAAAAACGTTTTGAGTCTGGATCCCGTAAAACACTAAAAGTGTTTTTCTTTACGATCCCGTTCAATAGGTAACACAATATAATACGATAACTTACGAAAATTTGCTCAAGTTAGGAAATCGTTATTTCAGAAAAAATGTTATTATTATTATACTGCAGTAAGTATTTGGTCTTTTTTACTTACCGCTTGGAATGAGGATGAGAGAAAAAGTTATTAAATGTCAAATTAGTATATTTTGTTAGAATTCCTTTGAAACAAAAAATCAGTAACGCTTAGTGAGAAACATTTTCAAGGGGTAACATATCGTTTTGAATTTTCAGATTTCAGGCTAAAACAGGCCATTCCAACACCGACTTTCAACTTTGGTGGAAAAACTGGAAGTTTGGTTTCAACTTTAGTTTTTGAAAAAAATCATTAGATCCACGCGCACGAATAACCTGGTTGCGCCAAAATCTCCAAACATGCCATCAACATTGTCTACAAATTAATCTTCTTTTCGATATGATTTGAATGAAGGTGTGTACATACTCTTGCATATAACATTTTTCACAATTCTATTGGTATTATTAATTATGTTAGTAGGTATCACCTCTTTGTTACCATAATTATTTATTGATCTTTATTAGCCTGTTTGTGTCTGTAAATTTTTCTTAAGTGTATCTTTTTCTTTCATTTCAGTATATTAATAATTTTAAATTACTTATTGAGTCTTTGTAAACATGACGGAGTTTTGAGCTTGAAAGCTGTGGTCGTTCTTTTCATGGTTGCAGAAATTTCGTCATTCTGAAGTTGGTAAAACAGAACACATGTTAAACAAATATTAGACATTTTTTAATTGTAATAAATTGTGATTTATATTGAAAAATAGTTTTTACTTTTCATACGAATTGCTTCTGTGGTTATGACTCACAAGGCAAAACTACGATATCAAATGCGGACTTCAATGTTTCAGAGGACTTCAAACAGCAAACTATTTTGTAGCAATATGTAGTGGGTTGTATGATCGATGAAGGAAGAGCTTTCCCACGAGTGGGGAGCGGTTTTTATGGGTAAATGGCAAACTGCTGCGCACGAGTGGCGCATGTGCTGCAGTGTGTATACACCTTAAGGGGGCGCTGGATGGTATGTAGGTATATGGTTTTTTCAACTTTTCTCGGTCAATAGTAGACCGATGTTGATTCTTGTGGCAATCTACTGGTTTTGAAATTCCTTATAGGATCGTTCCTCTGAAACTTTCAAATTCCAAAATTTTCAAATTTAGATACCATTAACAATTTTACTTTCAAATTAGGAGGTTTGTGGGACCTAAAGGTTTCGAAAATAAAACGAACGCTGCAAGAATCATTGGCACTGGTCAATTATTGGCTGGGAAAAGTTAAATAAACCGTTTGGTCGTGTTTTGAATTTGGAGGGAACGTTGAGCCGTTTTCTGGATTGGACAGAGTCCGTGCATCTACTGCTAGGTATTGCTACATTTGAGTCACTCACCTTTCTTGCTCTGTTGGTTGGAAAGGCGCCAGTCGGTCTGCTTTTGGAGACCTTACAGTACCCCCTTAAATTGTAACTGAACTGTTGATACCTTTTATCGATCAAACAGGTAACGCACGTTCTCTTGCTCCAATGAGTGTTACTCACCATGGGCGTAGGCAGGATTTAGCCAAGGGGGGGGGGGGGGCACCCCCAAGAGCTATTATATATAAAGTACCTATGCGTGTGCATATTATAGCAAACGAAAGTACGAAGTCTGAATTCCGAGCAATAATTTTCATGACACATCTTTATTTATATATTTTACATTATTTCATCATACAACATACATAGGTACTACAAAACAACGATGGACAATTTTGAAGACAGCATCAGTCTTCTGGGGTTGCTGGCAAATTGATCAACAACCTCTTCTACAATGGTTGCCTTCTTTGATTTCACCAAATCTCGGTGGAGGCTGAGCATGCACAAACCATTCAGCCTATCCTCCCCCATTGTAGACCGTGTCCATGTTTTTACGCGCCTCAGGGTGCTGAAAGTTCTTTCCACCGAGCAGGTCGTGCACGGTAACGTAACGTTACCGCAATCATCAGGGCCTTTTTGATGGAAGGATAGAAGGGGTCCGCTTCATTGATCAAGTCGATCATTTCCACATTCTGAAGTTTTGAAAGTTTTCCAGTCTCATTCCAGTCTTCACCTTTGTCGTTCTTGTCCATTTATTTTCGCCCACTTATTGTGCCATAATTGGAGTTCTGCGTTTAGCAGATCCTCATCAAAATCATAAAACTTGGCAATTTTTTCGGCTTGGAGTTTCAAACGGTCTAATTTTGAAGCCAACATGACGTGGGGGTGAAGAGAAAGAAGCGAAAACGCCTGTTCATTATGAGAAAATCTGTCAGTCAGCACTGAAGAAAACGAGTCAACTAACAAATCGAAACTGATCATTTCCAATATTCCTCAGGAGTTTCTACCTGGAAGCAGGCTGTATGAGAAGCTTCTAGAAGTTAAGCTTCTCAGAATTGCTTCCCCTTTCGTGCTCTTCCATGTCTCATGTTCAATCCCGAAAGTGTTTTCAATACCTACCTAGAACCTTCTCTTACCATGAAGGTACTTTTGCTCACAAAAGACGTGTTTCCAAATTCCAATAATACCTTCCCATGCCCCTAACTACGCATTCAATATTCTAGTGTTTCTTTTAAATAAGTTCTGCACAATTTATTTTTGTGTTCCCAAAAGTCTAGGGGGGGGGGGGGTCACGACCCCTCCCTGTCTACGCCCTTGTTACTCACATATTTACTAAAGCAAAATTCCACACTTTCCTTCGACTTGGTCGGGGGGGATCCTGTCCTGGAGAGGGGGATTCAGTGATGTTAGTGGTACTCGACACTTAAAATCATAAAAAGAAAACTATTCATCGAAGAAGGGAGAGATTGATACCAAACTTCTTAGTACAGAATCTTCTTAAATTCAAAAATATTAAAACAAATAATATATATGTATATATATATACAGGGTGATTCCCTCGCAGATGCAAAAAAAATTTTGGGTGAAACTACATCAAAAATGGAGTAAAATGCCGCCAACTGAATATTTTTATCTCAATCCGTTCTCGAGATATGATTTTTTAAAGGTTTTTTCAGGAAAACCGTGTTTTTTTCCTTTTAAACTCAAATTTCTCCACTTTACATCATTCAATTTTAACTTTTGACCACATTTTCGGAATCAGCATTAAATTTACTATAAGAATAGTGTACTTGAATTCTTAAAAAGTACCATCCAAAGGCCCTCACATCAGCTCAAACATTGACGATTTTGAAAAAAGAATATTTCTGAAAATCTTTAAAACTTTACTACTCTTTTAAAACGAATCCTGGAAACTGGCAAATCTCATGAAAACTGCTTCGTCTGATACTCTTTCCAACGGTATAATCAAGTTTGCTTTTATTTTGTGATTTAGTGGAGAAAATTACGTTTTAATGTTAAAAAATGTGGGTTTTTCAATGAAATTGTTGGTTTTCTCGAAAGATGACCCTCCATGAACCTACGAGTATGGGGTCGGTTTCTATGTATTTTTTCACGCTGTATCGAATGGTAACATTTGTAGATCTCTCCAACTCCGTTATAACCAAGTTTTACACTTAAAATCGCAAATGTTTGTTTGTTACGATTAAATGTATGTGTGTTATGGGGTAAAACTAGTTAATTAAAGTGTAAAACTCGATTATAACGTAGTTGAGAGATATGCAAGAGTTTCCATTCGATCCAGCGAGAAAAAATACATAAAAACCGACCCCATACTTGTTGGTTCATGGAGGGTCATCTTTCGAGAAAACCAACAATTTTATTGAAAAACCCACATTTTTTAACATTAAAACATTATTTTCTCCCCTAAATAACAAAATAAAAGTAAAATTGATAATACCGTTGGAAAGCATATCAGATGGAGCAGTTTTCATGAGATTTGCCAGTTTCCAGGATTCTTTTTAAAAGAGTAGTTAAGTTTTAAAGGTTTTCAGAAATATTGTTTTTTCAAAATCGTCAATGTTTGAGCTGATGTGAGGGTCTTCGGATGGTACTTTTTTATATATATATATATATGCACTTACTATATATATATATATATGTGCATCTATAATACTCATTGTAAAATTATTCAAAACATGTTTTCCAGTTTTTCGAGTGTAGATGATAATTCTGTGCATTAGTAAGTAATTTTCTCATTTACAATTTACAATTTGGTCTCATGTAACGGCCCAAAAATATTTTATACCTCGACAGAGTTCGAACTCATAATTTTATGTTTTTTTTAGAGGAAAGCTCTTAAGAACCAGCGTTCTAACCAGATGCGCTACAGAGGCCGATGCGAACAGAGGTGGAAGTTTTCCTTGAATTAACGAGTATGTGAGAGAATCCACTAAATAGACTAAACATTTTCAACCTCTGGGCTTAGAGAAAACCTCACCATTTTTCAGGAAACCTCACCATTTTTCCATCTTCAACAATAAGAGATAATTGTGGATTTTAAAAAACTAGATAGAACATGGATAAAATATTGATACAGTCACCTTAACAGGATCTGCCAATGTTGTTCTGGACACATCATATAAGTCCAGCTTACTTCGTTTAACGGTGTCACTGGAAGTACCCACTCGATTCATCCTTTTTGAAGTTTTCAACACAAATGCCGAATTCTTTCCATGTGCGTTATATGGCCCATAACAGCTTTCTGGTTTACGTAACAAAAAATACGGTGTCTTGATAAATTTTTATATTTTATATTTATATTTGATAAATATTAATGGTGTTTGGTGAAAAAAAGACAAACTTCTGTAGTTTCTATTGGAGCAAAAGCCGTTTAGGGGATCACAACTCCTACTTTCTATCAATCATTGTCACAACATAGAACAGTTCTTAATTTAACCTATAAATGGCATTGGGCATTGTTAATAGTTAAGTTGATGATAATTATCAAATTAATATAGATTTTGTCCTGTAAAATTTCCACCGAGATTTGCACTATCCTGCAAGGAATTACTTTTCTACGGATTTTCAGTTTCCCTTTATGATGAGGTAGGTATTCACCTACCTTTTTTATTCTCGTGATGTGGAGATGTACTTCTCATTACATCATGTTCACTGGGCATCATAATCATTGCAAATGCTTCACTTCTTGGATTGCTCCTCGAACTCGATAGTGTACAGCTGTCATGATTTTCTGAACTGGGACTCGAGCGTGTCCGTGGTTTTCCAATCGAATCCTCCAAGATTGGTATATTCATTTCAGACATTATAGCAGCCAAAGATGGCTCGTTACTAAAATGCATAATCGTAATTGATTTATAGCTGATTAATTATAACTGTAATCCATTAGTAATTATGTTATAAATATAGGTACCTAACGGATTTTTGAACAAATATCAAGCCAATTTGAAAACTCTGAACATGACATAACTGAGTTAAGCTACAAACCCGCCTTGGATCTCTTGCTGCGATGGGTGTCAGCTTTAACCATCAGTGGTTGCTGGGCCCTGGTGGCTGCTTTTGTGGGTGGGTACTGGAGATTCAAATGAACTCCATCACGACTCCGGACATTCAATCCGTGCATCTTATTCTATATTGTACCTACTTGTTGGCGTACTTACCTGTGCCTGCTAAACTGTGTAATAACACCGACAGCAAACGACATCTGTCGGCGTTGTTATGTAGGCAGCCAGCGAGCTGCGACGCAATGCCACCAGGTGCGCGACAGGGCAAGCTCCCAATAAAGGGTTAATCAGCCATTACGTTTCTGTTCTTCCTCAGATCCGGTAAGCGCTATTCCTCTGTCTTATAATTACCTTGATATTCATTTATTGATTCCCTATATCTGTATACCTGATCCTGATTGCTATAATGACTGATCCCTCAAACCTACCCTTTGCAGTGTCTCTCTATTAGTATTGAAGAGTTAATATAAAATAACTACTTTCAAATCTAGTTAGAATCCCCATAGTATTTTTTCTTGGAGCGAATTCATAATTAGTTCCTTGAATAAAACATACAACCCTTGACTTAAATCTTTGTACCTATTATTTCCCCCTTACTTCTTGAGATCTGAGGATCGATAGTAGGTATTATTTGTGCGATTTTATAGCACGACCAATTATTCCTTGTCACAATTGTACCTTATAGTTGACGTTTCCATACATTGTAAAAAGTCAAGGAAATAAAGAATTATTTGATTTGAAACGTATGCAGATGTATTTAACACTAATGTTTACATCATACGTGGAAGGCGCCCTGCAAACACGAACTCAAGGAAACTACTGGATTGATTTGAAGTTTTTAGGGCGTGGTATCTAGAAGGATATCAGAGGTTACCCCTGCGTTGTTGTGAAAAAGGCGTGAATTGAACACAGGTTAGGCTCTAAACTCAGGGTATCTCTGCCCCGGCCCTGAAAGGAGGGTTAGCCCACCGACTGCCGGGATAAGTTCAGTGATTGGCTAAGACCATTGGACGAAGTAAGATCAGCAATATAATTCTCACTTTATGAAATCGAGTAGGTACCTATATTATAACTTTTGTCACCCAATGATGAACTTGTGAAGCACAGGTTGGTGATTTATTTGAACTCATTAATTAAGTTGACAGGTCAGCAGTAGTTGAATACTAGTAAAGTGTGTGTTTTGTTCAATTTATTATTGTCTCCTCTGTAGGCGTCTATGCTTAATCAGTTATGCAAGTGTCTCACGTTATAGCTGGAAAACTTGACCCACGTTTTCTGCCACTAATTTCTTATCGAAAGTTCATCTTAGTGATTTTGTTTAAGTAAACACTTTGTTTTCGAGTTATTCAATTTCAAAGATATTTTTTTTTTTTTTTTTTTTTTTTTTTCGCGTTTTCGACCTCAAGTTACCATTATGGCCAAAACTACTTTAATTTTTGGAGTAAACAAAAAATTGAGGATACCGATGGAAAGAGAGTTAAATTTCCTTTGGATAGCGACCTAACGTTCTAGATTATGCAGGTAACATAGGAATCTGCCCAAAAGTGAAAAAATTGTCAAAAATTAAAAACTACGTATTTTTTAACCTGCTAGATGGCATGGATAATCCCACAGAATTCTCGCGCATGTTACTACTGGAAAAAATTTCTCAGACTGTCAGATTTTGAACGGTCTAGTCAATTTTACTTTTACTTTGCTAATTAGGGGAAAAAAGAATGTTTGAATATTGAACAACACGGTTTTTCCTATGTAATCAAGGGTTTTTGTGAAAAATTACCCCCTTAGAAAATACGAGTTTGGGACCTGTTTCTACGTATTTTTTGCGCTAATTCGAATGGTAACACTCGCAGAACTCCCCAAATTCGTTATTACCGAGTTTTAAACTTTAACTTCCTATAGTTTTACTCTTAAAACACGTAAAATCGAGCATAAAAAATAAACTAAAAACTCGTGGTTTTTTTGAGTTTGGAGTAGATTCCTGACTATGTTACCTGCATAATCTAGCACGTAAGGTGGCCTATCCAAAATGAAATGTAATGCTCTTCCCAATGGCATCCTCAGTTTTTTGTTTACTCGAAAAATTAAGGTAGTTTTGGCCATTTTAGTAACTCAAGACGAAAACAAGAATAACATCTTAAAAATTTAATAACTCGAAAACAAAGCGTTTAAAAAAAATCTCTAGGAGGAAACGGAAGTTAGTGAAAAACGTTGTCTATTTCCACGAAAAATAAAGAGTTACAATGTTAAATCGATTTCGACGGTTAGGCCATCATCAGTAACAAACAATAACTTATTGTTATTGTTTGTTACTGATGATGGCCTAACCGTCGAAATCGATTTAACATTGTAACTCTTTATTTTTCGTGGAAATAGACAACGTTTTTCACTAACTTCCGTTTTATAATGGGTTTCCACAACTTCGTCGCGAGTGATTTAGTTCGTATCTAGGAGGAACTTTCGATCCGAAAGTAGTTGCAGAATATGTGGCTGAACTTCTCCGGATATAACGTTCGAAACCCTACAGGTATAATAGATTTCGTCGAATGCTTATCAAATGACAACTTATGTTTGCTAGCGCTTGATGCGACATCTTACAATTACTGTGTCAACTGCCAAACTTTATAGTTACCGCTAGGAAGTGTATTTGGTTGAAAAGAAAGGTAGGTACTTGTCCTTTGTGATGGGTTTTTGCTTTTGTAATACATTATCTCATCATTGGTGGAAACGTGAGTGTTTAATGCACCACCAAACTAAATACATTGCATTTTATATTTTTTCTACCATTGGTATATGAACTTTTCGTATCGTAACAATGGCCATAATATCAGCTGGTCTAACCCCAGGGGCAGCTGTCCTAACCCTGACTCACGGTTCAGTTATGATTCGTAGATAACTCCTACATCTCGCGGGTTTTCTGCCCCTAGGGTTAGCTCTGTTTCTTGATAACTAGCCTTAGGGTGCCCTGTAAGGACAACAGGTAATTCCTGATTCATCACCTGTCATACCTCTCGAATTATTTGTTAAACTTACTAATTCCTGCAAGCACATGCATATTTTGTGGCTTTCATTCTAGATATCCTCCTTCGAATTGCTCTAGGAACGAATAAAATTAAACTTAATTTGATGGATACCATACCAGCTATCAATAAATACATACCTATTTGTGAATTCTGCAAGTATTTTAAATTCATCCAATAGTTCTTGGTGTTGGACCAAGCATTGCCGTCGACGGATTTGCTCTTTTTCTGCCTCGGCTATGTCTACCTCAATTCGCAGTATGTCCGCTTCAGTTTTGGTTCTACCTTCTGTAAGTGTTTTGGTTCTATCTTCTGTAAGTAAACCAACACAGTTAAGTATCTATTGAATAGTCACAGCCTGTGTAAAACAACGTATTAATGCAATCGTACTTAGTTATTCATTTGTGGAAAAAGTCCCTCGCGAACGTTTGTGGTGGGAACATCAAGGTCAGTAAAAACAAAATATTCGTCTTGTGCCACGAGGTCTCCTCAGCTACACAATGAACCCAGTCAGCTGCGGTCGGCTGAGGAACGCCTGTTCTTATTGCAAGTTCATTTCTTTGATTACACCCTTCTTCAACATTGATCTTCGCGTTTGCCATACAAATCTAATAATTGGTGTGTACCGTTTGTACCTACCCGTAGAAGAAGCTCAAAATGTATTTCAAATGTTCTTACCTTTTTCGGACCTTTGAGTTTCTTGAGTTTTCTCAATATCAGTAACTTGAATTTTCGGTTTGCTAAAGCTTGCAGGTAGTTCTTTTACGAACGTTTCTCGCTGTTTTTGTAGTTCATGGTAAATATTAGCCTGTTGATGAGAAAAAACAAGTAGAATAATCCGATAGGAACTGGGAATGCAACAGAAGGACTTTGTCCAACAGCTTACTTTGTTTGTTTGTCTTCTTCTGTATATTTGTCTTCTTCCAGAACAAATACCTATCCAACATATGAAATCCTGCCCTGATCTCCCTACCACTTACCTACCCGACAAAATAATTTACGAAACTAACAACGAACAATCAGGAGAATTGTATGTTTTTTCACTTGTAACAGTTGCTGAAAGTAACAGGAGAATGTGCCTCTCTCGGATCAAACCGCTAGTCGCGATTTTTTCAGATGAGTAGGTAGTATGTGCAGATGGAATGTCTTAACCTAAATATGAAGCAGGCAGGCACCATCGATATTTTCGTTAGAATAGCTACCTATTGAGAAATTCATATGCTGAACAGGTTGTCCTTTGGTGGTTGTTTTACACGGTTTATCCTACACTAGTATTTAGATAGGGAGGACCTTAGAGCCAAAGTTGTACGAATTTTTACCCCCATACTGTGACAGTGATGGGAAAGATCGTTTCTTTGAATGAGCAGAATTCATTAACTCAGGAAGAAGATCCATTTCTAGTGTAACATTTGATTGAATGGATCCTCTCTATGACACCAAGGCAAATACTTGGCTAAGATTCACCCCATGTGACTGAATGAATTGATCTTAAGGCCAATCTCATCTGGTTTGGTTGTCTAGTATAATGTGCCTGACTCCGCTTCTTATTTACGATTCTATTTTAATGAAAACGATAAACTCAATTTTCCGTTGATTAGGTGATGATGGTCGTCAAGGACAACTTTTAAGACTTTTATAGTGGTTTCAGTCGTTTCTGTCTAGTGAAAACTATTGAAATCTATACCAAACTCTATTTTTGGTTGATTTGAGGACGTTCGTCTTTGCTGACGACAAGCTCCTATCGTCGGATCGTTACCAAAAGCTATACAGCTAATTTCGGATGCCTAAAAAGTCTAGGTTCAAGTTGATAGCTCCAAAATCGCGACCTGTAGCGCATGAAAGCATGAAATGATCATATTTTTTATCTGATTCTTTGCCAGTAGGTACTAAAGCAGGTAAGAAGTTATTTTCAACTACTATGATCCATTTACCTGTACGGAAAGGTGGCGTTTTGTATAGGACTGGTAGGTACCTAAAAATAAAACCACTCCAGTAGCAGACGTGTTAAGGATGAGAATGAGCAAATGAGGGCTTCTTGTTGAGCATGTTGCATAGATTTTCTCGCCCCCACATGTGGTCAATACCAAAGATTAATGGCTGCTCTGAGAGGGGGGTTGTTATGTAACTTTCCGAGATAATATATAACCAACATTGGACCAACTCTCCACCGGACTAAGTTTCCACTAACAGGCAAAACAACAGTTGTAAACTAACCAAGAGAATTTAATTTCAGGCATTACCGCCAGGGGTCAACACCTATAGTGGCAAAATGAATACTTACAAAATTTCATCTTTTTTCACTTCAACATTAAGGACCACTAAACTAAAAATTTATATTCAATACCTACTCAAATAATAATAAATTTAAAAAACTCAATTTATTACCGAGTTTTATAGGGCGAGGAAACACCACAATTTCAGTGTAAATACACTTAACCTCATTTTGTAAACTTTTAACTACCTGTGGGTGTGGAAATGGTGAAAAGTTTACTGGAGTAGAGAAGAGTGAAGCATAACAGAACACCTGGAGAAATAATCCACAGACAAAATTTTCTACTTTTTCCATCATTGACTGTCTTCTAAACATTTATGAATTCGTGTAACTCGATTGAACTATTGCTTTTCCCCAGTTTTCTGAAACCAACCTAGTAATAGAAATGGAATGGAATTTCAAGATAGTGACGCTGTAATGAGCAAACGGGCTGCCACCATGCTGTGGATAGTCATAGAATTCTTCTATGTAGAATATGTCTAAAAGCTGGTCAATTTTGATTAATTATGTTGTGTTGAGGTAGTAACCAGCTGGGTCTCTTAAGTCTGTAACGATCTCAAGGGTTTGAAAATATTATAGGATATTAATCACAAGATTAAAGGAGGTTGTAGGTAATAAGCACCAAATAGGGGTGTGAATTTATGTTGAGTTTACATTAAACAAAAATAAATTAATAATAATAAGGCATATAATTATTTTACCTATATAAGTATATAATTACCTTATTATTTTTTGTTTAATGTGAACAACATAATTTGACACTCCTATGAGGTACTTATTACCTACAACCTCCTTTAATCTTTTCATTAGTAGGTATCTTATGATATTTTCTACCCACACAGATACCATTGACTATACACGTCTGATGAAGAGCAGTGCTCAACTGTCTCGAAATGCATACAAAACAGCAAAAACCGCACTTGTGTTTTCCTTCAAATCCTTGAGATCGTCACAGACTTAAGCAGCCCATTCACGATCCCGCTGCAGGAAGTGAGGGGAACCAAAAACTTCCCTCTCTTCTTGCATCGGAGGCGTGCAGGACGTGTGTGGAGGCCTTCCTGCTGCAGGTGACCTGCAGAGCTCGTCGGATGGGTTTCCCATCAGACCATCCTGCAGTCCGGTGTCCCCCACCCTATCAACCTGCTAGGTCCAAGCATGTGTGGAGTTGCCGGAAGACCTTCCATGTTCTAATCACCAGCCAACACAGGAAAATAGATTACCTACCGTAATACCGTGTACTGGCGGGAAACCTTTGCTTTGAGCTGGGAATGACGGATTATGTATGGAGAACGCACTCTGAGGCAGGAGAGCGAAGAGGGGAACTTCATTGCACTCCCCACTTCCTGCAGCAGGATCGTGAATGGGCCGCTTTAAGAGACCCAGCTGGTACCTTATCACAACATAGGGAATAGCATTCTTCAGCAGCTCACATTGGCATTAATTGCATCACAAATCATTCTCTTTTCCCCTTAGTCCACTAATAGCACCCGACTTAATTAGTCTGTCGACCTTCAAACATGCAATTACAAAAATGCCTAATAACAAACAGAAGAGTTCCTAAAGCGATAGGGAGATAGAGCTGAGGCACCTTATCGTTAATGGAAAACACTACATCGCATGTGCGGGGAGATGAGGCGCCTCATCTCCAATAAGACAAATTTATTCCACCTGAACATGGGACGCTTTATCCCGAACCAACCTATCTCACCTCTTCCTCCCTATCGCAAAGTAACCTTAAGCGGCCCATTCACGATCCTGCTGCAAGAAGTGAGGCGAACCAAAAAACTTCCCTCTCTTCTTGAACGGGAGGCGTGCAGGACGTGTATGGAGCCTTCCTGCTGCAGGTGTCCAGCAGAGCTCGTCGGATGGGTTTCCCATCGGACCATACTGCGGTCCGGGGTCCCCCACCCTATCAACCTGCTAGGTCCGAGCGTGTGTGGAGCTGCCGGAAGACCTTCTGGGTTTTGTTTAAATAAGGAGCCATTGGAGAATGGAGAACCGTATACTGGCGGGAAACCTTCAGTTTGAGCTGGGAATGACGGACCGTGTATGGAGAACGCACTCTGAGGCAGGAGAGCGAAGAGGGGAACTTCGTTGCACTCCAGGATTGTGAATGGGCCACTTTACACACCGATAACGGTGATACTTAACACACCGATAACGGTGAAGCTCAACGACTCGAGCCCCAAGCTGTATTAATTTCTTGTTAGTAATCATGATTCATGAAAGTTATATTCATTTTCTTGATCATACATTTTCAAAAGCTTCCATTGCAAACCCTGTTTGTGAATAAGAAAAGAACTAGGAAACTTATAAATACTGGATAGGAGGAACACATGGGATAGGAGGGAAAATCCCCTCGGTGGTTCAGCGTTACTTGAAGTTAAGTAGCGTCATTCTAAGATGAAATGCTAATTCGACCCACTTGATTTTATCAGGTTAGCCTACACTGTGGCTCGCCCCAGATGATAAAATCCCAAAGCACCTTATCGTTTAGGAACTCTCTATTGAATGTTCGTTCCTACCTATGGGTAGTTTTTATTATAGGTAATTACTGTTTTCGGCAAGTACTTACCACCTACCTACTGGAGAATTCAACAACAATAAATTTAGAAGAAAATTAATTCATTAGTTTGAACTTTGAAAATTTAATTGTTTAAGTGTTGAACGCTGCACTAAAATGCGATAGTTACTTTACTCTGGCTAAAAAATATTTAATTTTAAATGTGTTGCTCTTACGAGAACATCCTTTTTATCGATTTCTATCAGCTGATTCACCATCAATGTTTTTAGTCTGTTGTTTTCATTTGACATGGACAGATTGATGAATTCTTCCAGTTTCAACATTTCTCCTTCCAACTCTGATACAACAAGTTTCCCCTTAGCATGTTCCACCTCAAGATCATTTTGCATCCGTTTCAATGAGCTTTCAGCTGTAAAAAGTTCGTATATAAGATAGATTACTATAATCAGTACCTACTACTATGTACATAAAATTGCATACCACTGGGTAAATGCATAGGTGTTCTACGCCCGCCCACACAACTAATACTCACTTTCAACGATTTCCTTTATCCACTTTTTCACAGTTTCATCATCATCCTGGATGAAACCTGGGATAGAGGCCATAAAGGCAGTCATTTCGTTTCGGCAAAAACCTTATTGGTCAAGTTAGTATTTAAGCAGCCGCTACCAGAAAAGAAACTGAAACCAAATATACCAGACTGAACTTTGACCAAACTTGGTTTGACTGAACTTGGTTAGCAAAACTTTACTAGATAAGGTTATCAGCTAGAAGAGTTTGTGAAAAGAATTGCGTCGAAATCTCACTTCCTCATGAATCTTTTAGTGACGCTAATGTCACTTCAACTCCGATAACCAGTTTTCTGACGTGTTGTCATCAAGATTCATGATAGCGATTTTCCTTCATTGCAAACAACGTGAATAAGTTCAAAAACGACTTGCAGACAATTTCGTTCGAACGGATTTTTTCGTGAACCATGTCTTCTACCCGTCCGCCGGACAAAGTAGTGAAAAATCCGCTTCTCACCAGCGCCGATCAAAATGCGTTTTTCGAGGAATTCGCTCACAGCAGGCTACTTGTAGCTCCGCCAGCGCCTCTTCCGGTGTCAACACCTGGTAAGTTGAGTCTGATTGATTTATTTGTATATTTTCTTATAAGCGTGCATCCAAAATTTCATTTATGTGACTAATGACCTTTACAAAACTTAATGCAGAGTTAGTCTTTTCTCCCATTCGGTGTTTCAAGTTATCATAATTATGGGCGGTAGTCTTGGCCTAATTTGTAGTTGAATGACAGCTGGCAGGTTTATTTACCCTTGGGGAAAACTTGGTTTCCATTAAATAAGGCGTTCATAATTAATTTGATAGGTATTTGTTCTAGGTACCTACCTACGTCGAATCGCTGTCATCCTACTTCGATTCTGAGTTTTCTTTGAGTCCTGCTATTGAAAGTTATGTTACGTGTATATCTACCTACCTATGTAGGTAGTTATGTATATAGAATATTGTGTTATGCAGTGCCTATGATTAATGACGTTACTAAACGTTACATAAGTATTTCTTCAGGAAATTATCTACGTGCAAATCGCTCGTGTACTCAATTGTACAGGTCATAAGATTGTATTGTTTGCTCATTCGTGGCCTTGATTTTAATTTGCGTGGGACGTGATTCATTTCATGGTTCAAAGGTTCACATCTTAATAATTCATGAGAGGATTTAGCGAATTTTCGTAGAAAATGAAGCTGTTGTATTGGCTCGGAAAATATTAAAATACAAATTTTTGAAAAAATTCTTCATTGAAATCTGGTTTGAGGCATTCGGAAACGACCCCTGAAGTTTGCGCTTTTTCTTATATATATATCTGTGTGTGTGTGTGTGTGTAACCATAGTAACCCTATGGCAGAGGAGTATATTTTCTGCCTGCTCCCATTTTGATTACAGGCAGTTGCATACATTATATATTATAATTAAAGTCTTCGGATAAATTTAATTTTTCATAGTCACACTTCATATCAGTAATTTAAACAACACTAGCACTTGGATAATAGAATTAGTTGAGTTCACAATCTATTGTAGTCCATTGAATTCAAAAACACGATCAAGTCCTCCAACTGGGATTCCAGTAACGTGGTGTAGGATGGTGGCCATGCAACTCTCTGTAGACTACACTTGCGCTCCAGTCGAACACGCTGTTGGTCAAAAATGCGACAAACAAAAAGGATGTGCCTCCAGTCCTCAGTAGCGTTAGAGCAAGAACATAAAAGGCTGTCCCAAAGACTGAACCGATGCAGATATGCTCCTATCCTTCCATGACCACTCAGCAAGAGAGTCAGCCTCCAGTTGATCGGCAGGTCAAGCCGCAGTCGGCTGGCAACTGCGGGAAAAAACTCCCTTGTGCTGGCTCCGTCCATTGTAGCCCACCAGACTCGCTCCCACTCCTCCACACTTTGTGATCTCCGCTCAGCTACGACTCTCGATCGTGGAATAAAAGAAAAAGACTCCAGCAAATCATCTCTTGAAGCAGCTTCTTTTGTCTGTCTGTCCGCCTCTTCGTTTCCTTCTGTTCCAGAGTGTGCTCGAGTCCACTCAATCCCCACTCTCCAGCCATCCCGGTGCCACAGGTCACACAGACAAGCTCTTATTTGCTCTATAGTAGGCAAGTGATTGCGCGGATCATTCAGCATCGCCAGACACACCTGACTATCGGTATAAATCATGGCAGTGCGTTGATGTCTATTTACCATCTGTTGAGACAACCACCCAAGTGCCTGCAAAAGAGCGAAAGCCTCCGCTTGGTTGTTCGAACAAGAGGATCCCAGCTTGAACAGCTGGTGGTGGATTGGGAGATCCGAACGTGTATATACCACAAACGCACATCCAACTTTTCTGTCTCCCAAATCACTTCCGTCTGTATAAATTTAGTAAGTAAGACTAGAATTGTCCTCCAAAACCTCTTCAACATAGACAAATCTCGCTGGGTGGGGCCATCTGCTGGCAGGCAAGGGTACCTCAATCTGCTCCTCTCTCCTTGCCAATATCACCTGTATATCAGAAATCTCCCTTGCTTCTATCTCAATCGGTTTCTCCCCAGCAATGATGCAGCATGCCTGAAACGAGATAGTTCTTACGCCCTTTACCACCCTCAACAACATTAGCCTCTGAACTTGCCGCAGTGCTTCCACATTTCTCTAGACTTGCAGACCATCCACCCACCCTGAGACAGCATAGGTAAGCATGGGTACAATGGCTCCTCTATAAATTACTTTCAGAGCGTCATGTCCCAGACTCCAGTACACCTTTGCAGACTGCGATAATATATTAATGAGTTGAGGTGCCTTTTTGCATATATAATTTATATGTGCAGCCACCGAAGTAACTTCTCGAAATAGACACCCAGATACCTGAGCTCCTCGACAAACTCCAGCCTCTGACTCAAAAGATAAACCACCAATACCCTCTCCATACGCCTTTGCCCGATTCGCAAAACCTGAGTCTTATCTGGATTAAACTGGAGATTGCTTTCCCAAGCCCACCTCTCCAAAAGAAACAAGGCCCTGTTAGTACGTCTTTCCAGTTCATACTCTGTCTTGGCTGAACATACCATCAGTAAGTCATCAGCGTATGCAAATACTTCTATACCAGTTGGATAAGGAAGACCCAGAACAGAATTAAACATTACTATCCAAAACCCTGGGCCAGAGCAGGATCCCTGAGGACAGCCCACTTCCTGGTCCCTCGTCAGACTTGCAGATGCTGTTCGTAGGGTGCAGTCCCTTTCTGAAAAATATGACCTTGCAAGTCGGTACAAATTGTCTGGACCATCCCATCTCTCCAAGACTCCTAAGTATGGTAGGCCATCAAGCGCCATTAAATGCCCCCCTCAATGTCTAAGGACACCATAACTCCATATTCCTTCCTTTCCGAGACTCTCCTTGTGACCTTCTTAACCTCTGTCAGTGCACTGATCGTACTCCACACTGTGTGTGTGTGTGTGTGTGCGTGCGTGCGCGTGCGTGCGTGTAATTCCTGACGATAACTCTCCTTAGGAATGAGATAAAAATCCCGTTCTTGCGCCAAAAAATCAAGCTTTCCAAACGAAAGGATGAGTTCGTTGGCCAACAATTTTTGAGACCATTAAATTGGTCAAAATTAAAAAAATGTACTAAAAAAATCTCTAAAAATAGCTAAAAACGGCCAAAATTGTTAAATTTATATTTTTTAGCAGAGTTTTAGTCAAAACAAAATTATCAACACTTAACTAGGACATTATAAAATTTTTGCACAAAATTATGCTGAAAAAGTACTTTATATTTCATTATTCTTGTTGCTTTATTTAGCTATTAGGTTGACATCGTTAAAGCTGTGTGCACCTTTGGTGGTTTCCAAATTTTAGATAGAAATTACTTTATAGTCGGTTATTCTTCAGTCTTCTGACTGTGTGTGATACCTGTGCTACTATTATCGTAATAGAGATGGATGAATAGGTACCTACCTGACGGTTGAAATTATCGGTGCACAAATTGTACTTGACACGTCGCATAAAATTTAAACAAAAATAACTTACAGTGAAGAAAATGTTATGTAGTGGAACATATAGAAAATCCGTATCAATAGTGCGTGCATGGAACTTGGTGCATTTTATGCGTGCATGGAGCACTGGGATTTGGTGCATAGTCAATAGTCTCTTGAAGACAAGTGGAAATGATTAGGAGGAAGTCAGATCAATTGAGCAAATGCTGGTAAACAGCCTGTTGGAGACCAGTGAAAGTTGCCATGGGGAAACCAGATCAGCTGTGTGAGTTTATTTTTAAAATTAAAATAAATTACGGCGTTTTTATTTAAAATGCTTTTTGGACTCTGCCGTCCGTTTTTTCCCCATACCATGGTAATTTCCGAGTCTGTACAAGGAACCTCCAACTAATCATTGATAACTATTAGTCTAATGTCTAGCTGTTATAATAGCTATCTGAATGTCATCAATGACATCTGCCACCTCAATCTGGGATGTTAAAACTTATCTAATGAGGCGAGAGATTGAGATATAGCTGAGACATTAATGTCCAGTTTTTTCTTTTAGAACTAATATGGTCGCGCCTCCGGGTATTTAATTACCGCTCGTATCAGCGTAATTGAATCATATCAACAGCAAAAAGTTTGTGACCATCAGTTTGACATATGGCAAAGTAGATCTGTTGCTGAGGAGTACCTAATCAATAAAAATCCTTCTTTATCCTTTCTATATTGTACAGGTTACAACTAAAATATTTTTGTAGTATGACAATAATTATTTACAAGTGTGTTTTGAATGGAAATCAGGTATTACAAATTGAATAAGTAGATGATTATAAAATTATGAAATGTTGAAGTTCATAAATTATCCCTAGGATTCCTCTCGTCTTGAGCTTGGGTAGATGCTCAGCTTAGTTCTTCTTCTTCTTCTGCAGCAAATCACGATCATCCAAGCGATGAAGGCAATTATTATTACTAGCAATATACAGGCCAGAACGATCGCCGCAATATCCCCAGTCGATAGCCACCCTAAAATTTAACAAAAGGCAGAACAACGTTAAGCTTATTTAGAACAGAACTTAGTGAAAAAATTGTCTATTTCCACGATATTAAATCGATTTCGACGGTTAGGTCATTATCAGTAACAAACAATTACTGAACACACATTAGAAAGGACACAGCTTATATAGTCACAGGTGGTGGGAGTTTGAATCCCGTTGGTCGAGAGAAAGGAAAGGGGGCTGGAGGTACAACCAATTAAGTGCAAGCGAAGTGAAGGGGATTGTAGCTAATCAGATGAAGTGAAGGGTGGGAAGAAGTACTCAATCAGGTTTTAAGTGTGTGAAGGGATAATTCCAAGGTTTATAGAAATGGACTTATCAATGGTGCAATATATTGAGGGATAACCTCATTTAAACATTTACCAGTTGTATGACATTTACCAGATGAATGTAGGTACTTGAAAAATTCGAAATCATCAAAAGTAACAGATCAATCAATGGAGTTACATCATACATGAATGCTTGGTGAAGAACCACCATGGAGTAGAGCTTTCGTGGTCTAATAGTGAAACTGCCATCAACTGCGAGGGTTTAATATGGAATCAGAAGTTTCTAATTGGGAATTTTTTGAACTTAAGTATTAATAAGTTAGTATTACCACAAACGGAACCACTTTTTTCCATCACATATGAACTTTGGCCAACCCCTTAGGCGTTGGTTTATTTAAGAATAATTATGACATTGCTGCTGTAAATTCAGTTGTAACAGATTCATTACATGTCTGCAGTGACGTTGTACCTATTTGACACGATTTGGTACTCAGTTGGTACTGACTTTTTTCGATGTCGATGTATTTAATTCGAACGTTCCCCAAGATGTCCGTTGCTGTGATGTCCACTTTAGTTTGACAGCAAGAAGACGAGTAGGTTCCTCGAACAGTATCTTTGGTCCCCACAATGAACTCCTTTTCCAAAATCATCCCGATAGGGTCGGACCTCAGCGAGAGTAAGCCTATAAACAATACAAAGGGCTGATCAATTTATTACTATACGAACATTTCAATGTAATGTGCCTACTAAGTTAGGAATACGATTTTTAGGGATTGTAGATTGTATAAAGTCCCATTAACAACGTAGGTAATCCTGCTACATAATAACCTAAAATACTCTCAACGATAGATTGATTGCTAACTTGCATATGTGCTGTGAGTTTTTCGGTTATAAACAAAAGAAAAAAATTGGCTTTTTCAGCGATTGAACATTTTTACGGTATTAAACTGCCTTAGAATTAGATAAATTAATTGGAAGATAAGGGATGTCAGTTGTACTCTGGTGAAGAGTAGTTATCCCTTCAAAATTGAGTCTCCCCTTAATTATACGCGTCTCTACCCTTATATAAAAAGCGTTGATCTTTTAGCTGCACAAAATATTGGTAAATATAGGATGTAATGTAGGATGTAATATTCAATAGAATATAATGTACCTACATAATAGAATATATGTATAATATGTATGTATAATAGAATGTATGTATAATAATAGAATATAATGTAGGATGTAATATTCAACATAAGAATTTCATAATGCCCATGAAACAGAAATAGGAAATCCTAGGAGGATAGGTTGTAAGGGAAGGGACATTGTAATCAAAATAGGTGGTCCTCTCCTTTTGTTTCTTGCAACTGCTACCCCGAGGTTACACATGGAACTTTTTAGCTTTCTGGATATACTCTGGGTACTGTAGGCCAGCCCTTTGAAGGAGGAACTTTTCTATTGCATCACCTCCTTGTCATAAGATGCAATACAGAGTGCAGGATTCGTTGGATGCCCGGCTGCAAAGATCTTTGAGTGTAGGTATGTTACTTCTGGCATTAGGGAGACACTTTTGCAGCAGAATAGGTATATTGGATAGTGCTTCACCTTGAGGGGGCATGGGAATATGGTAATGTACTACCTCCAGCGTTAGTGAGACTATGTTGGGGTAGTTTATCCCCCGGTGTTCAATCAATCAAATAAACTTTATTGTACAGAGAAATATTATTTCCATTATGTACAAGTAATAACTTAACAATAATTACAGCCGCTCGAGATCTAATAGAAAAGAAAAAATTAATTAAAAAAAAAAAATTTTCCGAGCAAATGCAAAGTAAAATGAGTAAAATTAAGTAGGGGCAGAGGAAGGCTTATTACTCGTATAAGGTGGATAAAAATTTCTTGCAGGAGTTCCTAAATTTGATTATAATATGAGAGAGAGAGCGAATGCGGACAGGCAGAGAGTTCCAGTCTCGCACTCACGACGCCAAACGGTTGACCAAAAGCTCTGGTAGCATGGCCTGGGATACGAATGGCCCCTGATCTTTGGGAAAGCGAACCAACAAACATGCTTCTAAGGTAGCCAGGCAAAGCACCACTCATAATTTTATGAACAGTTAGTAACTGCCGCAATTTAAAGTAATTAAATAAGTCCGAACCTAAAAATTTGTGCTTGTGGTCAGAGATATGTTATTGATACACCGTTGACGGTAGGGAAGAGGTTTGTTTTGGGATGTGTGGGTGTTGAATGATGGTGAGTTTGAAGTACAATAGATGCTCAGCTCAGCTTGGGAGTTACTTATGTAGTCCGAGAACTGACGGTTACGAGAGGATGGGCTGTAGACACTTGATCCTCCTCAAGGACGGTCAGTTCTTGAGCTTAGCCGACTTGTGAATTTAACTGGCAAATCTATATATGGATATTTACAATTAGGTTGATGCACAATACCTACAGTGGTTTGAAGTATAGATTTGATCCCCCTAGGTGCATTATAACTGTAAATTTCGTTTTACTTACCAGAATCACTATCTTGAATGTTGATGGTGGCTTTCCAAGTTTTGGTATCGCAATTTCGTGGACTTGCGGCCCCAGAACAGTCACCATCAAAGTCGTACCATATTTCCGGCGAATACGAATCGTAGCTCTGGAACGTATACAAAAATGTTGTCCGTCAATCAAAACTTTGATGCATTAATGCATCAAAAGTTTTTTCTAGCTTCTTTATTTATATCGTTTTGTGACGCTCGCAACCACCATAGTCACGTGATATGATTTCGATGGTGCAATTTCGATCGTGATGTTCCGCTCAAAAACCCCACCGTGACGTGACGCTCGTGACGTGACAAAAACAAATTGGAACGTCCTGTTAATCATTAAATGATAAAACGCTGCAAATTATTTCACAAAGGTTTATTATTTTTTCAATTGAGCATGATCGTAGTTTTAGTTGGCTAGCGTACGTCATAAGGCCCGTCCAGACTCCTCGGCGTGTCCTACTTCGAGTTGCCACAACCTATACTTCTATAATTATATACGCATGTTTATATTTCTCGATTTGAGCTCCTATCTATTTAAATAGTTATTGCCTTAATAATATCATTATCTAAGTACGTACGAAAAGTCGAGAGGATATGTTATTAAATATGCGTAGGAAAAGCTTTGGTATTAACACACAAATATGACCTTGAAAAAAACATATTCATGCCTCGAAGGAACGCCGGCGCCGTACCCACCACAAGGTGCCGCGGCGCCGGCGCCTCCTCTCACTCCACCCCCCCGCTCACCCCCCTCTCCACCCACCGTGACCCCCTGCCAGGCGTGCGCGCGTCGAAAAAGACACTTTTTCGCCCGTTTTTGGCCCATAGCATCTATACGAGTAAAGCGATCGGGATGATTAAACGTTAGGACCAACTAGACCCCAAATGGAGTCTATGTGCGAAAGAACGGGTTTTTTAAGTCAATTCTTAGGCCTTTTATGGCCCGGACGGCGAACGGCGGAAGGACATTTCAAATTTGGATTCTACGCACCTTGAAACGTAAAGTGACAAAGTTTGAGGGGGGGTTATAAAAATTTTTTGCTGCACGATCACATAGGCTTATTATTGGAAATAAAAACGTGGCAGGCCGCTCGTACTTTCTCTCTTATGAGAGAAGAGCAATGAGCATTGAAAATGTCTCAGTAATTTAAATGTTTTTTATTGCTGTAAATAAAATAACAATTAGAAAACATAAAATAATTATTGACACACAATTACTGAATTTGCTGTAAGCCAGTCTCGACGATGCCCAATTCTTCCACGAATATGAATTCACAGGTAGTTAATTTTCTGTTACAATTACTACAATTACTCTACAATTACTACAACCAAGATTAACTTCTCAACTAAGTGTCAACCAAACAAGCGGCATTGTTTACTATATCCAATTATAACATAAATAAATATAAAACTACGACATAAATAGAAGAACAAGTACGAAAGAAATGCGTGATAAATAGAGAGCTTTCCAACGAGTGGAGAACGAATTTTGTCTGGTGAAAACTGAAGAAGTTTCATTACCCCAGCAACGGCTTGGTTGTAGGTACGTGAAAATCAAAATAAAACAACACCTAACTTCTTTGTAGGTTGTGTGACGTTTTTATCATTTAATAATGATAAATAAATAAATTTTGTTTTCGTCACGTCACGGTGGGGTTTTCTATTGATTTTCACGTACAACCGATGCGTTACTAGGGAAGTGTAACTTCCTTAATTTTCATAGCAGGAAAATCGTTAGCCACTTTTAGCGAATTTTTGAAGAAAATTAAGCTATTGCTCTCGCCTCAAATTTGTAGAATGTGAATTTTTGAAAAAAATTTATGCAGAAATCCGTTTCAGGCTATTCTGAATCATATTCTGAAGTTTAACGCATTTTTTTATGTATGTATATATGTATGTATATATGTATGTATATATGTATGTATACCGGGTGGTCCTTAATGAACGTACCACCCTTTTAATTTCGTTGGTTGTGGAGAAATCAAAAAACTTGTCGAAGTAACCTCCCCTTATTTTTTTGCAAAGAATTCGAAAATTGCAGTTTGAAGCGTCGCGCATGCGCGCAAATGCGCGCTGCGCGCACCAACTTTGTTTTTTCAAATGGAACCCCCCCATTTTTATTGCAGATTCGCATTCTACATCAAATTTCATGAACATTTTACTTCGACAACTTTTTTTTTCCACTGCGCGAAACGGGCGCCAGGAGCGTTCAAAGTTGCTAAAGTCATCAAAATTGCGCAAAACATGGATTATGGTAAACCCCAAGTGTGGCACATGACTTTACTTTGTTTTTCAGCGCTGATTCACGTGGTGCTGTCAGTATTTAGATTTAGCTCAGTTTTTTCGATTTTATAAGCTTAATCTACGTCTTTTGGTGAAATATTACAGTTTTTCCGAAGTATCAACTTTGGCAGTAGATTTATTTTCCCTCGCCCTTTCGCAACCTGGGTTTGGGACCGGCTAAGGCGGCCTTAAAAATAAATTACGTGGTGTTTTTTTATTGAACTTGATGAATCCGAAATAACAGCCGGAAACATGGTCGTTTTTTTAAGAAAAAAGTGGCTTGGTTCCTGCACCCAGAAGGATACTCTGAGAAATCATGAATGTTATGGTACCAAAAGCGTTTGAATACGATTGAATCACAAGAGGTAAACAACTCGGATTTCTCGATTCTCGGACTGCTTATCTGCTGCACTTTGTGACGAGACGTCACTAACCGCTCACGTTACGACTTCAACTCCAAGTTGATCTGTACCCGTTATCATATTTATTTTGTCTTTAATCGTGAGAAGCAACTGATCCGGTTAATAGTCTCACTGTGAACGTTCTTGAGTGCGTATCATGCCGCGTTTTACCCAAAACGAACTGACCGAGATGGTGCGGTTGTACTACACGCACGACGGAAATGCTCGAAAAACTGCAGCCGCTTGTCAGCAAGTGTTTAATCGGCTGGTTCACCACCAGGCGATATTACGAACGGTTCGCCGTTTTGTTCGCACGGGCAGAGTTGACGTTCCTCGTCCACCCGGAAGACCTTCCGCTGTACGCTCCTTCAACTTTGATTTGGACGTGTTGCTGTATCAACGGGAAAATCCTCACTCTTCCGAACGTCAGACGGCTCGAGTAGTTGGTTGCAGCAAAACCACAGTTCATCGGGTCCTTCACACCTATGGCATGAGGCCATTTAGGTCTCATGTCGTTCATGGCCAGCGTGAAGGGGATAAGGAAAGGCGGCTGCTTTTCCTCGCACACATGGAGGCGCTCCGCGAACAGGTCCCACACTTGGCCACCGCTCTTTTGTGGACCGACGAGTCCACATTTACAAACAATGGACTCTTCAATCGTTGGAATTTTCGAACGTGGGCTGACGAGAATCCACGATTATCGTATTCCACCAGACACCAGGTGCGTTTCACGGTAAATGTATGGTGTGGGTTGGTCGGCAACCACCTCATTGGGCCACATTTCTTGACCGGTGGTAGCCTCAACGGGGAGAGATACCTTCAGTTTCTCCAGGAGGTTCTGCCTGAATTGTTGGAGGACGTCCCTCTCGCCACCAGGCAGGCAATGTGGTTCCAACATGATGGTTGTCCTGCCCACAACGCACGGGCTGTTACACGCCATTTGGATGCCCGATTCCGTTCTCGGTGGATTGGCAATCGGAGCCTGATTTCTTGGCCACCCCGTTCTCCGGACTTGACTCCACTAGATTATTTTTTATGGGGTTACCTGAAGAACAAGGTCTACGACGCCTCCCTCCCTCCTATCGCAAGTGCTGCCGAATTGCAACAGCGGATCATCGACGCCTGCGATTCGGTATCTCCGGCATCTACGTTCGAGGCAGTCACCACCGAATGGGAACGTCGAGCTGCCGCCTGTTTGGAGGACGACGGCGGTCCATTTGAACGACTACTGTGAACGATTTATTTTCTTAATTTTTTTTCTTTTATTCTTTTTTAAAAAAGAAGGAATTGTTTTTGTTGTATTTTAGCAGAAAAATTATCGAGGAGTGTGATTTATTTTTAAGCCCGCCTTAGCCGGTCCCAAGCCCGGGTTGCGAAAGGGCGAGGGAAAATAAATCTACTGCCAAAGTTGATAATTCGGAAAAACTGTAATATTTCACCAAAAGACGTAGATTAAGCTTATAAAATCGAAAAAACTGAGCTAAATCTAAAAACTGACAGCACCACGTGAATCAGCGCTGAAAAACAATGTAAAGTCATGTGCCACACTTGGGGTTTACCATAATCCATGTTTTGCGCAATTTTGATGACTTTAGCAACTTTGAACGCTCCTGGCGCCCGTTTCGCGCAGTGGAAAAAAAAAGTTGTCGAAGTAAAATGTTCATGAAATTTGATGTAGAATGCGAATCTGCAATAAAAATGGGGGGGTTCCATTTGAAAAAACAAAGTTGGTGCGCGCAGCGCGCATTTGCGCGCATGCGCGACGCTTCAAACTGCAATTTTCGAATTCTTTGCAAAAAAATAAGGGGAGGTTACTTCGACAAGTTTTTTGATTTCTCCACAACCAACGAAATTGAAAGGGTGGTACGTTCATTAAGGACCACCCTGTATATGTGTCATTCCAGACGATAACTGTCCGTAGAATTGTGCTAGAAACTTCAAACAAATTTTAAAATGTTAAGGACACAAAACGAAAGTTCAAGTTCGTTGGCCAGCATGATCGGATTACATCTTCGGGTTGAAATTTTCAAAAATGTAGTAAAAAATTTCAAAATAGCCTGTTTTTTGCGATTTGTTGTGCGAAATAATTTTTTCAGCATACTAACATGTGGTATATTCGGAATCAGCGTAAAATTTCCTATAAGAATATGTATCAAGTTCTCAAAAATTTCAAAGTTGAAAAATCAGTCAAAAATCGAAATAATGCCGTTCGCTAGTTGTAAAAATCGGTACCTAATATTTGCATGAAACATTGTCCAAATTCAGATTGAACTACTCTTATGGAAGTATCCCTGTATAACCAATCCTAGAACCATGCTGTTTAAAACGTAGGTAGTAGGTGCTTGTTTAAAATTTCATTCCATGTTTGTCTATCAAAATCATAAACTAAAATTTCTCTACACGATCAATAGCGACTGAAATGTCGAAATTTTCTTTGCGTAACAAAATTTCCTGTTGACCCGTCGACTAAGACATTTTCAATGTCAAAAAAAACTTATTACCATTAGATAAAGTAGCTTCTAAAATTTCTCGGCCCGTAGAGGTAGCCTAATTTTCCTCGGAAATAAATCGTTAAAAATAGATAAATAATTTGGGTATATAGTTTCATGACTTTTGACATGGATATGCCATATGGCTGAGCGGTCACGAAAATGTCCCAGTACATTATCGCTTACAACCAACCCGTTTCTAGGTTAATATAACCTGTAGTTTTTAAAAGTACGAAGAATGTATTAGATTGTAGATGTTGTATTAGATTTCTGGATTAGTTTTCTAGTTTTCTCTCCCGTTACCTCTAGGAAGTTAAAATTTGATTGGGAGACTCTCTGGGACACTAATACCGTATTGAAATGAATGGTTCATTCCTACTCAGCTGAGTGAGCTAAATTCCCTCCTGTTCATTCTAGGAAGTTGAAATTTGATAGGAAGACTCTCTGGGACACTAAGAGCCGATCGAAATGGTTGGCTCATTCCTTATCGGCTGAGTGAGATGAATTCTCCCCTATTCGTCCTAGGAAGTTGAGATTTGATAGAGCGCCTTCCCGGGACATTAGGGGACGATTGAAATGACTCCTAATCAACTGACTGATCTAAATTACCCCTAGGAAATTGAAAGTTGATAGGAAGAATCTCTGGGACACTAAGTCAAGTTGATAGACTCTCTGGGACACCTATGGGACACTTAGTTGATAGACTCTCTGGGACACTTATGGGAGCGACCAACGTTCACGCCTCCAGCTCAGCTCAACCCCCAAAACCCCAATAAAAACACAAAACACAGGAATCCCTTAATTTTGAACACAATTTTTCAAAAATCGCTTACTTTTTTCAGTGAACTTTTGGCTGTAAAACCTTAAATAATGGACCAATTTTTGTAGATTTTTTTAAAATTCTTACCTCGCTCCCAACGTAGAAATACGCCTTCTTGACGACCTTTTCCAATACGTAACCGTCTCCGTAAAACCAAACAGTGAAGGTTATGATGCTCGGGCTTCCACCGGATCTGCCGAGTGGCGGATAAAGTCTGACAGTTGATTGTACAGTGTTCCCCATGCTGATGACTGCCCTGCAATTCCAGATTGAAACGATTATCGTTGATTAAAATGAATATACCTAGTAGTGTGATTATAGAATACCAAAATCTTACATATTATTTTATATTACTGTGGAACCTACTAGATAATCTTTCAGTCCAGAACAATAGTATATGTATGTAAACTTGAGATACCTTCCTAATATCATTCTCGATCATGTTACCTTTAGGTTATGTAGACAAGCATACATGAAAGAAAACATGTAAAAGAAAAAAAAAAAAAAAAAATTCAACTCCTGCAGCATGGTTGTATGAGCGAATTTTCGTACTCTCATATTTTTGAAATTTGAGCACTGAGTCCAAAAACATTGTTAACTACCAATTTTATGGCAAAAAACTCGTTTAAATAATAATCTGCTTTTGAAGGTGGGTTGACTATAATAATAAGTATAATATAATATTATTTATAATATTACATTATATAATAATATAATATTATTATTACTGTCTAGTCTCTACGCGATAGCATGTCTACGAACTAAATCACTCGCGACGAAGTTGTGGAAACCCATTTCAAAACGGAAGTTAGTGAAAAACGTTGTCTATTTCCACGAAAAATAAAGAGTTACACTGTTAAATCGATTTCGACGGTTAGGCCATCATATAAGTTATTGTTTGTTACTGATGATGGCCTAACCGTCGAAATCGATTTAATAGTGTAACTCTTTATTTATAGCATGTCTACCGCGCTACCTATATATTGACCTGGAACGTCCATGTAAACCATATTTGCAGACGAGTGCACGGGGCCTTACACTCACTGAAACGCTTAAAAAATTTCACCCCTCCTGAACTTAAGAGAAAACTAGTGGTTGCCCTTGTTATGCCATTTTTCCTCTACTGTGATACCCTGTTTAGCCCTTCCCTCGACTCTAAATCGAAACGTCGACTTGATGTTGCATTCAATTATGTCGTTAGATATGCCTATGCCATCAAGCTCCGCGACCATATTTCCCAACACAGAAGTAGCATACTAGGATTGGAAATATTCCCATACTACCAGCTCAGGCACTTGCTTTTCATTTTCAAGATCATCAAAGGCCTTGTGCCAGACTATCTATCGTGTATAATCTCTCGTGCCATTTCATCGAGATCAAGCGCACTCAATGCGAGATTATGGAACTCCTTTTCCCTCCGAATTCGTTCCCTTCCCTCCATAACCCGGTTTAGAAACTCTGCTAAGAGTGCCATCGCTCAAAACAGCTAGCTGGCCCTTTCTTTATTTCTACACCTATTCTTCTAATCTTCATCCCCCCCCCCCCCCTGTTCTATCTCTCTCTGCCCTCTAATATCTGCTTCGAACTACCTTGTACCTAGGTATCTGTTTTTATATATTTTTTTTGTTTTGTTCTTTTTGCTCTAGGTATATGTGCATACCTATACATTTTGTTTGATATCTGTTCTTTAATTATTTTTTGTGCTTTTACACAACTACTTTTATTTTTGTAAATAATGTACAATATGAGGGGCGAAAGCCCTATGTACAATAAATTATTTTACTATTTTACTTATTGCGGAATTGAATGCTCAGCCTCCCATACTTTTAAAGGGCTTGTTCGTCTAATATTCTTCATAATTTATGTACTTGTACCAACATGTCCTACATATATTTTATTTTCTCGGTCAATTTCCTGATGTTCGTTACCTATTGAAAATAATGTAACAAAAAGGCAAATTGCCTAACTAGGGACTAACTTCAGAAAATGCTTAATTTCGGTTCTTCTTTACCTTTGAAACCGAATGAAGTAAAAATGTAAACCCTTCATAAAATTTGTTGGTTTACGTGTCTGTACCTATGAAGTATTTACCTACTGAACTCATTTTCATCCTCATCCAATCTTCTGAAACCCGTCGTATTGCGCCTTCATAGAAAGCTGTCATCTAGATCTTAGAAAGAGTTCTAGTAGGTAAATACTTCATTGGTGACTATAGAAATCATTTCAGGAGTGTTTACCTTTCTGGAACTGGTTGATTCGTCGTTCTGTAGTTTGCCGTGTCCTGTACGGAGAATGTGAACTGCCTGGAGGCCGGGAGGTTGCTAGTCACTTCAAAAGTAATTTCCGACTGTCGGCCAGCTTCGGACACCAAATTTGAACCCTGTTTCACCTCAATGGAGACAGGAAGCGGAGGTATATTCGGAATATATCGCCCATACGTACTGGCCACAAGGGATCCTAATATCGAAATATTTCAAAATTATGAATAACATAATTCTTCCCCGATGATATCATTTTGAGGAACTAAAATTGGGTAAAACCAACAACTATCTGGTCTGTATGAAAATATAAACAAAAATTATTTATATTTCCCCCGAGTCTACCTAGATGCAGGAAGCATTGTACATTTACTTAAAAATCTATATTTTAACTTGCAATTTACGTTTTAGACGTTCCTTAAACTTGTTACCAAGTTGCAGTTCAATTTCAATGAGATTTCCAGGTATTGATAAGATTGAATGCAAAACCGAAATCACTGAATTGTTGGTAACCTCTGCGCTTGCGCACTTGAAATTATTTTAAAAAGTTCAACTTCAATAGTTTTCACCCTCCAACGAATTTCATTCTTCCTGGAATTAAATCAGTCTCTCCGCAAGGTTAGTTCTTGTAACAAGCACTATTTTTTAAATTTCCATCCGATTTTGAAGAAATTCTTCAGGCAGGTCTGGGGTGCTGCGGTCGATATGGCTCGCTATGAATTCCATTGCGTGGGTAGCCGCCACGAAGGGTGGGTCCGTGCTTCTTGCGTCGATTGTAGAGCTCATTTCTGGTTGAAAGTTTCTGTTAGAGATTTTTTTAAAAGCTTTCTTTTCGAGTAATTCACGAGCAATTTTCATAATTTCTTCCGTGTTTTCTATCTTAAACATCGAAACGGCCAGAACTCCCTTTATAATCACTATTGAATAAAAAAAATAAGCACCTTTGGAAAGAGCGGTAAATTTCTAACTCCCTGATGCCAATTTGACTTAATACGTAAAACAGGAGGCTAAAATGCAAATTTTAAAAGATTCAGAATTTGATTTATTCATACTATTTTTGAAAGGAACTCCAGGGAAAAAACTCTCGAAACCTCAGTTTTCCAACGGTATAGCCAATGTGACTTTTACTTCGCTAATTCGGGGAGAAAATGATGTTTTAATGTTGAAAATGAGGGTCGATGAAAATATGAGTTTGGAATCGACTTCTACTTATTTTTCACCTTGAATCGACGCAACTCACACAATTTTAGTTTATTTGTTGTGCTCAACTTTGTGGTTTTGGGGGTAGTTAACACAAGTTATTTTATGTAAAATGATGACATAAGGAGGTTATGATGGAATAAAAAATTAATTTAAAATGATGATGGAAAAAAGCAGTTTTTTTTATTCATGTTGTTTAATGAAGTGATGGAATGATGTCCACTTACCTGTCATGTTGTTTTTTCTGAAGACGATCGGCTCAAGGGCATTGTGTCGTGTGCTTGAGTTTTTCGTTAGATCGAACACTTCGCTCTGCGTTTCCATTATTTTATGGTCATCTCCTGGAAAAACGTAGAAACAGATAAAATCCATGTTATTTAAATCAATAATTATATTTGATACCAGGGCCGCCCCGCGGCCAGGGGGGCGCCGCACAGTGTTGCCGAGGTGGCAAATACCCTGTTTTCAAAATTTGAAGATTTCGCTCACCTGGATCCAGTTTCCTCTAATAAATTTCCTGCAGATCACACTACTACAATATCAATTTTGAGATCAAAAATATTTTTCTGGAAAACACAACGAACGGATGTAGAAAATTGGGGAATATCGCCTAAAAAGCTCAACTTTCAAAAATTTCTCACGCTGACTACGAATGTCAGAATAAATTCGTTTATCCCCATGTATTCTCATATTATATAATGCCAAATATAATTTAAAAATATTTATATGTAAAGAGAATGCAATTTAACGGCCTAACTTGACGAAAATATCATTTTAACGAGTTTTTAAGAGGTTTTAGAGATAAATATATTATGCGCCTCTTTGCGCTCCGTTCTTATTGCTATTAATCCATTCTATAGACTAAAATCTAACTTCTCTAAAAGTTTCAACTCGTGGACTTCACCGGGTTAGCCGCTACATGATTTTAAAGATTGAGTTATTAAAGATAGAATATTGGGGACTGTCTAGAAGCTACCTCACACAACCCCTGAAAATTACGTCGAAATCGGACTAAAACTTGGTACAGTTTTGGGCGTGACAAGGATTTACGACAGACAGACAGACACAGAACCAAAATTGATCAAATATCTCTGAAACACAAAAAGCAAGTGGAAAATTTGATTTTGGTGAACACAATTTTTTTCGACTTCATTTACGACACAAAGCTTCCCTTCCTTCGGTAGTGAAAAAGCTAAAGTGAAATCAGTCGAGTTTATGGCCCTGGGCTTCTGGATTATCTTTTACCTTGAACACCCCTAACTTCCGTATTAGGGTTGTGTAGTTTCTGGATAGGAAGCTAAAGGTTTTATTTAATTGATTTTGTTACTTATTTCCACCCCCTTTTACATTCTGCCTTCTTCATAGCAAGGTTTCCGATGTACAAGTGTATCGGTCCATTGCCAAAGGTCACCCTTTCCCCCCTCCCACACCAACCTTTAGGTTTTGGCTCAAATCTCAGTTCGCCCGCTGCTATCCCACCGATTGCTTCTCTAACGCGTTTTTACACTCCTCGCCGTTGTGTTTATTCGTGATTGCAAAGTCACCATCATCTTGATATTTTATAGTGTTCGCTCGATTCATCGAAACTCGTCATCTGCGTCCATATGGATCAGGTGAGGGAGTGCCGAGTTGTGATGAATGATTCACTAATAAACTACGACTATGATATAATTGATTATTGACATTTTATGTCTTTACTTTGGCACATATACGAAAAAAGCGTTGAAAAAAAGCGTTACGGTTGGTTTTCTGATGATTTCCGCTTACAACCGATTCGTTGCTACGGAAATGTTACTTCCTCGTTTTTCATCCCACAAAATTCGTTGATCATTCGTTCGAAAGCTCTCGATTTATCCAACCATATTATGTTAACTACTGCGAAGTGCGTGGCCAACAAGCTGAGTTATTAGTATGGTTATTTGAATAATTGTGTACACTCAGGTGATCATTCTCAATAATTGATATTGTGAACATGATTGCAACCACTAGTTAATTTCCGATGATTTCATTGAGCGGGTGTTTCGATGATTTGATTCATAGCAGGTGATCCGAATATTGCGAGAACGGTTTGATTTGCGAAGTGATTAAATCATTTTAATAGGTGATTTCTATACTTTACACTCTAGGAAGCTGTAATTTCGTATGTAGCCTCTTTGGGACATTTACTTGACGATGCCCAGGTTCCGGATCTGATGAGTGTATCTTAAAGCTAATTTCTGTGCTTTACACTCTAGGAAGCTGTAATTTCGTATGTATCCTCTTTAGGACATTTACTCAACTGTTTTAGGACTTGATGTAGCTTTAATACTGACTGTGGCTTAGAAAATATCAGCCATGAAATTATGAAGAAGTCAAGTGACACTTCCCCATAATTTAGGCTGTCAATAGATGCACAGAGACTACAGTTTGTCTGTCAATTTCTTGCTGTAGGATACTAGATTCGAATGCAACTGACTTTATATCACTCGTAATATAAAGCCTCGTCATCGATTGGCTGTGGAAATACGTTTCTTTCATATGACGTCGGTATGTTATTTTATTTTATGTCAAGATTTGATGATGTTATGATAGGATACTGTTAAGATTTCAACTGCCTTCAATACTGACCACATTGGACATCGAAGTCTATGAATATTTACCTACATTTGTCTTTAAATCTACAAGATTAGTTTAATAATAATAAAGTATGAGTACCTCCTAATTATTTTTAATAATTTGATTCCATGTTTGTCTATCAAAATCATAAACTAAAATTTCTCAACACGATGAACAGCGACTGAAATGTCGAAGATTTCTTCAAAAATTCGCTCATGGGGTCATGCTGCATGACTGGACTGTTTTTATCGATTTTTTAGCAAATGAATTTTAAGTACGTTTTTCAGCATGTTTTTGTACATAGATTTTTGAATGTCCTATTTTGTTGTTGATAAATTTTATTTTAGCAATATTCTGCCAAAAAATATAAAGTTAACGACTTTTAGCCGTTTTTAGCCATTTTTAGTGATTTTTTTGAAATTTGGCCAATTTAATGTGCTCAAAAAGTGCTGGCCAACGAACTCATCCTTTTGTTTGGAATGCTTGATTTTTTGGCGCAAGAACGGAATTTTTATCTCAATACTAAGGAGAGTTATCGTCTGGAATGACCACACACACAAAATTGCTGACCATCAATGCAGTAGAAATTATCAAGAGACTGTTCTGATCGATGGGCTGGCATGATACTCTTGAAAAAGTTGGGCTTTGTGCTACAAATTACTTAGAAATGGGCTTATCACACTTACACACCTACGCCGGTTACATCACCATCCTCTTGCCTACTTACTACTTTGTTAGCTTGTTTTATCGTTCCTCGTCGATTAGTTCCGGTGCACGCCTTTGTTCCGAAGCCGTCTTGACGTTTTATCTTTTCCAACTCGTGACAAAAGCTCAGAAAATGTCGTAAGTCGCACGCCCCTTGATTTCAAGGTTCGGTCATGTCTACGGGTTTTCATGAGGTGCGTCCCTACTAACTCATTGCTCTGGGATGATAGCCAAAAAGCAATTTGTTATGCATCTAGCCCAAATATCGACCTAACGATGGCTTAATATTATTTTGAAATTAAGATTAAAAACGCTGGTGCCACTAAACATTACGGTTAGGAAAACGCTTTCATTCTCAAATAATCGTGAACGTGAGACAGAAATTTCGTAATATTATGTTTTTAGCATTTAAATGAACGACCGAATTTTTTTCATCCCGACCCCTAAGGTCAGAAATCTGATACGACAAAAACACGTGCACACAATTTCGTAATATAATATTTTAGAATTTCAACTAAAGAATGGTTCTTATATCTCGATTCCAAAGTGTGATATCGTTTAAAATAACATATACAAGAAATTTTTCAACCTCAATCGCGTGACAGATATTGAACATTTCAGTTTCACATTCATGAAGCCAGGAAGTATAATTTTGTTTTTCATTAACAGAGGAAGATGTCAGTAGTATTGATCTGTGGAGTTTCATCGTTTTATGTTGAATGACCACCCAAAGTCACACTTTCCTTCCGTACTCACACCATTTCATCGTTCACAGAGGTTGTAATCAGGACTGAACTCAATTGAACTTTGAATTACTGCTAATTGCTAATTAACTGTACGTTTCTTAAGGCCCCCATCCACGGTCAAACAATTTGCGCAAATTCGGTGTTTGTGCAAATGCCTGTTTGCACCAACGTGAGCCCAAACATCAGTTTCGTTTTTCAACATCCTGTGAGAATGTCAGACACGGACGATTGTTGTGCCGCGATTATCCTTGCACTGGAGACAGAAAAACGTGCTAAAAAAGAAAGCCAAACATGTAGATGAAGAGTTGGCTTCTGAAGAGGAACAAATTTGGTCATGACGGTTTGGTCACAGAGCTCAGGCGTACCTTAGCTGCGGACTACAGAAACTACCTTCGAATGGACGCAACTATTCAGCGAGTTACTCGAAATAGTTACTCTCTTCATATAGAAAATCACCACGAACATGAGAGAAGCTATATCTCCAGAACTGAGATTATTGGCAAGTATGAGATACCTTGCAAGCGTAGTAGAGTTAGACTATAATTATAGTTGTACAACAAACCCCGGAAATTTTTAATTTCATGATGGATAAGAGGGAAATAAAGGGGAGTAAAGAAGAAAAAACTTAATTTTTTTCGACAGATCTTGTTGATGCCACTTATGCTACAATTCTCAGTTGATTTTCGTGATTCTTATTTTGTTCGATTCCAATTTCAGTCTAGTTATGCAAAAAATATTATGATTGCTTGCATTATTATTAAATTATTTTTAAATATATATTAAATTATTATTAAATTAATTGAATAATTAAAAAAATAAATACAAAAATAAACTTGGATAATTACCGATTCTTTCAAGCGCCGCCCAAGCCAAAAATCTTGTCCGATTTCGTGATTCTTATATTGTTCCATTTCGAATTCGATATAGTTTTGGGACGTATGTCAGGAGTTTCAAATTTCATCATAGAAGGGGGTAAATGGAGGGGGAAACACTGTAAATCAATATGCTTCAACTATTTTCGTGATTAATAGTTCTCCTCACACAGAAAGGACTTAGACCACTATAAAAGCTCTAAAAATTGTTCTTGAAGCCGTCAGTAATTGTCAAATAGTAATATAATTTATGATAATATATGGTATAATTTTCAATAGTTTCCGCTTCATAGAATCGACTAAAACCCTTTTGAATGTTCTGAATGTAACCGACGCTATGCAGTGATATCATCAAAGACGTGGGACGGCATCTTAAAACCGTAATAAATGTGTGGTCGTTTTAGTGATTTATAGGTCGCTGAATCGAATTGGATCACGTTCACAGCTAGATTTATCATCTTTGCCTTAAAACCATCGTTGTAGAGAAAATTTCTACATTACCTCAAACTTAGTGATGCACCTGATCAGCGGACCCACTAGTTGGTACTACTTGAAAGTGTCACTTGACAGAGCCTTGAGGAATCATAATTTTCAAGAAAACTGTAAAAGCCTCCGCCCTTTCACCCAAAAACGATTAGGGCTAATTTCATTCATCGGTCAGTTTCTGCAATCACCCTGATCGAATTAAAGATTCAAAGAACTTTTCAACGACCGATTTCGGTGATTTATTCAAATATCCGCAAATATATGGCGCACATGTGGTCTAGGTCAAATAAGGCTAATTGCTAAAATCTCATGAAGTTCCAATCGAATGCAGAATGGGCGAATTTTCATAATTTTTCATATCATACTTATATTTGATGGTTATATTTATGTTTTGGTGTATTTATATAGTATATAATTATACTAGTTGGTCCGCTATCTAGGTTACTGACGAATTTTGAAAAACTGGTTTTATAGTATAATGTTTTCATGATTCAGTGTGAAGGAATTAATCGAAAACGATTCCTAACTCTTTATTTTATCATTTGAGCCATTGTGCCACTTTGTCCATTGCAGTAGCTTCATTTTCCTCAAAAATTTATGAAAGTGTGAATATTTCCTTGTATGACTGTTAAAGATCTGCAAGGGATATAACTAGCTAATATTATTAACTACTGAATGTAACATTCTCAAAATGATCTTGCATTGGAAAGACCTATAATCATGTTAATAGCTAATAACTGGAAAAACATTCTAACATCTATTTAGAGCTCACAGGTGGCACGTTATGAGTGAAAAATATCAGATCGATGATACGCCACTCCTATTTGTGTTCATTTTTTCCAGCTAATGCACCACACTAATATTGTAATTCTATTTATGTCACCCTTCGCTACGCTCGGAGAAAGCGCCTTTTCAGTAAATTTATATGCTTGAATATCCAGCCGAACGAGGTTTTCATAGTTAGATGTAAAATCTTCAATGGAATGATGCATAAATAGGTACATCATTTATCGTTATAATGCATAAATGCATTAATTTATCGTTATACATAATAATGATGCGTTTGAAACCTGATCTGAGAATCAACTCAGCCTATAGAGGTAGGTACCTAGGTTTCTGGTTCGTGATTGGAGATTTAAACCCAGATACCTAAATTTATTTGGATGATTTTTCGAGTAATCACATATAATAATTCTTAAATTAAATAAAGAAATTGTTAATCACCAATTTTATGGAAAAAACTCGTATCTCCAGCTTTTGGAGTTATTTCCAATAATAAGCCTATGTGATCGTATAGCAAAAAATTTTTATAACCCCCCCTCAAACTTTGTCACTTTACGTTTCAAGGTGCGTAGAATCCAAATTTGAAATGTCCGTCCGCCGTTCGCCGTCCGCCGTCCGCCGTTGGCCGTCTGGGCCATATAAGGCCTTAGAATTGACTTAAAAAATCTGTTCTTTCGCACATAGACTCCACTTGGGGTCTAGTTGGTCCTAACTTCTCGCCAGCTCGATCGCTCCACTCTTATGGGTGCTATGAGCCAAAAATAGGTGAAAAAGTGTCTTTTTTTCGTATATTTCAAGTTGTATAGAAATTGGAGATTTATGAGTGAAAAGAAAATGTTAGCTATTAATTTTATGGAAAAAAAGTATTCTAATGATACTCTTCTATTCAAAAAGAGATTTTGGATTTTAGGCTATTTTTTGCAATGTTATAGATTTTTTAAAACAAAATTTAATGAAGTTCAAGTTTTTAGCATAATGGCGTACATAAATTTTTGAATGTTCTATTTCATAGTTGATAAACTTTATTTGACCAATATTATGCTAAAAAATATCAATTTAAAGATTCTTAGCCATTTTCAGTGATTTTGTCAGCACATTTTTTGAAATTTGACCAATTAAATGATATCAATATACAGTTTAGGTAACACTTTTATGTGTTGGGAAGATGACTTGGTAATAAATTGTTTTGTTTATCAACTATATTAAAAAGCGTAAAATTGTGAGGTTCCGCTGCTGTAATGGATTGAACCCATTTGTGAGGTCCGAAGCTCCGAGTTCCGATACTAAGTAGGTATACTATAAGCGGCGTTTAATAATTATGAACCAGAGATCTACGTAGAAGGGCTGTCTAATACATAAATAATAAACCTTTGTGTAATAATTTGCAGCGTTTTTTTGCTGTTTTTATTGATTTTTAGCAAATAAAAATGACTTCTTCTGATTAAAATTTCATTGTAACATAAAAATTCTATGGTTTTTAGCTTGTTTGAGCCATTTTTAGTGGTTTTTCTTACACATTTTTCAAAATTTGAACAATTTGATGTGCTCAAAAAGCGCTGGCCAACAACCTCATCCTTTCATATGGAAAGCTTTTTTTGGCGCGAGAACAGGATTTTTATCTCAATTTTAAGGAGATTTATCTTCTGCCAAATACCGAACACCACTCACACACAAACACACACACACACACACACATACCTATATATATATATATATATATATATATATATATATATATATATATATATATATAATAGAAATAAATCTTTTAATAATAGAAATATATAAATAGAAATAATCTTTTCTTTCTCTAACTACTTTTCTGTGATCAAGAATACAATTCGAAATATCAGATTTACTTACTTTTCATCTTTTATTTGTGAAATTTCTATTCTAAATTTATTTCTATCATATAGTTCAGTAGAACCGAACAATCAATAAGTGCATTTATATATATATATATATATATATATATATATATATATATATATATATATATATATGTATATATATATGAAAAAATGCAAACTTCAGGAATCGTTCTTCAGGATGCCTCAAAACGGATTTTGGAAAATTTTGGGAGCCATTGCAATAGCTTCATTTTTTTCGAAAGTTTACTAAAATGTAAATATCTCCTTGTATAGCTATAAAGACCTGCAAGGGATATTACTAACTAATATTATTAAAGACTGAATGTAACATTCTCAAAATGATCTTGCATTGGAAAGACCTATAATCATTAGCTCGATGATACGCCACTCCTATTTGTGTCCTTTTTTCCTTACTAATGCCCGACACTAAAATTCTATTTATGTCACCCTTTGGTACGCACGGAGAAAGCGTCTTTTCAGTAAATTTATACTCTTGAATATCCAACCGAACGAGGATTTCACATGCTAAATGGGAATCATTAACGAGATGATGCATTTATCGTAATAGGTAATAATAATGAGTTTGGAACATGATCTGAGAATCTTGCTCCTACAGAGGTCGGTACCTAGGTTTTTTGTTCGTGATTGGAGATAAACCCAGGTACCTACGAGTTATTTGGATGATTTTTGAGTGATTGCATATAATGATAATTAATATTTATCAATTGATTAGTGTGTAAAAAATCCATTTGGTTTATTCTAATTTCGATTTGTTATTTTCTCTCCTGTCAAAATTGTTGTTTAAGATAAGAAAGTGAGGTTTTTATGGCGGTGGACGTAATGGATCGGTTCTGCGGTGATCTATTCCGGCTAGATGAATAACTCTGGGTTTATTATCAAGGTTCAAGGTCAGGGATTCATTGCCAATGATTTCCTCATCGGCTGAACTATGGTAGGCATGCGTTACGTGGTGGTTGTGTTTTGGCTAGTAGGTACACAGAGAAGGAATGCACTTGCCAAGGAGATGCGGGCGTCAGATTTTTCGTGTTTTCATCTGTCGATAATAGGGTAAGCATGTTGGGATAAGAAATTGTGAGGTTATATTACAGTTATACACAGACAGACAGACAAACGCACAAGTGCAGATCAAGTCAAATTGGAGCCTCACTCTGTTCAGAAATTTACTGGCATAACTCGTCAACCCTGGAACCAAGGCTGAATATAGATAGTAATTTCAGCCGAAGCTTTGAGATTATATACGTTTCAAAGATGAAGAGCATAAAAAACCAAAGCGATTCGACCTAAAAACTATGAATTATCTCCCGAAATAAGGGAATTAAGGACAATCGAAAATCGAACTAAGTTTAGGAGGGTCCTCTCTTCCCCTCGTCAATACGTTTGCCCTTCAAAATCACCTAGCGGCCTTAATGCTGGTCTGATTCAGGTCTGCCAAATCTCATTCGATTCATAGTTAAATTCTCACCAAATCTGTTATCGGGCAAGTTTTTGTTCGGACCGTTTCCCAACTACAAAGCAAAACGCCGTTTCTGTGAATTGTATTTGTAAAATGATAATTCATGAATTCTGCTGTAAGTCGATGGGGAAAGGTTTCACCTAAAATATGCTTGAGTTGAACTTAGGAAAGTATTTAATCTTGAGTAGAATGAGCTTTGGCAGATTGAAGTCAGACCCAAAATTATCCCGATTTTCAATTGTGTAATTCGCTTATTTTAAGAGATAATTCAGAGTTTTGGGATCGCATCGTTTTTTTTTTTTAATGCTCTACAACTTTGCTACGTACAAAAATTTCTCAAGATATACGGTCTAGGAATTAGTAGAGAAAACTTTAAAATGGGCGAAATAATGCATTTTTATGAGGCATCCAAAGATTTTCCTCACTCAGAACGAACTAAATTTTCAAAATTTAATCTTTCTCTTGAAATTACAACCTGTTTTCGGCCTCGGTTCCTGCGATATGTGATTTTTTTAAGCGTTTTATTTTTTAACTAGGCGCTCCGGCTCGCTTCGCTCGCCTCCACGTCCAGCCGGGGGGCAAGCCCCCCAGACCCCCCATTAAGTTGCTCGCTTCACTCCCAAGCGGTAGATCCCTAAGGGTAGGTTGAACGTGTGTAGGGGATGTTGTTCACTTTGCTCGCTCGGCACGGCTGGAATTGAAACCTCCTTGTCGTGGACTTTCGTTTGAGCCCAAACACGGATTTTCCAGTTTTTCTACCCCCACCCCTTACTGAGCAGGCTTTGCGCAATTTTGATGTGACCTATATTTTGCGCCGGAAGTGGTTGGTCATATTAAAAAACAATCTCCAAGTTATGGAGGTACCCACATACAGACACTTTACTTTATTAATATAAAGAAGAAGAAGATACATCAACTAGTTACATCTGAAACACTATATAGGTAACTTATCTAGATACTTCGTTCACATAAATTACGCGTTATTCAGTCAAGTGTAAGTTCATTGATATACACCACACTACCGCCGCACATCGGCATCCAAGATCAAATGGCTTGGTTCTTTTCAAACATCGATTTACTTGTGAGTTATCGAGAAGCTGGATGGCTTCTGGATTGGTACAAGGAGCCTTTGGTAAAATCACTGACCCTCTCGATTTTAAGGTCCTTGTGGAGGTCATCATTACGAATGAACCACAGAGCGTTCACAATAATCCTCAGCACTTTATTCTGGAACGTTTTCATTATTTTCATATTACTTTTTGCAGTGCATCCCCATAGCTGTATACCATAGGTCCAAATGGGTATTAGTATAGTTTTGTATAACAGAAATTTATCGTGTACACTTAGATGAGAGTATCGGCCCATCACCCAATATAGCTTCCTGAATTTGATTGATAGCTCTTATTTTTTCTTCTTTACGTGTTCTTTCCACTTTATCTTCGCATCTAAAGTCATTCCCAGATCCTTAGATATGTGATTCGAATGATGATTCTGCACTTCACACCAGTTCGACGGTCGTTTAGTGCGAACTGCATACTGTCAATACGACTAGAATAATAATCTTCCAAGGCCTTGACAATAACCCGTTACGAAAACATGCCAAACGCGTGTCAAAGGTTTTTGCTCCTCCTAAATTGTTTTGCGTCACTACGTGATTATTCCGCTCCCCTCCCCCGCTGCACTCGAGTGACCCTTGACGAGATAAACCTGGTTAGTTGAGATTCGTTCAGTTGTTTATCCGTGGGACGTTCGTTCAGAATCCTTTCCGTGTTTGTTACCTGTCAGCTCAGTTGGTCTCAAGTAAACCTCTTCTATTCTGCATTGATTTCTCCGAAATAACAAAACACAGGTAGGTTGTTCCCTCCTTATTTTTAAGTGTTTTCGAGGTTAGATGGCCTCGAGAGCCGTCATGGGGTTTGGGTCCGGGCTAAAATGATCATTCTGTCACTGTGGAGATGCACATGTATTGCACATGCAATCCGTGAGAAGACAATATTATTCATTTTCAAGAACCTAGTAATGATGAAGTTAGAACCTAGTAGTCAATGAATCTGATCGGGGACCATCTACAACCTAACCCACGCATTCTCTGACAATTTTTTCGAAATCAGATGAAAACAGTGAAAATTAAGTTCGTTACAAGGATTTAACATATGCGCATGCGCAGTGTGCTTACAGATAATTTAATATTGGTTCAACACTAATTCAATGTTGAAAATAAATATGAATTGTTTGTTATTTAGAAGCGAACTACACCTCCGTTGCTAAACAATTCCGTAAATATTGACCACCGAATATGTCGTTATCTTGAATGTATACGAGCGAGGTACACAATGCATTGTATTTTTTCACCGATTGGCAAGTAATGGGTGTCCAAAAATAGCACAGAAAAATCTTGTTTTCGTGCCGCGTCTTTCAAATAGCTGCGACTTTCATTGCGATATTGAGTTTAGCGGTCAGTAAGCAACTGCAGAGTTTTGTGTAAGTACTGAGTATACAAGTAGCACCGAGTATGCTGAGCATTATAAGAGTTAGTATAATGAGCGTTACCCTAGAGATGCAAAAAAGGTACTATTTTTTAACTGACGGAACTATTTTTAAACGGAAGAAGATTACATCCAGAGAAGTTTGACATTAACCGCGTTCTCCTACATATATACAATGAGTCAATGAGGTTAAAATTCGCCATTTTAACCAAAATCATATTTCTGCAATAAATACATAGAGACGTCCCTGTAATGTATGAATTACTTACCAAAATGTTTTATATATAACTAAGTTATCTGCGTAGCACAGCTAACTAATACAGAAATAATTAACCTTTGCGTAATAATTTACAGCATTTACCTATTATTGTACACGCTTTGAATCTCAAACACCAGGCAAAGCTGACAAATGTATAAAAATTCTTGGTGTTTAAGGAGATTTTCAACACAAGGCCCAAGGCCCACAGCTTTTTACTTTACTGATATACCTACTTTCTGACCGGATTAAGAGGAAATTTCTGTAGGAAAAAATTTGATTGAGCGGTCATAAAATCCCGATTCCATAATTCCATTTAACTACATAATTCAGAATTACCGCATTTTCACTTTGGTGCGGATCTAAGACTCGGTCAGAATAAAATACGACTTTCTGTCAGTGTTTCGGAAAATTGATTTCCCGTCTTCGGGGCTTTAACACTCATTGCGTATGATGCCATATGGCACCTTGCTAGAGAATAGTCTCCCTTCCCATTCAAACGCTCGTGAGAGTTATGGATGCGTGCAGAAGTTTCCGTCAGGTATAAATGACTTCAGCTCAGTACAGCCTGACGTCCGGTGGGTGTAGTTTCGTTAGCAGCAGGGATGTTTTGCGAGTTGTTGGGCCTTCTAGTGTGAGTTATGAGGTGTTTACATATATCAAATATCAGGTGATTAAAAATTCCTTCCTTTAAGATAATTGGGAGATACCGTAGCACATTGAGAATTGAGTTTTTTTTCCCCAATTTTTTGAAATGACATTGTACAGTTATACATGTTGCCATACTACTTCCGTTATAGAATGCTATTTATAAACACCAATTTACTAAATTTGTAATAGTAATTATTCTCAAAATCAAACGTAAATCGTTAAACTATTAAAAAATTCAAAAATGTTGATATATGTACATTGCATAGTTGATAATTGAACAGTACTCTAGGTAGGGGCTAATATATTCAAATAAGAATCGTCTTTTCTCGCTATATGCTTCACAACTCATAATTATAGGTATGTTCAAGAGTTCCATCTTCTGCCTCGAACGCCTGACATAACGGAGTGTCTACAATTCCAATCCTACGCTTGAAAACTGGACATGCTGCTGATCAGCAGCACAGTCATACCTCTTCTTGAAATATCTAAAAGCTTAGGTACTGAGGGAGGTATGGGAAAAATACTTGTACAAAGTGGTCCTTTTGCTGAGGTTTTATACGAATCAATCCATTTTGTTTGGTAGTGCCTGTTGATATCAAAGAAAAATTCTTCCTTAGAGATTCTTAAGTTTACAGGATGCCGTTAATCCCTCCTTCTTTTGCGGACCTATCAGCCCTCTCGTTATACCGTATCCCACATGACCCTTGAACCAGACGAAGTGGACTGACACCTAACCCACTAAGTTACCATAATTTTGCAAGGAAGCATCCAATCAGTGGATTGCGGGCTCTAATAAGGGCGCTCAAAGAGTCTGAAAATAGTACTAGGAAATCAATTTTCCGAAACGTTAGTGTAAAATCCACAACAAAGTGTTAATGACCACGGTCGAGAACTTCCCCAACATTGCTTTACCGTATTTTCTTTCCCCTACCTCACTCACAGACCAACTGCTCATCCCTCCCTAACCTCTTCGCCGGATGTCATTAATAACAGTAGTTACTTAGACCGCTAGGCTGTCGCCGAGTTCTCGTTCCATCCACTATTTATGTAGCTAAAAAACTGAGGGATCTTGTGAAGCGAAATCTTCAGGTACTCGAAGACTCGAAGTAGGAGACCATAGAATAAACACTATATGCTGTGTTCTGTGAGTAAAACAGGTTCTTTCTACCTCGGTAATAATCGTTATAAACCGAAGGCCGAAGAGAAAAATGTGTGACCATTGTCTTTCTTACCTCTTAATGTTATAAGAATGTCGCTTTTTTATAGAAAATCTGCCACATTTTTCTGATTTTCGCTGGGTTTTCTCTAGATATTCTTACAGAATTTCGATGGATCAAATTGTTCATGATTCGACAGAATTTTCCAGTAACAACGGGAATTTTCTTCCTGGAGATAACTCTTGCAGCTGGTTGATGAAAGAGGATCATTCATTGGTACTCCAATGTGAGCAGCTGGTGGAACAGTAATGAAAACAGAAGTTAATGAAAGACGTTGTCTATTTCCACGAAAAATGGAGAGTTACAACGTTGAAACGATTTCGACGGTTAGTTCATCATCAACAATAACTTGTATCTAGCGAGATTGTCAAGCATTCAAAACCCGACTAGCCCCCACTGCAATGACGAGACGCGAAGAGATAAGTAACAAAGTAGAACTTCGGCCCAGGCCCCCTCTGCACCTCACCCTGTCGGCTCAAACTTAATTTTCTCTGCATATCCTGGGTGGGTCACGCCCCCCTGAGTCGCCCAATGCCAAATATATAACTAAAATCGATTCTGTGTGTTGTTGGACTTTCTTCTTGTTTTGTCATTTCTCATCACCTGATTCTTTACAAGAACTCCTGCTACACCACTTCTACTGCCAGTTCTCCTCAGCCGACTTTGATGAAATTAGAATCGTACGGTTCCCCAATAAGACGCTCCCCTTACAAAAGATACCAAACTCCAAAATACATGGTATCATTCAATTTGGGCCAAACCAATAGTCGAATCGCCGTCTCCTATAGTACAGACGAGAGAAGACTCACACACTCAATCTTGAGACTTGAAGAAGCGTCTCACTCCAATTGGCTTGGCCCAAATTGGATGATATGCATTTTGTAGCTTGGTATCTTTTTTAAGGGGAGCTTCTTTTTGGGGGGATTGTTTGTGTCGGATTCGATTTAACATTCGTGGAAATAGACAACGTCCTTCATTAACATCCGTTTGATTCATTGAAATGAGTTTCCACTTGGTAGCTAGTGATTTATTTGCTAGACTCGGTCTACCATTACGGGAGAGTTCGGTACCTTCAGTCTGGACTTGACACTATTTGCTCGTCAATGACTACATGATCATCTTGACATAGGTGAAAATCATTAGGTAGGTATTATAAAGTGGATAGGTATTGGTTTATTATTTCCAATAATATGTTAATATATTTCCAATTCGAATGTGATCGTATAGCAAAAAAATTTTATAACCCCCCCCCCCCCCCCTCAAACTTTGTAACTTTACGTTTCAAGGTGCATAGAATCCAAATTTGAAATGTCCGTCAGCTGTTCACCGTCCGCTGTTCGCCGTCCGGGCCATAAAAGGCCTGAGAATTGACTTGAAAAACCCGTTCTTTCGCACATAGACCCCGCTTGGGGTCTAGTTGGTCCTAACGCTTAACCATCCCGATCGCTTTACTCGCATAGATGCTATGGGCCGAAAACGGGCGAAAAAGTGTATTTTTCAAGGCTTTGAGTGTTAGACTGACGTGTTAAAACTCCAACCTGCTAATATTCCACGGTTAGGATAACAATGGGCAGTAGGACTTCGCAACAGAACACTTTAGGACCAGATCATGCACGACCACAACTGCACGACCTAATAATTATTATTTTCATGTTAGGACAAAATTCACTCATCTCAAAATGCACAACTTTCAAATGAGCGTTGATGGAAAAATATGAGTGAAATGGTAGTGTAAGCGTAATATGGCGGTGAACTTCCGGTTGTGAGGTAACGAGACATAGGGAGTACCTCCAGGGTGGCGTGGAAAACTTCCTACTCTTGTATTGCTTTCGAATTTCATGTTCCTTCGAGGCATGAATATACGTTTTTTTCTAGGTCATATTTGTGTGTTAATACCAATGCTTTGCCTACGCATATTTAATAGCAAATCCTCTCGACTTTGCGTACGTACTTAGATAGTGATATTATTAAGGCAATGATTATTTGAATAGATAGGAGCTCAAATCGAGAAATATAAACATACGTATAGGTATAATTATGAAGTATAGGTTGTGGCAACTCGAAATAGGACACGCCGAGGAGTCTGGACGGGCCTTATGACATACGCAAGCCAACTAAAATTACGATCATACACTATTGAAAAAATAATAAACCTTTGTGAAATAATTTGCAGCATTTTATAAATTTGGGCTTGGCCTAAATGGGATATGCACTTTCTGTTTTGGCATCTTTTGTACTGGGAGCTTCTTTTTGGAGGGATTGTTTCTGTCTAATTCGATTTAACATTATATCTCTTTGTTTTCGTGGAAATAGACAACGTTCTTCCGTTTCATTCATTGAAATGAATTTCCCCAACTTCGTCGCGAGTGATTTATTTGATAGACTCACAGTTACGGAAGAGTTCGGTATCGACAGTCTGGATTACCCAATATTTGCTCGTAAATGTCTATTTGATCATATTGACTTAAGTGAAAATCATTAGGTAGGTATTATGAAGTTTTGCTTACCCATTACTGAAGAAACCAATTGAAAGGATAGGACTAGTAGTATCCACAGCTCCATGTCTGTGAGAGGAAATTCAAAAATCGGATCAGATTCAGAAATTCGCTACTATCTTCGATAAATAATATTATGCAAGTTAAGCTTCTCCACATTTACACCGCTCAAAATCCAAACATTAAATGTCCTAAATCTGCTATTCTTTTATGATAGATTCCATGAATTTATGTGGTAAACAATTGAATGTGAATTATAATTGAGGTATATTAAAGTAATTGCCTTAAATTAGTGAATATCCAGCCTATACCTATTTTAATGTTATCGGCGTACGGCGAAGGTACGGTTTTATTTTAATTCGATTTTCGGATTCTACACATCTTGAAGCGTAAAACAACAAATTTTGAGTGGGTGGGGGTTAACAACTTTCGTGTCTTGATCGATTACAAAGGTTTTATTACTGAAACCTAATAAACCACAAGACTGCAAAATAAAAAATTATATATGTGTAGACCTATATATAGTTATATATGTGATATATAACTATATGTATGACTATATCGCACCCGTCCTAGAATAAGGGTACAACTCAAAAATCGCGATTTTTGAGTTATAGTTGTGGTTCTGAGAAGTAGAAACGGTCTAGTTTGTCTGTAGAAGGTGGAGATATGTGTAGGGCACTCTAATTCCGCTAGAGAGTGCGTGTGTCTTTCTTCTATGGACGGAGTAACCAATTCACGTCCTAGGAAGAAAGACACAACTCAGTTGAGTTCACGCAGTCTGTGTCTCGTTTTGAGTTGTTTCCTTTTTGTGTGGACAATTTTAACTTGTGTCTTTCTTTTCTGAACATTTTGGATCCGGACTGGTGAGATTTCAGTGTTTGAGTTGGAACAACTCAAAAATTTTCAAAAAATCAACAAAACCGTTCCCCCCACTCCCTTCCCACTGGCAAAAAAAAAAACTATTTATTCACCATGGGGCGTTAGAGTAATAATGTAGGAAACAAGTTTCGCAAAGATAAATTATGTTCATCGTGTTCCAAAGAACGGGTAGCCAATGGTGTGGAAGGAAAACTTTGAATGCGATTTGCCGGAAATGTCAATTTTTGAGTTGTACCCTTATTCTAGGATGGGTGCGATATATATATATTTATATATGTAATAATACCCTGGAATCAACGTAAACTCAAAACTAAAAACACCGTTGGAAAGAGCGTTAAATTTCCTATGTACCTGATGCTAAATCAATATTTTTTGAACCGACTTAATGAGTCAAAAAAGAAGCTAAAAAGCAAATGTCGAAAATTTCTCAGAATTTTACTTTTTTCCATTTGTCTGTTTGCTCTTAATACAGACTATTTCGGAAGGGTGCTCCACGGGTAATACATCCTCAGAATCTCAGCTTTCCTACGGTATAGTCAATTTTACTCTTACTTTGCTAACTAGGGGAAAAATTATGCTTTACTCTTGAAAAAGAAATTTTCAATAATATCGAGGGTTTTCGTGACCCTCTATGAAAATACAAGTTTGAGGCCGGTTTCTACACCATATTTTCCACGCCGAATCGAATGGTAACACTTGCAGACGTCAGAATGAATGCCACAAAACGGATTTCAATGAAGAAATTTTTCGAAAATTTCTATTTTGATATTTTTAGAGCCGTTTAATAGCTTCATTATCTACAAAAATTCGAAAAATCATTAAAATCGTTTTTTGATTATGTTGTAACTACTCGTAGTTTGTAGCTTAACGCGCAGTTGCTCATCAGATACTGATTACTCATTTTTCTATTGCAAAGTTTGAATACCAAATGAGAGACTTCACGATGAAGATAAAAGTCATGAAGCCCTACCTCAAATCGAGTTTGCGTCAATAGATATTTATAGGTTCTGTAGATGTCAAATCAGTATGTGAGGAAGTTATACTGCTCGCCTAACTGGGCACACGTTTTGTTAGTAATCCGAAATTTAACCTGTCCGGGAAAAGAAAAGTTGGTATGACGTGATGTCTGGAGTGGAGAAGATACCCATTAGCATAACTTCAATTAGGTATAATTCTGTACCTCAGAGGTCGATTATCGTAAGTGACATTTTGGCGATTTTACAGGAGAGCCAAAAGAAGTTGTGGGCACACCTATTTTGATCCCTATGGCCCATTCTGATGACTTTATCATGCTCAAATTTAATTTGAGCATGATAAAGTCATCAGAATGGGCCATAGGGATCAAAATAGGTGTGCCCACAACTTCTTTTGGCTCTCCTGTAAAATCGCCAAAATGTCACTTACGATAATCGACCTCTGAGGTACAGAATTACGTCTAATAATGATGAATAAGTCAATGAGTAATCTAATTAGGTTTAATAATGAATTCAGGTCTTGAAACGTATGATCTGCATCTATTTTACTCACCTAATAGTTGTTACTGTGAAGTAGCAGCTGTAGTTTACATAAAAATCGTTCAATAATATAGGTAGACAAGTTTACGCTGAGCACAACCCCGGACTGACGACTAGCAGAGCACTGAGCGTCTTCTACAGCCTGTGCTTCATATTTAACTTGAAAAGTGAAGGATCCTAAGGTGTGTTCTCCGTTTCGTCATTGTTCAGAGCAAATACCGCCGTCTTTGACCAGAGATAGATTCATGCAAACAGCTATACCTACCCCGCTTGGGGTTATTCCCATTTTACTTCTTCGCGAGGACTAATTCCATTTCCGAGATTAGCGTTGAGCAATTAAAAAAAAAAAAAAAAGTCCAAAAGCTAATAGAAACTATACTCATGTTGTGCTTGTAGACTCAATTTTTTAAATACAAAAAATTGCCATTCATGCAGCATGATCGTATGAGCGAATTTTCATAAATATTATCGTATTGTATTAAATGTTGAATTGTTTTGAACTTTGTTGCGCTATTTTGAGTTGTAAGCACTTTGAGTGCAAAGAAATAGTTAACTACCAATTTTCTGGCAACAAAACTCATTCAAAATAATATTCTGCAATTTAAAGAAGATTTAGGAATTTTATTTTTCATAGGCAGTTTTTATAGATTTATCAGCAGAAATTAATGAAATTTGAGTACATTTTTCTGCATAATTTTGTGCGTAAATTTTATAATGTTCTAGTTTGTTGTTGATAAACTTTTTTTGGCTAAAATGCTGCTAATAAATATAAATTTAACGGTTTTTAGCCATTTTTAGTGATTTTTGGAGTACATTTTTGTTAAGTTTACCAATTTAATGGGCTCAAAAAGTGTTCGCCTACTAACTCATCCTTTCGTTTAGAAAGCTTTATTTTTTCTACGCAAGAACGGAATTTTTATCTCAATCCTATGGAGAGTTATCGCCTGGAATGACACACACACACACACACACACACACACACACACACACACAAGGACACACACACAAGCACACACACACACACACACAAGGACACACACACACACACACACACACACACATATATATATATATATATATATATATATATATATATAAAGTGTGAAGTTATTTACTGGTATATATTATGTAATAGAGGTGGTTTTGTTGAGGATCAGTCATACGATTTCAACACCTCATATGTATATATCGCACCCGTCCTAGAATAAGGGTACAACTCAAAAATCGCGATTTTTGAGTTAGTTGTGGTTCTGAGAAGTAGAAACGGTCTAGTTTGTCTGTAGAAGGTGGAGATATGTGTAGGGCACTCTAATTCCGCTAGAGAGTGCGTGTGTCTTTCTTCTATGGACAGAGTAACCAATTCACGTCCTAGGAAGAAAGACACAACTCAGTTGACATCAATCAGTCTGTGTCTCGTTTTGAGTTGTTTCCTTGTTGTGTGGACAATTTTAACTTGTGTCTTTCTTTTCTGAACATTTTGGATCCTGACTGGTGAGATTTCAGTATTTGAGTTGGAACAACTCAAAAATTCTTATAAAATCAACAAAACCGTTCCCCCCACTCCCTTCCCACTGGCAAAAAAACTATTTATTCACCATGGGGCGTTAGAGTAATAATGTAGGAAACAAGTTTCGCAAAGATAAATTATGTTCATCGTGTTCCAAAGAACGGGTAGCCAATGGTGTGGAAGGAAAACTTGGAATGCGATTTGCCGAAAATGACAATTTTTGAGTTGTACCCTTATTCTAGGATGGGTGCGATATGTGTATATATTTAATTTATAAGATTGAAACTCTGTGAGTCTGTCTGTGTCGCTTTCACGGACGAAGGGATCGGGGTTTTTTCATGATGAACAGTCGAGAAATACAGTGCCTACTTGAATTTGCTCATTTGACACGCATTACGACTTGGACTTTTATTTTTTGGCTTCAATATAATACATCAAAAATTTGTATACTAAATAAAATATACTAGATATTTGTGGATTTTCTAATTATACCCGCCACCAAAAAGTCCGTTTCCAATTACTTCACAATAAATTGAGGTTTAACGTCTATCATTATTATTCGTTTTAATCATTGATGTTGTGGTTGAGTCTGGATGTACCTACATCATATTTGAATGGTTGTTAAATTCTTTTCTTCTTTTTGTTTCAGTGTCTGGTCATGTGAGTTCAGTGAGGCTCGACGCTGCAGCTGAAGACATCAGGGGTCCGACTCTGAACCCCAACTCGCAGGTCCAGGAGAGTGCAAAGGACCCTTCACCTGACCAATCGTTCACAGAAATCCCTCTGACGGCCAGCTCCAACACTTCTGTAGCTCCTGCACACCCTGTTAGCTCAGCTGCTCCACCACCTGTTGGACCCCCTCCCATTTCATCTGGGCCTCCACCGTCCACTGGGTTCATCAGATCAGCCCCACTGTCGAGGTATATTCCATCTAACTTCATACAAACGTCCTTACCGACCCCAGCACCCCTGCAGATTTTTCAAGGCGCACCTTCAACTCCTGTAGGTGTATCACTTCTCAACCCAACTCAAGTAGAACAGTCAGAAGATACTGGTACTGCTTCGCCTGGAAACACCGTTCCAGAGTCTTCACAAGCTTCTGTTCCGACTTCACCACCATTATCAAACACCTCAGTACTAAATGAGCAGAATTTACCAGACATCTCAAAGACTCCCTTACAACATTTGCCGCCTGTAAGCCATCATCCAACTTCACATTCCACTGGCCCTCTGCCTGCCTTTCAGCAGGCTCCACACACCAGCGTACTCTCTTCTTCACCACAAACTTCTAATCCTCAGATTGGGTTCACAGCCTACAGTCAACCTCTAACTCAGTCTGTGAATGTTAGCCCATCTGTTTCATCACCCCCTCCTGCTGTGCCACCAGCGTCCAACATTGTTCATTTGACAAAAGCCACTTCTATTCCTGGATTCCCAGCTTCATCCAACTTTTCAAGTTCTGTGCCGACCCTGCCAACCTCAAAATCAACTGATTTCCCGTTTGTTCCAGTTTTTCCCAAACCGAACAGTGGCAATTTCGTCCCAAACTTTCCTCTCAATCTAGTTAACGAAAATCCTATCACTACTGGACTTGTTCCTCCTCAGCTTCGATCATCCCCTAGCCCTCTAAGTTCAAAACACTCTACGCCCCCTCCTGGGTCACAGACTCCATTACTGTTGTCTGCAGAGCGTGGATCACCATCAAATATCCAAACTCCTAATAATTCAAGTCAGAACGAGCCTCCTCAAGTACCAGTATCCTTTGCAGCACAGGTAGTTCCACCAATTAAATCTGTTTCCCCAGCACAGGTTGGTCCACCTCCACAAGTGGGCCCACCACCCAGAGGAAACTCATCTGCGTATCCATCTGCTCTCAGCAGGTCTGCTGTAAACAGATCCAGTCTTGGACAGCACAGTTTATCATCCCTACGCCAATCAACAACTCCCAAGGTAGTCCCAGAGTCACAAATCAAGTTTTTCACTCCCGCACCAGTAGAGAACACTTTTCCTCCCTCTCTCAATCAATCACAAGAGGGGAGTTTCATATCAGAGAGTAATCAACCAACAGAAACTGAAAAGCCTACAAGTTTCCTATCCTCAGCAGCATCTTACTTCAGTTTATCTGGAGATTTTAACACTGCGCCACAACCTCAGAATAATACAGAATTATATCAACCTGTGAATCATCAAGGTATTCCACCACCTTCATTACCTTATTCCAGTTCAGGAGCAACTTATCCTATAGCTACATCTCAATCAGGGAATAACTTTCCCCAGATTGCATCTTCGCCATCAAGCTACTTTCAACCTGCACTTCCAACTTCTCAACCTGGTTCACAATTTTCTCAAGAACCAACATCATCTGGGAACGCAAATACACTTTTCACTCCACCATCTGTGGCATCAGTTCCTCCTATTACTGCAGGACAACCACCTCCATCTCTGAATCAATCCCGCCCTAGCTCAGTTGGTAGTGTATCTAGTCTTCAATCAGCTGCATCATTACCTCCAGTAACATCACCTTTCTCGTCAAATTCCCAGAAAGGATTCGCTCACCTCACATCAGCTTCATACTTCACCCCGATTTCTGAATCAAACAATCAAGGGTCACATTCTCCTGCACGTTCAGTAACATCCTCACAAGGTTCTCTTTCATCTACTCATCACCCATCTTTCACTAACCCTTCTCTCCCAGATACATCAAATCAGCCAATCCCATATTACAATCCCACCCATTTCACAACACCTCCATCTCAAGTATTCAATCCTGCCACTTATACTCAGTATTCTACAAGCCCTCCTGATACTAATAACCTTAGTTCCCCAATTTTTGTGCCACCAACAAGCGCACCCACCGCAGAACATAGTGTAAACTCATTCGATAATATCAGTGCTAGCTTTTCGCAAAGTTGTGATTCCACTACTAATAACTTGGGCTTCTCTGCTTTCCCCGCTGATAATTCTCAGAAAAATATTGTGAGCGCATCATCATTTTTTCAATCTGCTTCCCCAAGCACTCAAACCTCAGTTGCTGAATCTATCCCTGTATCCACCTCACTTCAACAAGCTGTTGAGACCAGATCTCCTACGTTTCCTACTTCCCAAGTAGAGTCGTCTCAGAGGATTTCTCCATCGAATACTCCTCCTCCAACGTATGGTTCATTGGATACTCGTGATCCAATTGCAAATCCCAACTGTAACGTCGATGATTCTGCATCATCTGTACCAGATGGAAGACCTGTAGAGCAATCATTGGATGGTCAAACAGCATTTTCTGGCCCTAGACCCACATCTCTGCCTCCTGCTTCTTCGAATCAAGGTAGATTAAATTTCGCACTTACCCCTTTGCTTTCTCTCCCAATCCAATTAGAAATACGTCTAATACATTCAACTTTGTTCTCTTAGGTACCTCATATCGCCGAACAAGTTTAAAGCGCCCTTCATATGTCCCAGTGCCAGATTTAGGGGTATCCCACCCATCTACTGAGCTAATGGGCCAATCGCAGCAGTTTCCAGGGTCAGGAATTATGCAGGAAGAACCACCACCAGCGCTTACTTCAGATGGAGATGGAGGTCAATCAGGTTCACCTCCATCCCCTGCCTCGCACAGTCAGTCTATGGATTTCAATGGTCAGGTAAGCTCAACAAAGTGTATACCCTTACCATCAAATTCTATATTGCCATATTCTAGTTAAATATCAAGTTACTAATGTTTAGAATCAATGATTACACACCTCAGTTGATTTGTTAGTTTTCAGCCATGCTTCAAGGGTTTTTTACTTTGTTACCAACAGGTTGTACAAACCAAAGGACACTACAGACCTGCTTTCCACCATTGGTTCTTCAAAAAAGGTACTAAACGAGCAGTGTGGCATCCTTTCTCGATGGCAGATTCTCTCAACATCGAACAAGCATTTGTATCTCGTAAGTATCTCCTTTTAGAGTACTTTTTTTGTTCTTTTTTTTCAATTTCATTTGTTGTACTAAGTAATACAACCTATTAGCAATATTTTTAGTGTGTTCAAGAGGAGTTACTCCAATTTGAAACGCAAAAAAAAAAAAATAAATAAATAAAAATAAATAGTTGTCACAATACTAATAACTTTTTTGACATTTCATGTCTTTGCTATGGCACACAACCAAATTTTCGTTATGTTACGTTACGTAACGAAATATGCTCAATGATTATTATGATTCGTAGAAGTGAGGTAGGTAGGTACCTATATGATTATAGCTGAAATTTGGTTTTTAATGTTTTTGACATTTTATGTCTTTACTATGGCACATAAATGAAAAAGCGTCACGCGGGGAGCGTCACGCAGGGAGCGTCACGCGGAGAGCGTTACACGGAGAGCGTTACGCGGAGATTCCCTAATGATCCCACGATTCTGAGATTTGATATGTAGCCCCTTGAGGGACTTCTGAACACAACTGACCGATCCCAGATCAGCTGAGTGGCTCTAGAATCCAGTTTTTTCCCTAATGATCCCACGATTCTGAGATTTGGTATGTGGGCCCTTGAGGGACTTCTGAACACAACTGACCGATCCCAGATCAGCTGAGTGGCTCTAGAATCCAGTTTTTTCCCTAATGATCCCACGATTCTGAGATTTGGTATGTGGGCCCTTGAGGGACTTCTGAACACAACTGACCGATCCCAGATCAGCTGAGTGGATCTAGAATCCAGTTTTTTATTTAATGATCCCACGATTCTGAGATTTGGTATGTGGGCCCTTGAGGGACTTCTGAACACAACTGACCGATCCCAGATCAGCTGAGTGGGTTTAGAATCCAGTTTTTTCCCTAATGATCCCACGATTCTGAGATTTGGTATGTGGGCCCTTGAGGGACTTCTGAACACAACTGACCGATCCCAGATCAGCTGAGTGGCTCTAGGATCCAGTTTTTTCTTTAATGATCCCACGATTCTGAGATTTGGTATGTGGGCCCTTGAGGGACTTCTGAACACAACTGACCGATCCCAGATCAGCTGAGTGGCTCTAGAATCCAGTTTTTTCTTTAATGATCCCACGATTCTGAGATTTGGTATGTGGGCCCTTGAGGGACTTCTGAACACAACTGACCGATCCCAGATCAGCTGAGTGGCTCTAGAATCCAGATTTTTATTTAATGATCCCATGATTCTGAGATTTGGTATGTGAGCCCTTGAGGGACTTCTGAACACAACTGACCGGTCCCAGACCAGCTGAGTGGCTCTAGAATACAATACGGGGTTTTATAGGAAGGGGAAAGGGGGCGCAAAGACATAAAATGTCTCTCGTGGTTGCGTACTTGTACGAAAGCTGTATCCACCGTATTTCATCTAAACTAGACAATCGTGCTCAATTCAAATTGATCTGGTAGATTTTTCAACACCAGATACAGTGCAATCTCTCATTGACGAACACTCTTGTAGGCGGACTGTTTTCCCATGGTCCTGGCATATGAATAGGGATTTTAGTGTACTCGATCCTCCATAAGTCGGTCCCTCTGTTTGTGGACTTCGGACTCCGTTTATCTTTCCATGGTAGGTACCCCTCCACCGAGTAATACAACTTGGTAATTAATCAATAATACAACTGGATAATTAAAGTAATACAACCCCGCCATGGCGGGCTTTGTAGGTTTATCTCAGTTCATCTCATCGGTTGCCTCGGTCTCATTTACGTTTATCAATCCGCCCGTTCACAATGGCCACTTATTCTCTTACGCTAAAATAAAAAGTCGAGGTGATCAATTATCACGCGAAAAATTCAAGATTGGTCGGACGCAGGCTTTTGAATTCGCAAAAAAAAGAGCTCTTGTAACAGTGAAGTTGTGGACAAATGTATTGCAGAGTGGCTCGCGAGGGTGAGAAACTCAGGTGTACCAGTGTAAAATTGTAAGGCGTCCAATGGTTGGTTATACCGCTTCAAAGTAAGGCACAGGGTTTTTTTCAAGTCCACATGTAAGGAATCAGGGTCCGCTTATGTTGAAGTTGTGAATAAATGGATTTCGAACGTTTTGGATATTGTTGAAGTTTCAATTTCCTTCCAATAAAATGAAAATTTCCTACGCCAACCCTCTAAGGTGGACCCAATTGGCTGGTCCCAAAGGGATTTCACTGTAAAACTTTTTCAGCCTTATTGGGTAATCAAGAATCCAGTATTTGTACATATTTATGTTACGGGTGCTGTAATAAATTTCTTTTGATTCCGTAGCCGAAATATCGGAAGCCACTAAAGTACCGACTGATGGTGGAAGGTACGACGTTGAAGTCCTTCTTCGCAAAAAGACTGCTGTCTACTGGGAGGAAAAGCCTAGTGAAGTCAGGAGATGCTCTTGGTTCGTCAAATCTCCCATAGAAGTGCGATATATCCCTTATGATGAAAACATAGCGGAATTTTTAGAGGTTTGTAATTTCGAGAATCTTTCCTTTAGAGAATTTTCAAGTTTTTAAGTTGTTTTGACATTTCAACAGTCGTGTCTCACATCTATTTGGGAGTCCCCAAAAGATTAGGCAGTCATAATACTGAAGATGTATTTATTTATAGTGACCAAAATGCTAATATGTACTAAGATCAATCAATATGATAAAAGGACCTAAAGTAAATAAGTAATCCAAATTCTCTCACAAAACTCCTGTTTCAAGGACTGCATGGCATGGTTGTGGTCGTAAAAGAAAACTTAATCCCCAAGTTGATAATAAATCAGTTTTCCTCCTGTTTTCATTCAAGTTTAATGTTAACTTTCTCCAGAATTTAAAACGCAAATGAGAATAGTTGGAACAGTAATAATGAGAGTACATTTAAGATTGAAATTCCCCATTTTGTTGAAATGTGTTATTGTAATATTTGATTTATTAAAGCTTGAGTTTTCAAATTCTGGTACTACTACTACTTTTCTTACAGGAGGAATACAAGCAAGGTTGTCTAAGCAACGAATGGAATCGGAGAATCGAGCTGGCAGATGGTGAAGTGATCATTCTTCACTCGCCCCACGCAATGGCTCACCATATGAGGTCCTCCTCTCCAGATAACTGGGGAAACCCTCCGGTAAGTAGATTTATTTGGTATCTGAAGAATGTATGGAAATTAGCTTTGTTTATGTAGCCTGTAATGAGTTGCCTAACTGTATCCTAGTTATTGTTTTAAGGAAAAACCCTAGTTTAGCTAAGAACTCAAATTACTCTATGAGAGGGGGAAATATCTCAAAAAGGTAACAGAGGGTCTGCTGCCACTTGGTTGCTATGGGGTTTGGAAACCAATATTTTACATGGTGAATGTGGAAGGGATATAGATAATGTAAGTTGGGGAGAAAGATGTATTGTATTTGGAGAAAAAAAAAGCCTTTATGTGTAATGACTTAGTGAGAATATAAAGTATAAAAGTAATATGAAACATATTACCAGGTTTGAGTGGTGAATGATCTGTGAAGTCTTGTAGAAGAGAGGGGGAAAAAAGAGAAAATATTATGTAAAGAATAAGAAGAAAAATATTTTTACCACAGGGGGTTGAAAATGGGGAGTCTCCCGGTTGAATCCTGAGGGAAGCAAAACTGAAATACCCGGTTGACTCCCGGGGAAATTCAAACCGAAGTCATGATCCGATTGACTCCCCATGTCCACAGTGCGTGAACATGAGAGTTTTCCACAAATTTTCCTTCCCACTTCACAGACTTAGGCATTTTGGTTGATAACTTTTTGGCGGATTTTTAGAAGGTATACCCCTTTTGTGTTCGCCTTTCGGTGTACCTTAGTATCCATTTTTGGCGTCGGAGCACGTCAGGCCTTGGCTGGTGAGTCTCACCACGGACACAGTTACTTTTTGCACAGATTTCTCTTTTGAAGGACCTACATGAGGGCGAGACTATCAACAGTAACATTCACTTTTTCTGTCAACATCTACATAAAGCTGGCATACAAACACACTCAGCTCGGGGGGGGGGGGGGGGGGCTCAGGAGAGAGTCATTGTCCCAGGAGTCAAGTCATCAGTGGGCGATTTGAAATTTCTCAAGCTCAGGGCCTCCAGGAGTCAACCGGTACTGCTCCTTGTATGCGCCCTCCTGGTTCTACTCCCCCGGGAGTCAACCAGGAAACACCCTGAAAATTAAGGTTTTGATATAAAGAGGTAGATTAGAATATTAGGGAGGAGTTAATCACCTAAAAAGGCTGGAACGAAGTGATCGAGTGGGGATTATGTGATTTTCCAAACGCTATCAACCTGAAGTTGGAATTGTTTGCTTGTTCGGAAAAGTCGGGGAATTCGGCGTAGATGTCAGGGATTTTAATACAGAATGTGTTTTAGCCATAGCATCTCTAACCGAAAATGAAACGTTTGTGTGTAAAGAAAATGTGTTGCAACAATTTCTGATGATTTCCCCTTATAACCGAGTCGTCGATAGGGACCATTCGTTCGAAAGCTCTCGATTTATCCAACCATATTATGTTAACTATGGCCAACAAGCTGAGTTATGAGCATGGTTAGTTGAATAATTGTTTACTATCAGGTGATCATTCTCAATTATTGATATTGTGAACATGAATGCAACCGCTTTTTAATTTCTGATGATTTCATTGAGCTGGTGTGTGTGTGTTGCGCTGGAGATAAATTAATAAAACCACTTGACATAGATGCTAAGATACACCGCAAAATCTGAGTTATTCTTATATGCTTGTTTCACGGGTTTTTGTGAAACGCATGAGCTAAAACACATTCTGTTTCAATAATTTCATGCGAAGTATGTAAATAGAGGTAACCGGGGGTCCAGGGTGCTCGCCTTCTGGCGAGGCGTGGAGTGCCAAGTTTTTAAATCAACTTTTTTCCGACTCGAATGACAAAAACTCTGAGAGTTATTGCACAAATGTTTACCTATCATTTCTTTATTAGATACCCCTTTTATGCACATCATTGGTCTATAATTATTATTAAACCCCGTATATCGTAAATTATCAAAACCTGGCGCAGTGTTCCACTCAAAAGACAACACACCCAGGCCTTTTTCGCTCCAGGACCCCAAAGTTTTACGGTTTATATTAAATAACGAGAAAAAAAAATTTAGATGTCAAAACAGAAAAAACGTCAGTTCGAAAAGGAAAGATATTAGCCTCAGAGGCCAATCAGCCGATCAGTACGTCTCTGTACCTCGTAATTGTTTCTGAGGCGTCTCAAAGGAACTTCATTTATATTTCAGCACCGTGAGTCTATTAGAAAAGAAATTAGCCTCAAAGATTCTGATTCTGATCAGAATCCTTCCATACTTTGTAATTGTATTGTAGATTACTACTATACGTTGATGACTAAGTGATACGAATAGGCTCACAATTACTGAAAATGTAGGTGCATATCTAAATGTCTATGATAAATTTTTACAAAAAAAAAAAAAAAAATAAAATAAAAATAAATAAATAAATAATAATTATGAATAAATAAAATAAAAATCTGGGACAAGCCTCAAACCGCACAAGGAGTAGTTTTCGTTTTTTATTCACCCTTCAAAAATAAGCGATAGCCGTCACTATTCAGTAGGAAAAAATCGATCTCATACCCTTCTATTATTGTTATCTACTACGCATTCTATATTCATTAAACATTTCTTGTAGACCTGTTTAGTTGTGAAAAAATATTCAAAGAACATCTGTTGGTTTGGAGTTGGTCGCTCATAATTTTACCTCTGCTCATAGCATACAAATTATAAGTATCAGACGAGGTACGGTTTCATCAGATTCCCAAAAACTGACTCGATGAATTCTATTTAAAATATTCAGAGCCCACCTTACATAGTAGAAGGAGCATGCAATTTAAGGCGAAATTCTATGTAATAAATCTAGACCTTACGAGGATAGCTTTTTTTCCGTCAGAATACATGTTTATTTGAATTGTAAGTACTCGTAGATAAATAATTACAAAATGGAATGCTTATTTTACTAAATAGATACATATTTGATGGAATATATTATTTCGTTGTATGAAGTCTTCAGGTTCCTAATTCAATATTTAGATTAACTTCTCATAAAGTTTGTGATGAAAATTATATCGAGTCACAAAAATTGATCATGGACTTAATTAAAGGTAACATTAGTTTTTTGTACACAAATGCACTAATTTCTGGTACTTGAAGAAAAATTAAACAATTTCACTATTACATTTTGATGCCTAACTCTGTCCTTGTGTTTATTTTGTCCCTTTTTAAAAATATATTGCACTCGCCTCCACATTAAGGGCAGATTAATGGCAAGAAATCATTCCTCGAGACACACAGCTGACCACACTAGATAGGCCGTGTAGGTATGGGTTAAAATTCTCGCTAATATTAGCGATAGTTTTGTTCAAACTTCAATGTGACAGCTTAACTAGAGCGTTTTAATAGCTGATTACATTTCCAACTTGCCTATCATTACCGAAGCTGAGAGGAACTTTCAGAGCACTCAAAATTATTTGTATAGTTTGGTGGTCTAGATTCTCGCAAGCAGCCCTCTTCTCAAAAATAAACGAAACCTTTCCTGAACCAATCCTTTTTAGTAAAATCAATTCTTTTAGTTTTGAAGGTTGAAATACCAGGAAAAAAATTGTATCCAACTAGATTCAAGCCTTGAAGGCGAGCACTCTCTCCATTCCACCACGTAGGGGTTTAGCAGGGTACACCCAACGACACTTCCTTGCTGCTGAGCATATCACAAAGCTTCACTGAGGTTTCGATAGAGCATTCTGAAAATCTCTCTCGACTTTGTTAATGATCGGCTTTTCTAATACTCTCGCTCCCATCTGATTCCCCTACAGCCTACTCTACTGTTTGCACCAACCTTATACTTACGAAGGTAATAGGTATAGGAATTCATCCAATAGTTTACCAATATCTAAACAACACGAAAGAACTGGGTTGTGGAAGACAATATTTCTGATATATTTTTAAATATATACTCATTACAGGCTCTATGCTCTTGAACGGAGGTACGGGGACATAAATAAATTAAAATCACAATGGAATGTAGGGTAAGTGGAGGTAAAAACTCGAGGGGGGTTCAAAAATTCTAATGGCTTTACTTCTCACTAAAAGTTTATTTTCTGAAACCCTCGATAGACCACTTCAGTCATCGTATCATCAGTCACTTGCTGATATCCCACTAGTCTGGATACATCCCTTGTATAGATATTGTGGAAAGTTTATTTTTGAGCATCTTGATGTAATATTTCACTGCATCAGATTTGTACTATAATTCAATGAATCATGATTTTTGAAAGATTCTTTTCCTCGTTGTTGAAGAAAAAATGGGTATATAGCTAACCCACCGCCTTGCTTTTAAAGAAAACCTTACCTGAGAGATGTGCATGATTTTCAGTTTTAGAGCTTTTGGGGTAAAATCTCACACCCGAGGTAGAAAAATGCAGCCAGACTGAGAGTATTTGCTCTACTAGCGGCGAAAGTTTGTAACCCCCTCATGACATTTTTTTACCATAAATTGATTTCTAATTAAAAAAAAAGAGAGAAAACTGAATTTACTGTCATTCTGTCAAAAAAATCTTCTTATTTATTTAAAAACTGCTACCCATCTTTTACCATTCCTACATTTTTCACTAAAACCCAGTGCTTTTGAAATGTTTAAAAATCGGGGTTTTGGAAATTTTAAATTGGTTAGTCAAACTACAACGCCGGCTCTTCTGGCATACAAAACTAAGATCCCAGCCCAGTGTGTGGGCTTTACTGCGTCAATATTTCTTCACTACGAGTTTTTACCTCCACATACCCTACCAATGTCAGTCCCCTCATTGACACGCGTCCCACTTTAGTAGATAAGAAAGTCCAAATTAATATAATTGAGAAAATATTAAAATGCATGATCAACATTTAATTGCTCTTAATTTCAGTACTTTTTTTCAAATGGAAAATGCATTAAGTATTTACCCAAATGGAGTTTTCACTAATCAACACAAAACTTTCTCTCGGCATATGAATAAAGTAGGTACAAATATTTGAAACAAGGCATGATCAATAAGTTTAACGTGTTTTGGGACCCAACAGAAACACTACACTTCTGAGTGCAGACTACTCTGTACCATAACCATGATGATTACAGTTCAAATAGCTATCATCCATTGTCGGGTGGGGAAACCCAGCGATTTTGAAAAGACGACGGGTTAATGGGGTATTAGGGCACATTGTTCGTTATATTGGGTCTGAAGCATTGAGTCCCCCTAATAGAAACCATGTAATCGAAATACGATCATACGTTTGAAAAGTTCACCAAACAAGTGAGATGAAACCATAAACTATGTAGGTCGCAACGACGACACTGTGGCTGATGTAGGAAAATTCTGCCCATCTGTGAAAAGGCTCAGCATATTTGCTTGAACTTCCACTAGTGTCAATTATGCACCCAAGGTATGCTAGGTGAAACACGGCCAAAAGAGTGAAGGCTAGATTGATTGTGTGGACTACGATGTTGCTTGATCTGTGCCGTTTGTGCAAGGAGCAAGTCTGCGAGCAAGTGCGGGCTCCGATGCATGCGTCAAATTTGGTTGACAGCTTCTTTCGCAGGCAATACTCGACATAAGTGTAGAGGCCAAGTGATAGCAAGATGGCGCTGAGTTTGATGTTGGCCCCATGGAGCAGTGCACTGACGAGATATGTGCTCATTACTGCTACAAACGTACCTGGAATTGAAAGTTCGTTGTGTAGGATTATAAAGAAGCATTAGCTACATTGTGACATATAGCTAAATTCAACAATATTCTCTACAATAATTTATCAACATACCTGCCGGTAAAGTTGTTCGAAAGACATATGTTTTGAGCCATCGGTGAATAGGGATGTTCCAGTAGACAACTACCTGTACTAGGGAGTCTGGGAACTCTATGGACATTGGTCGCGTGACTTCTGTTTTTGTGAGGCCGGCTAAATGAGCGGAGGTTTCAGACACAAAGGAAACGAAGTAATGACCCACTCTGAAGAGCATTGCATCTCTGTACATGAGCCAGGCTGGGGATGCGTCGTTTGGTATCACCCATTCCAACAAGCAAACTGATAGAGCAAAGAAAAATAGGGACTTCCAAAAACTTGCAACAGCCTTCAACAACCATCTGTAAAATAAAGGAAGATTGTAAATTGCTATGCAAAAGCTGTACATATGCAAGTTAGGTTCCACATGTTTTAGCGTGTACATGCTTTAGCCATGGGTCCCCGCTCTGAAAACGACAGGAAAAAGCGTTACGCAAATATGACACGAAAGTAGCACGGAGTTTTCTATTGATTTCCACTTACAACCATTCCGTTGCTAGGGAAGTGTAACTCCCTTAGTTATCATTCCACGATAATTCGTTCGCCACTTGTTGGAAACCTCTTAATTTATCACAAAATGTCATGATTCCTAAGCCGCTGTAGAGTCAAAGGAAGCTGATTTATAGCGCCAAGTTATTAATTAATGATGCTTCATAAACATAATGGCAATTTATGTCTTGATTTTTCTCCCTAAAATAATCATTGTAGGTGCCTGTAGGTAGCCTAGTGACGTAATAATAGTATCAACTGTAATTAGTAATTCCTGGATTTATACCAAAGCATCAACACTTTGAAACCACTCAGAAAAACAGCATTCAGGAAATTAGCATTGAGCACAACCAGCGTTTTGCCAGATGGCTAAAGCATGTGCATGTTTTCAATAATTTATAACTGTTCAAATTCATGGCAAAAACCTTCTTCCAAATTATATTTTGCAATAAAGACAAATGTTTTTGTTTTCAGTAATTTTTAGCGATTTTATTTTAGCACATTTTTTTACATTTCAGCATTTTGTCTTGTCGATTTCAAGTAGGCAAATCAAGGAATAGGAAATGAGGCTAAAAACGTTACATAATTATCTGCGAAAACTAATGTCTCTGTACAAAGTGCTATATTCCACTTAACGGTAGGTTCCTGATGAATTTCATTGCAGTATGTTGGGTGAGACCTGCCCAGATGAGAGGGCGGCAATGACTTCAGCAATATTGGAAACCGAAAAATCAAAGGCAAACATTTGCTTATAGTAGGAGACAGCTGACAGTAACACGACAGTCTCTATCACATCATATTGTGAAATTGTGTATTCATTCACCACGAGTTCAACTGAATGTACTAAAGGGTTTCATTTAAAATTCAAAGTAAAAATACAATCTACATTCTTGTGACAAGGTCGTAGAACACAAGCCGAATAGGTTTTTGTTTCCCCAAGACTGTGGGCTGATCATAAAGGCTGTGGTAGGTTTATTAGAATAAACTAGGGCTACGTACTCACCTCAAATCCCATGTGTCGTTTTCAAAAGCTATCATGTAATCCACAAAGGGGACCCACGGACCGAAAATCAAATTCCCTGGGCATAAAGCATATCCGAGGAAATCGTAAGCATCGAACTTTCTGGTAGATGAGTTTTGTAAGTCGAAGGAGTACGATATAATCTTCATGCACATAACCATCTGTGGTCCTCGGATCCTTTCCCATGTCGTGTGACTGATGAGACCAAATTCAGCGATCAGCAGGTACAATAGAAAAAACGTTGATATGATGTAGTCTCGATGTCTGCAACAAAAGATAATATGACACAATTTAACATTCCAAAAACTTTGACTAAGCAGAGCTAGTTTGAATATAGTTGATTTTTTCAGAGATTAACATGAAAGGGATTCAGTGGTATTTCATAGGACAGGATTGGGAGAACTCAGTGCTGCTAAGTCTTATGAATTATCTGCTAATAGCACAGGCATATCCGTTCTATTTGTGGAACAACTTGAGACAATTTCTTGTCACGTTTTAGTAGGTACACAATAGAGATATTTTTGCTTAGATATTCGATGTTTTCGTCATTGAGCCACTAATTATTGTGATTGTCCGATATTATTGTTGCGACACACAGCGGAGTAGTAGACGTCTAGAAAAACTCTCATGGTCGCTTATTATGGGCCCCGAACAAGGAAACCTGTTAGCTTGATGTACACAGCGAAGTAGTGCTTTTGAGTGATCACTATCTCGACGTCCTCTGTGGCCGAAAGGATAGAACGCTGGACTCCTAAGAAGAAGAATTTGTGTTCAGTTCTACTAGACCACCATTTTTTCCGAACTTCGAAACATATTTTTAAACATAATTCTGATCTAATTGCTCAGCGCTACTTTATATTTTACTGAAAGTATTGCTTCATGGTATTTTGACAAACTTCATGTCTGGGATGGCCTGGTATCTAAATTTCTGTGTTCAACGATGCATTTAAGCATTGGTCAACTGAGAGGTGGCCCTGCCAACCGTCTTGTCAAAACAATAATACCTACCTACTTTGGTTTTGTGGGTCATTAGGTAGGGAGTCCCTCTGGGACATCCAGAGACGGATAAAATGATGGAATCTTTCCTGATAAGCGGACTGAGATAAATTCTCCCCTGTTATACTAGGAAGTTGAAATTTGATAGAGAGACTAAACGAACATTCTAAACACGACTCACTTGGAGAACAAGGTTCTTCAGGAGGGAAACCCCCTCACCCCCCACCTGGGATATCTTGCAATAGCCTCAACTTCCAACAGGTGAAGATAAAATATTAAATTTTACGTCAGTAGAAACGCGATTCAGAGCTCCACAAGTTCGGGGAACCAACTAACTAATTTAGTTGTCCTCAATCTAGTTGAAACTCCAACTAACAACGATAGTTTTTTTAGTTGCAGTAGTTGCTGGTTAACCATCTCATTTAGGTGGAGTTGTTAGTTGAACTAACTTTTGCAAATCACTGGCGGTCGAATAACAGGGAAGTTTAGAAATTTCCAATTTTCACTTTCAAACGATCATACTTTATCTATATTTTTATTGAGATATTATTTCTTTTGCATACTACACCTACTTCCTTCACATCAGTCTTCTAATTATTGTGCTTATACAGGGTGTACACAAAACATGTATACCAAACTGGTGGACAACTTTTGTCCCCTAGCAATTTTTTAACCCTCTTATAAAAACGAGATTTGTCAATTTTGAATTTTTTCCCGTGGTTTCGATCTTCAGTCACTAAATTGTTCATAACTTCCTTCATTTGCTGTGTAAATTCACATTCGAGGCTACTGTTGGAAAGAACATTAAATTTCCCATCGGATAGATGCCTGACCTTTTATTAGAATTGAGATTTGAGGCATTAAAAAGCCCTCTAGAAAGCTAATTTGACCTAATTTGGGAAATCTCGAATTCTTACAATCGGAAATTCAACTATGATAGCCAATATTGTTTCAAGATGCAAAAGCGGTAAAACCTGCGCCAAGGTCTCTTTTTTATGGTGTAGTAAATTTTACTTTTACATTGCTAATTAGGGAAGACAATTATATTTTAATCTTGAAAAACATAGTATTTTCAATGAAATCGAGGGTTATCTTGAAAAATGGCCGTTGAAAATACGAGTTTAGGGTCGGTTCTACGTTTTTTATTTATTATTATTATTATTACGCTGAATCGGATGATATCACTAACTCTTGCATATCTCCCCAGCCCCGTTGTGACCAAGTTTTATACTTTAACTCACAAATTTCAGTTCATTTGGTATGATAAATTTCATGTGAATAACGAGGTCGAAAACTTGGATAACTCATGCGTCCTGCCGTATCACGTACCACAAAAAATCCAGCAAATTTCGTAGATGCCCTAGGTAATGCAATGCCCAATGTAGGCTGGACAGGTTCTGTTATAGTGATTGTACAAGATACCTAATTGCGAAAGTCAGTTTTTCAATTTCTACTGAGGCATAGAAAAATAGTCTGTTAGCTCACAGCGGCTGGCGAAGGGCATTGATTGAAATGTAATGCATAGGGCCTACCTACCTGCACCTTGCTGGATAGCTAATGTATACTGTACTCAATTTGATCATGATCTGAGTTTTAATACTTTACAACTATGTTTTACCTCGGAAATAACGAATGAGACAGTTTCAGTGAAGTACAGCCAAACGCCGCCAATAACGCTGTGAACACTGCATTATATCCGAATACAATGTATAGAGCGTACAGTCCACAGGTAGCCGATGTCAAATGATGAAAAGGATGTGGGAGTTTCACTAGCTGAGTTAGCGTTCGAAAAACCAAACAGATTAGAAATAGTTGAAGGAGATTCGAATATGCGTCTATAACTGTCGGTCTAAGACAATAGTGGTATACATTTATAAAACCGGCGGAAAAAGTCGAAATATCGTCATCGTCACCGCTGTCGTGGTAGATATAGCTGTCATCGTCTTCCAAAATGTCGTAGTTATCAGGGTCCGGTGCCAAATCGTCAAACATTCTTCATTGGTGTTCAGTACAGATGCCGAAAACTTTCAGTATCACGTCATAATGAACAAATTATTGCCGCACTGAGTATCGCTAAAACTTGCAGAGCGAATTGAAATGAGCAAAACCGTAAAATACAAAGCGAATCGCGAATGAATGAAAACAAAACAAAAACAACCGGCGATCAGGTGGTTATAACTTCCCGATGATGAAGAGAACTGCCACCAAGTCTTGGATCAAGAGCCTTCAAATGTTGATTTGTATATCCTTATACTTCTTTCAAACTTCTCATCTATATAGTCAGCTACATCATTTTTACCCCTCATTTCATTACTGACTGCATTGTAGGTTTCGCCTAGAATTCGTAACGTCTAAGCTAATTCTTGAATTATTAGTATAGTATTATTAAAAGTAGTAATTATTTTTACGCATCGAATTTAATTTAATTATTACCTATTATAACAATATGGTTTAGTTTGTTGACCGCTGGGAGATAATTAGCACAGTTTTAATGTTAAGGACACAAAACGAAAGTTCAAGTTCGTTGGCCAGCATGATCGGATTACATCTTCGGGTTGAAATTTTCAAAAATGTAGTCAACAGTTTCAAAATAGCCTGTTTTTTGCGATTTGTTGTGCGAAATAATTTTTTCAGCATACTAACATGTGGTATATTCGGAATCAGTGTAAAATTTCCCATAAGAATATGTACCTATCAAGTTTTCAAAAATTTCAAAGTTGAAAAATCAGGCAAAAATCGATATAATCGAAGATTTCTTCAAAAATTCGCTCATGGGGTCATGCTGCATGACTGGACTTTTTATTATAATTATTATTAGTGTTAGTATTGTTCAAACCAGAATTATTATGCTGTAACTTTTCATTTTTTAGGCTATGCAGCAGAAACCCAGAATAGTGAAGAGGGGCTTGGAAGATTTCGAAATATCTGAGGGCGAGCCAACACAAGTTGACCATTTACTCCTTGTTGTCCATGGAATTGGCAAAGTCTGTGACTTGAGACTTAGATCGCTTGTGGAAGTGGGTACGTTCTTTTCCTCATATTTGTGAATTTAATAAGGTATTGACCACAGACGTCAACTACAGTGAGAACACCTAAATTACAGAATTACATTGAACCATCCGTAAAATTATCCATCTTAATTTTTTGTGTTGAATTTGTACATGATATTGTGGCGCATGTGGGCTAGAAATGCGCAAAATTTCTGTTTTTCAGACGTGACCCCCCATTTATTATTCCAGATTTGGAATCTGCGTAAAAATTCTTTACAAAATGACCCATCACACAAATTCTTGAGAGTGCAATTTTTTGAAAAAATTGTGGGATGGAAAACATTGATTTTTGTTGTTGGAATTTTTAGGTTTTTATCTGATGTCACATTTGGTTAGTGTGATTTGGAGTATTTTTCCACGCTCCACGCTGAGTCATGTAGTTATGTTATTATTTGTTTAAATTATTTATTTATTTATTTTACATTGCAATATTTATGTGTTTGAAATGAAAACCCGATCAGAAACACTCATTTTCCTCTAGTTTCTCAAAATACGATGACTTTCCTTTTTTCAGTGGGGGAAAAAAATTAACATCAAGATGTGTTTTAGTGTGAAAAATTCCCCAAAACAATGTTCTATATGTGGTATTTGAGTACCTACCACTCAAGAAGGGTTTCTCTTATTCTGCTTGGTCATTTGCACACTCAAATTTTCGAGTGATGGGTAACTTTTTCATGCAACTTCACAAAGAATTTGCAAAAGGGAGAAAAAATGCGTGTCCTCATTTTTTAGCATGCTCACATGCGCATAAATGTCATACCTATGTGCGTTCTACACAATAAACATGGGCTTTTCTTTCAAGGTAACTTTCTATCATTCAATAATTGAGAGGACTTTTGGCTAAATTAGTGAGTGTCAGGGCACCGGAAGCTCTCGAGTAGGTATTGGTTGTTCGACACCGGATATTAATTATATTACGAATGTGATCTACACCATGTTTGTGTGAACATCTGCTACCACCATCACGCAGAGTTGTTGTCTGTCGGTATTGAATGATGCGTACATTATCGTTTAGAATTATTGTTATACATAGGGTTCTTACATTAAATGGACGACCCCCTTTTATAGCTATAGTTTTTTAGTCTTGTCTGATGATATTTCCAAGACGGCTTGTACCGATCTTCTCCGGTTTGTTAAAACTTGTGGTAGATCATTTGAGTTGCAATGGAAGGTGCTGAAACTCAGATCCAAAAGTCCCTCTACTATTAATGAATAAAAATACAAAGGTTCATTATTGAAAATAGTAAACCAAAAGCTGCGTATAGTTTTCCTTTAATCTCCGTGAGGAGCTCTGATTCTGCTCAGTTCAAATCATAAAGACACATGTCGATTGTTGGTCAACTATGGTCCTTGTGTTATGATGGTCCTTTGTGACGGAGTGGGTAGAGTAGGAAGGTACTCGTCTATGAATGGAGATATCCCTGGTTTGTATTCTAGAAGATACCAGTTTTGGTGGAGGAGGAGTAAATGCACATTTATACACTTGAACCTGTAATTGAGAGGGTTAGACCTGTAGGTTTCAGGGTTGCTCAATGTCTCTGTTTTGTATTGGAAATAGATCATTAGTTTGATATGGTTTGTCTATCAGTCTAGATGTGGTTAGTGATGGTCAAGGGAGATGAGCCTCCCTAAATGAGAGGTTCGTATCACTCGACCACCTCTAACCACTTCTAGACGTTCCTTAAAAAAGTGGGCGCATGTACGAACGCTCCCCGGCAAGGAGAAAGGGTTTTTGACAAAGCCTCGCCATGTACGAATACTCCCTTTCGTGCTCAGTCAAATGTACACGAACGTTCCCATTAATTCGCCAGAGGTGACATGTGAGATTTTCTCTCACACTAAACCGTTATTCGCCAAATACATTCCAATGGGGGGCCCAAAGGGTCGTAGTTTATAACTACGAAATACCTAATATATTCAAATTTTGTCGATCAAGTATCAGCTAAAAGTGGAGGGGCATAAAGTTTGACGATTTTTATTATTTCTAGTTAGCCTTATTTTTATACATTTTAGGATGGTTTGGGCTCTTGTGGCAACCTCCTCGCATTGTCCTTTGGGTATCGATAATAGCTCAATTCGTAACGATTTTCAGCTGGATGATTTGTACTCAGGGTAAGGTAGTGGTCGTACATGGTTGACTGAAAAGAGAGTGCCCCTTCGGGAGCGTTTGTATATACCACCAAAAAGTTCTTGACTCTTACTATGGAAAAGTTATGAGGAAATTATGAGAGTGTGCTAGCGATGCAAAATAAGGGTGGCTATCTCTCCTTCCAGAGTTGTTAAAAAAGAGATAAAACAAACTAGGTGAAAATATTAAGCGACTTCTTGGTTTTCAGTTGATGATTTCCGATCAGTGTCCTTGCAACTGGTTCAGTCACACTTCAGAAGAGGGTCTGAGTCCGGGCAAGTGGGTCGAGTTGAAGTCTTGCCCGTCGAGTGGCATCAGGCCCTCCACACCGAAGCCATTGACAAGAGATTGGCTGACATCACGCTGCCCAGCATTCCGAAGGCCAGAGAGTTCACTAATGACACTATCCTCGACGTTCTTTTTTACTCGAGCCCAATGTTTTCTGAGGTAAGTACCAACTTACCTACCTGCTACCTAACCATATTAAAGATTTAGGGCCGCTTTCACCAAGGTTTTGATCCGATTTCAAGTTCGACAATTGATCGGAGACCATACGCAATATTGGATTTCACCATGGAAGTTCAAGGTCCCCCATCTGATCTCCCATCAACAGGTGTATGGCATTGAAGGCTTCATCTCGGCCACTAACGAGGGGGGGGGGGGGGGGGGGGGGTTGTCACGGATCAACCTTGGTTGCTCTTCCTCATTTACCGAACCACATCATCACAATTTTCCCAAAAATCTCATGCATTGTTATTATTTATTCCTGTATTTATCTTTATTTTTTGCAATAAAATCGACCATTGTATTCGTAGATTTGAAGTAAGCATATCAAATTTCATGTTACCTTGATCATAACTCCTACTCCTCACACGCTATTTAACGTTTCAGAAAATAGTGCAAGCAGTAGGAGCTGAATTGAACAAAACGTATAACTTGTTTATGCAAAGAAACCCCGGTTTTGCTGGTGGAGTATCTCTTGGGGGTCATTCCCTTGGCTCTCTGATTCTTTTTGATGTGCTAACCCACCAAAAAGACGTAAAACCGAAGCAAACGCCCAAGAGAGAGGTAAGCAATAACTGTAGAAATATATTTATTTGATACATATATGTTCCTTATGAGTCTATAGGGTAATTGTATCTTTGCTTTTGTGCCTATCTATACTGTAATCTTGATCTCAGTCATCGTCCTACTGGAAAATAGCGTCAAGTGTTGCACTACCATCTCAAACAGTGGTGCGAATGTAGTTGTGTCGCAGCTTGTGTATTGTGGCTAGATGATGGGGTAACTTACGATTGCTCTTTGGTTTGCTATTATCACGGAGATAAAAACTGGTGTTTGTACGATTCAAAACACCGTTGAGCCTCGTGCATATCGATTCTAGCGCTGGTTGCTGGTGTAAGCTATGGTCAGTCTTTGGCAAGGGGAGGCACTAAACTGTTCCTACATTCACAGTTAAAAAGCCTTGCGGAAACTATAAAATATTATTTCTCCATGCTATGGAATAACGTGGATAGGTACTACTTATTACAAAGGAACTTGGGGAGGTAAAGCATCTGATGTAGATAGATATCTCAGAATAACAGAATCTTTTCATAGATTATCATTATAAGAAGGATCTCCTACCTAAGTGCATTCCACTGGAAATGATGACTTCCGTCAATATAGGTCTCTAGGAACCTTGAAGATAGATGAGTGGAATGAACTTATGTTAGGTAATATGCTACGTATTTTTAGTATTGTTAGGTACTGTAATATAAGTATTTACAGCAATTTCTATGGTTGCAGGAACTCCATTAATGGAGGTCTACCGCAAAACAGAACCAAATACAATTCTTCCCCTATCATCAACCAAACCCTTTTCTTTGCTGTATAACACATCCTCTGCGTCCATTAGTTTTTCCGTTTATTTTTTCTCTCTCCAAATAAAATTCTGATAATGGGATAGAGAAATCACGTCTTCAATTACCACAGACATGTGAATGAATTATAACATTCAACAACACAGAACTATTTAATCACAACTTAGATTAACAAAAATTATTGATCGAAAAGCAGAAATCGATCTCATGCCTTTTTCCACCACCAGAGAGAGGCTTCTGTAAAAAGTAAACATCTAAACCACTACGTTATTGACGATAATTCATTAATCGTAGGAGTTTCCCTGCATGTAGCATTTCCTCGGATTCATATCATCATACCTAACATGGTAGAACTGCAGACGTAGCTTAACTCTTCTAAAACAGTCTCAGTCGAGCATGGTCATTATCACATTGTGACTCTGAGTATAGAGTAGGTGGTGGAATTGAATCCAAGTACTGAGGGAATTGGCCTGCAACACCCAGAGGTTGACCTGAAAGCCTATCCAAGTGTAGCTTCGAGGTGGTCAACTCAAAAAAACAGAAGGGATATTATATATATCCATATCCATCACAGATGTTTACAATCTGGCTTGTGAGGCATATTAAATTTTTGGTCCTACAAAGTGCGCCATTATCACTAGATGTGCTTGCCAAAGAATTTCGGAAGCCAATTCATTAAAACTCTTTGACAGTGGGATACGTAACAGCGTTTTCAGCAATCACCTAAAATACCACTCATGTAAGTCAAACGAGCTCATGTCGTTCTTTCACAAAAGATATGAATCAAGCTTAGAAAAAAAGAGAGGATGCCTAGAAAATATTATCAAGATTGAATGATCAAGAAGTAGTATGCCCAGTGCCCAAATGGCAGTAGTATCACGAAAAGTAATGTTAAAGTCATACCCAATAAAGTTTTGGTCCTTGCTTAATTAAACTTGGTATATTTTTCATATCAGGTTGATGAGTTATCAGAACTCGGTGCACGTAGAGTACATTCTCCGTTGACAAGAAGGATGTCATACTTGTCAATCGGATTGCAAGGAGCTACCCAACCCATCATTGAATATCCTCAGTTGAATTTCAACCCCAGTGCTTTCTTCGCGTTCGGATCTCCTATTGGTGAGAGCGAATCACATAAGTTTATATCATACACTTCTTCTATTATGTGCGAAATGTAAACCTTCACCTTTATAGCATGCTATGTATATACGCAGATCAGAATGGTAAAAATTATTTTCATTCTTCGTGAAAGTAGATTGAGGCAACAATGTTTTTCTCCATGTTTTAAAAATGTTCTTTTATCAGTGCCTACCTATTTCTTTACCACAAATAGTGAATGTTAACACGATTTTAGTCACATTTTTGTTTACGATTGTTGCGTGTGATTTGGGTGGCTTTTTCCATGCTGACTCCATAATGATGTTTTTGACATGCACAAGACCTGTGTACTGAAGAAGACAGAAGTTGAAGAAAAACAACCCAATATTTTAAAATTGTTGAAACAAGCTTTTGCTTACAATATTTTTGTTTTAGATTCAAGATAAATTTCATTTGTTTGGTTTAATGTTGATTCAAATAACCCTACTGCGGCTTAGGTCAATTGAGTTACCAAGGCTAGAAAATTTTATCCACTTCGCTAAAAATGATATAGAAAGAAAGGAAAAAATTATAGTTTGATTAACAGTAAAAAATTGTTCTTATTTGATGAAGCACCATGCCATCTCAAAATGTTGCTGAACTTTTGTTGTATCCATATAATTGACAAAGAAGCAATAAAATCATATTAAATCCATGGTAAAAATAATTGTGAATCTATGCACCTTTGCAGCTATTTTGAACTTCTTTTTTATGGTTATAGGAATGTTTGTAACTGTTCGAGGAATCGAGAGTCTTGGAGAAGATTTCCGATTTCCCACATGCCCCAGGTTCTTCAACATTTTCCATCCCAACGATCCTGTAGCGTATCGCATTGAAGCGTTGATATGCAATGAAATGGCCAACGTACCTCCAGTGCTCATCCCTCATCATAAGGGACGAAAGAGAATGCACCTCGGTAAGTGAAATACACCATGGCACTCCGGTTGATGATATTTTAGAAGGAATCATCTATTCAAAGTTCTAACTTTGCCAGTCATATTATACCTACCTCTAATTAAGAACTTTAATAATATCCAAACAGGATCATATCACGAAATGAGTAAATCAAAACCCTTAGTTGTGGGGGTATTATAATCTCCTCCTGCCTAACTGTCGTGGGTCGTGTGGTACATATTAGCATAGTAAGTCGTGATGGTGAGTAGTCCCTTCCCGCTTTTTGTAACTGCCACCCCGAGGACATACAGGGTGGTCCGTAATAAACGGACACATTTTAAAATCCTGTAACATTCACAAATTCGATCGTAGGGATTAAAAAATAAGCAGAACGTGTAGAGAAAATCAGTAAGTTTTATTCACAATCGAAAAATCGGAAAAAAATGATCAAGTTTTAAAAATAATGTCATCTTAATGCGAACGATTTTTCACGGTTGCGTGATCTCCCGGCATGGGGATGTTCCCTGGCCTCCGCGTTCCCCAGACGCCCCCTCACCCCCTGTGACTTTTTTCTATGGGGCCACCTGAAATCTAAAGTGTACGTGGACAAACCACGAACCATTCAAGCATTGAAGCAGTCAATAAGACGAGAAATCGCGGAAATACCGGAAGATATGGTGCAAAGAGTGATGCAGAACTTCAAGGATCGTCTTAACTGTGTGTTACCACACAGGGTCGTCATTTAAATGACATAATTTTTAAAACTTGATAATTTTTTTCCGATTTTTCGACTGTGAATAAAACTTACTGATTTTCTCTACACGTTCTGCTTATTTTTTAATCCCTACGATCGAATTTGTGAATGTCACAGGATTTTAAAATGTGTCCGTTTATTACGGACCACCCTGTACCTGGAGCATTTCAGCTTTCAGGGTGTACTCTGGGTGTTACAGGCTAATCGTCTTGGCCCTTTGAAGGGATAGCTACTCCACCAATCCATCACCTCCTTGTTACAAAGAATGTATAGTAGACTTCCTTTTAAAGTAGGAACAAATAGGTCGAATCGCATTTTTCCCCCCAGTGTTTTTTGTTAATATGAGAGAGCACACCATTCCTTGTCGTATGCATTGAGAACCGGCGATGCTGACAGTTGTTCGCCAGATACCATATAGACTTATGGGCCTGTTAACAGGCCCCCTCTTGAGGGAGGGAGATGAAAATTAAATGAGCTAAAAATTCCGCTCGTGTGCCAAAAAATCAAGCTTTCCAAGCGAAAGGACGAGTTCGTTGGCCAGCAAGTTTTGCACATTAAATTGGACAAATTTCAAAAATTGTGCTAAAAAATGGCTTAACTTAGAATGTAAGCTGTATGGCTTAAACTTATAATTAATGTTAAATTTAAAATTTTCAGCAGAATTTTTGTCAAAAGTAGTTGATCAACAATGAACTAGAACATAAAATAATTTATGCACAAATTGATGCTGAAAAATGTACTTGAATTACATTATTATTTGCAGAAAAATAGATAAAAACTGCAAGAAAATCTAAAAGTTCAAAATTTTATATGAATTGCAGAATATTATTTAGAACGGTTTTTATTGCAGTATAATTGAATTGTTGATTAACAATTTCTCTTCATTCAAAGTCCTCAATTTCAAAACGTTGCAACATAGTATAGTACGATAACTTACGAAAATTCGCTCATACAATCATGCTGCATAAAAATTATGTGTGAAAACTTGGAATAGCCTATAAAATATTTTAACCCTTAAAAACAATTGTTGTGTATTAGTCATTTGTTATGTATTAATAATTCAAATTTATCCAATAAGTGGACATTTTCTATCTTCATTATTTAATCATTATTGTCTCATATTAATTCTTATTGTACCTTTCTGCTTGCCCACTTGCCCTTATTGTAAAATAAATAAATACATTTTATACGTTCCGTATCATCAGCTTTTTAGATAGAGAGATTTAGAGCAATTGCAATTGATTCAGTTTTTTCAAAATTCGCTGAAAACAAAGTTATTATTTTACAAATGAAACACGTCGTCTCTGATGTGCTCGTGCTTTGTCCCCCTTTATATTTGTCCTTCAAAAATAGCAGTCTTCTGTATGGGAACCATTTGCAGATATAGACATTATCCGCGTCATCAATAGAGCAATTCATCTCTGACTTTTGTCACTCTAGACAGAAAGACGGGAGAAGTGATTCAACTTTCTTCTTGCAATCAATCGCACTAGTTAACGCCTATATCAGAACTATTGTCCCTCACGAATTGTCCACGAATCACTGTTTGCACTATGGTTTTTATAATCTCGAATTTGCATATCCCACAAACATGGATTTGCGCAGTACAATTCTATAGGCTCAAGGGCTTTTTCGTTTTTTCACTACATGGGCATTGACACCCCAAGAAACGATAATTAAAGAAAATAAAAAATACGGTAATAGTTATAGAGGTACGTTGAAAAAACCATTTAGAAAAGGTTAACTCTCAACAATAATAATCTCCAAAAATTGCAAAATGAATCAGAAAAAAATTAGCAAAAAATATAATTATAGCTAGGTCTAGTTGATTGATTGTTTGTTGGAGAACGAAGAAAACCCGTATCACTGGCGAATGCAACAAACGTTTGTTCGACCATGTTTGCTCGCCCAATAGTTTCAACCAGTTGAGCACGGTGCACGAAGATTCGCTCGGAGACCTGCTGAAAAGACGTGAGCTTCTGGAAGTGGAGTACATGCTGATTGTTTTGCAGCCTTCTTTATCATAGTATAAACCTTCATTTGTGTGCCAATTTGTCTGTGAAGCAGACGTTATTGTACGAATCCTTGTTGCAATGTTGATATGTCCCACACATTTTTCCAACTTTTTTCAGAATTGAAAGACACTATGGCGCATGTCACTACAGCCTTGAAACAGAAGCTAGTTCACTCTGTGAGGTCAACGTGGAATACAGTTTACCAATTGGCAATGTTTCAGCGCCCTGATTCTTCCTTGCAAAGAGAAGTCGATAAGGTATTACATTTATATGCGAGCTGAATGGATTTATAAGAGAGCTCAATAAAACTCAAACATCTCTGTTTCATTTTATTTCTTATTTTAGATATATACTGAGGAAGCCTAGTTATAACATATTTAAGATCATAGCGTTAGTAGAAAAAAAAGAAGGTTTGGTAAAATAACATCAGAATATAATGGAAAGATGAATAAGAAGACTAAGATTATCGTAACAAAATTCAAGAGAAATTAGGAGAAAGAAACGCCCTACACCCTAGAATCGCTCAGTTCCCACTGACGTAAGAAGCTACGACGGCAGCGGGCATAAGAAGTTGGACACCGGCCACACTCTCTTGTGATGAGTAGTTCTTTTTCTATGATTTTTCTAAGTTTTACACACTAGTGACGTCAAAGCACCCCTCCCGCCTGGGCGGGACCCTCCTTCCAATTGTGAAGTCACAAGTACCGAAACTTTGAAAATTTGTAGAAAAAACAACTAATTTTCACAGCAAAGTGTGGGTGGTGTCGAACAACTCAAGATGAAATCCTCTTCCTAAAAAAAATAGTGAAATTTGTTTTTCACTTTCACGGATATTGCTCATTACGATGGGTTCAAACCTAGCAAATCTGGAAATTAATTAGTATTTTTATTTGTAGGTAGTGAGTAAGGAATCATTATCAGGTGCCAGTAATTACTGTGTTCATATTATGTCATTGTAGGCGTTGGAGGATGAAGCGCTTCATGGGCCTGATGTGCAGCCACCATCTCCTGCTTTGTCCTCGACTCAGTCTGTCACTGATGATCAAGGTTTGGACATTCAAGTCGGCTCGTTGAATGGAGGGAACAGAGTGGATTACGTCCTTCAAGAAGCTCCACTTGAAACATTCAACCAGTACATCTCTGCTGTTAGAAGCCATGTGGTTTACTGGTAAGTATCCCTTTGTACTTATTTAAATATTAAAGATGTACTGCAAAATTACTTTTACAAATAAGTAAAGTTCACGCTCATGTCACTCATGTGGGTGTCGATCCGTAGCTCTTCAGGTCGACCAGTGTTTCCCAAAAAAAACTTTTCATAGTACGCAACAACTATTATTTATATAGACGCAAAATAGAACAAAGTACTTGCATAGGGTATGTGGGCGCGCATTAAATACAAATTCGACTCATTATAGTGCTACGGTCCGGAGAAACTCCAACAGTTGATAAAGTTTTGTTAAAACTTCCCTCGGCAGCCGAGTGGATAAAGGCAGCAGTCTCACTCTCTCAGGAAAACGCATGAATTCGAATTTTGACAAGGTTTTTTTGGTCGAATTTTTGGGTCATAGCAACGGTATAATGCATTCATATTTTTAGTGCATTTTTCTATTTAAAAAAAAAAAAGAAAAAAAAGCAATATCCTATGCGGCTGAAATTTGGAATGGAGCCTCTGTGAGCCAAGTAGAATAGGATTTTAACTTGCCGAACTATCCCAATCAGCTGAGTATGCTCTTAACGCGAATTTCTATGCATTTATCCGAAGAAGCTGAAATTTGGAACAGTACCTCTGTGAGGCAGGTAGAATGTGATTTTCACTTGCAGAACAACCCAAATCAATAATAACTCTGCTCCCCCCAAAATCTTATTTCGTCATTCTTTTTGAAACACTGATCTACTTAAAAGAAAGTGCACTTAACATGTGGCTCACTACGCGAGTTCTGATCTATGAGTTATTAATTCCATTAGGTAAAGCTTTTCAAAAAATCAAAGTTATTAATCACTTAATACTAATGGATCCTATTAAATCATACAACTTAAGCAGTCAATTGAACAAATATCCCCAAACAGTGGGTGCTGTTAACTGATGTTACCAAATAATCTGCAACAAAACATGTATGCCATGCTGTCCAACTACATAATAATACTCCCTGATGTGGCCTATATTGGCGAAAGCGCTCGGAAGGAAAATAAACTGATTAGAAAACGTGCCTAACTATCTACTCATCCCCTAACCATGGATAATGAAGGGCAACCTACCCAATGGAACAGTTTATTCTCGAACTAATGTGACATAACTGTATTGTGGCTTTGTTGTGGCTCAGAGTTGCCACTAGCATTCTAGCTCTTTTGGGAGTGGCCCAGATTCCACGACCAATCAATACCTTGTTCTTTCCGCCTTCCTTCATACTATACATCAGGGGTGCTCAAACTTGAACTGCTGGCGATCTACCTCAATATTTTTAGACTACTTACGATCGACTCTGAGAGGCTGCAAGTATGTGTGATGCAGGGTTGTCGTACATACACGATACACCCTACCTACCTAGGTAGGGTATACCGTAGCATATATAGATATTAGCTTTCCGCACAATTTACATTATTTTAGTCAAGGTTTACTTAAGTTCTTCTCTACAATATCAATGAAAAAACTCCTAGTTATTCAAAATTGCGAGTTTATTCGTTGTTACAAAAAAAAAAAAAGAGTTACATATGGTGTTAAACTCAACTAAGGAGTGACTTTGGATGTTGAAGCGTGGCACTGCATGTCCTCAGCATACTTTTCATAAGATGGTGCGTAACCACTGAGTGCCAATCGCAAGCATGATGACATATGATCGTCAGTCGATTGCGATATTTTGACTTAATTATCTTCATTTCAGAAAATGCAGACTCGCACAAGTAAGTTGACCCAAACATTGCCGTCAGTTGAAGGGCGATTTGCCTTAGATTCGGATATTTATCTTCAGATATAAAACACCAGAAATTTGTATCAGATGCTGTAGCTTTGAGATGTATATCTGATATAATCTGCACCAACTCATTTTCAACAGAACATGAGTTCATATTAAACTGACTTGCTACTTCAGTAGCTAATTCCTCAATGTTTTTACATGAAAAAGGATAACTCATAAATGATGCTATATTTGCCAATTTACTGCAATCATAAAAACGCATTTCGAATTGTCCCAAAATATTTGATAATTCAGCCTCATACGTATCATAATTCAACTGAGGAATCCTTGCTTTCAAAGACGGAAAATGTTTCAGATCCTTTCTTTTCAGTTGATCTATCATAAGTTGCAATTTACTTTTGAATGCGTTTACTGCACTAATCATCTCAATAATAGTTTTTCCTTTACTTGAAGCTCCAACAGTCTAGTCTAGAAACAACGCGGCTTTTCTTTGACAAGTATCGCGCGTTCCTTTGATAAAGCCGCCTTTTGCCGCAAGCAGTGCTATTACGTAATAAATTTTTGTAGTTTAGTTACCTACTTATTAAAAAAATTTTTCTTCTCGAGATCTACTCAAAAAGCACTCGCGATCGACTGGTCCATCGCGATCGACCGTTTGAGCACCCCTGCTATACATTGTCCAGAACGCGCCGAATAGGCCTGAGATGCTGGGATTTGAAAAATGCATCCAAGGCACTGAACAAAAATGTGTTTGGTTGATGGGGTTGGGATGTATCAAATAGACCTCTTTATGAGGACATCTATTCACAACCATCTGTACCAACAATTTTGTGCCAAATGCGCCTATTCCCTAATTTCGAAGTCACATTAGGTCTTCATTTCGTAATGATTGTTAACTATCACCTTTAATTATCATTAATGAACGAATGAGAATATTACAAACACACAAAAACTGGAAAATCCGTGTGTGGGCTCAAACGAAAGTCCACGACTAGGGGGTTTCAATTCCGTACACAAGCAACATCCCCTACACACGTTAAACATACCCTTAGGGATCTACCGTTTGCGAGCGAAGCGAGCAAAATCCCCTACATGTTTCAATTGTAATACACCTAAATGGGGGGGTAAAAGACCATCGAATGTACACAGCCACACCTTGCGAGCGAAGCGAGCAACTTAATGGGGGGTCCGGGGGCTTGCCCCCCGGCTGGACGTGGAGCGAAGTGAGCCGGAGTGGCTAGTTGTAATATATAGGAACAATGAAAATTATAGAGAAAATATGTGTTGAGCACTGAACATGGTCGAACCATACCAGCAGAAGAGAGTGAAGCCAGTGGCTTTAGTGGCTCTGCAGGGAGAGCTGGGATCTTTCCTAGGTTAGCCAACATTAGGACGATAAAACACCATGGATGTATGGAGTTTTATTGTTCTAAAACACCATGTTATGTATGGAGTTCGGAACACCCCGAACATGGTAGCATCCATGCTCGGTGTGTTCCGTACTTAGTCGTCAAGAAGTGTTATTGTACTTACTAACTATGAGTCCTGAGGGGCATGGCATGGACCGGAGACCACACCCATTCAATAGGTTCAAATCATCCTGAAAAGGTGTGTAGAATCCATCTTAGCCCGTCCATAAGGAAGGAGGTACTCCCTCAAACTGACCACTAGGTGTGAGGGACGTTTTCAATGCTACCTACCCTATACAACCAGAATATGAGTGGAGACATTTTTAGGAATGTAATTTGTATGATCGGGAATAGTTTCTCCCTACCCTACCTTTATTCCACGATCTCGATGATTAATTATCAATTTATCTTAACTCCCTTTTCCTTCCTTTGTGTACAGGGAGTCTGAAGACACAATGTTATTGGTTCTGAAGGAAATTTACGCTTCCATGGACATAAAGCCCGACTCTCAAGTCCCTCAACAAATCTTACCGTTTGACATCAATGCAGAAGATCATTACAGCGAGTACACAGACAGCATAGGAGCTCCTCCTACGACGTTCATAAGGAAATGATCGCCTTTTAGTTTACTCACAATCGTAATTATTTTGAACTTGTTTTGTTGATGACTTTAGCATATTTTATCTACGTTATAAACATTTAATTATATTTGTATTGTAAATTGGCCAAACTAAATATATATTTTTGTGATTGTTTTCATAAATCAATATCCCTTTTAAGACTTTCTATCTCCTCATGTCGTCAGCCTGTACGTATATACAGTTGTAACTTGAAAACTCAAATGCAGATACTTCTGGAATTATCGTGGACTCCAGATATTGATTCTCTCGAGTTTAAAACGAGAGAATATCGATACCGGGTCCAAGAAAATATCAGAGAGGCACGTAGAGACCTACTCTTATGTTAAATAGGACCCAGTTTAAAATGCATGTTTTACAAGTTATCTCATTATCAAGAGTTGTCTCAATATAGTTATTTCACTTAAATAATCATTTAGATTGATTGGAAAGGTTTGTGCTGACAAGTAAGTACTATGGGTTTGGCATTTTGACACAACTGAAGGAGAGTTGTGAACTGCCACCTGACAGTGGTAAAAATTGAGAACTGTCACCCTTGAACAAAATTATAAGCACCACCCACTTAGCAACAGCCACCCCTACTGGTTTGGAGGAAGACACATGTGAATATGAATAGCGTTGAATATCAAAATAAATATGTATATTAATGAAAATACATAAAATATATGCATGCTAGGTCAGTAAACTATAGGTAAAATATGATTAGGTAAACAGATGGTAAAAATGTGTAAGTTATACAAAGAGTTCATCTTTACTGGTTGTTGGGCAAAGGTAATTCAGTGTGGCATGAACTTCTTCCAGATTTTGGGACAATCGAGGGATTTTCTTCCTCTCACGTAGTAAGAAACTTAACGTAACTTTTGTAGCTCTCACTTATATATGTTGATTTCGCATAGGTATTTCAGTTTGCCGTTCAAACAAGTTTATAAGGTGCATCGACAGATCGTCTGGGCTTTTCTTTTCACAACTCTTTATTTTCATCCATTGAGTGGGCATGATTTTCAACGACCTCCATGACTTCACCACGCATGGTTTCTGGTGGCACTTGGCAATCTCTGATCCAGAGGTGAAAATGAAAGCTATCGGGTGGGTGGGGGTTCGCCTTCACCCACATTGGATTGGATGAGCCAAGATCCACTGCCGGGAGCCAAGGTGCTCACATACTGTAAGCATTCTTGCTACGTTACCCATCCTGAGAGGTGCTCAGTCTTCAATCATTAGGCTGACCTTTTCTTGGATGCTATTTGGGTGTATACTTCAGAGGTATCTTCATGTGTGGCGAACATACAGCAATAAGGCGCTTACAGTTGCCATTTGAATCGGCCGTATTATCGTCTCATTATTTGAGATTCATACTTCTAAGATCGATTCTTATAATAGATTGTTTCCAACAATTTAAAATACAAAAGAATTAGAAGTCTTACATTATACCAGCTACAAATGGAGGTGTGCAGATACTACCATTTCAGGAATGTGGAACCTAATCTCTTGGTGGAACCGCTCTAGGAGGCTCAAGATGCTGACATAAAATCGTTCCATGTTTTCAATACGATTGTGCATCTCGATCTCCAAAGCGCTCTTGATCTGTTTTCAATTTGAGTTTGCACTATTATCGAATATGTTCCTATCATCAGAACTGATAAACTTCATTCCCCTTCCTGTTTCCATTCAGCTCTTTGTTGAGTGACGCAATTTTGAGGAATTCTGCCATTACAATGGCCAAGCACAAAGACACCAAATTGAAAGATTGATTATAGTTATATTATTGCTACTGATGGCGGGATGGGACTGAAAAGGATGGGCTGCCGCCCAAAAGCCCAGTTTATCCTAGCCAAAAGCACCGTTACCAAAAGCATAGTTACCATTGTATTTTTTCATTGTGAATCATGAACTTAATTTAACCCAGATGCCCCGATTACAAAATATACATCAGTCGAACTTTCTGGCCGAACGAAATGTGATTTTCAATCAATACTATGTAATGAACCTGGAATCTGTAGGGTCCCCCGGTTCCATGAGCGTGAATGGAATTTCACGCAGAACTCACAATTTTTTAGTTTCAAAACTATGTTTAAAAAAGCATACCTTAATTTTACTTTGTTGAATTATGAAAAAAGGGTAATTAAGCTTTTGAAATTATACGATTTTGTGTTCTGCTTGAAATTTCAAACAGCCCCGGCGCCGGCACTCGTTAGGCCCTGGAACCTGTCACATCTCCTTATCATGTCATTATCTTCTTCAGTTTCAAGCCATTTCCTTCCTCTATGCCTAGTGGCCGGCATTGAGGTAACAAGGACAAGTAGATCAGGATAATGTGTGGAATTTGGTGGTCTGCATGCTCACAAGCTCGCATCTCAAAAAATATAGACATCCTACATCAATCCTTGTAGTAAAATATATATTGGACAAATAGATCAAAATGATGTGCATAGTTTGTTGATCTGGATCCTCGCTTTAACCGCCGGCGCTTCCAACCTACAAGTAATGGCGCATTCATCCCTTTTCAGCCATAAAACGAGCGGTACTCTCTGGCATTGGAAAGGAGATGGAAAACAAGGGGAAGTGTGGGTCTAGATGCCCCCGTCTTACTCTCTCTTCCCCCTACTTGAATTTCTCTAGATGTTCTTCATACTTTCACTTCTTCATCTGTTTATGGAAGCGAATTATTTTTTGTTTGCTTTGTAAGTCAAGTTTCATGTAGGTATTGTTCATACGCCCGTCAGGCTCATATATAATTAATCAGAAATTGTTCTAGCCATATATTTTTAATAAAGTGAAAAAAGAGCAGATAGGTTTTTATAAAACGATGATTTATTATTCACTTTGGAGAGAAACAATAATTACGGCGAACTACTATGCACTACTACAATAGCTAGAAAAAGGGGCATCCTCCTCCACCAATGCATACTAGCGCTACCCGAGGGAAAAATAGCATTAGAGAGTCGTGTGTCTTAAATTCCAACATATTTTAATATTTTGGTATGCGAGGGGAGACCCTGTGTCCTATATGCCAAATAAAAGATTATTACCTATTACCGATCTTCCTACTAACGCGTCAAATCTAGTAATTCCATGAAACTATCAACAGTGTTGGTATATCATCGTAGTTGGACCCAAGAATTACCTTATATCCAGGGTTAGGTTTGTTCCAGGGCAGTCAAGAGAACATGAATGGAATATAACTAGTTCAGTGCGAAAACCGAAGTGATGGGTATAACTTCACGAATTTTTGAGTTCATTAACTGGATCGCTGTCAGAAAATATATTTCTAACCCATGTATTATATGTTAGCACGGCTATGGTCATGGCAAATCATTTTTCCTGCAAGTCAAACCGAAATTTCTGTTTCCCAAAAGTCACAGAACGATTTATTGTGAATGGGGCTTATCTATCTTCCAATAAAAAAAAAAAATAATTAATTAATTAGACATGCAGACATGCAGTATGATCGTATGAACGAATTTTCTTAAATTACACACCACCTTTCGTATTAGGTAGGTATATAATGTATTAAATTGAATGGAAATCTGAGCAACTTGAGTATGTAGGTACCTACAAAGAAATTTTTAACCAATTTTATTCCAAAAAACTCGTACTAAAAAAAATTAAGCTAATCAAGAAAGATTTTGGATTTTTAGTTTTTTTTTTGCAGTTTTTAAAGATTTTTCAGCGAATATTGATGAAATTTAAGTTCGTTTTAACGAATTTTTGAAGAAAATTAAGCTATTGCTCTCGCCTCAAAATTTGTAGAATGTGAGTTTTTGAAAAACTTTTATGCAGAAATCCGTTTCAGGCTATTCTGAATCATATTCTGAAGTTTAACGCATTTTTATTATGTATGTATATGTATGTATGTATGTGTCATTCCAGACGATAACTATCGATAGAATTGAGATAAAAACTTCGTTCTTTCGCCAAAAAATGAAGCATTTCAAAAGAAAGGATGAGTTCGTTGGACAACACTTTTTGAGCACATTAAATTGGTCAAATTTCAAAAAACGTACTTAAAAAATCACTAAAAAAGGCAAAAAACCGCTAAAAATTAACAAATTTCTATTTTTTAGCAGAATGCTACTCGAAAAAAATTAATCGAACATGAACTAGGACATTCAAAAATTTAAGCACAAAATAGTTGTGCGAAATGTACTTAAATTTCATTAAAATAAGCTAAAAATCGATAGGAACTCATGAAAAAATTGTAAAAATCCACAAAATCGTTTGTTCATTGGAATATTACTGAAAAAAAAAAATAGTTTGCTATAAAATGTATAATAAAATTTTTATTTGTCCCCAAAGTGCTCAAATTTCAACAGAATTTAACATAAATGTAATACGACCATTTATGAAAATTCGCTCATACGATCATGCTGCATGACTGGAACTTTTTTTGCCATACAATTAGTAGTTAACAATATCTTTTCCCTCAAAGTCATCAATTTTTAAAGCAATGTAATATAATAAACATTTCAATAAACATTTCTGAAGCTTTCATTCAAAAAAGAATCTCAGCCACTATTCATTCCCCCTTGGTTCATTTGCAAGAATCAAATTATCGGTATGCCATGCAGAAATTGGGAATTTCATTTGGGAATTAGTGGGACAGATAATGTAATAGCAATGAGTTTCACCCGCAGTCTGGAATAGCCCCTTCTATGACGGCGGCGTCTTCCCGCACAGTACGGCAGAAATGCCAACCGTATCACCGTATCAGAAGGCGTCCGACGATGTTTTAGCGAATTTTTGAAGAAAATTAAGCTATTGCTCTCGCCTCAAAATTTGTAGAATGTGAATTTTTGAAAAAATTGTATGCAGAAATCCGTTTCAGGCTATTTTGAATCATATTCTGAAGTTTAACGCATTTTAGCGAATTTTTGAAGAAAATTAAGCTATTGCGTTCGCCTCAAAATTTGTAGAATGTGAGTTTTAGAAAAACTTTTATGCAGAAATCCGTTTCAGGCTATTCTGAATCATATTCTGGAGTTTAACGCATTTTTATTATGTATATATATGTGTATGTATGTATGTATGTGTCATTCCAGACGATAACTCTCGATAGAATTGAGATAAAAACTTCGTTCTTTCGCCAAAAAATCAAGCATTTCAAAAGGAAGGATGAGTTCGTTGGACAACACTTTTTGAGCACATTAAATTGGTCAAATTTCAAAAAACGTACTTAAAAAATCACTAAAAAAGGCAAAAAACCGCTAAAAATTAACAAATTTCTATTTTTTAGCAGAATGCTACTCGAAAAAAATTAATCGAACATGAACTAGGACATTCAAAAATTTAAGCACAAAATAGTTGTGCGAAATGTACTTAAATTTCATTAAAATAAGCTAAAAATCGATAGGAACTCTTGAAAAAATTGTAAAAATCCACAAAATCGTTTGTTCATTGGAATATTACTAACAAAAAGTTAGTTTGCTATAAAATGTATAATAAAATTTTTATTTGTCCCCAAAGTGCTCGAATTTCAACAGAATTTAACATAAATGTAATACGACCATTTATGAAAATTCGCTCATTCGATCATGCTGCATGACTGGAACTTTTTTTGCCATACAATTGGTAGTTAACAATATCCTTTCCCTCAAAGTCATCAATTTTTAAAGCAATGTAATATAATAAACATTTCAATAAACATTTCTGAAGCTTTCATTCAAAAAAGAATCTCAGCCACTATTCATTCCCCCTTGGTTCATTTGCAAGAATCAAATTATCGGTATGCCATGCAGAAATTGGGAATTTCATTTGGGAATTAGTGGGACAGCTAATGTAATAGCAATGAGTTTCACCCGCAGTCTGGAATAGCCCCTTCTATGACGGCGGCGTCTTCCCGCACAGTACGGCAGAAATGCCAACCGTATCACCGTATCAGAAGGCGTCCGACGATGTTTTAGCGAATTTTTGAAGAAAATTAAGCTATTGCTCTCGCCTCAAAATTTGTAGAATGTGAATTTTTGAAAAAATTGTATGCAGAAATCCGTTTCAGGCTATTTTGAATCATATTCTGAAGTTTAACGCATTTTAGCGAATTTTTGAAGAAAATTAAGCTATTGCTCTCGCCTCAAAATTTGTAGAATGTGAGTTTTTGAAAAACTTTTATGCAGAAATCCGTTTCAGGCTATTCTGAATCATATTCTGGAGTTTAACGCATTTTTATTATGTATATATATATGTATGTATGTATGTATGTGTCATTCCAGACGATAACTCTCGATAGAATTGAGATAAAAACTTTGTTCTTTCGCCCAAAAATCAAGCATTTCAAAAGGAAGGATGAGTTCGTTGGACAACACTTTTTGAGCACATTAAATTGGTCAAATTTCAAAATACGTACTTAAAAAATCACTAAAAAAGGCAAAAAACCGCTAAAAATTAACAAATTTCTATTTTTTAGCAGAATGCTACTCGAAAAAAATTAATCGAACATGAAATAGGACATTTAAAAATTTAAGCACAAAATAGTTGTGCGAAATGTACTTAAATTTCATTAAAATAAGCTAATAATCGATAGGAACTCTTGAAAAAATTGTAAAAATCCACAAAATCGTTTGTTCATTGGAATATTACTAAAAAAAAGTTAGTTTGCTATAAAATGTATAATAAAATTTTTATTTGTCTCCAAAGTGCTCGAATTTCAACAGAATTTAACATAAATGTAATACGACCATTTACGAAAATTCGCTCATACGATCATGCTGCATGACTGGAACTTTTTTTGCCATACAATTGGTAGTTAACAATATCCTTTCCCTCAAAGTCATCAATTTTTAAAGCAATGTAATATAATAAACATTTCACTATACATTTCTGAAGCTTTCATTCAAAAAAGAATCTCAGCCACTATTCATTCCCCCTTGGTTCATTTGCAAGAATCAAATTATCGGTATGCCATGCAGAAATTGGGAATTTCATTTGGGAATTAGTGGGACAGCTAATGTAATAGCAATGAGTTTCACCCGCAGTCTGGAATAGCCCCTTCTATGACGGCAGCGTCCTCCCGCACAGTACGGCAGAATGCCAACCGTATCACCGTATTAGAAGGCGTCCGACGATGTTTTAGCGAATTTTTGAAGAAAATTAAGCTATTGCTCTCGCCTCAAAATTTGTAGAATGTGAATTTTTGAAAAAATTGTATGCAGAAATCCGTTTCAGGCTATTTTTAATCATATTCTGAAGCTTAACGCATTTTAGCGAATTTTTGAAGAAAATTAAGCTATTGCTCTCGCCTCAAAATTTGTAGAATGTGAGTTTTTGAAAAACTTTTATGCAGAAATCCGTTTCAGGCTATTTTGAATCATATTCTGAAGTTTAACGCATTTTTATTATGTATGTATATGTATATGTATGTATGTATGTGTCATTCCAGACGATAACTCTCGATAGAATTGAGTTAAAAACTTCGTTCTTTCGCCAAAAAATCAAGCATTTCAAAAGAAAGGATGAGTTCGTTGGACAACACTTTTTGAGCACATTAAATTGGTCAAATTTCAAAAAACGTACTTAAAAAATCACTAAAAAAGGCAAAAAACCGCTAAAAATTAACAAATTTCTATTTTTTAGCAGAATGCTACTCGAAAAAAATTAATCGAACATGAACTAGGACATTCAAAAATTTAAGCACAAAATAGTAGTGCAAAATGTACTTAAATTTCATTAAAATAAGCTAAAAATCGATAGGAACTCTTGAAAAAATTGTAAAAATCCACAAAATCGTTTGTTCATTGGAATATTACTGAAAAAAAGTTAGTTTGCTATAAAATGTATAACAAAATTTTTATTTGTCCCCAAAGTGCTCAAATTTCAACAGAATTTAACATAAATGTAATACGACCATTTATGAAAATTCGCTCATACGATCATGCTGCATGACTGGAACTTTTTTTGCCATACAATTAGTAGTTAACAATATCTTTTCCATCAAAGTCCTTAATTTTTAAAGCAATGTAATATAATAAACATTTCAATAAACATTTCCGAAGCTTTCATTCAAAAAAGAATCTCAGCCACTATTCATTCCCCCCTGGTTCGTTTGCAAGAATCAAATTATCGGTATGCCATGCAGAAATTGGGAATTTCATTTGGGAATTAGTAGGACAGCTAATGTAATAGCAATGAGTTTCACCCGCAGTCTGGAATAGCCCCTTCTATGACGGCGGCGGCATTCCGCACAGTACGGCAGAAATGCCAACCGTATCACCGTATCAGAAGGCGTCCGACGATGTTTTAGCGAATTTTTGAAGAAAATTAAGCTATTGCTCTCGCCTCAAAATTAGTAGAATGTGAATTTTTGAAAAAATTTCATGCAGAAATCCGTTTCAGGCTATTCTGAATCATATTCTGAAGTTTAACGCATTTTTATTATGTATGTATATGTATATGTATGTATGTATGTGTCATTCCAGACGATAACTCTCGATAGAATTGAGTTAAAAACTTCGTTCTTTCGCCAAAAAATCAAGCATTTCAAAAGAAAGGATGAGTTCGTTGGACAACACTTTTTGAGCACATTAAATTGGTCAAATTTCAAAAAACGTACTTAAAAAATCACTAAAAAAGGCAAAAAACCGCTAAAAATTAACAAATTTCTATTTTTTAGCAGAATGCTACTCGAAAAAAATTAATCGAACATGAACTAGGACATTCAAAAATTTAAGCACAAAATAGTAGTGCAAAATGTACTTAAATTTCATTAAAATAAGCTAAAAATCGATAGGAACTCTTGAAAAAATTGTAAAAATCCACAAAATCGTTTGTTCATTGGAATATTACTGAAAAAAAGTTAGTTTGCTATAAAATGTATAACAAAATTTTTATTTGTCCCCAAAGTGCTCAAATTTCAACAGAATTTAACATAAATGTAATACGACCATTTATGAAAATTCGCTCATACGATCATGCTGCATGACTGGAACTTTTTTTGCCATACAATTAGTAGTTAACAATATCTTTTCCATCAAAGTCCTTAATTTTTAAAGCAATGTAATATAATAAACATTTCAATAAACATTTCCGAAGCTTTCATTCAAAAAAGAATCTCAGCCACTATTCATTCCCCCCTGGTTCGTTTGCAAGAATCAAATTATCGGTATGCCATGCAGAAATTGGGAATTTCATTTGGGAATTAGTGGGACAGCTAATGTAATAGCAATGAGTTTCACCCGCAGTCTGGAATAGCCCCTTCTATGACGGCGGCGTCTTCCCGCACAGTACGGCAGAAATGCCAACCGTATCACCGTATCAGAAGGCGTCCGACGATGTTTCAGCGAATTTTTGAAGAAAATTAAGCTATTGCTCTCGCCTCAAAATTTGTAGAATGTGAATTTTTGAAAAAATTTTATGCAGAAATCCGTTTCAGGCTATTCTGAATCATATTCTGAAGTTTAACGCATTTTTTTTATGTATGTATGTATACATATATGTATATATGTATGTATGTATGTGTCATTCCAGACGATAACTCTCGATAGAATTGAGATAAAAACTTCGTTCTTTCGCCAAAAAATCAAGCATTTCAAAAGAAAGGATGAGTTCGTTGGACAACACTTTTTGAGCACATTAAATTGGTCAAATTTCAAAAGACGTACTTAAAAAATCACTAAAAAAGGCAAAAAAACCGCTAAAAATTAATAAATTTCTATTTTTTAGCAGAATGCTACTCAAAAAAAATTAATCGAACATGAACTAGGACATTTAAAAATTTAAGCACAAAATAGTACTGAAAAATGAACTTAAATTTCATTAAAATAAGCTAAAAATCGATAGGAACTCTTGAAAAAATTGTGAAAATCCACAAAATCGTTTGTTCATTAGAATATTACTGAAAAAAAGTTAGTTCGCTATAAAATGTATAATAAAATTTTTATTTGTCCCCAAAGTGCTCGAATTTCAACAGAATTTAACATAAATGTAATACGACCATTTATGAAAATTCGCTCATACGATCATGCTGCATGACTGGAACTTTTTTTGCCATACAATTAGTAGTTAACAATATCTTTTCCCTCAAAGTCCTTAATTTTTAAAGCAATGTAATATAATAAACATTTCTGAAGCTTTCATTCAAAAAAGAATCTCAGCCACTATTCATTCCCCCTTGGTTCATTTGCAAGAATCAAATTATCGGTATGCCATGCAGAAATTGGGAATTTCATTTGGGAATTAGTGGGACAGCTAATGTAATAGCAATGAGTTTCACCCGCAGTCTGGAATAGCCCCTTCTATGACGGCGGCGGCATTCCGCACAGTACGGCAGAAATGCCAACCGTATCACCGTATCAGAAGGCGTCCGACGATGTTTTAGCGAATTTTTGAAGAAAATTAAGCTATTGCTCTCGCCTCAAAATTTGTAGAATGTGAATTTTTGAAAAAATTGTATGCAGAAATCCGTTTCAGGCTATTTTGAATCATATTCTGAAGTTTAACGCATTTTAGCGAATTTTTGAAGAAAATTAAGCTATTGCTCTCGCCTCAAAATTTGTAGAATGTGAATTTTTGAAAAAATTGTATGCAGAAATCCGTTTCAGGCTATTCTGAATCATATTCTGAAGTTTAACGCATTTTTATTATGTATGTATATGTATATGTCATTCCAGACGATAACTCTCGATAGAATTGAGTTAAAAACTTCGTTCTTTCGCCAAAAAATCAAGCATTTCAAAAGAAAGGATGAGTTCGTTGGACAACACTTTTTGAGCACATTAAATTGGTCAAATTTCAAAATATGTACTTAAAAAATCACTAAAAAAGGCAAAAAACCGCTAAAAATTAACAAATTTCTATTTTTTAGCAGAATGCTACTCGAAAAAAATTAATCGAACATGAACTAGGACATTCAAAAATTTAAGCACAAAATAGTTGTGCGAAATGTACTTAAATTTCATTAAAATAAGCTAAAAATCGATAGGAACTCTTGAAAAAATTGTAAAAATCCACAAAATCGTTTGTTCATTGGAATATTACTGAAAAAAAGTTAGTTTGCTATAAAATGTATAATAAAATTTTTATTTGTCCCCAAAGTGCTCAAATTTCAACAGAATTTAACATAAATGTAATACGACCATTTATGAAAATTCGCTCATACGATCATGCTGCATGACTGGAACTTTTTTTGCCATACAATTAGTAGTTAACAATATCTTTTCCCTCAAAGTCCTTAATTTTTAAAGCAATGTAATATAATAAACATTTCTGAAGCTTTCATTCAAAAAAGAATCTCAGCCACTATTCATTCCCCCTTGGTTCATTTGCAAGAATCAAATTATCGGTATGCCATGCAGAAATTGGGAATTTCATTTGGGAATTAGTGGGACAGCTAATGTAATAGCAATGAGTTTCACCCGCAGTCTGGAATAGCCCCTTCTATGACGGCGGCGGCATTCCGCACAGTACGGCAGAAATGCCAACCGTATCACCGTATCAGAAGGCGTCCGACGATGTTTTAGCGAATTTTTGAAGAAAATTAAGCTATTGCTCTCGCCTCAAAATTTGTAGAATGTGAATTTTTGAAAAAATTGTATGCAGAAATCCGTTTCAGGCTATTTTGAATCATATTCTGAAGTTTAACGCATTTTAGCGAATTTTTGAAGAAAATTAAGCTATTGCTCTCGCCTCAAAATTTGTAGAATGTGAATTTTTGAAAAACTTTTATGCAGAAATCCGTTTCATGCTATTCTGAATCATATTCTGAAGTTTAACGCATTTTTTTATGTATGTATGTATATATGTATGTGTCATTCCAGACGATAACTCTCGATAGAATTGAGATAAAAACTTCGTTCTTTCGCCAAAAAATCAAGCATTCCAAAAGAAAGGATGAGTTCGTTGGACAACACTTTTTGAGCACATTAAATTGGTCAAATTTCAAAAAACGTGCTTAAAAAATCACTAAAAATGGCAAAAAACCGCTAAAAATTAACAAATTTCTATTTTTTAGCAGAATGCTACTCGAAAAAAATTAATCGAACATGAACTAGGACATTCAAAAATTTAAGCACAAAATAGTTGTGCGAAATGTACTTAAATTTCATTAAAATAAGCTAAAAATCGATAGGAACTCTTGAAAAAATTGTAAAAATCCACAAAATCGTTTGTTCATTGGAATATTACTGAAAAAAAGTTAGTTTGCTATAAAATGTATAATAAAATTTTTATTTGTCCCCAAAGTGCTCAAATTTCAACAGAATTTAACATAAATGTAATACGACCATTTATGAAAATTCGCTCATACGATCATGCTGCATGACTGGAACTTTTTTTGCCATACAATTAGTAGTTAACAATATCTTTTCCCTCAAAGTCCTTAATTTTTAAAGCAATGTAATATAATAAACATTTCAATATACATTTCTGAAGCTTTCATTAAAAAAAAAATCTCAGTCACTATTCATTCCCCCTTGGTTCATTTGCAAGAATCAAATTATCGGTATTTTTGAAAAACTTTTATGCAGAAATCCGTTTCAGGCTATTCTGAATCATATTCTGAAGTTTAACGCATTTTTTTTATGTATGTATGTATACATATATGTATATATGTATGTATGTATGTGTCATTCCAGACGATAACTCTCGATAGAATTGAGATAAAAACTTCGTTCTTTCGCCAAAAAATCAAGCATTTCAAAAGAAAGGATGAGTTCGTTGGACAACACTTTTTGAGCACATTAAATTGGTCAAATTTCAAAATACGTACTTAAAAAATCACTAAAAAAGGCAAAAAACCGCTAAAAATTAACAAATTTCTATTTTTTAGCAGAATGCTACTCAAAAAAAATTAATCGAACATGAACTAGGACATTTAAAAATTTAAGCACAAAATAGTACTGAAAAATGTACTTAAATTTCATTAAAATAAGCTAAAAATCGATAGGAACTCTTGAAAAAATTGTAAAAATCCACAAAATCGTTTGTTCATTAGAATATTACTGAAAAAAAGTTAGTTTGCTATAAAATGTATAATAAAATTTTTATTTGTCCCCAAAGTGCTCAAATTCCAACAGAATTTAACATAAATGTAATACGACCATTTATGAAAATTCGCTCATACGATCATGCTGCATGACTGGAACTTTTTTTGCCATACAATTAGTAGTTAACAATATCTTTTCCCTCAAAGTCCTTAATTTTTAAAGCAATGTAATATAATAAACATTTCTGAAGCTTTCATTCAAAAAAGAATCTCAGCCACTATTCATTCCCCCTTGGTTCATTTGCAAGAATCAAATTATCGGTATGCCATGCAGAAATTGGGAATTTCATTTGGGAATTAGTGGGACAGCTAATGTAATAGCAATGAGTTTCACCCGCAGTCTGGAATAGCCCCTTCTATGACGGCGGCGGCATTCCGCACAGTACGGCAGAAATGCCAACCGTATCACCGTATCAGAAGGCGTCCGACGATGTTTTAGCGAATTTTTGAAGAAAATTAAGCTATTGCTCTCGCCTCAAAATTTGTAGAATGTGAATTTTTGAAAAAATTGTATGCAGAAATCCGTTTCAGGCTATTTTGAATCATATTCTGAAGTTTAACGCATTTTAGCGAATTTTTGAAGAAAATTAAGCTATTGCGCTCGCCTCAAAATTTGTAGAATGTGAATTTTTGAAAAAAATTTATGCAGAAATCCGTTTCAGGCTATTCTGAATCATATTCTGAAGTTTAACGCATTTTTATTATGTATGTATATGTATATGTCATTCCAGACGATAACTCTCGATAGAATTGAGTTAAAAACTTCGTTCTTTCGCCAAAAAATCAAGCATTTCAAAAGAAAGGATGAGTTCGTTGGACAACAATGTTTGAGCACATTAAATTGGTCAAATTTCGAAAATACGTACTTAAAAAATCACTAAAAAAGGCAAAAAACCGCTAAAAATTAATAAATTTATATTTTTTAGCAGCATGCCACTCGAAAAAAATTAATCAAACATGAACTAGGACATTCAAAAATTTAAGCACAAAATAGTTGTGCAAAATGTACTTAAATTTCATTAAAATAAGCTAAAAATCGATAGGAACTCTTGAAAAAATTGTAAAAATCCACAAAATCGTTTGTTCATTGGAATATTACTGAAAAAAAGTTAGTTTGCTATAAAATGTATAATAGAATTTTTATTTGTCCCCAAAGTGCTCAAATTTCAACAGAATTTAACATAAATGTAATACGACCATTTATGAAAATTCGCTCATACGATCATGCTGCATGACTGGAACTTTTTTTGCCATACAATTAGTAGTTAACAATATCTTTTCCCTCAAAGTCCTTAATTTTTAAAGCAATGTAATATAATAAACATTTCAATAAACATTTCCGAAGCTTTCATTCAAAAAAGAATCTCAGCCACCATTCATTCCCCCCTGGTTCGTTTGCAAGAATCAAATTATCGGTATGCCATGCAGAAATTGGGAATTTCATTTGGGAATTAGTGGGACAGCTAATGTAATAGCAATGAGTTTCACCCGCAGTCTGGAATAGCCCCTTCTATGACGGCGGCGTCTTCCCGCACAGTACGGCAGAAATGCCAACCGTATCACCGTATCAGAAGGCGTCCGACGATGTTTTAGCGAATTTTTGAAGAAAATTAAGCTATTGCTCTCGCCTCAAAATTTGTAGAATGTGAATTTTTGAAAAAATTTTATGCAGAAATCCGTTTCAGGCTATTCTGAATCATATTCTGACGTTTAACGCATTTTTTTTATGTATGTATGTATATATGTATGTATATATGTATGTATGTATGTGTCATTCCAGACGATAACTCTCGATAGAATTGAGATAAAAACTTCGTTCTTTCGCCAAAAAATCAAGCATTTCAAAAGAAAGGATGAGTTCGTTGGACAACACTTTTTGAGCACATTAAATTGGTCAAATTTCAAAATATGTACTTAAAAAATCACTAAAAAAGGCAAAAAACCGCTAAAAATTAACAAATTTCTATTTTTTAGCAGAATGCTACTCAAAAAAAATTAATCGAACATGAACTAGGACATTCAAAAATTTAAGCACAAAATAGTAATGAAAAATGTACTTCAAATTCATTAAAATAAGCTAAAAATCGATAAGAACTCCTGAAAAATTTGTAAAAATCCACAAAATTGTTTGTTCATTAGAATATTACTGAAAAAAAGTTAGTTTGCTATAAAATGTATAATAAAATTTTTATTTGTCCCCAAAGTGCTCGAATTTCAATAGCATTTAACATAAATATAATACGACCATTTATGAAAATTCGCTCATACGATCATGCTGCATGACTGGAACTTTTTTGCCATACAATTGGTAGTTAACAATATCTTTTCCCTCAAAGTCCTTAATTTTTAAAGCAATGTAATATAATAAACATTTCAATATACATTTCTGAAGCTTTCATTCAAAAAAGAATCTCAGCCACTATTCATTCCCAGTTGGTTCATTTGCAAGAATCAAATTATCGGTATGCCATGCAGACAGGCACGTAGCCAGAGGGGGGGTCCATGGGGTCCGGACCCCCTCCGAAATTGTTTGATGAATTAAAAAATGATTCATGGTTAGGGTAGTATCTGTTATTTCACTAGCACGAACTACCAACAGAGAATATTCTTCTAATGTGAAATTCTTCAGAAATTATTTTTATAATACTCATAGGTTCTGCTAATAGCTCCAATACGTAGAGGTAAGATTCCTGAGATATGAAGTTAGATATTTCGGTACGCGGACATGGGTCATGTATACGACCTTAAAGACAGATCAACGCCTCTAGCACTATACCTGAACGACCCGTGTAAGCCTTGACGTGTAGCAACTCTTCATACCTTTCTGTACTCCACATTTTTATTATGGTGTTCAGAAGCCTTCTGACATCTTCCCCTGAAGAGATTCCTTTCTCTCTCTGGAGGACAGTACTACAGAGGAGGAAAATTCTCTCCGAATCTCGTATTCCCTCGGCTAGCCCTTTCACTTCATCAGCAAGGAGTGCTCCCTGAAGTAACTCGTACTGCTTTCCTTGCAGACGCATGGCTCTCTGCTTCAGCATGTCCCATCTTAATGTGGTCCAGCCTCCTGGAGAATTTAACATCCCGTCCCCGAAGCCTCTTATGAAATAGTTCTGAATAGGATCAGCATTTGGTATTGATATTATACTTTGAGTACCACGGTTGGTATTCAGGTTCGCAATATATGGACGTCTGGAGCGTATATGTAGAGTGAGTTCTCTTCTTGTAAAGCCTCTAGAACAATGGGGACATTGGGTTGCATTGTCTCTTTGACTATTCACCAAGGTATCATCCATGTTACTGAGCTACATAATTACGTTGCTCCAACGATATCATAACAATAACAATAATTAAGTTAACATTTTTGGAATGAGTGAATGAGACAGAATTTGGCACTCAACTTCGAAGTAGGAATTCGAAGAAGTATGACTGGTAGTGTGAACCTGCTGGTACGTTTTCCATCGGTTTTTAGTTTAAAAAAAACGCGATCTAACGCTTCGAAAATCGATTTTCTTGCTTCACATCACATTATTATATATAATTCACACAACACATCACCATCCGTTCCGGGGTTAGAAAATTCGTAAATTTACTTCATGGGATCTTGCTGTCTAGGGGAAATTTATCTATCCTATGTGCGTCACGGGGTTCTGTATTCCGCCCCACACTCCTTACAATATCCTACGGGGAGAATGTTCCTAGATGTCTTCCTAACTTTTACGTAACGGGATCCTGCAGTACCTTGGAAATTAAGATTAGAAAAATACCTTAGAAATAAGATGGGTAACGAACGCCTTTCTCATTTGACCATGTGTCAATTCATTATCCACTGTCGTTCGCGGCTGATGACGTGCTGGATTTGATGTCTTTAAAAGCAAACAGAAAAATCTTACTAAACATTTTATGATCAACTAAATACCAAAAAATTGAACTTTTATTGTTGTATAAAGATCAAGATTTATCATGATTGTAAAAAATTGTTTTAACTGTCACCTAAAATCCTTATTATGTACCTACCTATTAAATATTTTTGCCTTATTAAAGATAGTATTTCATCATGTTTGTAAAAAATTTCTTCTCCTGTGAATTAAAATTCGCGAGGGGGGGGGATCTGGACCCTCCCCAAGGCAAAATCCTGGCTACGTGCCTGCATGCAGAAATTGGGAATTTCATTTGGGAATTAGTGGGACAGCTAATGTAATAGCAATGAGTTTCACCCGCAGTCTGGAATAGCCCCTTCTATGACGGCGGCGTCTTCCCGCACAGTACGGCAGAAATGCCAACCGTATCACCGTATCAGAAGGCGTCCGACGATGTTTTAGCGAATTTTTGAAGAAAATTAAGCTATTGCTCTAGCCTCAAAATTTGTAGAATGTGAGTTTTTGAAAAACTTTTATGCAGAAATCCGTTTCAGGCTATTCTGAATCATATTCTGAAGTTTAACGCATTTTAATTATGTATGTATATTAGGGTGGTTCAAAAAAAAAAAAAGTTCTGGGATTTTTGGTCCCCATTGCGTTTTTGCTTCCTCGGTATGTCAGAATGACTCTCCTGAATCATATTCTGAAGTTTAACGCATTTTTATTATGTATGTATATATATATGTATATATGTATGTGTCATGCCAGACGATAACTCTCGATAGAATTGAGATAAAAACTTCGTTCTTTCGCCAAAAAATCAAGCATTTCAAAAGAAAGGATGAGTTCGTTGGACAACACTTTTTGAGCACATTAAATTGGTCAAATTTCAAAAAACGTACTTAAAAAATCACTAAAAAAGGCAAAAAACCGCTAAAAATTAACAAATTTCTATTTTTTAGCAGAATGCTACTCGAAAAAAATTAATCGAACATGAACTAGGACATTCAAAAATTTAAGCACAAAATAGTACTGTAAAATGTACTTAAATTTCATTAAAATAAGCTAAAAATCGATAGGAACTCTTGAAAAAATTGTAAAAATCCACAAAATCGTTTGTCCATTGGAATATTACTGACAAAAAGTTAGTTTGCTATAAAATGTATAATAAAATTTTTATTTGTCCCCAAAGTGCTCAAATTTCAACAGAATTTAACATAAATGTAATACGACCATTTATGAAAATTCGCTCATACGATCATGCTGCATGACTGGAACTTTTTTTGCCATACAATTAGTAGTTAACAATATCTTTTCCCTCAAAGTCCTTAATTTTTAAAGCAATGTAATATAATAAACATTTCAATAAACATTTCCGAAGCTTTCATTCAAAAAAGAATCTCAGCCACCATTCATTCCCCCTTGGTTCATTTGCAAGAATCAAATTATCGGTATGCCATGCAGAAATTGGGAAATTCATTTGGGAATTAGTGGGACAGCTAATGTAATAGCAATGAGTTTCACCCGCAGTCTGGAATAGCCCCTTCTATGACGGCGGCGGCATTCCGCACAATACGGCAGAAATGCCAACCGTATCACCGTATCAGAAGGCGTCCGACGATGTTTTAGCGAATTTTTGAAGAAAATTAAGCTATTGCTCTCGCCTCAAAATTTGTAGAATGTGAGTTTTTGAAAAACTTTTATGCAGAAATCCGTTTCAGGCTATTCTGAATCATATTCTGAAGTTTAACGCATTTTAGCGAATTTTTGAAGAAAATTAAGCTATTGCTCTCGCCTCAAAATTTGTAGAATGTGAGTTTTTGAAAAACTTTTATGCAGAAATCCGTTTCAGGCTATTCTGAATCATATTCTGAAGTTTAACGCATTTTTTTTATGTATGTATGTATGTATATATGTATGTATGTATGTGTCATTCCAGACGATAACTCTCGATAGAATTGAGATAAAAACTTCCTTCTTTCGCCAAAAAATCAAGCATTTCAAAAGAAAGGATGAGTTCGTTGGACAACACTTTTTGAGCACATTAAATTGGTCAAATTTAAAAAAACGTACTTAAAAAATCACTAAAAAAGGAAAAAAACCGCTAAAAAATTAACAAATTTCTATTTTTTAGCAGAATGCTACTCGAAAAAAATTAATCGAACATGAACTAGGACATTTATCAAATTTAAGTACAAAATTGTACTGAAAAATGTACTTAAATTTCATTAAAATAAGCTAGAAATTGGTAGGAACACTTGAAAAAATTGTACAAATCCACAAAATCGTTTGTTCATTGGAATATTACTGACAAAAGGTTAGTTTGCTATAAAATGTATAATAAAATTTTTATTTGTCCTCAAAGTGCTCAAATTTCAACAGAATTTAACATAAATGTAATACGACCATTTATGAAAATTCGCTCATACGATCATGCTGCATGACTGGAACTTTTTTTTATGTATGTATGTATATATGTATGTGTCATTCCAGACGATAACTGTCTTCTATGACGGCGGCGTCTTCCCGCACAGTACGGCAGAAATGCCAACCGTATCACCGTATCAGAAGGCGTCCGACGATGTTTTAGCGAATTTTTGAAGAAAATTAAGCTATTGCTCTCGCCTCAAAATTTGTAGAATGTGAATTTTTGAAAACATTTTATGCAGAAATCCGTTTCAGGCTATTCTGAATCATATTCTGAAGTTTAACGCATTTTTTTATGTATGTATGTATGTATGTATGTATGTATATATGTATGTATGTGTCATTCCAGACGATAACTGTCCGTAGAATTGTGCTAGAAACTGCAAACAAATTTTAAAATGTTAAGGACGTTGGCCAGCATGATCGGATTACATCTTCGGGTTGAAATTTTCAAAAATGTAGTCAATAATTTCAAAATCGCCTGTTTTTAGCGATTTGTTGTGCGAAATAATTTTTTCAGCATACTAACATGTGGTATATTCGGAATCAGCGTAAAATTTCCTATAAGAATATGTATCATGTTTTCAAAAATTTCAAAGTTGAAAAATCAGTCAAAAATCGAAATAATGCAGTTCGCTAGTTGTAAAAATCGGTAATATTTGCATGAAACATTGTCCAAATTCAGATTGAACTACTCTTGTGGAAGTATCCCTGTATAACCAATATTAGAACCATGCCGTTTAATACGTAAGTAGTAGGTGCTTGGTAAAAAAAAAAAAAAAAAAAGTAATCACAACTGATGAGTTTACTTTGTGAAATCCATGTTTGTCTATCAAAATCATAAACTAAAATTTCTCTACACGATCAATAGCGACTGAAATGTCGAAGATTTCTTAAAAAATTCGCTCATGGCGTCATGCTGCATGACTGGACTTTTTTTTCTGTTAATCTGCATCAAAAATGTAGTAAAATCCTGCCAACCGCATATTTTTTATCTCATCCTTACTCGAGATATGATTTTTTGAAGGTTTTTTCAGGAATACCGTGTTTTTTCATTTTAAACTCAAATTTCTCCACTTTGCTTAATTTAATTTTAACTTTCGACCTCATTTTCGGTATCGGCATTAAATTTCCTATAAGAATAGTGTACTTGGGTTCTTAACAAATACCATCCGAAGACCCTCACATCAGCTCAAACATTGACGATTTTGAAAAAATAATATTTCTGAAAATCTTTAAAACTACTACTCTTCCAAAAAGAATCCTGGAAAATCTCATGAAAACTGCTTCATCTAATACTTTTTTCCATCAATATTACATCATACTTCCTCTCCTAGGTCCATGATTGAAGGCATGGAAGAAGATATGGAAGATCTTCCATGGATTGAAGGTTGCACCTTTGTTGTTGTTGTTTGATGTCTTGCGATATCCAGGAATAACATGTCTGGTGTAAAGTTCATTCATAACTAGCACCTACCTAGTTAGTGGAGTATTTTTATCAACTTCAGAGGTTTCGCGGTTATGAATTTTATATTATAGTGTTTGTCGTATTTAAGATAACTTATTGCCATCTTTTTTTCACTCCTGCATGATAAGGGTGATGATTAGTAGTTATTGTGATTCGAAGTTTCTCGCTTCCTTGATGCCTTCCCTCATATCAACTGCACGGTCTCTTGAGATGTTACCCTTTTCTTGGTGCACGTCTCCTTATTCAAATGATATCCACAGTTTCTATAAGTCCAAAGAAGAGCATAGGCCTAGAATCAAATTTCAAAGCCCACAGGCTGCGTCGAGAAATGTTCTTGTGGACTGGATCCGAACTGTCGCGGAGAAATATTGGTAAGGATGCTTGTGATTTGTACTCTTATCTGTGTGTATTAGATATACCTAGACGTAGTATCTATATGGGGACTCGCTTTCAATTAATTATAGTTACATGTCTCTTGAAACGCCCTATCTCTTCTTCAGAGGTTCAAAAATCTGATGAAAACCGCTTATACACCACCCTTTCCTCCCCCGATATACCGCCCCCGAACCCCCTGTGCAACTGCCCAAAGGCCCATCTGGGCGAAGTTTCAGGAAATATTGGCTGTAGATGGATGAACGTAGCTACTGTGAAATCACTTAGGAAATCGTTAATTCATTAGTGATGATATCCTATACCGAAAGGATCGTGGGCAGCAGTGGTGATCTTGTAGTAGCGAAGGAACCGGAGGCACGGTTGCCTCAATTTTGATGTCACGTGAACAGTGGTTGGGCAACGCGATATTTTCCTCCAGCTGTCTTGTTGTCTAATCAACTTCTTTATTTCGATATGAAACGCCGATTTTCAATCCTAAATTCGAAATTCATTTGAGTTTCAGTAAGAATATGGGCTAGTTCATCATTTTTAGTTTTCATACGTAAAAAGGGCATGAATTCAACGCAAAGGTAGTAAGCCTCAAGTGGGGAACACCGCAGTTAGTTACACTTATAGGTCATTAGTTGTTGCGAGCTTTATGTTTTAGAGTTTTCCGTTGGGTAAATTATTATCAACAATTGTGAAAAAGTATTTATCTCTATGACAATGAATCAGGGTTTCACCTGATAGTCATCAGTGGAGGCAGCACTTCACGCAATGTTCACGAGAAAACAGCTGAGAGATCAGGCAAACTAAGAACAATACCGCGAAGAAGTAGTTAGTATCATAAAACTCAGGTTTCTCGTGTAAAATATGTGAAATAATAATAAAAACAAGGCTCTAATCGACCAAATAGAGCCCGTGCGCAAAAGAACGGATTTTTTTCGATCGAGTTGAAGGCTAGTAAAGCTAGACGGCGGAGGCTGACTTCAGATGGCACATTCGGTTTCTACGCGACTCGAAATGTAAAATAGCCTAGTTTGAGAGGTGTTCAAAAAACCTGCCATTTACATCAACATAATTAGTAGGTACTGATGTATGGGGAGTTTGAAAAAACCAAACTATTTTAATTTACTTCACCAGTATTCGAGTAATTTTGAGGTGACCAGTAGTGTTACATTTACAGGAAGGTTAGGCTGGTGTTGTGTCCCCAAACGGGTGACGTTAAATGAGCCTTACTAACTTACGACGTTGCTAACGTCCCCTCAAGGTCACGTTGGGTACGTTAGGGTGACGTTATACGTTATGGGCACGTTAGTGGTCACCAAAAACTATTCTTGAAAAATGGTCGCACATGAAAACGGTCACAAACTAATGACCCCCCCTCATTTTTTCGGTGTGTGCTTAGCATTTTATGGCGGTTTTACGAGTGACTCTACTCTTCATTTTGACTAAGGCAAACGCCGAAATATAAATAATTGTGTAAGCTTTCCTAAAACCATTCTTTATTTGTGTCATAATTTTCTCTGCACATCTGTGCCAAATTATATATATATATATATATATATATATATATATAAACGAGATTATATATATATATATAAACGAGATTTTTTTGGGGTAGTGACCAAGCTAGTCTTGTGTTTCAATGTAGTTTTTTTATTTTTCCATAATAGCGACGTTTCGGCTCTTGATCCGAGCCCTATTCATGCTTATATATTGCCTGGTAGGTAGTTATTGATAATGCATTGTAATTAGCTGACATAAAATAGAAATAATGGGTCCCATCAACTCGGAAAACAAACATTACAATTGTGTATAAAACTAACTTGGCATGGCATATGCCTACTACTTCATGTCAAGCATGAATAAGGCTCGGATCAAGAGCCGAAACGTCACTATTATAAAAAAATAAAAAAACTACATTGAAACACAAGACTAGCTTGGTCACTACCCCAAAAAATCTCGTTTACCTATATCGAATTTTTACTAGTCAAGAAGGTTATCCTGAATTTTATATAGGTAGGTATATATATATATTTATGAAAAAGCGTTAAACTCTAGAATTCGTTTCTGAATGCCTCAAAACAGATTTCGATGGAGCAATTTTTCAAAAATTTTGATTTTTTTAATTTCCCGAGCCATTGCAATAGTTCATTTTCTACGTAAATTCGCTAAAACTGCCCCAATCACTTTCAGTCATGATGATGGACAACGAATAGTAAATAAAATTATTTACGATCTCGAACTACATGGTCCTTTTCAATATTCTGTTGTGGCTTTATGAATCAAAGAAGCAATAAGCTAATTGCGCAAAGTGAAAAATATTGGGGGGCGACCTGTAGAATGCATTTAGGTCACAGTGATATTTCCAACTCTTTTTCCCCAATGTCCCTCTTTTTCTTACACTCGCCCCTCACAGCGCAAATATTTCAAATACGCAAAAATTTCCTTTTCTCTCAAACTGCCTGAACGAAAATAGCTTCATAGGGGGTTTTTGGGGTGCTGAAACTGATTCTGATGGAAGTTAGTGAAAAACGTTGTCTATTTCCACGAAAAATAAAGAGTTACAGTGTTAAATCGATTTCGACGGTTAGGCCATCATCAGTAACAAACAATAACTTGATTTTGATGGTTATTGCCCCAGCACATTCACTGGAAATTCGTGAAACCAACCACTGACACCCACGTGTCGTGACGCCGCTGCTGCCTCCGACCTCTTTCGGAGGTGCCACACTGAGAGCTGAGTATATGAATGAAATTCGGACTCAGCATGACCAATATTTTAACGGATTTCTGGACCAAAAGCGTCGCTAACTTCACCGCGCTCCCACTATGGGGTTAGAGGGGGTGCACATCGTTACTACTTATAAATACAGTCGAAACTTTCGTAATAAAAAACTTATCTAATTATGGAAGGAAAATGAAGTTTATATCGATGTTTTCAGGAAAGAGTTGTCTTTAATTTAAAATCATCAAATAATGAAAGAAGTATTGCTTTTTATCGATTATAGAAAGGCAGAAACACATGTATATATGTTTTTGGGCTGGGGGTCTTGCTAAAATCCCGTCATATTTTTGAAATGGGACAATCAATCAACAACTTCCCCTAGTTACGTTGAATTTATTATGATTTTCCAATAACAATAATCCCAATAATGGTTTTCCGCGTGTTCTCTTCAACTGGCTCTTTCGGTCCGCACAGTACAGACACATGTTAGAAGCGAAACGACATTGTTTATTAATAGCCCAAAAACATATAACATGCTTCTATGTTTTTCCGTGCTGGCGGAGAAATTTGCCTCAGTAATTTAATACGTTCTAATCATATTTTATTCTTTCTTACCATTACCTACTCTCTTTGATATAATCCAATTGTCTCGGAATTGGATATAGTGGTATTGTTCAGGTGTCTTAATTCCAAGTATTTATTTTGCTTCCTCTCTACCAGATGTAGGATGCTTTGTATTCTTGCAGATATTTGTGTCATTCGAGTTCGAACTCTTTCAGTTTTTCGAAGCTTTGCGTCCATTTAGCAGTGTACATCTTAGACCAATTCATGGACAATCACAACATCGTCAGTTATAAGCTCGGCGTAGTTGGTATGGTATGTCTTCTTATTGCATCCAAATTCGAAGATGAGGAAGGCAGGTAAGCATTCGAATATTGTAGAATTTCAAGTTAGATATTTGTTAAAATCTTGCTCTAGTATATGTATCAGTGTATCTAGTGGCCACACCCTCAATCCCTTTATTACTGCTCATGTAGGACGTGGCATAAATGTAGATTTTCCCCTTTGTGTCCAGCTGCTGGGGCATCGATGGGAATCGCAAAGGCAGGGAACAGATTTTCCCCGCTGTGGCTCACGGTGGGAGGAAACGCGAGTCAAGTGGTTCAAAAGTCGAAAAGTCTGTTTCAGCATGCCGGAACCTGTTCACCTGTTTTAGTTGTGATATCAGAGAGAACAAAACAAGACATAATAACTTTGGAAGTTTCCTTCGTACCATTCGAGTAAACAAAGACGGTTTCACAACCTGAGCCGATGAGAATCATAATACATTCCACTTATAGATAATAGAGAGTTCCCTAGTAGATCCGTCGGTCCCAATACATCGTGGGGTAATGAGGACGGTTAGGGCGAGCAAACTAAAAGCTAACCGCAGCTGAGAAAATGTTACTGCACCTCAAAGACACGTCAAGTCCTTTACTGATCTAGTTGTAACGCTAAATCCATGGAAGGAGGAAATTATCTCTAGGAGGTTGTTTGATTCCATGGAAGGAAGTTATTTGAGACGATTACGTTTTTTACGGATTGGGATCCGCTAAGGTATCTGTGCGGAAGGATACGTCACCATAACTCATTGTGCCAGAGTTTTGGTGCCGGATTGTCGATACCACGCGGCATATTGTGTTTTACGGATTTACTAGGAACTCTCTTATACATCCCTACGAAGGATACATTTAGTCGTTTGGGTTATTCTCCGTAACGTTACATTCTGAAACCGAACCTAAACACTTAATCTGTGTGTAACACCCTTTAAGACATACTATTTTTGGGCGTGAGTGGATCGAGGAAATCTTCACTCCAACGTTTTAGATTAGTGATTAGAACTTTCAAAATTCTGCGACATCCTTAGGGGAAATTGGACAAGGGCCTTATCAGGCAGAGACGTTCATAAGTCATTAGTCCTCTCGACTGGATTGGGCTCCCACAGTTGAATTGAATTACTTAGAGGAGATTTTAGGAGAATAAAATCTATTGTAAAAGCCCCCTGGACCCCCAGTTACCTCTAATTACATACTTCAGATTTTGCATTAGGTACGGAAATTGGTAGGCAGGTACTTTATTCACAAAAAAGGCCGTAAGCGTAAGTACATTTTGTTAATAGTAAAATTTCTTTAAACTCAGAATCGATCTTCGAAAAAATAACTTTGAAAATAAAAGGTTAAAATAAGGAACGAACCACGTTATGTGTCCAACAGCAGGGTTGATTGAAAAAAATCACTAATGATCAGCCTCACAGAACGCGAAAAATGTGTACCTAGTACTGATAGAAATATTGCACTTTTTGTATTGAGAAATTTCAGGTTTGAAAATCAATGAAACGCGTGAAATAATAGGAAAGTAGGGCCAGGGGGGGCAAGTGCGTTTTCGGGGCAAGTGCGTCTCTACGTTTTATTTCGCTATGAGGCCACTCTATTTTAATAAGTTTCTTAGCAAATGATAGAACAGGTGTTTATTATCACCTGATAAAATTTTTAACCTCCTCAGTGAACAAATAAGCGTGAAGGCCGTATCACACTTGCATTTTTTCCGCATTTTAAACGCTGAAACGTGAAGAAGGCTAAGTGCGTTTTTTCAAGGTCAGCAGTGAATGTTGAAGAGGAATAACTGCAAAAACAGCGAATTCTGGCGGAATGCAATTTTATTAAGCCTGTCATGTTAGGGCTTGAAATATTGAAGTAACGTTTGACGTGCCTAGTGTTTTTGTTATTCGCACAATAATAATAAAAATAACGTAATAATAAAAAAACTGTTCCCACTAGGGACGTGGTCAAGAACGAAAAATGATAGGCACTGAAATAAGAATAATAAGAAAATAAGTTCGGCACTAAGAAAATAAGAAAACCAGCATGGAACTAGGAACAATATTTTTGGGACAGGAGAACTGGAACGAAAACGGGAAGGTACAACGCAGTTTCCCAGTGAAACGTTACCTCCCCGAGGGTTATGTTTAGCATTTTTCTTGCGTCAAGGTAAAAATTAGAACGTGTTCTAATTTTCCCAAGTGAGTTTAAAAACGCTCGGCCAGGATACGCAATTCCAAAAAGCTGACCTTGGAAAAAAGCACTTCTTCTTCTTCACGTTTAGGCATTAAAAACGCAGAAAAAATGCGGAAAAAATGCTAGTGTGATACGGCCTTAATTGGGATCATTTTCCGGGAAGCCTTTGTCAGATATCACTGAGTGCGAATCTGAGGGAGGTACAGTTTTCTATGGTTGTCTTGTCTAAAAACCCTTCCTTTCCTGTTTATTCCACTTTTTGTCTTTCAACCTTTTGTCTCTGTATGAACCGCGCACTTGATAACTTCAAGGCTACAAAAATTGCTGCAGTAAATCAATAAAACGTTCTTGCCCCTCTTTTTTTTTTACAGTGGGGCAAGTGCGCTTTCAAATAAGGGGCAAGTGCGTTTCATTAAAAACCGCATGAAATTACCAGGAAAAATAAGAAAATCAAGGTCTTGAAGCCTAGTTTCCACCCAGAACCTCTTCCTCAACCCCCACGCACAACCGCACGCTTCTCCCAAACCTCAGTCCTATCTGATTCTGCAAAACTCTGGAGTCTTCAAATTCTCTCTCACGCAAACCTCATTCCCCAACCAACAGCGAATCAGAAGACAGCCAACAAGTGGATGAGTTTATTGACCATTTTATCAACTCAGGAATTCATGTTGAGTTGCTAAATATTATCTATTTTGTGGCGTTTTATTGTTCATTAACAATTCATTTTAAATTATTCCTAAAATCTACCTACATTGGTTAATTTTATTTTTATTATTTTTCGGGTAGATTTGAAAACGCACTTGCCCCACTATAAGTACGCACTTGCGGGGGGCAAGTTCGTTGTTTGAATGCTTCTAGGTTTTCCCCAATTCTTAATGAATTACTAACTTCAATTCATTATATCCACACGTTTTTCGACGTAGAAATTTCTGGGGAATGTAATAAAACTGTAGTCATTATTCTACTTGTAGTTTAGGGGAAATAGTAGCATCGCAAAGTCAGATTTACGAAAAATAGGTACGCACTCCCCCCCCCCTCCCCCTGACCCTAATGTGTTTTCATGAACTCGAAGACAAGAGGTTAGGTACTACCAACGAATTCTATTGGAATCATCTTGAAACACATAGATTGAAATTTATTCACAAGAATGAGTGGATGTTGGTTCATTGTTCGTGGGTTTAAAACCTCAACATCTATATCTTCAAACAACCATGGCTGACATATTTCATTTTATTTCCTATTTATTTTTTAAAATTATTATTATTTTTTTAAATTGAATTATTTTTTGCGATGCATTGTAAATTGTGGATTTAAAACCCTGCAATACTACCTACTGGACTTCGTCCATGTACCACATTTTAAGAAACACTGATTTAGACTATTCTATACATGAATCTTGAGAAAAATTGACATGTTACTTTTGACGATCTGTGAAATTTTGAATTTCAGGACTCCACACATTTCTGCCATACTCTCCGTTCTTCCAAGGGAATCTAGAGAAGATGTAACGATTTCGTTAGTGGTCAGTCTGGAGCGGTTCATACTTCACAGTCTCCATTGGAGGCTTGGTTGGCCGACAGTTGCAAGTTTCGCTGAATACTACAGTCTTTTTGCCGTATGTGATCTCAAATTAGTATGCTACCTCATAGTACATAGGTAAATGGGGGTAAAGAAGGGTGAACAAAATCAGCCATTCAAAATTCTTTCATATACATATATAACCACTTCTTTAAGGCCAATCATACCTGAAATAGTTCAAAAAACGGTCACCACGTTGTGCTTCAAAATGAGCTAAATTTAGATTACGAACTACGGCTCGAGATTTCGTCCGATTTGGATTATGGAAATGGCGTTGTACTAAGTACAAACATAGAATTGGTTTTACATTCGATTTTAAATTTTAAAATTCAAATTTTCAAGTGTTCCAAGTGTCGGACTTCCAAGGTGAGACCCTGGTTTGATCCCAAGCTTGGGCCAAATTATTTTTGTATTCGAATTTAACCTCCGAAATATATTTTTAAACGTCATTATTCTAAATGTTTTTTAATCATACTTTAAAACGTCATTTTGATCAATTTGTCCGAGTAATTTGCATTTAACTAAGGAATTGACTACTTGATGTTATGTATTTTTGAGATGCGAGCTTGTGATCACCTAGACCACTAAACTACACAAATTATTCTGATCTATTTGTCCAACTAATCTATATTTTAACTGCAGACATAGATTGATAGAAATTGAGGTGTCAATTCATTCAACAGAACCGATTTGTGCAAAAACAGTATGGGGGAAACGTAGTTACAATTCAGTTCGGTAAGGGCGTGCACAGCGGGACATATTGTGTACCAGTGGCGTAGTTTGAGTAGAGGCAGGGTGGGCAGATCCCCTCCATAAATTATAGAGAATGCAGAATTTTGTTGTATGGATATAACCAAATCAATAATTTTACGCTTCTAACTCCAGTATCTACCTAACACCTTTAATTAAAGAATCTAATTAGTAAAACACAATTACTATAATTGTTATACGAAGCCCATATGCGATTTTTCCCTAGAAAAATATCCATCTTTCAGTATCCACCAATTCCCCTATGAATTTCCCCTACTTTTGACTGCCTACTTGATCAAGCTTGGTTGTTCGTTTCAGAACAGTTTCCCGCTGTATTATACCATTATTTTACGAATAAAATCCCATTTAAAATGAAGCATGAATACAATAAATAGAAGTCTGCAGTGGTGATTGAAATAATTTAGAAAATATTAAAATAATCCAGTGTAGAATTTCTATTCCAACCTAACATAATGCTGGTTTGAGTTTGTTTACATTTTTTTATGTTTCTTGATCTCGGTTTCATGCCCTGTATTTTATTTCGCGTAGATAGGTACCTACTTATATAATACAATTGTGTGATATTGTCTAGAAAAAGTCATTTTCACGCGGAAGTAACAATTGAGGATAAACCTGTAAGACAGCAAGTCTACATAAGTATATGAATTAGCATGCAGTAAATCTAGAATAATAGTATAATAAACCTAGTGCTCCTGAGTTCATCGGTTGGTTCCTATTCGTATTTATCGTAGTTTTTCACGTTCTGATTAGGATAATATTTTTTCTAAGTAGTATTATGCTTCAAAAATCCATAGATAGGTTTATGAATATGAAAAGGTCCGTGATTTCACATCATTACAAAAATCCATTGAGTACCTACCTACTTATATGAACGTTGGACTGTTTATTAACAGTCTTCGTATACTCAGCAACAAGCACTAGAAATTAATACTAAAACTATTTAAAATAAAATGAAATCCTCGACTGTTGCCCCTCCATGAGAAATGACTCAGCTACGCCACTGCTGTGTACCCAACGTCAAGTCTCGAAGACTTGGGTGGGGACCAACAGAGGAAGAAGCAGTCAGTCCAGTTCCAACTTTCAGAGTGAACAGCCAATTTTTTTCCCCTGAAGCCCCCCCCCCCCCCCATTCCACAGTGTCTTATTTTTCATACAAGCATACTGCTACAAAAGTACTGCCAACCTTCCCCCCCCCCCCCAATACACTGTCACAAACCATATCTGAATATACCTCCGGGTCGTTTTGATTTCGGGCGACACCCGACTCAGTCCAGACCCTCCCCGACACAGTCCCGCTTAGAAATGGAAAGGACGGTCCGCTCTCCCGACTCAGTCCCGCTAATGAACGTCCCGACTCAGTCCCGCTTGTGGAAAATTCCGTAAAAAATGCCAAAATTCTGATTGATATCGTCGTGGTGTTTATTAAATCTGTGCATTTTTCATTTTCTTCAGGCATATCCAACAACCATTCGAAAAATACATCTCCAACGTCTTCCGGCTGTAACAGTGGAAGTCCGGAATTCATTTCAGCCACCTCCCAGTGTCGGATTCGTCGTCTTTATATGCAGGCACGAATCTAAAAGATCCACGTAGGCACATACCTCACAACATGAAAAAATGGCAATGTCCAAAGACTCATCAGCATAAATCAAAAAATCTTCCCCTTTGCAACTTTTGATATCCATTGCCTGGAGAGTGGTAATGACGCTGCTCCTACTTTTAGGAAGGCAGGGGGTTCTCTTCCTCTTAACTCGGTAGGCCACTTTTTTCAATCTATGCAGTACGCAGTACACTGCAGTAACGCTACGGAGTACTCTTATCGCTTTCATGTTCCAATGGGACTGAGTCGTCTAACCGCTCAAAGCGTAGCGGGATCAAGTCGGGCAATTGCAATATCCCCCTTTCACCAGATGGGATCGAGTCGGGTGTCGCCCTTGATTTCACACACAAGCTGCGAGGAGAACAGTTTTTTCAAAGAATAAAGGTATACTTCATAAACATTTCCATAAACTAGGAAGATAGCGTCACTCGTATGCCATATTGCTTTGCTTCGCCCATCAGGCCTTTTTTTGTACTAGATAAGTTTCGTTCAATAAGTATTTATCTCCAAGGAGTTTTATATTTTAGTGTTACGATGGTTGATTATATTTTGTTCGATACACTCACTAGTTTCATATTATGTTACCAACTAAGGATTTCATTTTTCATATATATTAATTGCTATGCAATTCTTAGGCCGACCCCCAATAATTTTGGTTTATTATTTCCAATAATAAGCCTATGTGATCGTATAGCAAAAAATTTTTATAACCCCCCCTCAAACTTTGTCACTTTACGTTTCAAGGTGCGTAGAATCCAAATTTGAAATGTCCGTCCGCCGTCCGCCATTCGCCGTCCGGGCCATAAAAGGCCTTAGAATTGACTTAAAAAATCTGTTCTTTCGCACATAGACTCCACTTGGGGTCTAGTTAGTCCTAACTTCTCGCCAGCTCGATCGCTCCACTCTCATGGGTGCTATGAGCCAAAAATAGGTGAAAAAGTGTCTTTTTTTTTGTATATTTCAAGCTGTATGGAAATTGGAGATTTATGAGTGAAAAGAAAATGTTAGCTATTAATTTTATGGAAAAAAAAGTATTCTAAATGATACTCTTCTATTCAAAAAGAGATTTTGGATTTTAGGCTATTTTTTGCAATTTTATAGATTTTTTAAAACAAAATTTAATGAAGTTCAAGTTTTTAGCATAATTTCGTACATAAATTTTTGAATGTTCTATTTCATAGTTGATAAACTTTATTTGACCAATCTTATGCTAAAAAATATCAATTTAACAATTCTTAGCCATTTTCAGTGATTTTGTCAGCACATTTTTTGAAATTTGACCAATTAGATGATATCAATATAGAGTATAGGTAACACTTTTATGTGTTGGAAAGATGACTTGGTAATAAATTGTTTTGTTTATCAACTATATTAAAAAGCGTAAAATTGTGAGATTCCGCTGCTGTAATGGATTGAACCTATTTGTGAGGTCCGAAGCTCCGAGTTCCGATACTAAATATACTATAAGCGGCGTTAAATAATTATGGACCAGAGATCTACGTAGAAGGGCTGTCTAATACGAGTACATAAATAATAAACCTTTGTGTAATAATTTGCAGCGGGTTTTTTTTTTTTTTTTTTTTTTTTTTTTTTGTAACGTCCGTGACAAAATTAAAGATGATTTTCACGTACAACCGAGTAGTTGAGTAGTTGCTATAGATTGTGTCACAATTTCAGTGTTTTTCACTACAACCCAGCCGTTGTTAGGGGAATGAAACATCCGCAGTTTTCATCGCACAAAAATCGTTCGCCACTCGTTGGAAAGCGCTTGATTTATGTGATAAATGTTCACATTTCAAGCTACCAATTTCCCTCTCCTTACGCACCTGGCTACATTCCAAAACTAAGTTGATTCACGCTAAGAATTGCATAGCAAATTATCCTCGTTTTCTACGCAGTAGAAAAGAGAAAAGATCCGGCGAGGCGCGAAGCGCCGAGTATAGATTAGGGGGGTCCAGGGGGGCGAAGCCCCCCGGCGAGGCGCGAAGCATTGCATATATAAACTTTCAACTAGCAGGGAAATTGAAGTGAAGGGTAAGGCTGATGAATATATGGTGACCAACCTATCTAAGATAGTTAGTGCTAAAAAAAATAAAACAATCTAAGGTAATCTGTTACAATAGTTCGATCGATAGATGAATACACTTATATGATCTACAAAATTATTTTGCAGGTCGTCAGTGGCGACAAGGACTCCAAATCCACTCCCCACTGCTCTCTGAAGATAGCTGTGCAAAGTTCCTACGATACATTCCTCGACAGAACCTTAATGTGCATCAATCTGGCCAATTCTGCTCGCTCCAATATTGCAGCTGCTTGCCTCTTAGCTGCACGAATCCAGAACTCGGTGGTACCAGCCTGGCCCGATACTCTGTGTACCGTCACCTGGTTCTCTTATGAGCAGTTGTGCCCTGTCGCTCATTTTATTCTCTCAATAGATAATAATGATGCTGATTCTGGATATTCTGCTAGCCCTGAGGCGCGCTCTGTGAGAGAAGCCTTGGAAGAGTCTGCTTCCACACCATGATCGTTTCCCCGCACAAACTTTTTTCGCTACCTTCGTAAAAGCAAGTACATGCTTAGCATAGGTTATAAATGTTACGTAAACTATCCCATTTCATTACCTACGTTATCTTAACCATACATAAATTTCCGCACTAGTAATTAGTATTACGTTCTTGGTTCATTCAGTAAGTACTCAAGTATGTTGTTAATTTATTGCAGAAATTATTTCTTTTAATTTTTTCATTCCATCTTGGAATTCATACTAGATGTAAATAAGCATGTCAGCATGCAAACCAATACTTGGTGGGCCTGGAAATTGTACTTTTTCGTTGATTGTATTCTATGTAAGAACCAATTCATTTCCTATCTTAACCTACATAGTAGGCATACACTAAACCTAATGTTTAGAAAAATATTGGGCCATGTCAGAAATTTCTGTCAAGTACTTACCTTAATACTCCAATATGAATGGGAAGAGCACCAATTACATACTCGTCTCCAGCATTACATGTACTTTTTGATTATCCATCATTCTCAATTTTGTGCCTGTATCTAGTGTGGTTAAATTGCGGAAATACACATCGATAATACGAACCAAGGCTATATTTACTGTGGGCCAGTAGTGGTAAATATAGAAAGACGACTCCCAAGTTGGGTGGGCTTCATCGCATACTGTGGCGTGTACGTATAGAATTAGTTGAAAAAAAAATTAATTAAAAAAGTACGAGTCAAAATGATTGAATGTCAAAATAATTCCACACAATAATTGAAAGTTTCATCACAATAGGTCCAAAATCAATTTCAACCAATCAGTGTCAACCAATTTTAGGTTTAGGTGTTTGAGGGGAGAGAATTTTTCATAGGCTTCTCAAATAATGTTGTTTATTCGTTAGCTAAGCGCTTTCGCCGTCTTGTGGCCTCATCAAAGCTTATTATTGATTGGTTAATGTTTAAATATAAGCTTTTTGGGCCCTCCCCAACATCTCAGTGATAACCTGTTGTATTTGGAGGTGATGTTTACGTCAATTATGTTAAAACGGAGTAGATGTGAAAATTTGTGTAGAGGAACACACATTGTCTGCAGGTTGAACCGCTTAGTTATGACCTTATGGGTATGGTTTGATTTGCTGGGTTCAATTTGTTATTAAATTGAGAAATATTCAAAATTTAATAACAAATTGAGCCCAGCAAATCAAACCATACTTATGGGTGATATTCTCGAGACTTGGACACTAGCGCATCCTTACATCGAGGCAAGGCGAAATCGAATTATTTCACCTTGTTGTCATGGTGACGAGTAAACATATGCGAAAATGCGCCATTTGTAGGCACAGCTGGACAACAGCATAACATAGTCTCACCTAGTTCCGAGTCAATATTTTCATTATTTGTAATATGCAAGGTGATAAATTGTATGCAAATGACATCAAGTTATTATCAGGTGTTGACCTCAAACGCTACGAACGCAAGATTTAATCTGTGGGGTAGAGATCCATATGAAATGTGTGTTGGGGAGTTGACATACAAGTGTTCTAGATGATCCAGACTTCAGCAGCAAGGATGTTGCGGATCACCTATCTAGTTTTAGAACTGTTCTTTGAATCAATTGAAACTAAAAATCTTTAGAGTACTGTGAAAGGATGTGTTATGAGAGCTCTGTTATGCAGGAATAGTAAGTTGTATCACATGTGGAAAGGTATACCTACATACTTTCCGTATATTATTACTTGTTCATGTAGGTACTTCATTGATCAAAACGAAAGTAGGTACCTAATTACCGTTTTTGTCCATAAAATTTGCGTAACTGCAAAACTCTGGCAATACTGCACTGCCAATGCCATCTTTATGAAATCTTGCCTTCAGAGGAATGCATTTCAAGGTTTTTTCCTTGCAGCTGGTTTATAGTTCATGTTGCATATTCCCTGATTCGATATTTGACAAACTTGTTAATCGCCGGTTGTATTCGTCGGCAAAGCAACGACCCACCTACTTTGTTTAGGCACTTTAAACCAACAGCAAATCTGGTAGGACGTATGTACCTACCTAAGTAGTTTCGTTTCTTGGTGTAGCAACAACCTGCCTTGTTTATTTTGACAAACTATCAAATCTCTCCTTTTATTCATTCAATATAACAAGTAAAGCTTCCTCAGTTAAGCATAGTACTACGAACTTATAATAAAACGCTGATGAAGCTACCTTAGCTATGGCTAGGTGCCTACACAGCAGTACAGACACCTGAGGAATTTCCTATAATTATTATTTTTCAGGTTATTTTCAAAGCCTAAACGAATGAAGTTCTTTAGTTTTCTGACACTGATTAATTACTATAGTTAGTAGACTCCTTGTCCAAATAAAAACTCGTTCACGTTAGATTGGTATTGTTGACAGCAATCTACAATCAATTATTGCGCTGGCAGGCATGATTATTATAACATTTAGTCGAATTGAAACTTTGTATTGCTACAATATTATACTTTTTCAAAACAAAACTGTTGAAAAATGGCCTTATAACCACGAATTATGTTGACGTGAGACGGCAAACTTCTTGTGAGAAATAGGTTGGTTGAGTAGCGATTCATTGACGTAGGGCGGTCTCATGGCCGACTTTGGCTAAAACGCGAACCTACTCCAGGCGTGACGTCACGAGAATATGGGCCATAAGGTCATAACTAAGAAGTTCAACCTGCAAACAATGTGTGTTCCTCCACCCAAATTTTCACATCTACTCCGTTTTAACACAATTGCCGTAAACAGCACCTCCAAATACAATAGGTTATCACTAAGATGATGAAGAGGGCCCAAAAAGCTTATATTTAAACATGAACTAATCAATAATAAGCTCTGATGAGGCCACAAGACTGCGAAAGCGCTCAGCTAACGAATAAACAACATTATTTGAGAAGCCTATGAACAATTCTCTACCCTCAAACACCTAAACCTACGAAGGACAAGGCAAAAATCCGTAACTAATTTTAGTTTTGTGCAAGCACAATAGTGATTATTCCGTCGAGCGTGATGTAATTTATAGAGCATCTTTCTGGTACACATATGTATCCAACTATCCCTTCGAGTGAGTACGACATTGGACCAATAGATGATGGGAAATTCACGTTTGCGCATGCGTATAGACTATTGTTGATTCGACAGCAATAAACGTTGTAGGGGGCCGTCTAGAAGCCAACCTACACAACCCCTGAAAATTTCATCAAAATCGAATTAAGACTGCAGTTTTGGGCGTGAATTTACTACACGGGGAACCAAAATTGATCAGAAAGCTTTGAAACGAAAAAGCAAGTAGAAACTTCGATTCGGGAGGAAAAAATTGTTGCCGAATTCTTACAAGAATGGGGAAGAAACAAAATATAAGTAGTCTGATATCACGAAAATAGCAAAATTAGGCTGATTCCAGCAGTTCAGTCGTAATCAGTTATGGAAGCTGGTTGTATCTGCTGCAGAGAGAACAGATTTAACTCAGCTTATAGGTAATGATAAGGAGGAACTAGAATCCCTGTGGTTGTGATAGAGGAAGCCAGCTAGAATCCTATTGATTGTGAAAAATAACAAAATATACATATATATATATACAGGGTGATTCCCTCGTAGATGCAAAAAAAAAAAAAAAAAAAAATTTGGGTGAAACTACATCAAAAATGGAGTAAAATGCCGCCAACCGCATATTTTTATCTCAATCCGTACTCGAGATATGATTTTTTAAAGGTTTCTTCAGGAATACCGTGTTTTTTCATTTTAAACTCGGATTTCTCCACTTTGCCTCATTTAATTTTAACTTTCAACCTCATTTTCGGTATCAGCATTAAATTTCCTATAAGAATAGTGTACTTCGGTTCTTGAAAAGTACCATCCGAAGACCCTAACATCAGCTCAAACATTGACGATTTTGAAAAAATAATATTTCTGAAAATCTTTAAAACTTTACTACTCTTTTAAAAAGAATCCTGGAAACTGGCAAATCTCATGAAAACTGCTTCATCTAATATGCTTTCCAACGGTATTATCAATTTTACTTTTATTTTGTTATTTGGGGGAGAAAATAATGTTTTAATGTTAAAAAATGTGGGTTTTTCAATGAAATTGTTGGTTTTCTCGAAAGATGACCCTCCATGAACCAACATGGTTTCTATGTATTTTTTCTCGCTGGATCGAATGGAAACTCTTGCAGATCTCTCAACTACGTTATAATCGAGTTTTACACTTTAATTAACTAGTTTTACCCCATAACACACATACATTTAATCGTAACAAACAAACTAAACATTTGCGATTTTAAGTGTAAAACTCGGTTATAACGGAGTTGGAGAGATCTACAAATGTTACCATTCGATACAGAGTGAAAAAATACATAGAAACCGACCCCATACTCGTAGGTTCATGGAGGGTCATCTTTCGAGAAAACCAACAATTTCATTGAAAACCCCACATTTTTTAACATTAAAACATTATTTTCTCCACTAAATAACAAAATAAAAGTAAACTTGATTATACCGTTGGAAAGAGTATTAGACGAAGCAGTTTTCATGAGATTTGCCAGTTTCCAGGATTCGTTTTGGAAGAGTAGTAAAGTTTTAAAGATTTTCAGAAATATTCTTTTTTCAAAATCGTCAATGTTTGAGCTGATGTGAGGGCCTTTGGATGGTAATTTTCAAGAACCCAAGTACACTATTCTTATAGTACATTTAATGCTGATTCCGAAAATGTGGTCAAAAGTTAAAATTAAATGAAGTAAAGTGGAGAAATTTGAGTTTCAAAGGAAAAAACACGGTTTTCCTGAAAAAAAACTTTAAACAGGGTGGCCCCCAAATGAAAATTTTAAAATTCCCTGACATTTCCCTGACTTTTCCCTGACCGAACTTCATATTTCCCTGACAAAAAATATCAAACTCATATATATATATATATATATATATATATATATATATATAGCGTCACCTTTAATGCTTCAAAAATGAAAATCGTATAATTTAAAAAAGAAAAAACAGCCTACTCCAGGAGTAATAATGATGGTGAAGCATGGGAGAAAAGATACTTTTTAAAGTAGGTAATTGAATTTGTGAAAGAATTTACTTGAATAGTTTTTTAAAAATCGCAGTTAGACGAACAGAATGGTTTTGACACACTACATACTTAAGGTAACTAAAATATTCCACAGTAAATTCAGGTAAAAAATAAATTGAGAATGAGGAAAAAAACTACAATGTTTCAAAACCCAGTTTTGGTATTTCGAATTCAAAAACATAATAACGAATGCCAAACGGCCACAAGGTTCTTCAAACACTATCATATCAAAACACTAGATTCTATGAATAGTGACCAGAATAACACAAAATGATAACAATTAACTGGAAGCTCTTAGAAGGAGATGTTTGAAAAACAACTTTTGCTGAACCATAATTATGGTACCTACACTTTATCTACGTACGTAATGAATAAATGCTTTGTTTTCACATAAAATTGTTATTTCATCACAACTAATTATTTAAAATCGGCCATGTGCTGTGCAATAACTTTCTTTAGGATTAATACAAAAAAACCGTTCTTTCGTCAAAAATTCAAGTATTTCATAAGAAAGAATCAGTTCGGTGGACGACACATTTTCAGTACGTTAAATTTGTTAAAAAGGAGCTTAAAAAGCACCAAAAATGGCAAAAACTGTTAAAAATAGTTAAATTTATATTTTTAGCGGAATATTACTCAAATAAAGTTTATCAACTATAAATTAGAAAATACAAAAATTCATGCACGAAATTGTAAAAAAGTTCATTAATATGTGCAAAAAAAAAAAAAAAAAAGTTAAAAATAAGTAATAATAAATAAATAAAAACTGCATAAAAAGCTAGAAACCCGAAATCATCTTTTGAATAGCAGACCATCATTTAGAATGAGTTTTTTGCCATAAAATGTATATTTGACAACTTCATTGCCCTCAAAGTTCTCAATTTTCAAAACAATTTAACCTAAATGCAATACTGTCATGGACCATACCAACTAGTGCCCACAACCAGCGGGTGCCTGGGCAGGACAAGAACAACAACAACAACCGAACGGGGAGTTGATTGTAGGTGATAACTGGCCGATTGCTTTGATATCGGAATACAACGAAAATTGGGTCGGCCGGCCCCGTGTCGCCGAAAAGTGCAAGGAGTGCAAAATGTGAAGGAAATAATTAAAAAAAATTATAAGTGGCAAGGGCACCTTTTTTTCTGTTCATTCGTGGGAACGATCCAATAGATGAAAGTTCGTGACATCTAACAGTGAATTTTTCTTAATCAAAAACCTATATTTCCCCGAGTGTATTGAGATCGTCCCAGCTGGCGCAGTCGAATATTCGAATCTACACGATTTCCAGGTAAGTCTAGGATAAATTTACTATTTTATTAAAGTTAAGAAGCATTTAATAAGTGAAAACCTCGACCACGTGGGGAACTTAGGTTCTAAAAGAGAAATAACTACACAGGTCTCAAGATAGTTTTCACTAGTTTGAAGCTTGGCTAATTGCGATTCACTGTTTTGTTGTCCTATAGATTAATAAGAAAAACGTTTGGGTTATAAGTTGGTTTCGTTGCTACACCTACAAACATCACGAATTCACGATCCGTTACTTAACAATAGAATTACTTTGGGTAGGCACAGAAGTGGAATATTTTACGTACCCACAGACCTATTTTCGTGATTTGAAGTTCACCTTGTTTATTTTCAAATAATTTTTCCTCTCCTAATCCATTTTACTTAAAAACAAAAATTCGCACGTGCTCACTGTTCAACTATCATTTGCTTAGTATTGATCATTTAGAGCTACTTTAGATAACTAAATTTCATAGTCCGGTTTCTTATTTCATTTTCACGCTGAATTCTGTTTCGGGCTCACTCCCTTCCCTCGTTCAGAATCAGTCTTTCTTTTTGTGGGAAGTGTTTTACCGCCGGAATCCCAGTGCCTGTATCCAAGAATTAAATAAAATAGAAATGAGCAAGGGATCTCAAACTAGTGTGGGCAAAATGATCGGAAACCTACGAAACGCTCTGCATTTCAATAAGCAGACGATAAATGGTAAAGAGTCTAGCTCTGCGCCCCAACCAATGGAGTTGACGTTGGAGAATGGGCCGTATCTAGAACCTAGGATTCCTAACAGTTTTGACCCTCTAATGCAACAAAATAGCTCGTTGCCTGCTAGTGGCGGTAATCCCTCTGGTCAGCCCTCTGAATATGACCTTCTACAGAGGACACCAGAGATACCCCCTTCTCTTCTACCCAATACAGTGGCGGGTAGAAATGATGATGACATGGCCGCTGCAATGAGGTCCCTGGAAGTAAGGGTCGTATCGTTGGTTGCTGAGGTATCTGATTTGAGAAGGGCGTTAGATTCCACCCGTGTCAATGAGGCAATGGTTGAACAATTATTAGACAACCAGACCTCATTAATGGAAACCATGACATTCATTTTTGATAGCATGGCAGGGCATGCAACTAATGTGAGGTTGGTCAGGGAGTCCACCGATAGAATCGAGGATCTCCTTTGTCGAAGGGAACCTGAAGACCCAGGCAATCACCAACAATTGGGTCAAGGGAACTCGGAAGTTAAGGAGGATGTACTACCGAATGAGGAAGGATGGCCGCCCATACAAGGCACAAGTACCCCCCATCTAAAACAGAATAGAAGGGTGACCTGGGACGTGCCACCACCATCCAACCTAACATTTACTACGAAAAACCAATCAGGTAGAACCTGTGAAGTACAACCACCCCCTAATACCACCTCATTGGCACATACAAAAAAATATCCCCAGTCCCCACCGGGATACTTTGCCACATTTCATAGTTCCACTATGAGAAATGATACTTGCCCGGCCCAAAGTGAACATGAAATCAGCAACTATCCGGAGCTCTCAGAGCTAGGTATGAAGTTGCGAAATAAATTACCCACATTTGGTGGTGGGAAGAGTGAGAAGCTGGAGGACTTCATCCGTTCACTGGCGGATGCTGGCAAATTGTATCGTGCTCCGGCCTGGTTCTGGGTACAAATAGCCCTAATGCAGTTGAGGGGGAGTGCCCGGACCCGGCTGGAAGGGCAGATTAAACAAGGGATGGTGAGTAGTATGGAGGAGTTTGAAGGGGAACTAAGAAGACATTTCGAAGGCCCTCAGACACGTTCATACTACACGTCAAAACTTCACTCTGTGCAACAACAGAAGGGTGAGACTGTGGAGGCATATGGGGCTCGGGTCAGGGAGCTTATGATGAAATGTGTAAAAGATCCCAATAATCCAGCTCTAGTGGAACAGACTGAGGAAAACGCAATTTCTTCATTCTGTAAGGGCCTCACGGCAGAGCTGGTATTACCAACCTTGCAGAGTCAGGCTTCAACATTAGCTGAAGCCATTGACTTTGCATCCAGCTACAGGACCCACCTTGATATGGCTAAAGCAGCTGGTGCCAGAGATCAGCGCAACCAGGTGTTAGTAACCACAGCCTCACATAAACCTATAACACCCACACAAACCAAACCACCAACATCCAAGACTGACAAGAGGGAACCCGAACAAAGCGAACACTATAAAACGGACTTTAACAAACAAAATTCAAAGGGATACAACAGGGGAGTAGGTGTCAGCCAATGGAGAAATAGCTTCCAAAAAAGGAACAACTTCCACAGAGGGCCTTACTGCCATGTCTGTGGTGCACAAACACACTATACCAACCAGTGTGATTACAGACATGGCGGTCCTAAAGCAGGTCAAAGGATCCCACCAGGACCTGCTACAGATAGAGGTTCAGATAGAGGAAGTGGAAACCCCAGTACTTCCACAGCCCCAAACGAACAGCGAGGAGCCCAACAGCAAGGGACATAACCCAAAAAGGCCTGAAAGACTCCAACTTGATCAACGACCCGGAACACTCAAAGAAGGACACAGAAATTGAAAGACGGACTAAAAATAAAATAAAAAACGTTTTAAAACAAAATTCCTCCCTGGCAAATTACTTGGGCTGGGGTGAGAAAACAGAAAATGAAAGAAATAGAAAAACTAAGGTGAAATTAGGTGGAGCCCCCCTTTTTTCGGTGAATGGTAGGGTAGGCTCTTCCTGGGGAATAATTATTGTGGATACAGGATCCCAAATCACACTAGTTGATCCATCAGTGTGTGAAGGACCTTTTGAACCCCTAGACAATATAGTAATAGTGGGACTGGGATCTCAACCCATTCAACCCCTAGGTGCAACAACTATAGAAGTAGCTATAGAGGGATGTGAGCCATTCATGGCCTATGCAGCTGTTTGTGCTCTCGGTGGTAAGGCTCTGATATTGCTAGGATGTGATGTGCTAAGTGAGAGGGAAGCCATACTTGATGTAAAACGGAAAATTGTCAATTTGTATGGTTCACCCATAAAAGCTCAGACACAAGAAGAGGGAGCAATGTTTCCCAATAGAGAATCAGATCATGAGTCCCACACAGAGTACAACTCAGTATACGCTGTGTTGAAAGAAGAAGTGGTAATACCACCAGGGTCTGCTGTGATACTGCCACTTGAGGCACGCACCAGCACCGGTGTAACACCAATCACTAGCACAGTACTCTTTACTCCCAATAACAAAAACACCCCTGAAGTGTTAGCATACTCCATGAGTGATGCTAGGAATGTTGTGACAATGGCTTGCAATTTAACACACCAAGTCATAATATTACCGCAAGATAAATTAATGGGAAAAATCGAACCTTATGTGCCAATAGAAAACAATAGTGTAACCTGTCTGATTACTGAAACAAAAACAGAGGTTGAGCGCACAAAGGCACTAAACAAAGAATTATTAGAGAAGTTAGAACACTTACCACCTGCACAGCAGGAGCAGATACAGAGCGCCCTCCTCGAATACCAAGACATATTCAGTTTTGAAGGATTTGATAACCTTGGGTGCACAGATTTAGCTCAGCACCATATAAACACTGGGGATCACCTCCCATACGTGCAAGGCCCTATAGAATTGCTCATGTCCAGAAACCTATAATAAGGCAGCTCATACAGGAGCAACTGGACCAAGGAGTAATCAGAGAATCAACCAGTGCATGGAGATCTCCTGTGGTGTTGGTGCCAAAAAAGAGTGGCTCAGGTTTGAGGTGGCGAATGTGTGTAGATTACAGAAAACTAAATGCCATCACTGCACCTGAGTTTTACCCTCTACCACGTGTTGAAGAACATCTTGACAAGATGGGTAAATCCAGATATTTCACAACCTTGGACCTTAAATCAGGATACTATCAGTGCCCCATTTATGACAAAGACATCCCTAAATCTGCCTTTGTCACTGATGAGGGCTGCTATGAGTACCTAAGACTTCCATTTGGGTTGCAGGGAGCTCCAGCCACCTTCCAGCGCTTAGCTATGAGTCTAATTAGGCGACTAGGATCACCCAGAGCCCTATGCTTTCTGGATGATCTGATTCTTTTTCATCACGATTTTGAAACACATATCCAGGAATTATGCCAACTTCTAGGGATACTCAGAGAGGCAGGCTTAACCCTACACCTTGCAAAGTGCAACTTTGCTAGACATGAAGTCTCATATTTAGGCCATGTGGTGGATGCCAATGGGGTGCACCCCGACCCTAAGAAGATTCAGGCAGTGTCAGAATTCCCCCCACTCAAAAACATGAAGGATGTTAGATCTTTCCTAGGACTCTGTTCCTATTATAGGCGCTTTGTACCCAATTTTGCAGGAATTGCTAAGCCACTTACAGATTTGACAAAGAAAGACATACCATTCAACTGGACAGAAGCTTGTGAGACAGCATTTGTGAACCTAAAAACTCGGCTCATAAATGCTCCAATACTAGCATATCCCGATTTCACAAAGCCTTTTATCCTAGCCACAGACGGAAGCAAGGAAGGCTTGGGGTGTGTTCTGAGCCAAATGGATGGTAAAATAGAACATCCTGTTGCTTATGCCTCCCGCCGCACAACAACAGCAGAATCCACCTCATATTGTGCCGCTGAATTGGAATTAGCTGCACTTGTATATGGCGTAAAACAATTCCACCATTATTTGTGGGGAGTGGACTTTGTTGTTTACACTGACCACCAAGCCTTGAAATATTTAAATACGCATAGAGACTTAAATTCCCGCCTCACACGATGGGCATTACAGCTGAGTGAATACAGATTCTCTATAGTTCACAAAGCGGGTAAATCTCATGGCAACGCAGATGCCCTATCCAGAGTCTTGGCTACAGAAGTCCGTTATCTTCCTGTGATCACTCATGATGAAATGAGAGGAGAGCAGGAGGTAGATGAGGATACGAAAAGCCTGATTACCAGAAAGAACTTCAGGTATTCTAAAGATAAACTCATCTGCAAGGATACTGTGGATGGACTTAAAGTGGTGGTACCAACGAAACTAAGAGAGAAAATACTACAGCTCTACCATGACCTTCCTCAAGCAGGTCATGGGGGAAACAAGAAAACACTTCTAAGAGTCCAAGAGCAGTTTTGGTGGCCTGGCATGAAAGAAGATGTTAGGAACTATGTCCAGTCCTGTACCTCATGCAGCCAAAGAAAATATTATGGCAGAAAAACCGCTCCCCTTGGAGAGTTTTCTGAACCCTCAGAGTGTTTCTCTCAAATTAGTGCTGATATAGTGGGACCACTCCCCTTAACACCAAGGGGACATAAATACTTCCTCTCAATAATTGACCAGTTTTCTCGCTATGTCGACTTCTACCCATTACCCGACCACACCGCTGATTCAATTTCAAAAGCATTCTTACAATATTTTGGCAGAGTAGGAGCACCATGTCAGATTCTCACTGACCAAGGAGCAGAGTTCAGTTCTGAGCTTATTAGCCACTTCTGCTCTTTCTTCAAGGTAAAGAAAGTTAGAACTACAGCCTACCATGCCATGGCTAATGGGCGGGTCGAGAGAATTCATAAAACTATGTCCAACATCCTTTCCCACTATGTATCAGCAAATCAAGCTAACTGGGATGAGTACCTCCCCATCGCACAAATGGTCATCAATTCACAGAGCCATGAAGCCACCAAATACTCACCCTTTGAAGTTGTATTCGGGAGAAAGATGCGACTCCCTGCAGCAGAAGACATGAATCTGGGTGAGGATGTGGAACCTTACGTTTTCCATGTGGAAAAATTGCGAGACACTTTGCAACAAATATGGAGCCAGGTACAGGCTAATCAAACAAATGCCGCACAAAACATGGCAAAACAATATAATAAAGGGGTAACAAGAAGGAGTTTCCATGTGGGACAGTGGGTCTACCTACATGATCCTGTGCTCAAGACAGGAAGAACAAAGAAATTCTCCCGACCATGGAAGGGCCCATACTTAATCACTGAGGTTCCCTCTAAGCTAAACGTGATAATCATTGTTAGAGGAAAACCAAAGAGGGTACATATTAACCGAGTAAAGCCGTCCATCAGAAGGAAAAGCACCCTCCTTCCTCAAGCAGTGAGGGGGAGATCCCCTGAAGGAAAAAAGAATCAAACTCCCTCAACTCCAGTGAATGAAACTCCTATGATACCACAACTAAGTGCGCCCTTATCAGAAAGTAATGTGAGGAGACAAATAGCTCAATCACGAGATCTGATGCCCCTCACATATCTTGAAGATGAGGACATGTGGTGGGAGGAACCAAAATTGTTGGCTACTCCAGAAGCTCAACATGAAGAAGGGCAGGCAGGATTAGATGAAAGTCCTGTTTGGCTTGGCTGGGATTCAGCTGGTCAGAGTCCTCATCCAAACCATGTTCCATACCCTTCTACCAGTACTGCCCCATATGACACCCCTACACTGGTAACTCGCCCCTATAATACAAGGGGAAGAAAAATAAATTTTAGGAAACTGGCTGCTGAAACTGACTCAGATTCAGATAGCAGCTGATTCATAGTGCAAAAATTATGTATATAAATAGTATGTTAATGGGATGCTAATGTAGTACTTATTGAATTTAATTCAATAACTATTTAAACGTGCAATAATGATAAAGATTAACATAGTGAGCAATTAATTAATTAGGTTACGAAAATCAAAGGCATTAAACGTCTAAGTTTGAATAATAGCAATCATGTCACTGAGGTAAAAAAAAAAAAAAAAAAAAAAAATTGTTGATAAAATTTAAGGAGTAGTGATGTATTTACTTAGGGGAAATATAATAATCTAATTTACAATTTCAGGAAATATAAAATAAGTCTTTTGATACTGGTGTAATGAAATAATATTTGGAAGTTAATGGATTTCCTCATTTCACAGATTTAAAAATGAAAACGTTGCTCCTTATAACCAACATTTTCGTGGTCCCAATAATGACAGGAATCGGGTTGAGTGGAACGGGAGAACCTCACCAAGGAGTTCTGTTTGAGGACAACATACGGTCCAACATGCTGAGCTTGGTTGTGCTCTACAACTTCCCACCCAGCAGGACCTTGCCAGTAATTTCCATCCATGAAAATGTATTATATTTTTGTTTTCTAATTTTTTGTCCAGGATCCACAATAGTATGCATTTCTCACTTTCCAGGAACAAACTGTTTTTTTTTTTAAATTTATACTTGCATTTTTTAATACTTGCATTTTTATCAACCCTTCAATAATATAATTTAAATAATAATTCCTGACTATATTATACAATTTGTGTGTGTACTAATCAACATTACAAATTTCAAAATTTAGTATCAACAGCTCAGTCACCAGGAGGCGACTTCCAGGTGGCCAAGGGGGGGAGGGTGTACATTTTATTTGTTTATGTGTTAAGACCCTCGCTTTGCATGCACCCCTGCTTAATATTTCCCCAGTACAGAGTAAATAATACCCCGGGGTAAGTGTCTGTTATGTGTGTGTTACCGGTAACCGCAGCTGCGTTAGTATGTAAGACAATATCCCTTTATTGAATTTATTAGTATTATAGATAATTTAATTTTCAGTTTTAACCACAATTTTATTTTGTTTCTTAGACAATAATTGCTCACTATGGAAAAGACTGAATATTGTTAAATGTTTATGTATAACATATAATATAATGAATAATAATGAATAATGCTAATAAGGGAAAAATATATATAACAAAATAATAATAAAAAAAAAACATATAATAAAATAATAATAATAAGGAATATATACATATATATATATATAATAAAATAATAATGTAAAAAAAAAAATAATAATAAAAAAATAATAATTATTATTATTATATTAATAACTTATTTCAATTGTCTTATTGAACTATATAAATTCATAAACTGTAGTTGAATTTTAAATTTAAATTTTTATTTAAAAAAAACAGGTCCCTTGCCACTAGGGAAATTTCGACCAAATGTATTCAAAATTATCTTCTTTTTTTTCAGCTTTAACTACTCCTTGCACTAGTCCCTTGTCCCACACACAGCGGCTGGACGAACAACCCTTTCTCCCCTGGACGACCCAATTAGTAGTTGGAAACCCTTGGATGAGCAAAAAGCTGGTGTCACCTATTGTACTCCCCAAAGAGTGAGTTCTGCCCAGGCCAATGAAGATCTATGGGACTAAGAGGATGAATGGACCAACAAGGACAAAAAAAAAACCTAGACCTGGCCACACAGCTCGAGGACTAGCTGTGAATTGTTGTCGGGGGTGATGTCATGGACCATACCAACTAGTGCCCACAACCAGCGGGTGCCTGGGCAGGACAAGAACAAGAACAACAACCGAACGGGGAGTTGATTGTAGGTGATAACTGGCCGATTGCTTTGATATCGGAATACAACGAAAATTGGGTCGGCCGGCCCCGTGTCGCCGAAAAGTGCAAGGAGTGCAAAATGTGAAGGAAATAATTAAAAAAAATTATAAGTGGCAAGGGCACCTTTTTTTCTGTTCATTCGTGGGAACGATCCAATAGATGAAAGTTCGTGACATCTAACAGTGAATTTTTCTTAATAAAAACCTATATTTCCCCGAGTGTTTTGAGATCGTCCCAATACGACAAATTACGAAAATTCGCCTTTAATCATGCTGTATTAATTTTCATTTAATATTTTATGGTATCTCAATTTGTGATCTGAAGCAATTTGTTGAAGATCAAATTCAAATTTTAATCATTTGTGTTGAAAAAAGGAAAAGTTTTTAACAAGGATATTTCTTAGCTTTGTGGGTAATTCCAAATTTTCGCCCGACTGCAATAAATGTCTCGCTTTTTTCCACCTACTTCCAATCGGTGCCTTATTTCCCATCCCACAAAAATCTTTCGTTGGAAAGCTATGAATTTATTACACATGGCTTCACATTTCAATAGGCCAACATGAGAAGTCCTAGCTTATGTTCACCAACTCGTTGTTGGGACTCTTACTGGATCAATCCACTACTTGTTGGGTTTGCTCCCTAGTTCAATAACCTGTTGAGTTTTCTCACACATAGTTTACTAATAGGTGATGTAGTAACCAGAAGAGCCGAAGACATATCCATGTAACAATGTATCTGTGTGTAGCGTTGATACTCTTTGAACAGTACCACGACTCTTGACAATTTTTTTTTTTATTCGTATTACCCATCTATAAAATATAATGTAGTATGATAAAGTACGCCGTTGAAGTTTTATTGTTTAGGAGTTAAAATAAACCTAAAAACACTGCAAATTATTACACAAAGTATTGATTGAAAAAATTCCCTGACATTTTGGTGTTTTTTGCAAAATTCCCTGACATTTCCCTGACTTTTCCCGTCACACAAAATTCCCTGACAATTCCAGGTTTTCCCTGACTTTTCCCGTTGGGGGCCACCCTGTTAAAAAAATCATATCTCGAGAACGGATTGAGATAAAAATATGCAGTTCGCGGCATTTTACTCCATTTTTGATGCAATTTCACCCAAATTTTTTTTTGCATCTGCGAGGGAATCACCCTGTATATATGTATATATACATATATATATGTATATATATATATATATATATATATATATATATATATATATATATATATATATATATATAAAATATATCGAAAGCAAAATAGCGACATTGCAATCAAATGATACATCAAAAGCATTTAGGACATATTGATCCTAAATAATCGATATCAAATCACACTTCCCTCAAGAGGCCTATTATTGCGAATAATTTAAACGCAATCGATGTTACATTTTGCACCAAATTTCTGTATAATTTCCACGACTATATCTATTCTAACATTGGCAAATGAAGCATGCAAAAGTTGATTATACCAGCTTACTTAGATGTATATAACGTTCAATCAATCTTTTTCTTCTTGTGCCTCAAGAAAAATTAGTGTAAATAAGGATTGCCAAAGAAAACGAGATTTGTTTTTAATATCTCTACCCTAAGTGTACTACTTATTGGAAGAAGAAATATTTCGTTCTAAATCACTGAAGAAATAATCATTTCAAAAGAATAGGGCCTTTCAAAACGGTTTCTTTCTCGAGTTAAGGTTTGACCTGCTTTCTAAAACAACCTTTGTTTGTTTCCTTCATTTTTTTGACCGTAACTTTATAGATGTGTGCTCACAAGTGTTGGATCGTAACAGAGTACCTATGTAATTATTTGTTTCTAGGAGAATCAATAATGGACTCGTCCGTCGCGAGGGCTTTCTCAAGCAAAATCTCAATCGTCTCTTAGTGTCCCAGAGAGTATCCCCATAAAATTTCAACTTCCTAGGGGTAACAGGAGAGAATTCAGCTTACTCAGATGATTGGGAAAGAACCAATAATTTAAATCGTATGTTAGCGTCCCAGAGAGTCTCCCTGTCAAATCTCAATTTCCTAGGATGAACAGGAGAAAATTTAGCTCACTCAGCTGAGTAGGAATGAGCCAATCATTTTAATCGTCTCTTAATTTCTGCTTCAGATATTAAATACGATAGAAATCATCAGCTTTAGGAGCCCATCAGCTGATCAAAGGTCTATGCATCGTTAGTACCTACTACTCAGTAGTATACCTACCATGTACCTGCCTTATTTTTACATTATCAGTTCATTATGGTTACTTAGCAATAATAGTTCATAACTTAGTGCAGGGGTGCTCAAACTTGAACTCTGGCGATCTACCTCAATATTTTTAGACTACTTACGATCGACTCTGAGAGGCTGCAAGTACCTATGTGTGATGCAGGGTTGTACATACACGATACACCCTACCTACCTAGGTAGGGTGTACCGTAGCATATATAGATATTAGCTTTCCGCACAATTTACATTATTTTAGCCAAGGTTTGGGTTAGGTTTACTTAAGTTCTTCTCTACAATATCAATGAAAAAACTCCTAGTTATTCAAAATTGCGAGTTTATTCGTTGTTACAAAACAAAAGAGTTACATATGGTGTTAAACTCAACTAAGGAGTGACTTTGGATGTTGAAGCGTGGCACTGCATGTCCTCAGCATACTTTTCATAAGATGGTGCGTAACCACTGAGTGCCAATCGCAAGCATGATGACATATGATCGTCAGTTAGTCGATTGCGATATTTTGACTTAATTATCTTCATTTCAGGAAATGCAGACTCGCACTAGTAAGTTGACCAAACATTGCCGTCAGTTGAAGGGCGATTTGCCTTAGATTCGGATATTTATCTTCAGATATAAAACACCAGAAATTTGTATCAGATGCTGTAGCTTTGAGATGTATATCTGATATAATCTGCACCAACTCATTTTCAACAGAACATGAGTTCATATTAAACTGACTTGCTACTTCAGTAGCTAATTCCTCAATGTTTTTACATGAAAAAGGATAACTCATAAATGATGCTATATTTGCCAATTTACTGCAATCATAAAAACGCATTTCGAATTGTCCCAAAATATTTGATAATTCAGCCTCATACGTATCATAATTCAACTGAGGAATCCTTGCTTTCAAAGACGAAAAATGATTGATAAAGCCGCCTTTTGCCGCAAGCAGTGTTATTACGTAATAAATTGTTGTAGTTTAGTTACCTACTTATTAAAAAAAATTTTCTTTTCGAGATCTACTCAAAAAGCACTCGCGATCGACTGGTCGATCGCGATCGACCGTTTGAGCACCCCTGACTTAGTGTAATAAATCAGCTTTCCTTGGCACTACAATGGCTTAGGGATAATGAGATGTTATGATAAAACGGGAGCATTCCAAAAAATGGCGAACGATTTTCCTGTTATGAAAACTAAGGAAATTACGAGTACAATTCGCTAGTAACACATTGGTTGTACATGAAAATCAATAGAAATAGAAAAGTATATGTGGAAGAAAAAACCCGTTTTTGGCCATTTTCGGCTCATAGCATTGATGCGTGTGAAGCGATCGGGCTGGCTAGAGTCTAGGACCAACTAGACCCCATGTGCGAAACGGCGGAATTTTTTCATCAAGTTAATGGCCTCTTATGGCCCAGGCGGACTTAGCAGTTTTGGAATCTAAGCACCTTGAAATATTAAATGACAAAGTTTGATAGAATATAATTTTTTCCCCCATACGATTACAAAAACTTATTGGAAATGAGTTAACATGGTCCAAGACTAAGCGCATTGAGTAGAGAACAGTGGAACTCAGTGTCTGGGTTCTTTTAGCGAATTTTTGAAGAAAATTAAGCTATTGCTCTCGTCTCAAAATTTGTAGAATGTGAATTTTTGAAAAAGTTTTATGCAGAAATCCGTTTCAGGCTATTCTGAATCATATTCTGAAGTTTAACGCATTTTTTAATGTATGTATGTATATATGTGTCATTCCAGACGATAACTGTCCGTAGAATTGTGCTAGAAACTTCAAACAAATTTTAAAATGTTAAGGATACAAAACGAAAGTTCAAGTTCGTTGGCCAGCATGATCGGATTACAACTTCGGGTTGAGATTTTCAGAAATGTAGTCAAAAATTTCAAAATAGCCTGTTTTTTGCGATTTGTTGTGCGAAATAATTTTGTCAGCATACTAACATGTGGTATATTCGGAATCAGCGCACAATTTCCTATAAGAATAAGTATCAAGTTTTCAAAAATTTCAAAGTTGAAAAATCAGTCAAAAATCAAAATAATGAAGTTCGCTAGTTGTAAAAATCGGTAATATTTGCATGAAACATTTTTGAATGGTAGATTGTTATTTAGAATACTTTTTGGCCATTAAATTAATAATTAACAATTTCTTTGCACTCAAAAAGCTCAAATTTCAAAACAATTTAACATTATACAATATGATAATTTACGAAAATTCGCTCATACGATCATGCTGCATGACTGGAACTATTTTCAATCTGCTTCGGAAGTTCCCCTACTGTTCACCAAGTTGACATTTAATTTGATCAATCAGTATAGTTCTATAAATCGGACAACATCGGAGATAAATACCAATGTTGAAATATCGATAATCGACTTGCATCCCTAGAGTAGTGATAAAGAACGATGGCCTTTTATCCCCCAGAACGTGCGCAAGGTCATAACAGACCAGACAAGCGAATCTCCTTTATTTCAGCCGAAAATGGCTTACAGGGTTTTAAATTTGGCTATTGAAATAGGTTGTTTTAGGTAGTAAAAATTCAGAATGTTAGAGTGAAGGGGAGCAAAATTTCTTCTTTTCCAGTAGAGAAATACAAATTTATTAAACATAATTTCAGAAAATACCAACTTTTTCGAAGTCACGTGTTTTGAAGCCGAGATTTTTCGACGAACTCAGCATATGCCTCTGGCGTCATTAATTTCTTCTTCGATTCTTCAACACTTGAGGGATCAGGCAGAAGAATTGCTAGGAAACCCTTTTCGCTCGGGTCTTCGAAAAGAAGATTGGGTTTAGAAAGAAGCTCCTTGTTGACTTCAAGAAGTTTGCCATGAATCCCTGGCACGAGCTTGTAACTTCTGGACGCGCAATTGACGATAAATAAAGAGGTGTTTGGCTGTAACCTTTGAGCGTGGTGCTTTCGTTTTCCGGATATTTTGGTGTTCAAGGTGTTTCGATTTTCAGATACCTGAAAATAGAATCAAGTCAAGTAAAGTTAATACCTTTAATAAGTCAAGTCAAATAAAGATATATGAAATAGAGACAAGTAAATGCATGCCCTTTCTTTTGATTTCTCATTACCGCAGGTAACTAGGCTTTGTATTTGGAGAGAGAGTTTACAAACTGTTTATACATCGTAATGGACTTTAGGTAGTTATCAACTTAAAATAAACTAGTCTCAGTTTGTCACAGTCATATTCTACAAAACTTCGTTCACAGTGTTATGTTCAAGGAAAAATCACAGTCGAAGAGGTTTGCTTAAATCGGCCTCGTAGCTCAACCCGTTGGAGTGGTGCAACTAAAGAGAAATTTCTCCTAAGTAAGGACACGTTCAAACTGTGCGAGGTATCAAATATTTTTGGGCCTTAACAGCTAGCGCACGTCAGCAAAAACCAAAAATAATTATTAATTAAATCCTCTCAAGCCAAAATAATGTAAACATCATATTCCCTGACGTAACCATCTTTCACTTACTTGAGTCAAAACACACACTGTAACAATACCTCACTCAACTGCTGGACTTCTTCCAGCGAGCATCTGCTAAGCCAGCAGCCTGCAGTTTTCTGAAATGTTATGTTAAGAGAAAAGTCCCACAGCCAGAGGTTTGATCAAATCGGCCTCATAGCTCAACCCGTTGGCGTATTGCAACTGAAGATAAATGTCTCCTTAGTAAGTAAGGACTCTGTCCAAGGTATCAAATATTTTTGGGTCGTAACAACGTCTTAATGACTAAGAGGAGAGGGAATACAGGGGCTGTAGAGAGGGCCGGGGGCGAAAATCTGTAGGAAGTAAACTGTTATAGACTCTACGGATATTCTAACAGTGGGTAACACTCATTATTCATACCCCGATTGGTTCATATCTATTAACCTACCCCCTTGAGCTACCGTCACCCCTGCTGTATCCTGCCTCTAACTGAATTTTATTCAATATAAAATCTCGTAGGTAAGTAGGGTGACTTATCCAGTCCGTGAACGACACCTTTTCTGAGGCGGATCTCAGAAAAATTGATAGAAGAATGAAGTATCTAGTGGATTCCCGAGTATCCCTTAGTTACATTCGAATATCACAGAAGTCCCTAAAACTTTTCCTGGCAGTAGTTTTTATACAAAACATAAATATAGGTTATTTCAATATTACATCCAGTGGCCGTACATTACGCGGCAAGTTAACGGATTATTTTTAGTCAAAGTAAGATATGAGGAATTTGATTGAAATCATATCGATGTTTGTTGTTATTTTGGATTCTTCACATGCTTTCTCACCTTGAAAATGCTTCAGAACCGAAAAAATATTTGATTTGAAGGTTTAATTGCAGTAAGTAATGCTAAAGTACCGACCATTCTAAACGAATTCAAACTATTTACCTACCATATTGTATTGATGCAGGTACCTACCTACCGATATTAACGTTTGATAATTTGGGAGTTGCATATAAAATTTGAAACAACTAATGAACTTCGTCCCATATATGTAACTCCGATTCCCACATACCTGGGTTCGACCTCCAGAGTCCTCTTAAGATCCTAAAATTTTAGGGCATAGAACTCTCTCGAATCGAACAGGTTTTCAGCGTATCTAAAACCCAGGAAGGGTGAGTGAAACATGACAAACAAAATTATTAGCTTAACTGCGGTTAATGATCACGGACCAGGAGCAAAATTTTCGTTCATAAACTAGTAAACGGTTCTTTTTCAACATATTTCTTAAATATTAATTCTGTACGGAATGAATCTGAATGCTCTTATACAGGGTGTCTCACGTTATATCCGGCAAACTTCACCCACGTACTCTGCAACTAATTTCCGATCGATGAAAACTGAAATACTAAGAAATCCAACATCTTTTTGAACCGCGGGATATTATCAAAAACCAGTTTTTTGTTATAAAATTGGTAGATAACAATTTTTTCGCACTTGAAGTTCTCACTCACATTCCCAAACAGTTTAGCGCAATATAATACGATAAGTTACAAAAATGCGCTCATACGATTATATTGCCTTTATTGTATTTCAGTCATGATGAAGGGTATTTTGTCTCGACACATCCCTGCAGACCTCGAAGAAGAAATGAAATCCCGATGGGGAAGTTGCCGTAAGCTGTACAAAGTCTGTGTTTATTTTGGATGTTTTGTTACTACGCATGCATCAGTGACACCATTGCTGCAAACCATAGCTGGGGCTTTGCTTACGGATGATCCACTTCCCTTTGATTCATGGCCGTATTTTCTGCTGGGCTATTACTGCTGGGTAAGTTTAACGAATAGTTGATGGATGAATCCACCAAGGTAGTGCTGATAACATTAACAAACAACATTAGGAAGGCCAAAATTTCCTCATCTTTAACACACAAACGAATATACGGGTTTTAACCGATGGGTCCCGTTCGCCTCTAATTGCATCCCATGCATAGCGATGCCTACTATTGCCTATACATCCCGCCAGATGGTGCTGGCTACTGCAGTTCAGTTTGTTTGTAACTGCATCTTTCCCACTATAACTAGTAGCAAAACGAGCATCCAGACCACTGATATAAGCAAAAAAGTTCCTGTCATGAAGTCTCTTAAGTTTTTTATAGTAGGTATGGGTTCGAATGTGACATCATATTCCCAACATCTTTGAGATGACAATGTTTTTGGTTTAGATGTAATGTCATCAACAGTTTTTTGTATCTCTCATTTTGTACCAACCCGCTTTTCGAGTTATTCAATTTTTAAGAATTTTTTCGTGATTTAAAACAGCCATAACTCCCTTAATTACCTGAGAACATTAGCATTTGATTATACTGCTGGAAAGAGTTTTAAAGTTCCCAGCTCCCTAATCTACCATAAAAGTTTTTTAAGATGGTTCAATGAGCGTTGCCAAAGTAGGTATTCATTTTATATTTTTAAATGAAAATAGATTCCATTCTAAGAAATTTTATGCCATCCGCACACTCTACTACGTTGAGTAGTTTTATTTCTACAATTTTTCAAAGTTTGCACTGGTGACGTCACACGGGTAGGCAGGTGGGAGAGGTGCTTTGACGTCACCAGTGTGCGAAACTTTGAAAACCCATAGAAAGAAAACTGCTCATGGTAGGAGTGTGCGGTTGATGCTTAGGATCGAATCTTCTTCCATTTAAAAATTGTGAAAATACTTTTTTCGCACCCATGAGTAACGCTCATTGGTGAAAAATCAATCCGAAAAGTGAATTTTGACAAATCTTCAGAATGAGCACTTTTTTCATACTCTTTAGGTCCAATGAATGAAATTCTACAAGTCAAATTCAGCCTGTAGTCCTAAAATTTGCGCCAGAATCTCAGCTTTCCAACGATGTAGTCAATTTTACTTTTACTTTGCTAATTAGGGGAGAAAACTATGTTTTAATGTTGTAAACATTGTTTTTTCAATGAAATCAAGGGTTTTCTTGAAAAGCAACCTTCTATAAAAATATGAGTTTGGGGTCGGTTTCTACGTATTATTTTTTCACACAGAATATCGAATGGTACCTCTTGCATATCTCCCCAACCCCGTTATAACCAAATTTTACACTTTAGCTAACTAATTTCATCACTAAAATCTCATAAAATTTATCATACTAAATTTAGAAAAAAAATTTTTTTTTTGAGATGGAAAATTCAACACGCTTTCCAACGGTACAATCAAATTTGAATTTTCTCAGGTAATTAAGGGAGTTATGGCTGTTTTAATGAGTAAAGGTCGAAATTACGAACAAATTCTTAAAAATTGAATAGCTCGGAAACAAAGCGTTTGAAAAAAAATCTCTAGGAGGAACTTTCGATCGGAAATTAATTGCAGAATACGAGGGTGAAGTTTGCCGGATATAACGTGAGACAAGCTGTATAATTTCGATTCCTTAATAGATTTTGAACCACTCGGGGCCCGGAAAAGGTTGAACATGGGGGCTTGAGATGTAGGTATCTACTTATGAAGTTGAAACGTCCACTCCTCAATCGTTCACACACTGGAGAGGTCACCCTACAATTTTTGGAGCAAATTTCCAACTTATTGTTTTTCGGGTCTCATTTCATAACCTTTAACTCAATAAATACAAGCATTTATTGTAGAAAAATAAGACATTTAATCACGACAATCACTTGGATTGTGACAACCTTTTACAAAAACTTGATTTTTCACAGATATTAGCCAACATCAACCTACCTGAAAATTTACTGAATCTACAGACGATTCATTTTTTAAAAGTTCATGTGATGGTGCCAATGTGATCACACAAACCCTGTTGGAGTGAATGAGGACGCAATAATCATCATTTTCGTGCCTCACGTTCACAGCGTAACGGACGGTAAAGTAGCGTTGAGTCATATTCAAATAGGGATCGGTCGAACAATAGCTATCACAAAATGTGGGGTAGTTGGCTTTGAGGAATACATCCTAGAATTAGACCAACTTCTCGTATTAGGTACTTTATTAGCTAAGCACTTTCGCCTATTGGCCTCGTCAGAGCTCTATATAAGTCTTTTAGCAAATTTTCTTAGAAAATAAAGCTATTGCAATGGCCCCAAAAATTTTAAAATAAAAATTTTCAAAAATTGTCTTCATCGAAATCTGTTTTGAGGCATTCTGAAATGATTCCTGGATTTTAACGCTTTTTTATATGTATATATATATTTATATATATATATATATATGTGTATATATAATATAAGTATATATATATATATATATATATATATATATATATATACACATATATATGTATGTGTCATTCCAGACGATAACTCTTGATAGAATTGAGATAAAAACTTCGTTCTTTCGCCAAAACATCAAGCGTTTCAAAAGAAAGGATGAGTTCGTTGGACAACAATTTTTGAGCACATTAAATTGGTCAAATTAAAAAAAAACGTGACTTAAAAATCCCTAAAAAGGGCTAAAAACAATAAAAAAATTTGTAATTTTTTGCAGAATTTTAGTCAAAACTAAATTTTTAACGATTAACTAGGACATTAAAAATTTTTGCTCAAAATTGTGATGAAACACGTACTTAAATGTCATTAAAACTTGCTAAAATATCTATAAAATCTGCAAAAAGATTTAAAAATCAAAAATCCCTTTTGAATCAGTGGAGTTTTATTTAGAATAAGTTTTTGCCATATAATTGGTTTTTAACAATTTCTGTCAACTAAAATTGCCCCAATTTCAATGCAATTTAACATACCCTAGTACGATGGATAGTTTATGAAAATTCGCTCATACGGTCATGCTGCATGACTAGAACTTTTTTATTGTTATCATTGGTTAGGGAGACCCACCATCTTGTCATAGTTGTAAATTTGTTGCTGCTATACCATTTAACATGTTGTTGAAGGTAGAGGGGATTTAATTTTAATTTTAAAATTAATAAAACATGCAAGATGTTAGAGCAAGCACTTATCATTATTTAAAATTATGGAAGATTTAAATACCTGATCTCTCATTCTCACCCTCAACAACTATAGGATTTTAAGGCATTCTGAAACGAATCCTGGATTATACCATTTTTCATAATTGTGTATTAATGTCATTCCAAACGATAACTCTTCTTAGGATTAAGATAAAAAATTCCGTTCTTGAGCAAAAAAAATCAAGCCTCCTTAAGCTCTCCTCAACTAGCGAAAATTCGCTCACACGATTATGCTGCATGACTAGAACTTTTTCATCTTTATTTTCCACCTAAAAATTTTGGGAAGCAATGTGTTCAGTTGTAGGGCACGAGGAAGCTGTACGCCACTCCCACACATCATCATCGTTTCTAGCGAATTTAGAAAAAATATAAGCTATTTGCATTTGTAATGATTTTTTTTCTAAGATTTTGATTTAAATTGGCTGATTTAAATTAAGCAAACCTCAAAACATCACATTTTATCTGATGAAATGTCGTATTTTGATAAAAGCACAGAAATAGGTGATGCAGGGTATGTACCAAGCAACAATCTATACACTGGATCGCGCCCTGAGCGTTGGAAACGCGGTGCGCCTCGCTGACGTCCTTCCCCCACTCCCGTAGGGCACAATTGCCCAGCTCATAGCAAAAACCCCTTGCCGCTCGGTGCTTACTCAATTTCTTTCACCATAAAATAGTTTTTATTCGTGAAACCCATCAGTGGACCTCTGCTTTTCAAATCGTGCGAATCTTTGAATATGTTGACTTAATTGCTGGGCTTTTTCTCCCTTTCAAGAACGCTATTTCCCTCTATACCTTGATCTAGTCTAACGACCATTATTGATGCTTATTCCTTGAATTATAAACAATATTCTTTCTATTTTAACATCAAAGGAATATTTTCCTTCCCACATTTGATAAAATTAATTAGTTCTGCTTCCTCACTACCGAAGGTAGGGAAGCTTTGTGTTCGTGATTGTCACGCCCAAAACTATACCAAGTCTCTGTCCGATTTCGAAGAAATTTTCAGGGATTGTGCGGGTTAGCTCTTTCTATAACGGTATCTTCAAATTTGAAGTAATATAGCAAATTAAGAGCGTTATGACCGATTTAGTGACGTCTAAAATCACCCCCTGAAGTACAGTTGATCACCTTCTATGGGGACACACTGTATAAGTGGATGATGAAGAGGAATAATTATCTCTATTGAGATTTAAATTATGATGCTCATGTGAAGTTTTATAGCAGAAAGCAATTTTTCTGTTTAGATTTATTGAGAACAGCTGATTGAATGCCTTCGAAAATAATTAATCTGGAAATATTAAAATAAATCTTGCTATAGGTTGGTAATTGACCACATAGGGACTGTGAACCTAAATAAGTTTCCTAGTTGGTTCACAGCTTATTAGGAAGAAACGTAACTACCTAAAACGTTGGTTACTGCAAACCATTGAAGAATATATGGGAAAATGAATTCGACAATAAATTACAAAGAAACATGTAATAAAACGAAACACAAGTAAGGGATGAATGTGCCAGGGTCCTCAGACTCAGAAAGAGCTGAGGTTGCCGTGCTGGAGTGGGGGGAACACAGTAGGTGGCGGACCGCAAAACTCCCGTCTCAAGCTGGTTTCACATGGAGTGGGCCGAGTGCGGAAAGACGGAATGCAATCTGATTGGCTGTTGGGAGAACAGTTGAGGAAGGTGGCTGCCATGTTGTGGAAATGGGCAGACAGCGGTAGACATTTTTATATTGTTTCCACGTTCCATCGAGCTCATTGGACAGGAATGTTGAGGTTGTTAACTGCAAGTAGAGGTCAATTCAATTCAACAGTGGGAGCCCGAGTAAGTCGGGAGGACCAGCCTTGGCCTGAAAAGGCCCATGTCCGATCTCCCCTTGGGCTTCTAAGTCGAGGTTTCAGATCAGAGAGGCTTTCAGGAGGAAGGTTATGATTCCATTCTCCGAGGAGCGCTTCATGTGAAAGATCTTTCTGACTCCGCCACCCCCTCTACTGGTTTCTCCATCGTTCCGCTTTCCACGCTCGTTCCGCTCCATGTGAATCCAGCTTCAGACCATGTAGCTAGTGTTCCAGGGATGGATTTCAATGTGTCGAAGAGGTGGACCGAAATCGCCCCTTCAGAGCGCAATCCAGTGTATAGGTTGTTGGTATCAAGTGGAAAGTCATGTCAACCACCATGGTCCATCGCTCTCTAGCGCTTCTAGCGGCGGACCTTGTTAGTTAAAAGCCTCATTTGACTTTCTAGCACGTTCACTGCGTCTCGATGTACAGGTCATCAAACCGGTTTCCTCATGGTGCGTCTCGATGGACAGGTAACCAAACGACGTCCTTACGACGGAGCGACCGACGTCCGAATATCGGTCGCTGGGGGAGTCAATTGAGAACTTTAAAATCTATTCAGAGTTGAATATTATTCTTCGATAGTGTATGAAGGTAGGAGTACACCTCATTGTATCTCCAGATTGATTACAAAATTAGAATCGACCATTGAATTTGATATTGCTATATTAAAAAGGTTCTCGAAATTTCTTTCAGGCCCATGAGAAGTTTGGTTTTTGGAGACGCAGTCAACGTGCCTACCTATTTATCTACTTATCTTGAAAGTGTAACATAGATTTTGAAGCTGTAAAAAATAAAGGGACAGCAATTGGACAATGGTACTTTTTTTGGACAATAATCACGTAGAAATAGGAGGTGCTATACCCACAGAGTAGAGGGGAGGACCCGCAGGCTATACCTATCACTTTTGCGGTAAGTATAAACATTCGCCAGAACCTGCATTACCTACCTGTTTCGTGAACATCAACGTAGTAAAATAACACTCCAAAACTCGGGTATACCTTTTTTAACTGATATTAAAACGTTTTCTACTTGTGGTATTCTCAAAGAACCATAAGTGCCTGTTTATATAGCATAAATGGCATCCAAGTTCGAGCTGGGAGCCACAAAATGTAAACAAAAGTACAACAATACAACAAATAATAAAATCAACTCAACACCCACGAGAGGCGGTGTGGTGGTGGTTATAAAATTAATTTTGGGGTTAAGAAGGAGTCAGCATGGAAGTGGACGGGTTCTTCTTCCATGAGTTTAAAAACCAGGTTAACCAACGTCCCAAGTCTAAATCCATATGTACACAGTAGGAAAGTTCCAGTCATATAGTATGAGCGAATTTTCGTACTTTGGGTGCAATGAACTATATCAATTTTATGGCAAAAAATATTAATCTAAATCAAAGTCTACAATTTATTAAGAGATTTCGGATTTTTAGCTTTTTTGCAGATATTGTTAATTTTTCAGCTCATGTTAACAAAATTTAATAAAAATTGTATGCGTGCATTTTTTAAAGTTTTAGTTTATAGTAGAAGATGAACTTTATTTGACTAATATTCTGCACAAAATTATAAATTTAACAATTGTTAGGCTTGTTTGCCATCTGTAATGATTTTTTTTGCAATTTTTAAAATTCGAGTACTACCTAATTTAATGTACCTACCTAGTTAAAAACACACACGCACATTTTGCACGCACGCTCTCCTTTATCTTTCAAATACTATTTGATGGTGAAATTGGGTTTTGATTATCACGCGCCACGGTGGCGCTACGACTCCTTACTTCCGTTTTTCGAATGAGGTCCCCCATTTTTAGCGAATTTTCGTAGAAAATGAAACTATTGCATTGGCTCCAAAATTGCCGTGAATTTCTTTAATTGAAATCCGTTTTGAGGCATTCTGAAACAAATCCTAGAGTGTAGCGTGTTGGAGGTCTGATGCAGCAGTGTCCTCGTACTCACGGTGACCGCATTCTACGTCAGGATGTGGTTGCCAAGCAGATAGGAGACTTTTTGTCATCCAGTAGTTGGGACAAAATGGAGACTATATCACATGCCGAGTGACTGGGGCAAGAAGCCGGATGTCGTGTCCGTCAAGCCCGACGGGTCTGCAATAGTCCTGGATGTCCAGGTTGTCAGTGGCAGTGTGGACATGCAGCAGACCTGGCGGGCAAAAATAAATAAGTAGGGTAGAAATGATCTGTAGCAAACGATTTCTGAGCTTAAAGGAGTGGCGGCCAATAACATCAATGTCATGGCTGCGACCGTGTCATGGCACGGGGTGTGATGCAGGGAGGCGCCACAGTTACTCTGGCATCTCGGCGAGAGTGCTCTGTGGTATCACCACCCGCGTCCTAAGGGGTTCTTACTTGAACTGGTGGTCATTCTATAAGGGAACTTCCTTTCATCCCATTCTTCCTTCTCATCCTCCTGCGCTTACCTAATCCCTAGTGCCGGCGTCGGGTAAACCTGGGCGTCCTCCCCATTTCTTTCATCAAGTAAACGGTGTGCCCCTCCGCCTTTGACGGAAGTTTTCTGTGAAAAAAAAAAAAAAAAAAAAAAAAAAAGTGTGTGTGTGTATGTGCGTGCGCTTGCGTATGCGCGTGGTGTGTGCCATTCCAGACGATTACTATCCTTAGGGTTGATAGTAAAATTGGTAGGTAGTATATTTACTTGAGGTCTTGAATTTCAATCCAATTTAACATAGTACGATAATTTACGAAAATTTGCTCACACGTTCATGCAGCATGACTGGAACGTTTTATAATTATATAGGGGCCAAATTTTGTGTTATACCTACACAGTGTTGCATCTAGGTGACGGTCACAGGCCAGGAGCTGATTATAGAGCTATTATCTGATCTCAAATTCCTCTTAGAGATCTATTTTAAACGCTGCTTTCGAGTTATTTAATTCTACGATTTTGTTGTGTTTTCTATCCAATTACATTAAAGTGGCCCAAAACTCCCTCAATCAACTTGCAAATTCAAACTGATTACACTGCTGGAAAGAGCGTGCAATTTTGTATCACCCTGATGGAAAATTCCCCTTTTTAAAAGACGAATCGGGTATAAAATGAACTTGAAAAAGAAAATTTGTAAAATCTCAGAAATCTCCACGTTTTTCAAACATTCGTAGTTTCCAGTAATCCGGCACAATTATGTATCCGAACAATATGTGTACCTATCTGTGCCCACTTTATTGCTCACATTTCAAAACAATTTAATTGAAATAAAAAACGATATTTTACGAAAATTTGCTCATTAGATCATGCAGTATGCCTGGGACTTTCTTTTATTGACACAATGCCTTTCTAGATTGAGTAATACAAGGGGCATTTAAATGTTTTGTGTTGTTTGAAATGTGCGACTGATTAGAACCCCCAGGAACGTTTTTAATTGCAGATTCAGAATGAATAATGAGGTTTCCCGCGGTAATATCCATTTCTTTTTCCGCACCCATTCCATTTTCAAAACTAGCAAATCCGTAGGTAAATTAGGCGCCTACTCATTGTATCAGTTAGACTTTCAAAACAACAATTCATTTATTAATCGAGCGATTTACTTAGATATGGAGGTCACCTAAATCGGTCTGCAAATAAACACCACTTAGCTTCGGTTTACATCAGAGACCAGGCAAAACAGTATTATCGCATCTAGTCAAGCACCTACTCAGGTAATTTGGAGAAACATTTGACTGCCAAAGTTAAGCCTCTACAGACCACAATTTATGTCCCGAGTATATTTTGTCACTCTTGCAATACGCTCATCCATGAGTGGTCTTGAATGAATAGGTACCTAGTCTTCGTCTCGCTCTGTTCTTGAATGATTTTTGGTTAAAGTTCAACGGATTTGGAAAATGTTCTTAATATTATCACACAGGTACAAAAATAACTGTTTGAAAACTGGTACCAAGCTTTTATGCAGAATTTTTCGTATTTTGATATCTGGGTACCTTCCTATACAAATTAATATTACCTATCTGGAATTCCTTTTATTAATGTAGGTAGCTACCAACATCATCGTATTTACTAAGGCTTCAACGTTTGATAAATCGTCACTTGCATCGTAACCTATACCTACGTATATTAAATGTTGAAATTCATCAATGGGATTTTTCAAATAAGCAATCAGTTTTCAAATGATAATGACTGATAGAGGTAGCAATGCCCGCGAAATTGGAAGCAGTTCTTCGTGCTCCGCTCAAATTGAGTCAAATTGTCGGTTTGTTTCCTTTCGACTGTCAGACGGTGGATCTCTGTGCTTGGTGCATCAACACGGTTGTGCTGGTACTACTAATTTCGATCAATTTATACGTGGCCATGAACAGCGGGAACCCTCTGAAATTAGACACGTTCGTCATGAGTATGTTTAAAATTCTTTCATTGATTCCGTGGGTGACATCTTCAGTCCTGTTGTTGAGAAGCTTCACGATACGCTCAGGGATTGTTCAGGTCTTCAAAAGAATTCAAATGGTGGAAAGGAAGTACCGCGTCAGTTCGGAACACTGTAGTTTCAGCGTTCCGTTTATGCTGGACTTCACTGTCAGGTCAGTAAATATATTTTCGACTTTGCAATAATAAACCCTTCCTTATACCATACCAAGAACCAAGAAAACACAATTATTTCTTCATTTTTCTCACATACCTAACCATTACGTATATATGTGGATGCGGATGATCCTTGAAACACGGTATCACATTTACATATGTAATAACAAAAAGCAAATTTTAAGAGTCGTAAATTTAAAAAAAAAAAAAGTTCCAGTCATGCAGCATGACCGTACGAGCGAATTTTCTTAAATTATCGTATTGTGTAATGTTATATTGTGTTGAAAGTTGAGCTTTTTGAGTGCAAGGGAATTAATAACTAGGTATTAATTATATGACAAAAAAAGTATTCTAGTTAATAATCTACTATCCAAATATAGGTTCTGCATTTTTAGCTTTTTTTGCAGATTTTATCGTTGTTTTAGCAAATTTTAATGAAACCCTGTCTTGAATGTAGTGAATATGTACCTATTAAATTGAATGGAAATCTGAGCAACTTGAGTATGTAGGTACCTACCTACAAAGAAATTTGTAACCAATTTTATGGCAAAAAAAAAAAAAAAAAACTCATACTAAATAAAATTTGCAGTTTTCAGAGATTTTTCAGGAAATATTAATGAAATTTAAGTTAGTTTTTTAGCTGATGACGACGACACGGCGAAATATTCTCTCAATTTCGTAAGCTAAATATTTATGTGTTTCCTATATTTTCCAACCATCTATAATACCTACCTCAAAATAATATTACACGCGAGTGTTTTCATCCTTCATCAAAACTATATATATATATAAATTTTAGAAAAAACAAAAAGTTACACCACAAACTAGTTTGTGGTATAACTTTTTGTTTTTTCTAAAATTTGTGTTAATTATACATGCTCTTGTAGAGCCACTTCATTGAATTGAATTATATATATATATATATATACTAGACAACAACACTTCATATATATATATATATATATATATATATATATATATGAAAATTTTTGTACTACTCCAGGATTCTTTTAAGAATGCCTCAAAACGGATTTTAATGGTGTAAATTTTGATTTAAAAACGTTGGACCCATTGTAATAGCTTCATTTTCTACTGAAATGTTGAGACATGTAAAGATGTGAAGACATCATCATCAAGGCGTCAAAACATTCATCTACCTACCTTAATAGGAGGTAGGTTATTTTTCAAGTAGGTGTAATGTAGGTGTACCAACTTGCCGAAATTAGGTTTTAGAAACACGAGTCCCCCCCAAGTTTTCTTTAGCTGTACATTCCCTATTAACTTGTTTTTGAAATGCTCTTGGAAATTGCAATAGGTACGTCCCTACCTGCATACCTGGATGCCTTCACTGCATTCATCTACATCCAGATAGGATGCGGCATCCAAACTAATACGTACCTACCTAATATTTAATTTTTTTAATTTTTGTTTTAAAGTTTTAATTTTTTTAAATTTAATTCTGATTAACCCTTTTAAATCTCAGGATTGTGGTTTTTAGCCAGGACATTTCCACTGATCCCCTGCCTCCAGTGCTGATTGATGGTATTGTGGTTCCCTTTTCCCAGCATGTCAGAAATCTCGGTCTTATCTCGGACAAGAGATTATCCTGGGACTGCCACGTAACAAGGGTATGTCAAAGGGTCTATGGATCTCTCCACTCCCTGCGACGCCTTTCAAAATTCACCCCACAGTACCTCAAGCGCCGATTGGTGTCAGCTTTGGTTCTTCCCCATCTGTTTTATTGCTGTTCCATTTTTTTTTACTCGTTATCTGCCTCTCTAAATAAAAAAGTCCAGTCATGCAGCATGACCCCATGAGCGAATTTTTGAAGAAATCTTCGACATTTCAGTCGCTATTGATCGTGTAGAGAAATTTTAGTTAATGATTTTGTTAGACAAAAATGGAATCAAATTATTAAAAACAATTAGGAGGTACTCATACTTTATTATTATTAAACTAATCTTGTAGATTTAAAGACAAATGTAGGTAAATATTCATAGATTTCGATGTCCAATGTGGTCAGTATTGAAGGCAGTTGAAATCTTAACAGTATACTATCATAACATCATCAAATCTTGACAAAATAAAATAACATACCGACGTCATATGAAAGAAACGTATTTCCACAGCCAATCGATGATGAGGCTTTATATTACGAGTGATATAAAGTCAGTTGCATTCGAATCTAGTATCCCACAGCAAGAAATTGACAGACAAACTGTAGTCTCTGTTTCGAACAAATATTACCGATTTTTACAACTAGCGAACGGCATTATTTCGATTTTTGACTGATTTTTCAACTTTGAAATTTTTGAAAACTTGATACATATTCTTATATGAAATTGTACGCTGATTCCGAATATACCACATGTTAGTATGCTGAAAAAATTATTTCGCACAACAAATCGCAAAAAACAGGCTATTTTGAAATTTTTGACTATACATTTTTGAAAATTTCAACCCGAAGATGTAATCCGATCATGCTGGCCTCCGAACTTGAACTTTCGTTTTGTTTCCTTAACATTTTAAAATTCGTTTGAAGTTTCTAGCACAATTCTACGGACAGTTATCGTCTGGAATGACACATACATATAGGTATACATAAATACATAAAAAGATGCGTAAAACTTCAGAATATGATTCAGAATAGTCTGAAACGGATTTCTGCATAAAATTTTTTCAAAAATTCACATTCTACAAATTTTGAGGCGAGAGCAATAGCTTAATTTTCTTCAAAAATTCGCTAATAATTTTCTTCAAAAATTCGCTAAAACTCCAAGTAGCCTACAATGCCGGCCTACGTTATGTTTTTAATGTTAAGGCACGACATTATGTTTCTGGGATACAGATACTTTGCCCTTGAGTAAATATTTTATTTTTCGCCTCCTAAAAACGCTGTATTTAATCTTGAGTGGTTCTATGCCTCACTACTTGGACAACCTGACCACGAGCTGCCTCTTTGAGGTCAAATGTCCTAATGATCACCCGCCATTTCAGTCGAACCATGGCCAGGTCCTTTGTGGTGGCTGGGGCTAGGGTTTGGAACGCTCTCCCGTTGTTTGTTCGTGCATCCCCTTCCATTGGTCGGTTTTTAAGCCATCTTAAGCAACACCGGATTACCGACAATTGAATACCCTTATTATGTGCACTCCCCCCCCTTTCCCCCCTTACGATGGATGCTTAATTTCCTTCCTCTTTTCTTTCAAATTCTACTTTTTTTTCACTTAAATACCTAATCATATTTTTGTTTCATCTAGTTCACATACATTTTTCGTTTTTTTCCCCTCTAATTTTTCTTGTTGCAATAAGATATTCGTAATTTTGCCGTCATGTACAGTTTATTGTAATTTTACCATACGTGGTTCATGTGACCCGCTTTGGACAACATTTATATGTCTTGGGGCCAATAAATGTTTTATTATTATTACCTAATTAGATTTCATTACCAATGGATTTCATCCTAATTATGCAAGCTATGCTTAATGTTTCAGAACTGTATTAATAGTTGGCGAAATTTACGCCTCTCACGTACTTGTCCGAGGGAAACCGATCGAGCAATTCATCATTCGTCTCATTGGTTTCTACCTAACCCACTTCATTCAAAACGTCTACGAACTCCAATTTCTGTCATTTTCCCGCCTTCTGACCAACTGGTTTAATTCATTGTCCAAACGATTGACGCTGAAAAACGTCGCAACTTCATTGGAATGCCACAACGATTTATATCTAGCATGTATTGAATTGAATGAAACTTTCAAAATGCAAAACTTTATAACGGTGTCGAACTGTGTTCTTCTTTGTGTAGTGGACTGTTACATATGTCAAACAACGTCCGTAGGTTTGATTTCACCAGTTGGAGTAAACACTTTCCTACGTGTGACCTTAAGAATTTACCAGCTTTTTATATTCATATTAACAGCAGCTAATCTCACCGAACAGGTAACATGTTTTTCAAAGAGTCAAACTCGCGCTTAACTATTTTTTAATCTGAAAATGTCAACAATAGGTAGTTAGGTACCTACCTACTCAATGCAAAATTTGGTATCACCTACCTAGTTATTTTGTTATTTTCATCTAGGCCAGGCGATTTAACGAAATACTCTACATGATAACACTAGCTGATCACTCAATGTGGCTTGCAACTGATGTTAGTAAGTCAATATGTACCTAACTAAATTATATTTTTCATTTATATCTTAGTCGATCAGCTTGGTAGGTGCCTATGGAATTGAATTTAAAAAATACATAACATTTATATATATATATATATATATATATACATATATATATATATATATATATATATATATATATATATATATATATATTTGTATTAAAATAAATAAACAAAATCGGAGCTCCGCGCCTCGCTAGGAGGCAAGCCCCCTGGACTCCGACTACCTCAATTTACATACTTCGAATGGAATTACTGAAACACAGAGTGTGTTTTAGCTCACGTGTTTCACGTGAACCCATGAAACCTGCATATAAGAATGACTCAGATTTTGCGGTTTAGGTATCGTCAATACTATGCCAAGTTGTTTTATTTATTTATCACTAGCGCAACGACTCACCACCAGCTCAATGAAATCATGTTCACAATATCAATTATTGAGAATGATCACCTGTGTGTAAACAACTATTCAAATAACCATGCTCATAACTCAGCTTGTTGGCCACGCACTTCGCAGTAGTTAATATAATATGGTTGGATAAGTCGAGAGCTTTTGAGAGAATGGTCAACAAATTTTGTGGGATAAAAAATGATGAAGTATCATTGCCCTAGTAATGACTCGGTTGTAAGCGGAAATCATCAGAAATTGTTGCAACACATTTTCTTTACACTTGAACGTTTCATTTTCGGTTAGAGATGCCATGGCTAAAACACATTCTGTATTTAAAATAAAATAAAAAAATAAATAAAAACTACCTGCAGTAAATCACCTAAGGCAATTGAAACTTAATGAAGAATGTTTGTCTCGTTTTCCTCATAGGTCAAAGTAAAGGAACATTTCAGACAAAGACTCACCATTACATTCACAGGATGGGACATGTTTTCCCTTGATAGGGCGCTGCTTCACACCGTAAGTTTTGTGATTCTTCTGGTTTATGAAGCGAGTAATAATCAATGAATTTAAATTGATTGAGTACCTATTTATTAAATTTACTGTATAGGAACTAAGTAGATAGGTAGGTAGTGCCAACTCTATTAGTGTTTGTAATTAATTATTGAAATAACATTAGGTACCTGCTGTTATTCCAAACAACAGCAATGCCAACTTGAATAAGAAGGTATAAGAGATTGGCAGGTATAAAATGTAATTCAAAGGTAGGTAACAATGCAATACCAATTGATTTAGGTGGAGCGCCCAAACTGTACATTATGTCACATTTCTGGATGCAGGCAGAAATATTAATTCTAGAGAAAGGAGGAAGAATAATGATTTGTCATTATTAAGGTAAACTATGTCTTTAGGGTCCAGAACATGGATGTTCTGTAACTTTTCGAGATAAACAACAGTGGACTATCGACTGGATAAACCGGCAAAACAATAGTTGTTAACTACCTAACCAAGAGTTCTTAGTTTCAGGCATTACCTTCTCCCGGTTAATCCCTGTCAACTCTTATGACAGCAAAATGATTACGAACTTCATCTTTTTTCACTTCAACATTAAGGTCCACTAAACTAATGGTTTAAATTTATATTAGATACTTGAATAGTACAACTATATAGGTATGTATATCAATGAATTTCAGAGTGATTTAGGACGGATTTTGGAAACACCAAAATCTCAGTTTATACATCATCTTGTACACTTATAACCACCTAAGGAGATGGTGAGGAAGTTTACTAGACTGGAGAAGAGTAAAGTCTTTCAGAAAACCAAGAGAAATAATCCAAGGCAAAACATGGTGGTCTTTTTCGAGTTGGAGGCTCTCCCAGAATACCTGGAGAAATAATCCAAGGCAAAGTGTGAAGCGTTTCTCCACTGTGGTTGTTTTCCAAATCGTTATAGAACCCCCCCCCCCCCCCCCCCCAAGATTTGGGTATCTTTATCAAACCCAATTTGAACTTTGCACCAATTTCCATCCTATTCATTTTTCTAATCATCATAACTAATCACATTATGTAAAAAATGGTTCACAGCAATACCATTTCCAAAAGGAGGATACAAAGCTATGTAGGTATGTCGTTTAACTTGGATTGAAGTTGTAAACTGTCACTTCTGATAACACACTTCAAAAATAAATAAAAATATCTATATAGGAATCTTGAAGAGACTCATGGAGCTAAAGCTCTTGGCATTACATTAAACGCAAGTCGCGAGGAATCTCTTCCCCCAAGACACAAGTACCACCACCATCTTTGGCACCAATGGTGTAATTTGAAGAGGGGGATGTCCCTGCTAGAGTTTGGAGGATGCTAGAAGTTTGACTCACAATTGACTCAAGAGGTTATTTACATTGTTCAGAGCTAATGGGGATAATATATCTTCCGTTGCATTCCACAAGTTAATGCTAAATTGCTGAATTTATCTTCTTTCTCATTTTTTAGATTGCCACTTTGGTCATCAACTACCTCATCATACTAATGCAATTTGGAGGAAGTAGCCATACGTGGTAATAAACATCTACCTCATCGAAAATGTGCAACTTCGTAAAAGACTACTACCACTATATGCTATTGCCTACTTTATAACTTCACGTAGCTTCTAATGTAGGTATGCTGGAATGGCTTTTCACATCAAACGAACATTTAAATGTTTTGGCATCTAGATAGACCTAGTACCTAGGTACTTATTGTAAATAAAAAATTATTACATGCATTATAAGTTGATCTACCATTTAAAGTTTTTATCATTTCCATTTTGCATCATTTGATAAATGAGGGAATGCCTATCTACCTTGACATTATCTATCCACACCTATATTTCTTTAAATCTATCCAATATCCACATTCTTCACTCTGGATACTGGGTTGCTATGAAAGTCAAGAGGAAATAGTTGTAGGTATTACAAACAATGAGTTTGGTGAGATAATATTGTGTGGTGGGAACGCCACCATAAAGGTTAGTAATGCTGCTGTGGGAGGGCGCCTCTTCTGGTGGGGAGTTGCCTGACTGACATCACTATCCCTTCTTCCCTGAGGGCTTGCACACATACATCACACACCACCCAAAGACCTACCCCCTTCATTTTCATTAATTAATTATTTTTCTCAAAACCATATCCCCATCAGAGGAGCAGTCAAGCTGAGCGAGGAAGACCTTTTCTCAGTTCAACCCAGTTGGCAATAACTGTGTAAACAAGTTGTAATGTGATATAGTAGGTACCATTTAATCTAAAAGATTTAGTTTTTATACTGCGCAGAAAGTGTATGTTGTTTTGAACCATTTGCTGGGTTTAATTGATTGATCGGTTGTGCAGTAACCACTATTAGTTGAGGTGGGTCCAGGCAAAACCCATCAAGTCATTGTGACAGTTACCGTCAGATCCAAGAGAATGCGTGTCCATCCATCGCTTTCGCGCTGGGTTAATGCGTCATTCTCGAGTTCTTGGAATGCTGTGTTGGTGATATATGAGGATCCAAATCATCTTCTACGAACATAGCACATTACGCTACTAGTACGAATTGTATCTTTTATGGTACTGTCACACTCCCCTCTCTCTATGTAGCGCGGATTTAGGCCCCATTGCAACTCTGGGGGCGACCTAAGTTTGTGACATGGTAGCAGAGCGTTGTTAGGATTCTATAGGGCTGACGCCTAGTAATCCGATCCACTATTTTTGTGGGCGTAAATGTTTCAGAAGAAACATGGCCCGGGTTTCCAGAAGGAATACCTACCCATTATAATCCCTTGGATACATATATAATTTCATTGGTTCTTGACTTTTAATTTCTCAATTTTTCCCCTCATATTATTTCTATTTTTCATACTTAATTTCTTCCAAGGGTATTGCTCCCAAACCCAGGGCATCGTTCCCTATTTCATAAGTCCCCAAAGTGGGCACCTTCCACTGTAAGTCCCCAAAGGTGAGCAAGTTATTATCCCCAGGGCATAGTTCCCATTTTCATAAGTCCCCAAAGTAGGCACCTTCCACTGTAAGTCTCCAAAGTTGAGCAAGTTATATTATTCCCGATTGTTTTAATAATTAATTGGCAATCCAACCTGTTTTTATTTTCTCTTTTCCTCAATCGCCAATGCAGCTATTTATTAGTGAGCATCAGTTCTTAACCAGTGAACTGTTCCACCTGGTTTACATACATGCTTTTCAATCAAGTATGTCTTTAAGGGGAGAAGTGTGACAGTTACCCTCAGATCCAATAGAATGCGCGTCTATCCGTCGCTCTCGCACGGGGTTTAACGCGTCATGCTCGAGTTCTTGGAATGCTGTGGTTGGCAATAGATGAGGATCCAAATCATCTTCTCCGAACATAGCACATTACGCTACTAGTACGAGTTGTATCTTTTATGGTACTGTCGCACTCTCCTCTCTCTATGTAGCACGGATTTAGGCCCCATTGCACCTCTGGGGGCGACCTAAGTTCGTGACATCATTCAGATCTAATTTTTCAGGAAACTTGAAAAACGTTTATAGACATACCTTTGATGATGTCGCACTATATTTTTCCTTAGGCCTTTCCACCTTTATGTTTGAAAAAAATCTGTATGAGTCATTTAGATAAAAATGTATTTGTATTTAAGTAATTTGGAATTCAAGTTTCGACGTGTTAGTTTTTTCTCAGATCCTTAGTGACTTATCTGTTTTTTCTTGGATCCTTGGTGACATGTTTTTTTTTTTTTTTTTTTAAACCTTAAATAAAGTTAAACTGCTGTTTATTCAAACAGTTCTCTAAAAAATTATTTGTAAGAAAAGAATGTAGATATGGAATGGATGACAACTTTATCTCATCAGATTGCTATTGATAATTAAGCAAAAAACGCTGCAAATTATTTCACAAAAGGTTTATTATTTTTTCAATTGAGTTTGATCGTAGTTTTAGTTGGCTTGCGTACGTCATAAGGCCCGTTCAGACTCCTCGGAATGTCCTATTTCGAGTTGCCACAACCTGTACTTCTATAATTATATACGCATGTTTATATTTCTCGATTTGAGCTCCTATCTATCCAAATATTTATTGCCTCAATAATATCATTATCTAAGTACGTACGAAAATTCGAGAGGATATGTTATTAAATATGCGTAGGCAAAGCATTGATATTAGCACACAAACATGGCCTAGAAAAAAATATATATTCATGCCTCGAAGGAACGCCGTACCCACCTCATGGTGCGGCGGTGTATTATATGGGTATAACACGTAAGGTATAACACGTAAAAGTAATAAATATCCATTCTCCTACACCCCTCTGCTACGCCCCTGGTCACCCCAGACACCACAAGGTGCCGCGGCGCCTCCTCTCACTCCACCCCCACCCCCTCACCACCAACAAAAGCCTGGCAGGCTTGCGTAAGTCTAACACTCAAAGCTTCGAAAAAGACGCTTTGTCGCCCGTTTTTGGCCCATAGCATCTATGCGAGTACAGCGATCGGGATGGTTAAACGTTAGGACCAACTAGACCCCAAATGGAGCCTATGTGCGAAAGAACGGGTTTTTTAAGTCAATTCTTAGGCCTTTTATGGCCCGGACGGCGGACGGACATTTCAAATTTGGAACGCACCTTGAAACGTAAAGTGACAAAGTTTGAGGGGGGGTTATACAATTTTTTTGCTACACGATCACATACGCTTATTATTGGAAATAATAAACAAATTTCAAATGTGAATTCCACAATCCTCTTGTAGACAGTCACACTCATTCTCCTGGGAATGGCCACATTCATCTGGTTCAGACTGTGAACTTAATCCATTACAACGTCTATTTATTTGGACAGTTCAAGTTATTAGAAAATTGTATTAAAAAGGCCTGTCTGTCCGTAACCCTCCGTCTGGCGCAACTAATCTGTGAGATGAAGTCACGCATTTTTCTAGCACCAATAAGCGTGTAGGGGTGGCAGGAGGGCGAATCCCTTTCTACCTTCCTATCTCACTTCCACTCACCGAAGGTTGCTTTCGGATTTTCTTCAGAACTTCATCAGGTGTCCAGATAGGCCCATTAATCTGTCAGATGAATTGCGCCCGATCGTGTAAGTATTTGTGATTCATGAACTTCTAATACTTTTAATTACATTTGGCTCATACAATGAAACATATACAAGGTGAAGATGCAAAAAAAGTGAAAACAAGCTACCTATACCATGGAAAAACCAGCTAAATGAAAAAAAACGGACGTCAGATTCAGCACATCAAATAACATAAGAAACCGACAAGCTCCGGCACAATTTCGTGATTAAAAATGGCATTAACATATTAAAACGTTTTATAAAAGCAAAAATGTATGCAAATATAAGTGAAAGGTTCAGTGTGATGCGTTTTTATCTACCACCACTCAAAAATTGCATTTTTAATCTGTCAGACCAGTTGCGCCCGTGTTAGGATTTGGATTGCGCCCGACGGAAGGTTAATTCAGTTTTTCTATTTTTCTCCAATGTTTGTCTCCAGGAACTGAGGTTTCTTCAGGGAGATGCTAACAATTAGATTTAAAATAACAAATTCAAGCTCCAGTTCCTGGGGAGAAATGTTGGAGAAAAATAGAAAAACTGAATCAAGGACAGACATGCGTTTTTATTAAAAATGACTACAGATGAACAGGATAAAGCACAACTGATGATGGCATACCTGAAAAGGGGCATAAAACAGCTTTTGCTCAACATGAAGAACTCGCTGGTGGAGGCAGGCATAGAGCTGTAAGATGACAATAGTAAACAAATAAAATAACAATAAAGTAATATACACGTACAGCAGCTCAAATAAATTACTACCCTTAATCAACAAGTAGAACAGGAGAGGTGAAAATTCACCATCAAAACACGTTTGGACACACATCTCCGTGAGAGTGATAGAAGACAATTTACCTGCAACAGGGTAATGTTCAAGTAACCCTTCAAATCTGCGTCAAATCACTGAAAAACGATATATATGTGCCAGTCAAATTGAAAATATCAATTCTAGAGATACTTGCGTCCACCAATTCATATGCTTTACATCCTGAAATATGGGAATTTGGCGTAAGTTTTAGAGAGTTAAGTTAGAAGAGAGGAAGAAGAAGAAGAAGAAAGCAGATGGTCTACCCTCAAGGTAGAAGGCGCTACTGCCTCAAATGAGTAAGCAGTCATGGAAGTGTTGGTCTTCCCTTCGTGGATATCTATTTTTCCATGCGGTTGCAGTTATCACGATTATCAGCAAGGATATATTTCTAGTTGTTTTTGTTGGTCGTGTGATTTGTTTTTTGGTCGTTTTCAGTAATTTTTTCTTTTTTCTTAATACATAAATTGTACTTAATAGGTAACTACATTTAAGCTGATTATGATTAATGTTTGAATGCTTGTAGATTGGGGTAATTTCTGTACCCAGGCGGAGTAAGAAATAACATTGGGTGTTTTATTCTTTAAATTTAATTACTATAAAATGTCAAGAAATATCTAAAGTTACCACAGGTTGTAGCTTCATGTTCCATTCTTGTAAGTAGCTGTTTTTCTCTACATACATATTATTCTCTCATAATCTTGCTTCAGTTGTCATCAATGATTCCTCCGTTTGCGACTGAAAAGTGACGACTTAGGTGCAAACTTTGGGCGGTGCGGGTTTGCGTCTCTTGTGAGTGGAAAGCAACTGGTTTGTGCCGAAACGGTAACTGGTTTGCGCCGATTAGATATTGGGTTGGTAACGGGTTTGCGCTGATTAGAAGAACATCTTAAAATGCGTGCTGAATAATGTAGAGTAGTAGGTACAGTTTGTAACCTGGATAGTACGAATTACGAAAAATAATCGTCCAAAATGTTTAGCCAGGGGTGACAGTGACACGAAACACTAAAAATTTCTCAGCTTTTATTTGATCGAAAATGGAATATTTGCGCTCTAATGAATGTAGATATGCTCTACAACTTCTATTGAGTTTTTACGTAGGAGTCGTCATCCTGGTACTTAGTGAATCGCCACAAATCACATAATTCCAAACTCCCAATAATTGGCAGTGTCGAACAGCCAGTGTCACTGCCCACAGCTCTGATGTGAACACAGACGTAACTGGTGGTAGGAATCTAGTAACTTGGGGTTCCATAGAGCAAGGTCAACACCATCAGGTGTCTTTAAGCCCATCAGTGAATAGAAGAGTGTCCAGCATATCGCTGGATTGCCTCAATGTAGTGACATCTGAGGATGTGTGGGGGTGTATTGCCCTTGGCCCCGACCCTTATGCGAAGGACAACACGCAACCCAGACAAGGTCCATAAGAGACATAATTAGATACATTTGCAGCTTACAGTATGAACAAACAAAAAACACCAAATCTTCATGTACAACCGCTCCGCTTCTAGGGAAGTGAAACTCCTTTCGTTTTCATCTCAAGAAAATCATTAATCACTCGTTGAAAGGCTCCCATTCTGTCTACTAGTATCAAGTTATTGTAACACTCAAAAACAGTGATGAGATACATTAAACACTAACAATGGTTTAATTTTGAATGAGATCTAATTTTTTACTGCACAACCAGTTTTTCGAAATAAACAATAAACTAGACATTGAGAGCAAACATGTGGTGGATTTCTACCACACTACTCCCTTCTCTCTTCTGAATTTTGATGGGGTCTAACATTTGCTCGAGCCAGCTCAACCCGTTGGAGTGTTACAACTGAAAGAGAAATTTCTCCTTAGTAAGTAAGGACACGAGTTCGAGCACTGTCGAGGCATCAAATATTTCTGGGCCTTAACACACTTTCAAGATGATACTGTAAAATAAATACCTACCTACCACGTTTCTGAATGAGTTCAAATGTGTTCTGAGGTCAGTTTTACGTGTAATTTCACTTCCTAATAGAGCAGTATTCTAATTTACAGTAAACATTTTGTCATGGACCCTGAGACTATCAGCACGAACACATCTTTAGAAGACAAAACTGACGACTTCTGCAATAACCCAACTAGAGATTCTCTCGCTGAAGGTCTTATGAGCATTGTGAAGCCTGCCATCGATCAGTTGGACGAGCGTATCAGAGCTACAAGGTCAGATTATCATAGTAGAACCTACTTTATGTGTTATGTTGTGAATTGTACCGTATACATATTTGTAATTCACTCAATAAACAGAGAAGGTAGGTTGATTCTGATCTACATACCTTTCCTGACCGTAGCAGGTCTAGACGAGTGCCCAGGGGGTGATGACGAGTCTACTCCTATCTTCGCAAAATTATACAATTCTGCTCCCGCAACTTTCTCCGCATTATACTTTAGGGTCATTCCATGTCAATTCAACACACCCAATTTACCTCACCATATTAGATTTTGTTCAAATTTGGTATACTCATAGTAGGTGTTGAGACTAAGAAAAATACCAAATTTTAAATTTTTATCTCAAACCGTTTCTTAAATATGGCTATGTAAAACTTACAACATCTTGCCAAAAAACCATGAACGGATTTTATACTATTCGCTCTACGAACTGTCCTAATTGAGCTAGAGAGCTGGGGGAGGTCTCATTTTGCAGCTTTTTTTATGCTCTTTCCAGTGATATACAACAGGACATAGGTTCTAATAACAAAAATTTTGTCAAAATACAAATTAAAATTTTGATTTAATTTTTTTCCAAAAAGTACATAATTTAAAATTTTCAAAATATTCCTATAAATACTTAGTACTGTTGTAAACAATGTGACAAAATATAAATATGGGGTGATGATGGGTTCATTGTTAAAAAAAAATATTCCTGACACTAGTTTTCCACTAATAGCCCGGTTTTGACTAAATAATAAACATATTACGTACTTTTACCAAAGAGGTGAGCTATTTAATTAAATATATAAAGGAATACTATGTATAAAGGTAAAAAATATCAGAAATATTAATTCAAAATACTATCTTGTTAAAACAAAACCAATAACCATAGATATACTCCAATAAAAATTAAGTTATTTAGGTTGTTTACTTTAATTTTATACAATTTAAACCAAATTAAACAAAGCCTATTAATTAGTAAAACAATAATCTTGAACATTTCTATAACAATGAATTTGAAAAAGGTATGAAAATAGTCTACCTAAATACTCGTAGTTATGTAATAATTCTGGTACAAACAGATTAATCAAAATTTACATAATATTGTACATATTTATGATGATTGTAGTGGATTTATATAGGTTTGACTTGACGTAGGTAGACCAAGTCGGACATTTATATCCCGGTTATGCGGGTTGGTTTCTAGGCCACCCCCGCGAGGAATGCGGGCGGAGCCGCCAAGATCAACTGATTTCGCGGGCTGAAAGGGTGGATAGTCCGTGTCGCAGCCGCGCGGAGCGCTAGGCTCGTGTACCAAGTGCTGGGTTCGATCAGTTTTGTACTGAGCCGTTTTGTAATATTCCGGCCTTAGATTTACATCTGAAAGGGGAATATATTGAGCTTGGTTGAGGTACTGAAAAGTATCCTCTGCTTTTTGTACATTTGGAGTGTATTTGACACTCGGATCGACCGTGTAAGCCTGCGTCGGATATCGTGGGTAGTCGGACAGCTTGGTCGAATCGTAAAGATCGGCTTCAGAGCGAGTCTGAAAGGTTTGCTCGATCTTTTGTATAGGTGAGTCTTGTTCGAAAGTTTCTCGAACGAATACGTCGGGCGAGAAGGCGATCCGGACGTGAGGGTCGCGCCTTGCGCTGACGTTTGGTTCAGCGGACTCACCGTGGGGCCGGTAGGGCGCACTACGTTGGTCACTCGGCCCGGCTTTGCCGCCTTCCTCCTTCCCTTGCAAGGGGAAGTAAGAAGGCTGACGTTCCATCGAAATGATCGAGTTTTTTGCTCGTTTCGATGCCTCTATGTGTGAAAAATAGAGGGTTTTGGAGGTGGACTCGCTTGCCAGAGCGTCTTTCCAATGCTCAGATGGCAGGGTCCTACCTCGCAGTCTTGATAAAGACTTCCGTAGACGGTAAATTAGAGCGGAGGAGCTGAGTAATTTACCGGCGTGCCCCAGCGGTCGATTACGAGCTTAAGGCTATGTAATCCGGGTGACACGTCTCGGAACGTCCCTCGGGCGTACTGTCTAAAGAGAATATCGATAGAAGTACCGGGTGGCGTCCTAACAGATGAACTACGTTGGGCAATGAGCAGGATGAATAATCACTGGACTCGTAGATGCCAATGCGAAATCTGTGTGGAGAGAAGGTCTGGCTTGTAGAAAGCAGTAGGAAGCCGTTCTTGAGATGAACTCGTAATGCAGAAGGTTCGTCAGCGTAGAGCGTGTAGAATTCTTCGTACTTCAGAGGTGTCGTCGTCGAGAGCGGAGAGTGGAATGAATTTCGGAGGGCTCCTAGCGGGGTATTTATAGGGAGGTGGCCGCCTCCTGCCGCCTCCTGGTTGGTCCGCTTAATTTCATTAATTCTACTGTGCAATCTCATTGGTTCGCACAGTGTTTTCCCAGTATCTGTGCATATGATAGCTGAGTTGGTCTTCCGAGTTGGTTTCCCTGCGTCCGTTGCTTTGACGGGGTCCCCGGGGGTGGCTGAACGGCCTTGAGTTTTCCTGTTTGAGGTTTCTCATTCAAGGCGACTTGTTTCGAACTTTTTGTCGCATCTATCTCGCCCAGTAAATGTTTGGGGAGGTCGCCTTGCGTGTTAATCTTTAATATTTCACTTTTGGGAGAGAATTTAGTATTTTCTCTCTGGTGAAATATTTTGTTTGACGGAGTTATAATTTGACGTCTTGTAAATATTTTTGTGTTGTATCTACCTCTTTTTGGTAGCCCTGAAAAGGGCTGTTGACAAGAGGGGGTGGATTTCACCACAGGGGCCCTCCCAAGACGTCGTGTTAATAACGACGACGCCGGTTGGGGTGATTCGAGCGCCGTTACCCACCTCTCGTCGAATTTGGTAGAGGGGACGTGCCTTCTGGCAGATTTTCGGGGAGTTTTCTCCTTACTTTCTGTCTGATTTTGTGACACAGATTGTCCTTGTGAAACAGCTTCTTCCGAGTGTAGAGTATAAGCTGGTTTGATTTGCTGTTTGGGAACTTTTTTAGTATGTTCGCCAATTTGCACTGTAACCGAAAACTTATCTCTTTTAACCACTTTGAATGGTCCCGTGTAAGGACATTGCAGAGAGGTGAGCTGTGTGGGCACTCTGATATAGACATGAGTACATGTATCCAAATTTTTGGGCATGTTTACGGCATATTTCGTATTATTATGTTTAATATGCGTAGGCCGGAAGAAAAGAGGTTCCGAAAGGTTCGTAGAAGTTACGAAAATGTCTCCTGGGAGTGGTACATCAATCCCGTAAACTTTTTGGAACGGCGTAGTTTCGGTCGCCGGGTCTACTGCCGTACGCATGGCGAGTAGAACTTTGGGAAGTGCGTCGAGCCAATTTTCGTTTTGAGCTTTGAGAGCCTCTTTCAAAGATCTATTTCTGCGTTCTACCATCCCGTTTGTTGATGGTTTGTATGGTAACGTGTGAGTATGTTTTACTCCGAGACGTTCCATAATGGAATTGAACAGATCTGATTCAAATTGAGTGCCCTGATCACTTGTGATGTATTTAGGTACGCCCTTTGAAGCTACCCAAATATTGATAAAGGCATTTGTGATTGTGGTTGTTTCGATGTTGTTAAGAGGGACTGCCTCTAGCCAACCCGTTGCTCTATCAACCATCATCAAAATGTAACGTTTCCCTCCTTTAGCTAAAGGTAAGGGTCCGGTAATATCAACGTGTACGTGTGAAAATTTGTTTGCCGTTTCAAATTCGGAGTAAGGGAGCTTCACGGAGCGCGTGATTTTTGCTCGTTGGCAAGTTTCGCACGCTCGGACCCAGTTTGAGACATCTGCACGGAGTCCGTGCCAAAAATATCGTTGTTTAACTTTATACACTGTAGAGTGTATACCTGGGTGTCCCAAATTGTGAATTTGGCTTATTATTTCTTCCCTTATTTCGTTTGGAATATAAGGTCTAGGGTGTCCTAGGTCTAGGTTACACCAAATTTCTCCTTGAGAGGATTCAACTCGTGTGAGTTTCAATTTGTCCTCCGCGGTAGGGGGAGAACGAATTTGTGAATTTGAAATGTGCAGTAGAAGATTGCATTCTATTGCAGCCGTAATTTTCGAAATTTCGGCTATGGGTGGACCCTCGTCCGTCTGGGTTGAAATCGATTTCGTTTGAATTTCAACCGGATCGAAGGGTCTGGAGAGTGCGTCTGCGACGACGTTGCTCTCTCCGGAAATATGACGAATGTCACTCGTCATTTGAGAGATGTATGTTAGCCATCTTAATCTCATTTTAGAAAAATGTGCATTCTTCTTAAGCATCGTGCCTAGCAGAGGCTTGTGATCCGAACAAATATGGAAAGATCTGCCGTCCAAGTCGTTGTGCCAGTGAATGCACGCTTGGTAAACGGCGAACATTTCCTTGTCGAACGATGCTTTGTTCTTCCATTGTTCTGGAATTTCTTTACTGAAAAATCCCAATGGTTGGTACGATTTCGAGCCATGTTTGTCTGTAATTTCTTGTTCTAGTGCCGCTCCGATGTGTGTGTCGGATGCGTCACAGACTAATCTCCACTCCGCCGTAGGGTGTGGGTGAGCAATGTTATGCAATGTTGCTTTGATCATTGCTTGCTTTAAGCTGTTGAAAGCTTTTTCTCTCTCTGATGTCCATTCGATAGGTTTTCTGTCATTTTTTTTGTTTGACTGAATGGAGTCATACAGAGGTTGTGCCGTGTGAGCGAATTTGCTTGAGCATGCTCGGTAGAAACCACACATACCTAGGAATCTGCGTAGACTTCGTACGTCTACTGGCCTAGGAAATTGTTCTATGGCTTCTATTTTGTCTCGTTTAGGAATTATTCCTTCCTTCGAGATAGTGAAACCTAGGAAATCGACGGTAGGTTTCGAAAAAATGCATTTATCAAAACCTACTCGAAGTCCGTGTTCCCCTAGTTTGTCAAAAATTTGTCTGAGGTGGTTCATGTGTTCGTTATAATTCTTCGAAGCCACCAGGATGTCATCTAGGTATACAAATGCGAAATCAAATTTTCGCATGATGCTGTCCATGTATCTTTGCCATGTTTGAGCCGCTCCGGCCAAACCCATGCTCATTTTCTTAAACTCATAAAGACCGAAAGGTGTAATAATCGCAGTTTTATGAGCGTCATCTGGGTGCATCGGAATATGATAATACGCTGATTTTAAATCTATTGTTGAATAGATTTGCGTATCATGTAAATTCGCTTGGAAAGAGCGAATGTGAGGAGGAGGGTAGGCGTCTTTCTTCGTTTTCGCGTTGAGGAAACGGTAATCGCCGGTGATTCTCCATGACCCGTCTTTTTTTGGCACACAGTGTAACGGAGATGCCCATTCGGAATCCGATGGTGCAATTATGCCTTCTGAAAGCATTTCGTCAAAAGTCTTTTTGACTTGAGCCCGTTTTTCGCCTGCCATGGGTCTTGCTCGGAAGTGTACTGGTGTTCCTTCCGTGGTTATACGGTGGTAAACCCCGTTGTTCTTCCATTTACCATGAATTTTGCTCATTTTATCATTGTATTTGTTAATGATAGAGCGAATGTTTTCGTCCTCCGTGATTTGCACGTCCTCTGGTTGAGGTGTATTGTCACGATGAGGGATAGTAGCTGCAATTTGTTCGTCAGTGAACTTTTTGTTCATGACTGCAGCTATTTTTTGATCGGCATAGCACTTCATTTTATCTTTATAAATGTACTTGTGTTTGACCCGTATTCCGATATCCCAAGATTCGAGAAATGGGATACCTAGGATCGCTAGATCAACTTTCGTGATCATAAACTCGGTGGTCATGTCCCCGAGGCCGATGTTAATTGTTGTGTCAGCTCGCCCTAGTGTATCTATAGGGGCTCCGTTAGCTGCTGTGAGCTTAACGTTGGACTTGAGAATTTTCAAGCCCAATTTTTTTGTGACATTGTGGGGCAGAATGTTCACTTCTGCTCCCGTGTCAATGAGAAATTCAGTGCCATTCAGTTTGCACTTGAAAAAAAGCCTTTTATACTCAGTAGACTGCCGGCGTATAGGCTCAGATACGCTGGCAGTTATTCGTTTTCCGAACTCTCTGTGTCGGAGGTTGGAATGGTACTTTCTTGTACCGACTGCTGAGTATTTTCGGTAGAAACCCGGGTTTTAGGCTGGCTTATAGTCGCAGCCTTTTTGCTAGTTTTGGAAGCAGTGTTTGTCTTCCAAGTGCAGTATTCTGGGTCTGCACATTTGCGAGTTTCGTTACCGAAACGTGCGTGGTTTCGACAGACATAGGCCGTCGGTTTGTGAGGCTTACTCTCCACTGGTTGGGGTTTGAACTCAGCTTGTTTCGGGAGGGCCTTTTTGAAACCAGTATTTATGGGTTTCGGAGTAGATTCAACTCCTCGTATGTTCAGAGAAGTATTCTCTGCTCTGTACGCGTGTAGCGTATCAGCTAGGTCGAGCCGGGAGGTCGTGGTAGGCTGAGCTGCGACCATACCTCGTGCTTCGATGGGAAGAGTCTCAATCCACTTTTGAGTGATTAGAGCTTCCGAAAAGTACCCAACAGCTTTCGAGTACATCTCGTGGTACTTGGTGCTGGGTTTTTTGGCGAGAGATGCGGGGTCCTCGAGTGCGAGGAGCCTGTCCTGTAAGGACAACCCATATTCTCGTTGGAGGCGTTGTTTGGCCTCTTCGTAGGGAGCGTGGGGTGCCGTGAGGTAAGCTGAGTCGATAGCTTCCCTCATTTCTTCTGGTACCCACTTGTATATAGCTGAGAAGCATTCGTTTTGCGTTCTCATGTGTTTTCTCACGCAGTATTGATCGAATTCGGCGAGTGCACGATCGATATTCTTCTTTTGGAAGACTGGTTTTTGATAATCTCCCATCTCCTCTAAAAGTGCTTGAAAACCACCTTGTGTAGAGGGATGTTGCGTGAGATGTGGGGCGTAGAGGCCCGGCGGGGGTCGTACGCCTGCAGTGGTTCCCTGAAATCCACTAGCTTCATAAGAGGGAACGAAATGCTCCGTGTTGAGCCTGTTCAAAGGCGGGGTCACCATTTGTAGTGGATTTATATAGGTTTGACTTGACGTAGGTAGACCAAGTCGGACATTTATATCCCGGTTATGCGGGTTGGTTTCTAGGCCACCCCCGCGAGGAATGCGGGCGGAGCCGCCAAGATCAACTGATTTCGCGGGCTGAAAGGGTGGATAGTCCGTGTCGCAGCCGCGCGGAGCGCTAGGCTCGTGTACCAAGTGCTGGGTTCGATCAGTTTTGTACTGAGCCGTTTTGTAATATTCCGGCCTTAGATTTACATCTGAAAGGGGAATATATTGAGCTTGGTTGAGGTACTGAAAAGTATCCTCTGCTTTTTGTACATTTGGAGTGTATTTGACACTCGGATCGACCGTGTAAGCCTGCGTCGGATATCGTGGGTAGTCGGACAGCTTGGTCGAATCGTAAAGATCGGCTTCAGAGCGAGTCTGAAAGGTTTGCTCGATCTTTTGTATAGGTGAGTCTTGTTCGAAAGTTTCTCGAACGAATACGTCGGGCGAGAAGGCGATCCGGACGTGAGGGTCGCGCCTTGCGCTGACGTTTGGTTCAGCGGACTCACCGTGGGGCCGGTAGGGCGCACTACGTTGGTCACTCGGCCCGGCTTTGCCGCCTTCCTCCTTCCCTTGCAAGGGGAAGTAAGAAGGCTGACGTTCCATCGAAATGATCGAGTTTTTTGCTCGTTTCGATGCCTCTATGTGTGAAAAATAGAGGGTTTTGGAGGTGGACTCGCTTGCCAGAGCGTCTTTCCAATGCTCAGATGGCAGGGTCCTACCTCGCAGTCTTGATAAAGACTTCCGTAGACGGTAAATTAGAGCGGAGGAGCTGAGTAATTTACCGGCGTGCCCCAGCGGTCGATTACGAGCTTAAGGCTATGTAATCCGGGTGACACGTCTCGGAACGTCCCTCGGGCGTACTGTCTAAAGAGAATATCGATAGAAGTACCGGGTGGCGTCCTAACAGATGAACTACGTTGGGCAATGAGCAGGATGAATAATCACTGGACTCGTAGATGCCAATGCGAAATCTGTGTGGAGAGAAGGTCTGGCTTGTAGAAAGCAGTAGGAAGCCGTTCTTGAGATGAACTCGTAATGCAGAAGGTTCGTCAGCGTAGAGCGTGTAGAATTCTTCGTACTTCAGAGGTGTCGTCGTCGAGAGCGGAGAGTGGAATGAATTTCGGAGGGCTCCTAGCGGGGTATTTATAGGGAGGTGGCCGCCTCCTGCCGCCTCCTGGTTGGTCCGCTTAATTTCATTAATTCTACTGTGCAATCTCATTGGTTCGCACAGTGTTTTCCCAGTATCTGTGCATATGATAGCTGAGTTGGTCTTCCGAGTTGGTTTCCCTGCGTCCGTTGCTTTGACGGGGTCCCCGGGGGTGGCTGAACGGCCTTGAGTTTTCCTGTTTGAGGTTTCTCATTCAAGGCGACTTGTTTCGAACTTTTTGTCGCATCTATCTCGCCCAGTAAATGTTTGGGGAGGTCGCCTTGCGTGTTAATCTTTAATATTTCACTTTTGGGAGAGAATTTAGTATTTTCTCTCTGGTGAAATATTTTGTTTGACGGAGTTATAATTTGACGTCTTGTAAATATTTTTGTGTTGTATCTACCTCTTTTTGGTAGCCCTGAAAAGGGCTGTTGACAAGAGGGGGTGGATTTCACCACAATAATGAAGTAGGTATACCAGTAAATGTAACACAATTGGTGCAGTACTAACGATAATGTTTAAACAACTATCTAGATTAACACTAACCTGAGGAAAAATTGAGTTTTGAGTTGACAGCAGTTTCCCTAAACATTATCTCAGTTTACGGAATTACATTTTGTAAAAGCCAGTTGGGTTTTCGCTAAGATCGCTTTCAGCTAGATTTACTTTTTTTTCTACTTTTTTTACTCTTAGATACATTTAGTTACCAACTCGTATACCTACTTCATCATCATAAATATGTACAATATTATGTAAATTTTGATTAATTTGTTTGTACCAGAATTATTACATAACTATTTAAGTAGACTATTTTCATACCTTTTTCAAATTTATTGTTATAGAAATGTTCAAGATTATTGTTTTACTAATTAATAGGCTTTGTTTAACTTGGTTTAAATTGTATAAAATTAAAGTAAACAACCTAAATAACTTAATTTTTATTGGAGTATATCTATGGTTATTGGTTTTGTTTTAACAAGATAGTATTTTGAATTAATATTTCTGATATTTTTTACCTTTATACATAGTATTCCTTTATATATTTAATTAAATAGCTCACCTCTTTGGTAAAAGTACGTAATATGTTTATTATTTAGTCAAAACCGGGCTATTAGTGGAAAACTAGTGTCAGGAATATTTTTTTTTAACAATGAACCCATCATCACCCCATATTTATATTTTGTCACATTGTTTACAACAGTACTAAGTATTTATAGGAATATTTTGAAAATTTTAAATTATGTACTTTTTGGAAAAAAATTAAATCAAAATTTTAATTTGTATTTTGACAAAATTTTTGTTATTAGAACCTATGTCCTGTTGTATATCACTGGAAAGAGCATAAAAAAAGCTGCAAAATGAGACCTCCCCCAGCTCTCTAGCTCAATTAGGACAGTTCGTAGAGCGAATAGTATAAAATCCGTTCATGGTTTTTTGGCAAGATTTTGTAAGTTTTACATAGCCATATTTAAGAAACGGTTTGAGATAAAAATTTAAAATTTGGTATTTTTCTTAGTCTCAACACCTACTATGAGTATACCAAATTTGAGCAAAATCTAATATGGTGAGGTAAAATTTAAATTTAAAGTGTGTTGATTTGACATGGAATGACCCTTTACTCTCACTGTAAAACAATTTACGGAAAATATACGAAATAAGGCGTAGGAACAAAGTGGTGGATCAACTCTGCTCTTTGAAATCTCCAATTACGTTTTGAAACTTATGGGAGATTATCTTAAGGAAAGAATACATAGATAGTTAACGGTCTGGGGAATCATTAAATTGTAAGTAAGCAGCTCCCATTTTTTTTAGATACCTAAATAATAATTTGAGTTTAGATACCTAGTTTTTAACTACTCTTACTTTTGATGGTCGAGAGCATAGGTCTTTATCAGCCTTCCTCTTCATAGCACACTGAAATGAACACTTCGATTCCGCGTCAGCAACGGTTTCATGGGAATGTTCATCGCGTGATTCAACAGTATCAGCTTCGATGGTTTTCACAAAGTACATGATCGATTGTGTGCACACTTCCAACATTTCATACCACCTGACAGAAGTTTGTGAAAACTAAACTTGTAGCTTACAGTCCCTCTGAACTTGCTTCCTTCTGAAATGAAAATCGATGTGGCCTTCCATCACAACAGTTTTCTGGATACATGATAGTAAACCACCTTATCTTCCTAAATTCTCATTGGCTACGAGCAAAGGCTGCTTACCAGAGCAAACTCATCACCTACCAGTCGCTGGTCAGGGAGCATATTTGTATTGACCGTGCGTAAGAGCAGACTTGTATATGCCCCGCCTAGGAAGGGAGATAGTTATGTTAGAAAGAAAGTCCCCTCACTCTCATATTTGTTTCTCATATAAATTTTTGTACGTTCTTTTCCAACCTAGCTCCATATCCTTCCTTCCTTCTTTATTTTCTCTAAGCACACAGTGATTGTACAGTAGTTGCCGAACTTAAGAGTTCTCTCCATATAGACATATTTATATATTTAGTAATCACCAAAGTATTTAAGTCCATTCCTGCAAGGCGTACAGTGATTGAAAAGTAGTTGCCAAACCTCCTCTACCTCTGAGAGGGAACGGTAGTTCTTTCGCTGCTGAACTTGAAGTACCTGCCATCCTATCTCAGTTTAAGGTGATAGTCTGTCACTGGGCTGATTCTGCTTCAACCTCCTACCTCACACACTCTTCAAATTCTACCAAATATAAAATCCCTAGAGCTAGGTTTGAACATACAACTTCTTTTCGAATTTCTTAAAGTTAAATTCACAACATATTACATATTCAATGTGGGTTCACTCATTTTTCCTATGAGTTGGCTTCTACATTGAACAGAGATATAAGTGACGATTTTAATACATTTTTTGTCACACCATTTGATTTAGTTGAGTTGTGTCTTTACTATATTCATTTGGTGTTGTTAGTGGTTATCGATGGATTGATTGGAACTTGATTCTTCTAGGTTGAGTCAGTTGGAATTGAAACAAAAACTAGAGGGGTTGTCGGAAGATCTGAAGGAAATATCTGTGGAGAAAAGCTGTCCTTTGGATTTAGAAGAGTACTCCAACAAGTTGATGAACACTCGTCATAAGATCACCGTGGTTGGCAACATTCTTCAAGCTACCCAGGTCTGTTTACTATAAATCAGAATCGCTTAATAATATCCACAGTACTTAGGAAGCACAATGCCGAATATGTTTTATATATCTTGTTCAGGGTCCGCTCCTCAAGTCTTGGTAACCTTTCTTGATAGCTAGATACTTATAAAGTTACTAGAGAGCTGTATGACTCATCCAATTTATGAGTTTACCTAATTAGTGCTGGGCTTTCTACACGTTACCATCTCCAGGATAACATTTTGTAAATCCGTACCTATTATTCTAAATCCTTCCTATTGACACAGCTCAATTATCTATGGATATGAGGGAAGCAAGCGCCATTTCTAGCTGATAACATTTATCTAATTTTTTGTTTCTGGATTACACAGGATCGTTTGAATAAACTCCAAACTCTCGTCAACAAAGAAAGCACGCGTAGAAAAATTCGCATCTCCTTAGACGATCCAGCTCTTTCTCAGGACATCGATAGAGGTTCTTAGTTACGATGTCATCCGCCAAGTAAGTCAATTTTTCTCATTTGATATTTGCGTCTTTTTAACAACGTAAATATCTAACAAGGAGAGTTCATTGCTGTGTTTTACTACCCATAAAAATATCACCTTACCTATATGTCATTTCTTAAGACGGAGGCTTAGGACGCCCGATATTTCATTTGCGTTTAAATTCGGGGGTTTCCCTTAATTTCTTGGTTTATTATTTTCAATTATGAACCTTTGTTCAAACATTTTTTTTTAATCCCTCTTAAGAAAGTTTTGCTTTTATTTATGGTTTATTTACTATCTATTCTAAGGTAAGTAGTATCTTATTTTAGCAAAATCAGTCTTAAAAGGCTCAAAGTAGCAGGAAAAATACATCGGAAAAGAAAGGAGAATAGATAATAGATAATCCCCAGTCATGCCTGTCCAAATGAGCGAATTTTCATAAGAAAAAAGGCCCAAAAACTGTGCTAAAAAATGGCAGAATGTAAATTCTAACATGAAACCCGAATCCTACACAATAACACATTCAGACCATAAATTGAAACATGATTTTTTGTGCAAAATATGAAAAGGTTTTTACACAAATATGATCAAAAATTATTATGATCTAATGTGAGGTCTAAATGTTGGGTAGAAATTAAATTTTATGAAAAAAATGTCGATTTTTTGTTGATTTTTACCATTTTTAGATATTTTTTGCTTTCATTGCACTGTATGAAAATCCCCTTCGCTTTTTTACTTGGGTGATGAAAACGAAAAAGTAGACAGGTATAATATATAGGTACAATAACCTAAATACATCCGCAGACCATTGCTTTGTGATGATTGTTTCCGAAAATTAACGTTATAAGTATATGACTTTTGTTCTTCTGTGCTATTTATCAACTTCAATAAGCTACGATTCCCCCTACCCCCTATTTCGCTAAATGTGCTCTAAAACTTATCAGGAAAACCCGTAACATACCCTAGCTAGCGCCTTGCTCGACTTATACAGATTTAAAACAGATTCGCTAAAAACAGTGATAGGATTTGTTACGTGAAAAGATAAAATACTACCTTTTAGCTGAGTTTATGCTAAACGAGTTTCATGTTTCACCAATTTTTAAGAGTGCCAAATGAGTCTGCTATGATTTTTCAAAGATAGGGTGTGATGGATATGAGTAACTTTTCCTTCTCGATTCTTGCTAATGCTACTCCTTGGCATATTCTGGAGGTTATTCAATCTCCAGGATATCCTCTAGGTGTAGCAGGTTAATCGCCTCTCCCCTTTGAAGGAGTAACTACTCAATTTCCATCACTCCCTGGTCACAGGCGTAAAACTGCTCTCGCGATATCGAAATTTCCCCCAAACCTACCGGTTCTACAGCCCGTAAAAATCAGGTTAGTGGTTTTTTGGACTGAAACCTTCAGCATTGGTGCTCCGATGTATGCAGAATGGAATAATATATTTTTGAGGGGTTCAGAAATGTTTATTCGGTGGGTTTTTTCCACCTCGACCACATTGTGCGGCGTTCTGTCTTGACAGGCCAGCATGCTAAACTTGATGAATAGAATTTGCTGATAGCATACCCAAGTGTCAATAATAGAAGATGGAATAATCTCATACAGATGACTAAAACATGATAATAATATTGAGCACTTTAGTTTTACGTCTTTTGCAGGCTACCAACCCCATATTACCACCTGGAGTCTGATCAAGTAAGTCATACTTCTTGTACTATTATCTTAACTAGAGAACGGTGCCAGTCATGCAGCATGATCGTATGAGCGAATTTTCGTAAATTATCGTATTCTATAATGTTAAATTGTTTTGAAATTAGAGCTTTTTGTGTGCAAAGAAATTGTTAACTATTAATTTTATGGCAAAAAATGTATTCTAAATAATAATTTGGTAAGTATTCAAAAATATATTTAGTTGTTTTTTGCAGTTTTATAGATTTTTAAGCAAATTTTAATGAAATTTAAGTACATTTTCCATCGTGTAACAATAAATTTAACGATTTTTAGCCGTTTTTAGTAATTTTTTCAGCACATTTTTGAAATTTGACAAATTTTGAACTCAGTACTGGGCAACAAACCCATCCTTTCATTTGGATTTTTTGCTCAAGAACGGAATTTTTATCTCAATTCTAAGGAGAGTTATTGTCTGGAATGACATACCTATATGAAGAAGCGTTATACTCTAGGATACGTTTCAGAATGCCTCAAAACGGATCTCGATAAAGGAAATTTTCGAAAACTTTTATTTTAAAATTTTTGGAGCCATAGCAATAGCTTCATTTTCTACCGATATTCGCTAAAAGCAAGCTAAGTAATAATTGTTGAACGGTATCTTTCCTTCCAGGTTGGTATATTTATTTGTTTGTTTCCAATCAATAATAATGCTAATTTTTTGAAATAATGAAAAGTTAAAAAACGCTGCAAATTATTTCACAAAGGTTTATTATTTTTTCAATTGAGTATGATCGTAGTTTTAGTTGGCTTGCGTACGTCATAAGGCCAGACTCCTCGGCGTGTCCTATTTCGAGTTGCCACAACCTATATTTCTATAATTATATACGTATGTTTATATTTCTCGATTTGAGCTCCTATCTATTCAAATAATCATTGCCTTAATAATATCATTATCTAAGTATGTACGAAAAGTCGAGAGGATTTGTTATTAAATATGCGTAGGCAAAGCATTGGTATTAACACACAAATATGACCTAGAAAAAAACGTATATTCATGCCTCGAAGGAACATGAAATTCGAAAGCAATACAAGTGTAGGAAGTTTTCCACGCCACCCTGGAGGTACTCCCTAGGTCTTGTTACCTCACAACCGGAAGTTCACCGCCCTATTACGCTTACACTATCATATCACTCATATTTTTCCATCAACATTCATTTGAAAGTTGTGCATTTTGAGATGAGTGAATTTCGTCCTAACATGAGAATAATAATTATTATGACGTGCAGTTATCCTGACCGTGGAATATTAGCTTGTGCAGTTGTGGTTGAGCAGGTTGGAGTTTTAACACGTCAGTCTAACACTTGAAGCCTCGAAAAAGACAATTTTTCGCCCGTTTTTGGCCCATAGCATCTATGCGAGTGAAGCGATCGGGATGGTTAAACGTTAGGACCAACTAGACCCCAAATAGAGTCTATATGTGCGAAAGAACGGGTTTTTAAAGTCAATTCTTAGGCCTTTTATGGCCCGGACGGCGGACGGACATTTCAAATTTGGATTCTACGCACCTTGAAACGTAAAGTGACAGAGTTTGAGGGGGGGTTATAAAAATTTTTTGCTATACGATCACATAGGCTTATTATTGGAAATTTTTTCTTTACTATTTTTCAGGTTAATTATTCTCAAAGTCTAAACGAATGAAGTTCTTTAGTTTTCGGGCTCTGATTAACTACACAATAGTTACTAGGTTCCTAGTCCAAATAAAAACTCGTTCACCGTTACATTGGTATCGTTAGCTACAGCCAATAATCGCGCTGGCAGGCACGATTATTGTAAATATTTAGTTGAATTGAAACTTTGTATTGCTAAAATATTACTTTTGCAAAACAAAACTGTTGAAAAATGGCTTTATAACCACGAATTAGGTTTACGTGAGACGGCAAACTTCTTGTGAAAAATAGGTTGGTTGAGTTGCGATTCACTGACGTAGCGCAGTCATGGCCGACTTTGGCTGAAACGCTAACCTACTCCAGGCGTGACGTCACGAGAATATGGGCTATAGCGTGTTTTTTTTAATTTAATTAATTACTCCTCAGTAGGTTATATGGCCTATGCAGTTATATGTGATAATGTATGTACAATAGAATACATTATTTAATAATTATACACAAGTATTCTACGTTGAAGGGCTATCTAATATAGAAGTAATAAACGTTTGTGTAACGATTTGCAGCGTTTTGTTATTATTACCTCTCATGTTCTTGAGGGACGTTCTCATAAGGAATGGTTTGGAAGAATAAACTCAGTTCATCCCCAATTATTTAGGTATATTTATCATCGTGTTAACAAAAGTAATACTAATAACAATACATAATTTTTTAGCGTATCACATACTTTCCTTGTTAATGATTGTAATCTATACAAAAATATGGATAAAGTATTTGTTTTGGTGTATTCTAGTTGAGCTATGAATAGCATGTTCAGATTGAAAATACCAAGCGCTTATCACAGTCTGGAATGTAATCAATCATATTATACTAAGTTTCGCTGTAAAAATAAGAGGAGTAATCATGTACATATCTTTCTTCATATTTACGTATGCACCTACGTAATAACTGGCGAAGGAAATACCTAGGTTAGTTCATCAATTATAGTAAAAACCCACTGTCTAATATAAAAAAATGGGATCGTTTTCTGCATTACAAAAGCACCATAATCTTCGTTGTGATGATTTTTTATTATTATACGTCACATTGAATTTAACTAAATGATCTGATTTTAACCTGGAAGTCAAATTAACTTTCACAGCCGATCGATGCATACTCTATATTTTTCACCATATGCCTATCAGTCTAATCAAGGAAGTTTTGATTAATTCTGCGGTTTCACATTTACGTTGATGTAAATAGCCTACTGAAATTATCAGATCTCGTTCAGGTTTTTGTCGGTCTCATTGAAATTGTATTATTCATTTAAATATTGTTTTTATACAGTTTATTTTACCACGAAATACATGTTGTGTACGTTTCATTTGGCTTGCAGGTTAAGCCTGAATTTGGGTCCTAAGAACTTCATTTCTTAAATTGTACATACGTCCTATTTGGTAGCATGCTAGTAAAAATTAAGAACTGCGTTCCTGAATTAGTATAATAAAAGATAAGTTCAAATTGGTAGGAAAATAATTAACTGGAGTAATGCTTTATGAAACAAAATAAAACTTAACTTAAGCATGGCAACTTTTTGCTGCCAAAAGGTGGTGTGGTCTGGGCCCACCCTCTAGTGCTAGAAAGTGAAGATGCCAACCCTCACCAGTTGGTTGCGTTAACGTTAAAAGGTTATTCATCCACAACAAGTCAGCGAGCGAGGCCTGACAAAGAGGTTCAGTTTGTCAGCGCCTATCAGTTTGGTCCTTGATCAAAGTGTCCTATCGGATGACGAGAGTGTCTTGCAAAAATCCCTATTAATTATGAATTGAGGTGGGAGTAAATTATACACACATTTAAAGGCTGGACTCCACATTCTCACAATGCATGGGAGAGTGTCAGCAAAGTATTGGTGTGTAAGTAAACAAAGGGAGCTTTACCAGGAAGGCCCAAGCGCTCTGCACTGACCCCTGGCTGAGTGCTCACGTCATGGAAAACTAGTTTGATTTAGTTTTACATGGACGAGGCGCAGATTCGGATTGAAAATTAGTAAACTGGATACCGGAAAATAATTAAGGGCGTCTGTGGGGACATCTGCCTCCATCACTGACACTCGAACAGCACTTTCGCTCATCATGTGGCACATACTCGGAGCAGAAATTTAGGGTCTGGCCTTGATGATGGAGAAATAACTAAATAGTCTGCAAATATAGCGTGCAAAAATTGGCTGAAAAGAAGGTGAAATGAAAGCAAAAGATATGTATAAGATACATAACAACAAAGAAAGAGAAGAAGTAATTTAGCTCTATGGTAGGTGGGCAAGGCTGGGGGGACTAAGAAACCACCAAACGTGAAAATGCTGTTATAATCCAAGTGCTTAAGAAAACTACTAAAAAGTGAAGACTTCCACCTTATTTTGCTCATGATTATTTGGATCAAACCAATATAACTAGAGACTGCGACAGCTCATTCCCATTCCATTACCTTTGTGATTAGCAGGAATGAGTAAGGCGTGTGCCAATTCCCCCCCCCCCTCCCTTTGCTATTACAGTGCTGACCAATAGGATTTACTGGGGGGTATCACAACAATCTCAACACTTCCAACAATAGTTACAATTACATCCGAATTTACCTTACTCGATGTCGTAACAGATATCTTCAACCCTCAACCTTCGACAGCAACCGTTACATTTTGGACACAAGCTCTTGCCACCAATACGGTCTTCCAAATGTGTTGGGGGTCTCAGTCAATGCTGATTCCATCCTGGAGTACACCTGACCATCCGAACACCCAAGAGCAGAATTTATACAGAAATCTGGAGGTGCAATGGCGTCCACCAAGCTAATTGCTTCATTTTTCAAATTTCCGCAACATTTAATGATGAGTGACCTGAGATTATCAGCGGTTTTCAGGTCATTCAAGTATCCACTTTCATAGAGAAGGCCCAAGTGTTTTTCCAAAGAAAATCCACCAAATAGTAAGATTACGAGTTCCAAGACTTTTTTCTCAGCTTCAGCATCCGTGATATTCTGTACAAACTCCCAAGACATGCGAAGAACGTTGTACTCTGCATAAACTATGCTCAATTCCCTTCCAGCATACACTTGGATGTTATTTTTTATATCAAATTCTGGATATCCACGGCTTTTGAGGTCTTGTTGCAGCAGAGCGGTTTTATTAAGTAGGTGGCGAATCAACCATTCAAAGGCTTGAATTAGATCTTCTACCCGAGTTAAATTACACCCTGACTTTCCTAAAGACTCCCCCTTCTTCATGAATTCGACAGTGTGCAGGGGCGTCTCCCACACTGAAGCATCATCTTTCCTAGACCACAGTCCGAGCAACCAGTTCGACGTTTGCTGCAAAAGAACACTATTATCGCCTTCATAAGTTACATTACCATCATTGTCGTTTCTCAAATCTCCTATTCCAGCACATTGTAAATATCCATGACCTCCACAGGCTTCCCTTGATTCTTGAATGCCATCTCTAGCCAGCCATCCAGCCAATGGTTTAGTTGCACATGACAAAGCGTGTATCTCACTGCCACTTTCTTGCATCAACTTGGGGTTTCCCATAAACGACTCCATAGAAGCTTTAAAAAATAATGCCTGGAATATCCGAGCAAAGATTTTTGTTGCAATGGTACTGGCCAGATACCTGAACAAGCGCCATTGCTGCAAAGGATATTCAATTACTGGTATCTCTTCAGTCTCAGTGGCGCCGAATTGTCTCCTTACAGCTGAGTACCTTATCGAGATAGTCAGAGCCTTGGTCAAATATGTTTGACAGATGGTTATAATACTTACGCGTCCTGCAGACAAAGCCCCTAATGAAGCTCCAAACCTCTTATTTGGATCTTTTATGGGTGTAACGTATTTACCTTCAGGAGTAACGTCACCATTTTTGTTGAGAAGGCTATCTTTATGGATTTGATACTTTTTGAACATAATAAATCCATTATCTACTCCATTTAAACCGACTTTTGGTCCTAAGTCGCCTATTTTCACTCCAGGATAAGCGAGCAAGGTTTCAGGGTCACGAATCGGAACGATAAACGCATTAAGGCCACAGTCTTCTCCTGTAGGCAGAATCAGTTTCGCAAAAACTATGGTGTGAGTGGCGGTTTTTCCTAGATTTCCCACCCAGCACTTAGCTGCTTCAAAATCTGGAGTGTGGAGTATGAAGTTTTGGGAATTCGGGTCAAACGTAGCTGTCGTTCGCATAGCCCGAGTGTTTGTGCCGTGAGATATTTCTGTCAAAGAAAAACACCCAACCAGCTGGCATTGAGGATCTGCTAGCGTTTCATACAACTCCATATGTTTAGTTGTACCTAGCCCAAGCAAAGTCGTTTGCAAAAAAGCGTAAGACAGCTGGAATTTGACACAAAGAGAACCATCATAGCTAAATAACACCTCAGTAACTGCGTTCATTTTTCCAGGCGTCTCCAACATTTCTTCCAACGGCAAAATGTTGAAGGTTTTGAACTTCTTGGACCTCAAAGCCGTTATCCGTCGGTATTCTTCAAAGCTGAGCATTTCGTGCCCTCTTTTGAACAGTGGGTCATTCTCCATAGCGTTCCAACACTTTTCTTTAAATTTGACAATTTCTTCACCGTCTAAAACTATCCTCATTTTCTGCGAATCGAAACTTGCCAACTGTCGAAATTTCTCCAGCGGTCCGCTGTTTTTTAACATTGATGCTAACCTAGTCATTTTTAATTTACGTAAGCACTTTATCAAAACAGATACTTACTAAATATGTAAAAAGTATTTCGGCACTAACGACAAAACCTTGTTTCCCGACAGTCCAAGTAGGTAGTTACTTGCAACGTTCAGTTGAAATCACCATTACACAGGAACCAAGAACCAACTTTCGGCTTCACGATTCCTAACTACTTATTATAATTATTTTCCCATGCGATAAAATTCTCGATTGTCACTGGGGTCAAGAAGGTCCGATTTGCCTACGTCACGATCACTAATCACCTCCTCCAGGGATCGTCAGCCACTTGTACCCTGCTCCTGTCCTCTTGAGATTACATAACTGCCTTTCGTTTCGACCCGTTATATCTGAATTTAAACCGAAATCCTAGTCGATGACTATTTTATTGTTTATACTTGTTAAAAACTCCGAATATTTTCAAAACATTAATATTATCTCTTATCAACAACCAACTTTGATAAAGTAATCAGTAAACATGGACCTAAGCGGTAAGCATGGACGAAAGTCTTTTATTCCATGGCGTGAACTTTGAAGGGCCCAGTGCAAAACCCTATAAATTCAGGAGAGGATCGGAAGAACCATTAATTTTGTGCTGTTTTCTAAAGAATCCGCTAATAGCGCTGGCATAGTTTTAGAACTTCTTGCGACACTTACTTGTCACCTTTGTGTATGAGGATTAGGATGTGGTACAGTAGATAGTGTAGATGGTGTAGTAAATAGTGTTGTTGATCATCAACTGAAGGTGGCCTTAAGTTTAAAGTAATGTTTAAGTGTTTAAGGTAGTTTAAAGCGCTGGAGTCCCATGCAGAAGAATTTGTGTTCAACTCTCCAAGGCCACTTTTTTCTTCTGAATTTGAAAACATATTTTCTATCTAATTTTTCAGCTAGTTTATTATGTTACTGAACCGATTGATTGATAAAATTTTGACAAATTTCATGTTTTGTGGATGACGGGGGGGGATTTTGCCAGTCCTAAGCGCATTTTGCCAGTGCCATTAAATTAAGGCGAAATCTATGACAATCTCAACAGATTTAGGTTTTATCTGCCGAGCCAAGAATTTTGATACCTAAATATAGAAAATCTCTGCAAAACTTCGGAAAATTCACTTTAGGAGGATCTGGAGTTTTCCATTCTTCCTAAAAGAAGGCAAAATCGATTACACCCTCAACGGATTTAGTTTCTACTCGGTGAGCTGGGAATTTTGATACCAAAACATACCAATAAATTTTGGGAAAACCCTGGGAAAATCGCCCTGGAACATTCTGAACTTTGCCAATCTCTCTAAAACATGGCAGAATTGATGAAAGTCTCAACGGATTTAGGATCTACTTTTTGAGCTGAGAATTCTGATACCAAAACATACTGGAAAATTTCTGAAAACCCCTAGGAACATCCGTTCGTAGGTACCCTTTTATTTATTGATTTATATTGTACGAGTATGTGTAGGTGTTAAGTTTGAATTCAGTGATGATTGTTGTGGTCCATCTTGGTGCAGTACAGAAAGAAGAAAACTTGTGTATAATTGAAATATTTTTGTTATGTTGTGCTTTCTGCAGGTGTACGGACCCAGGGAAGATACTTTCCTTCTGCTTGATGCTCTAGAAAATGATTTGCCACTTTTGGAATCTGCTAAGCCTGCTGTGGTCTTGGAAATCGGTCCTGGATCTGGTGTGGTCATCACAGCTTTGTCCCTTGCTCTTCAGAATACATCGTATTGTTTTGCCATAGACATAAATCATTTTGCTTGTTCTTCAACTGCTGAAACAGCTGTTAAAAACAGTTCCCAAGTGAGAAAGTTTTTCATTATTTTTTATTTATTTTTTTTTTTCACCCATGTTTTAGATTTAGTTGAATCAGTCTATTTACCCTCAACTTCTTCTGCTGATTCCATCCAGGTTGATGTGATATGTGGTGACCTAGTGAGCCCATTGAGACTTAAGAATTCAATTGATCTGCTGATATTCAACCCACCCTATGTACCATCCAGCGAAGAAGAAGAAACTGAACTCATTGACAAAGCTTGGGCTGGATTGGATCTTGGTAGATCTACAACTGATAAGTAAGTAATCACTGGAAGCATTAACCGTTGGCTTTGCATTCACACTAGGCAAGTGATAATAAATAACCTATGTGAAATTCCATAGAACCTTCAACAACCTCAAGGGATCCAGACACTGGTTTATAGTGGAACCAATTTAGACATCAGAAGTAGGTATCTACCTACTTACCCTAGGACCAGTATAACACTGGTGGGCAAAAGTTTGCTTTTCCTGCTAGTGTCTATAATTACTTATCTGATTTCCACGATTTTGTTTTTCTGCTTGATTATTGATTTAGTGCTGCTAGGCATTTCTAATGAAATATAAGTTGGTACCAAGAATATTTTCATTCAATACCTTGAAAATATCTGCTAATCTGTAAACCCCTGGTGCAATCTGGCTTCCATAACTTCTGTAGGATTGGTACAATTCAAAAAATACCCATCTAAATTTGCTGATCGTAACGCTTGATTTTTCAGATTGTTCCCATTGCTTCCTCACATCATGTCCTCCAACTGTTTGGGCTACATCATTGTCATTGAAGAAAATAGACCAAAAGAAATGGCGGATCACTTGCGCTCACTGGGATTCAAGTGCGATTTTGTTGCGAAACGTAATGTCAGAGGTGAACGATTGGAGATACTCAGATTCAACAGGGGTTTGGATGCATTAGGCCTATTTTCCACCTGACTGAAATCAGGTTTAAATAAATTAAATTCATTCCAATCTTGTGGCTGTTCAAATTGATCTGTTGCTTTGTTAATAAGACCGAGGTATGTTGTCAAGAATTTAATTATGATAATAAAGTTGTTAACTGCGTTCATTTGTGGAAATTAATGTATTTTCTTTTATCCTGTCTATAGAGAAGTTGTGGTTGTGATAGTTACTAGAATTTCATGTTAGTGCTTGGTCAGAATCTACCTTTTATCTATCTAACTCGACCTAAAGCCATTTAGTACATGTATGGGTTTCACCAATGATTCAGTGGTGATGAAATTCAAACTCGACCTGCACAATTCCTGAAATGTCACTATCAGACTTTAATCTGGTATTTGCTTGTTACTGAGATTAGTAGTCTCGAGACACAAAAACAATGGATGGTTTAACCTGTTTGGAACAAAAAGGATCCACGAATTGAAACTCGTCACCCATTGTGGGTGGAGAGGATCTGTGGACCCTGCTACTGATGGCCGCCAGTCTTCTAGGTTTCATTTAATATTTTGATTCTCACACATTCTTTTGGTAAAGGAGTGCCGGCCATTCATTCTAGATCATGTGACCTCCAACAGATTGCATCTCATTCCGGGACTCACCAGTGCCTTCAATTTAGTTCTAAGACTTTTGGCACACCTTCAATCTTTCACTAATTTATTTGATAAAACCACAGGGAGTCACCCCTGAAATCGGCACTGTCCGGAACGTGTTGAAACGGGTTCCCTTCCTCTTAACCATGCCTCCCACTAGTTTTCTGGGAGGACTACTCCCTCCTCAAACTCACCACACCGCTAAACATTAGTGTCCTCTCCTCTCCTCTAATAGAGAACAACATAATGTAGATAATATATAGTAAGTAATGCTTACACTTGGACAACACTTTTTCTAAATCAATACAGATATATAATTTGATGTAAACATGTTATCAATAGAAATTGGCACCACTTTAATTTTTCTACAGTTATAAAATTCATAGATAAATACTTTTTGTGATGGTTGTCTAATTTCTCTCTGTTGGAAGATATCCTTGAGAATACTAGATTACTTTCGAAATCAAAACTATTTTGGAATTTTCAGATTTAAATACCTACCAATAAGTAGGAATATAGAGATATAGAGAATATATTGATTAATATAGAGGTACCTAGAGGAGTGAAGATGGTAAGGAGGCTAGGTTTCAGCCTATGCAACGTTACTACCTTGTAGAAAGTGTATTAGGATTGATTAAGAGGTAAATCATCCAAAATTCCTCCACTTAAGCTACTTAGATATTCTCTTGGCTTTCTTAATGTCTATTGCTTCAAATTTGGCTGCAAGAACATGCACTGACTGAGAGAACAGTGTGTTGATACGTTTCTTCTTCCTTTAAATTCAGTAAAAACCTTACTACATGAATATTCACTAGTAAAATTGACATTGATTGGGTAGGATTGTGCTAATCAATTCTAGTCCACAAACAATTACGAATTTACCCAACTTCTAGTCCTAATCTTGATAAGAACTTGGGAAAATGGTACGTTTGATGAGAAAAAATTCACTCACTTTTCTTAACATCCTCTTTTTTTCCATTAAACTTTCACCTTCCCTGTGTCGGGTGTGCAACCCATTCAAGGCCTTAAGAGGGTTGAGCTCCCCAAACTGGTACCGCGGGTGGGTGGGAGCTCCAGACTTTGTCTGCTACCTGGTAGAGGCCAGACTCACGGGGGTTCTACCATTGCTAAATTGTAGAGCCAGATGGGGGCTAGGACACTCATTCCGTGGATTCTCCTTCCCTGATGTGGAAGAGGAGAGGCCACAAGGTCTATCCAGTTTCTGAGCACACACTGTCCAAATTTTACTTCGGGTACTGTACCTCTTCCTCACATATCCCTACGGCCTTGCACTTGGGTGAGAATAAATTGGTACCTAACTAGGTATAGAGTCACCTCCTCTTGGGTCGGGCCGGGGACCATTCTAGGCCTTCAATGGTTGTACCCATTGTGGTGCCTCCTACGGGAGGAGCCCCAGGCTTTGCCTGTGTAAGCTGTATCCTTTCACAGTGGACTTTATTGAGAGCAAACCGAATGACTTGAAGTTGTCCAGCAATGTTCAGTCATCTTTGGTTCCTCCAGCAACACAAATATTTACACTCAATGCACATTTATCTACTTGTTCCTTTATTGAAGAAGATCAGTCTTGTAGTTTTGGGGGCAATAAATGTGTTTTTGGATTTGTTAGACATTGGTAAACGATTATTAGGGGCTTCTAGAAATGGTTATGGAAGGGCCTGGGCGGTTCAGGCCTCCCTCAGCCATCCCTTAAAATCTCTAGTCAAAAAAATCAGAGTTAGGTTGTGGATAACAGCTTTTAAAAAATCCTAAAAGAGTATTGCTTTGTACGTTGAATAGTTCGCTTTCGCTAATGGCTCGAAGATAAAAAAAAGACGAAACGCTTGCATACGAGTCTGCAATACATTGGGACATTTTATGTCTTTACTTGCAGACTCGTATGCAAGCTCTAAGAGCCACTCAGCTGATCCGGACCCTGTGCATCGTCAAGTAAATTTCCTAAAGAGGCTACATACGAAATTACAGCTTCCTAGTGTGTAAAGCATAGAAATTAGCTGTAAGAGCCAATCATCTAATCCGGACCCTGGGCATCGTCAAGTAAATGTCCTAAAGAGGCTACATACGAAATTACAGCTTCCTAGAGTGTAAAGTATAGAAATTACCTATTAAAATTATTTAACCACCGCTTCACAAATCAAACCGTTCTCGCAATATTCGGATCACCTGCTATGAATCAAATCATCGAAACACCAGCTCAATGAAATCATCAGAAATTAACAAGCGGTTGCAATCATGTTCACAATATCAATTATTGAGAATTATCACCTGAGTGTACACAATTATTCAAATAACCATGCTCATAACTCAGCTTGTTAGCCACGCACTTCGCAGTAGTTAACATAATATGGTTGGGTAAATGGAGAGCTTTCGAAGGAACGGTCAACGAATTTTGTGGGATGAAAAATGAAGAATTACCATTCCCCTTGCAACGACTTGGTTGTAAGCGGAAATCATCAGAATATTTTCGTGAGCAATTTCCGTGACTTTTTTTTAGTTTATGTGCCATAGCAAAGACATAACATGTCAAAAAAATACTCGAAAATAGAAAATTCATTTGCTCGTACTTCACGTAGTCATTTTTCAAGAGTTTCAATTTTCGACGCTAAGCTGCGCATCTGAAATTGATAGTAATGATACGGAGCATCTAAATTTACTTCCATTCTTCAGGCTTCCATGCGCTCCATGACAAATAGAAGTTTTTTACTGTTGGTCAACCTGAATGTGTGACCACAACCTTGAACCCCCGCTCTTGTTGATGGTGTGATGAGATGATACGTATGAGTCATCTTTTACTGTAGGTAGTTCAATTTCAATTTTTCATCAATATTTTTCTCACTTGCCTTTAATTATTATTACGGTCCAGTCGTGAACGATCCGTCAAAGAAAAGTTGGGTATCTGCCGCATGCAGGTACCCCGTAGGTAACTTTTTATCCCAATTTTACTCCGACAAAATGTGACGGCCATAACATCACTGATGAACTGTTGACGGAAAAGTGAATTTCCCCCTTCAAAATGGAACTGTCATCGGTCATTCGATTTATAGTTTTCGTTTTCCTTTTCGTCGTGTTTTGGAACAACTGCTTAGCGACCAGCGGAGAGATTGAGCAAAATGATCCGCCCCAGGATGGTCTGCAAATTCCCTTCTGCGCACCAGAAGTTGCCAAACGTCAAGTGAACAGGTAGGTGTATTTTTTACCTACCTATACTTGTGATTATGTTTTTTACACAGTTCTGACCAATATTCGTCTAGGTTCGGTTCAGATGCCTGTAGTAATGGTGAATGATCGTAAGTTTCCGATGTGTCTACTGATGATTTTCCTTTGCATTCACCAAACCGTTGACCTTCCATCTGGTGGAAGTCGTTCATCCAAGCAACTACGTGATCTCCATGAATGATTCACACCTGACCTACATCGTCGCAAAATTGATTGCTAGCTATAATTCTGCCAACCTGTAGTTATCGGTTCGGTAATGTTCAAACCCTGTCTATTATGCATGACGCAACAAGGAATAATCATTTCCCTGCCTTTTATGCAGATGCAATAAAAAATGTTGGCTACCTGCCGATGTCTGTAGGTGGTGTCGGTATGATTTTTCCTGACAAAATTCATTGTATTTTTACCTATGATCTGTTGAGTGTTGAATATTTCATCACCAAGTTACTGGAATAATAGTTGCTAGCGTTAATTTTTCCAAGTATGCTTAGGGTTTTAAATTCATGAGTGTTTCAGAACTATTAGTCATTTGAGCCAAATTACAAAGTTAAGATATACTTAATATCAACCGCTTTACATAAATATAATCACTTCGGAAAACCCCTCAATAATGTTACATCTTGAGAAAGGCTTTATCTTTCTATGGTAATAATTTTCAATTATTTCGCATTAACTAATGAAGTTCTTCCTTTGATGTAATACCGTGCCAGCATGTTTTGATTTTTAACAAATATAATGACATTTTAATTCGATGAGCAAACGATTTTGAGGATAATAAAAATACATCAAAATCTGTTAATTTTTAGAAAATGAATGAGAACTAAATTGCGGGGTTTTCCTGTTTGAGATAGTAGTAGAAGATTGAAGATCCTGACCTAGGTTTTAGTTCAAATTGGTTTAAAAAATCTTGTTGGAAGCTTCCTTCAAGACGTGTCAGCCACATTCTCCCTCAGGGTTTGGTCCCTTCACTTACACAGGGTGGTCCACGGGAACCTGACGTTTTTCGAATGGGTATTACTCGGCAGGTAGGTGGAGTGTGGTCATCGGAAGGGGGGATGTGCCATTTAAGCCGGTTTCACATGGAGCGGTATGAGCGTAACAACGGAAAGACGGAAGGCTGGAAAACCCAGTGGAGGGGGCGGCGGAATGGGGCAGGGTGTTCACATGAAGCGGCACCTCGCTAAACGGAATCATATCCTTCCTACTGAAACCCTCTCTGATCTGAAACCTCTATTTGCGGTTATCAACATTCCTGTCTAATGAGCTTGTGCAACGCTCGACGGAACGCGGCAACAGTATACAAGTTTCTACCGCCGACCGCCCATTCCGGCAACATGGCAGCCACCATCCTCAACTGTTGTCCCAACAGCCAATCACATTGCGTTCCGTCTTTCCGTCTCCGGACATACCGCTCCATGTGAAATCGGCTTTAGTGTACAACATGACTGAGTGGGGTGTGAGGCATCGCATGTTCGCGTTCGAAGCTTTTATCAAAAATGGTGAATCAGTGGTGGCGACGCAGAGACTGTTTTGACGTGACTTTAATATTGGCCGTCATGGAGCTATCCCAAGCGGTAAAACGATTCTGAAGTGGTTCAACGACCTTCGAACAACTGGAAATGTGATGAAAAATAAGCCACCATTACCTTACTCGCACGGCACGGACCGCTGAAAGTGTGGAGAGGGTGAGGCAGGCGTTGCTAACAAGTCCAGGCCGCTCAGTGCAAAAACAAGCTCAAGCATTTAGAGTAAGTCGTTCCACAGTTCGCCGTATTGTCAATCATGAACTAAGATTCCTCCATAGAAATGGCAATTGTCCAGCAGCTGAAACCAACTGACTTTCCACAGCGCAATGATTTTTGTTTGTCTATGCTCTCAATGCTTGAAGTTAACGAAGATGCTGTACTGTTTATGAGTGCTCATTATGAATGCACTGGTTATGAAGCTCATTTCCACTTGAACGGTTTTGTTAATCGGCAAAATTGTCATTATTATGCCAGTGAAAACCCTCAGCAACTTCATGAACGGCCCTTACACAGTCCGAAAGTGACGGTTTGTTGTGCAGTATGGTCCAAATGTGTGATTGTTCCATATTTTTTTTGAGGAAAACGGTAACACAGTGACTGTGACTGCAGCCCGTTATGTTGAGATGATAAATATCTTCCTGAGACCTGAGTTACGCAGACTACGACTTCCTGCTGAAAGTATTTGGTTCCAGCAAGATGGGGCAACCTCTCACACAGCTTAAGTAATGATAGACAAATTGCGCTAAATGTTCCCAGAACGCTTGATCCCACGGTTTGGAGGACATGCTCTGGCCTCCGAGGTCACCTGATTTGACAACCTGTGACTTTTTTCTGTGGGGTTTCCTCAAATCTCGTGTCTACGAAAACAAACCGAGAACGTTAGGCGAGCTGAAGGAAGCGATTCGAGCACAAGTCCACGCGATTGACACACCCTTATTGGAGCGCGTTCACCAAGAGTTTATGAACAGACTTGCAACATGTTACGAGCAAGACGGTCACCACATGACAGATGTTATTTTTAAGGTTTGATTTCTTAAATGGCATAGTACTGGCTGTAAGAATATGAAAAAAAAATTTTTTTTTCAATGTTGAAAAACAAATGTATACTACTCATTTAAAAACCGTCAGGTTCCCAGGGGTGGACCACCCTGTATAAATAGGGTATTATTTGGAGGTTATTATTTGTAGCAAATGAATTAGTAACAATGAAGACTGTTTTAATGTGGTGAATTTTTTTTCTTTAAATTTTTATTTGTGATTTTCTAGTCTTGATTTTGTTGTTGATTTAGTGGATGCCAAAATGGACAATTTATTATTATGATAAATTGTATAATTTTTGTTATTAAGTATTGAACAAATTAGTAATGTGATATTTGAATATGTTTAATGGTTTTGTTTTTTTGTTTTGTAGTGAGTTGAACTCAGTCGAGTTTGTCATGATTTTTCCTTATTTGAAAGTTCCTTCCTATTTATTTTCTGGCTGCCCAATGATCATAGTCAATAATCGTTTGTGTGAGTTTATTGCCCTTCCTCACTGAAGTATAAATAATTATCTGTAATAGGTAAGTAGATAACTACTGTATAAAATTGGATTATACCGATAATTCCTACTAGATGTTCCTCGTGTTTACATAAAAACTAATGATTCCATAATTTATGAAAACATAGTTATTATTACAGAGGGTTTTTAAAATACGAATAGGTTGACTTGCACACTCCCCCACCCCTACCCTCCCTGTTCTTGAATTTATGTTGACATTATTCTTTATTTTTCTTCATTTGTGAATTTTTTCATTTACACATTTTGCCATATTCCATTTATGTATATTCTCTTTCTATAACTTTAATGTTGTTCGAGTAAGCACTTACGGACTTATGATCTAAAGCTCAATAAATTTTTCTTATTATTATTGTTATTATATAGGTAATTTAAAGGCAATATTGTTTTTCTTATTTAATTATTTCGTTGCCGAAGATAGGTGAGGCTTGAGTGTTTTATTTAACTTTATGAATGTATGAACGGCAAGCAATGTCTGGATCATGAACAGAACGGGAGAAGGACAGGGAGAGTGGGAGATATGAGGAGAGTAGGTGAGTTTTTTGAGGCTTCTTGAGGGAGTCGTAAAAGGGCGGGAGAGCAGGGGCCTATTTCATGAAACAACAAGTTTACAAGTAAAGGTACTTGTAATGCACGGTAAACTAAAACAAGTGTTTCACCCAAACAAAGAGTACAAGTGTAGAAAAGTTACACTTGTAGAAGCTAAGTTTACAAGTGTAGCAGAAAAGGAAAATGGCGTGTTGGGACAAACCAAATGAACAATGTCAAGTGGGATGCCGAAATTGAAGTTTTGTCAGCGAATCATAATATAAAAACGGTATTAAGTACACGATAAGATATAATGATCGGAAGTCAGACAAATTATAAACTGAAAAGTGGAGAAAGTGGTGGTTTGATTTCAACTTATTCTGATGGCTGGCATAATCGGATTTTTCTCTTTCATTCAGCGGAAATGATTAATCAGTTCATCAAGTCATAATGCTGCTGGGTTAAGAATGTCATCTGTAACTTCGAGATGATCTTCACACTTCACTTTGTTATTCAATGACGGGGAGATCCTCAATACCCGATAATGGAAAATTGCACAGGGTCTCGCACCATTTGAATCTTTCAAGGGTCTCGGAAGACATCCTAAATCTATCGTTAAACTCAAAAATACCTACCCACAAAATGAGCGTTTATTCGTGGTCGAAAAAATCTTTGGCGCCTTCTACGCTGAATGCTTCTTTCTTGTCTGTATTCTTCAGCAGAACATGATTCCCACATATTAAACACCGAAAAATTGTCAACTCACAATGCTGGAAAATAACAAGCTTACAGGTGAACGGACGTAGGTTAAAAATCGGTCATTTTCTACAACTGTAAAACAGTGACTTGTTCAAAATGATGGGGAAACACTGTAACTTGTCCAAATTCGCCTGTACTCTTGTTAATTTTCACAATGCATTACAAGTCTGCACTTTTACCTTTATGAAACGCTTGCACACTCATTTTTCACAACTTGTACATAAAATCGGCTTGTAACTTGTCACATGTTGCTTTTATGAAATAGGCCACTGGAGGAGAGAGACCAATCGAGCCGGTGAATGGGTGACCAGCTCCTTGTGAGGAGCGATTGAACGGGATTGGCTCAGTAAAATGAACGGGGTTTACCCATCTCTATTGACCTGTTGTGACAAGAATGGGTTGGTCGAGTTTCATTGATTCTGTCTAGTCAGTTCATTGCCAGTTGTAATGCCAGTTTTGGCCCCTGCAAATAAAAAACAATTTGATTTGATTTGACGTTTGTGTCCAATATTTGATAGTCCTTTAGAGTTCAAGGCCCCGCTATTTGAGGAGGCTTCCTTCACACGGATATGCTTGATATTACCTGTAAAGCTGACTTTTTAGAGAATGTAAGACAATACAGATACAGGAACGTAGTTTCTTGCACCACTACTGCCTGATGATGCCATTCTCTTAAAAACGTTTCGTCGTCAGTCTAATCATTTTAAATATTAGTGGTATTCTTGGTCGATTTCAAAATTCGAATCGTCGGAAATGGTGGTGAGGCTTCCTCGTCGAATTGTCAAAAATTGAAATGCTAATCAGCTCCCTTGCGAGGATTGGTGAAAACCAAATCAGTGCAGATTACCGCATAACCAGGTTATAAATAATAAATTATAAAATTATTTGTTAAAAAATAAACTTGAAACTCAACTATCTATTAATTTAAAACTCGAGGATTAGTGATCAAATGGGATTTTGACTCGTTAGTAGATCTGAATAACAAGATTTATTGATGTTTTGCTAAGTAGCTGGTAGGGCGGTAGCTGCTTTTCGATGATTGGAACCCATTGAAACTACTGGACCATGAATTCTCTATTATGTGATGACAACTATATGTTGAGCTTATTCGTGTAGGTACAACGTTTGATAATTTATTTATGTGGTTTAGATTGGTGTTTGTTTCAACTATGGATGGCAAAATATCTGCCCTTAATTTGGAAAATGGTGGAGCTCAGAAATGGAGCATCAACACTGGCCCCGGTCCGATGCTTTCTTCAAGCATACATAATTTGGAGGTAAATGTTCAGTCACATTGCTACTTTACAGTTATTTCCAGTTGTAATTACAGTCTGAATCTACTTAAATATAAGAATTCAATTTAAAAAGATTTATTCATAATTGGTAGTACAATAGCAATAATAATATAATATAATTGGATTTATGTAATTATCCATTTTGTGTACAGTTATCCAACAATGGCCAGTGGGTACGGATGATCCCATCACTGAGTGGAGGTCTCTATAAAATGAATGGCAAAAGTATCGAAGCCGTACCTATCAACGCAGAAAACTTGCTAAAATCTTCATTTCGGTACTCTGACGACATCGTGATATCAGGTTAGTTAAGAAATTGAGGGTTGAATGAAGACTGTACTTACTACGATGTTAGTAGTTTGGTCGGCCGTAAGTACTTATTGTCAGGAAAAAATTTATAACCATCCGAATATAATGGATTTGTCAAATAAAACAGTGGTTCACCAAGTCAAATTCAAAGTCAAGGACTCATGACCATTCTTTTATTCTTTCTTGATATTTTCAAGGACATGAGTCCTTGACTTTGAATTTGACTTGGTGAACCACTGTTTTATTTGACAAATCCGATATATTCGGATGGTTATAAATTTTTTCCTGGACACACCAAGCTCTGAAGATGTCCTCAGAGGACGAGGAAACGTTACCCAATACAACAATGAATGAAATAATTTCATTTATTTTCCCTGGGCCGCATCCCGACTAATTTCAACAAATACTTACTACGGTTGATTTTGGTTTTAATAAATGGATGCAATTTAGCAAGTAATGATAATATTGAATCATTATTGAGTTTTGGAGCAGAGCTTCATTTCTTAAGCTATGAATCAGTTTTAGATTTGAAACATTTTTCTGTACGGCAATACCATCGTTGTTCAAGGTGGTATCGAATCAAGGACTTACGGTGTGGACTCAGCCACTGGCGAACTGTTGTACGAGTGTTCTATGTCATCTTGTGACAACATGACGACTCAAGGGCAACGCACTGCCCCGACTGGTGATGTGATTCTCATTCAAAGGCAAACTCAAACCGTTCGAGCTATCGAGCCTCGAGATGGAACTGAAAGGTGAGAAATCCTAAAATCTGATTCTGTGTTTTATGAAAAAATAAACAACTGGAGTTGCTTAAATTTCAACACCAACTCAAAGTAGTAATTGGAAAGTACCTTACATAATATGTAAGCTTGATGCAAGGCATTCTCTTTCGCGGTGAATCCTTGGGAAGTTTCACTCATGTAAACTGCTGTCAGTAAAGGGACAGCACATAGTATGATACGGTTTGTGTACCTACTTCCTGACAACTGATTGGCTCAATTCATTGTTGTAGTACATACCCGTTCTTCAAGATAAGGATTAAGATGAGGCAGTTCGTGCAAAAGCTGGGTATATTGCTCTCAATGACGAATTCGGTTTCACAGTTTCATGCCACTACCTTTCTCGTTCTCATTTGACACAAGCAATCTGTGTTTGTCAAGTACCTATTAGAGTATTTTTGTTCTTCTCGTAAATATTTTTATGTTCATGGGAAAAGACCAAAAGCAAAACTGCGCATTCGTCAATTCTTGCGTTAACGGGGAAGCAGGCTCCTTTTCGTGAGTACTAGAGAAGGTCATTTGTTGTACTGTGTAGTCAGCTGCTTTTATTTTTGGAGCATTTAAGGCAGCTTAAGATTTTAGCAGAAAATTAGATCTTTCAAACTTCTGGCGAACGGTTTTTGTACAATGAAAAATGGCTAAGCTATAGTTCCATATCGAGTAGCAGTTCCATGCGAGAATCATTAGAAATATCCATGAGCATTTCTTCGTAACGTGTTTTCCTAGCAATTTTCAGTCCATGTGCCAGAGCTAATTCATGAACATGTCAAAAGTAGAAACCTCTGATAAATATAATTGTTCTATTAAATCAAATTCTGTTGATTGCGTGAACACCTTAAGTACCTACATCGCTCGACAGCCAGATATCCTGTTCACCTACTTGGAAGTGAAATCAGTTGTCGATACTTTTACGAATTTATAGTGTCTACCTTCTTTAAGTAGAGTATTTTACGTTGGCATTCATATGTGTATTTCGTAGTTGTATCTACCAACATGAAAAGATTAACACGTTCCGAGCGGCGCCGATTTTGGTGGAAACTCCCTGTGACAGGACCTGTTTTTTTCGAGAGAAAGGCGGGAAATGAAAGGGCGCGATAATGTTACTGAACGGGGGCCTTGATATCAATGGGGAACGAAACGGAACGCATTCTTTCGGATGTCTTATCATCTACTATAAGAGTGTTAAACTCCACAGCCAACAGAATGCGTGGTTATCTCGTCAGAAGGCAGAACGTCGGAACCTATGTGCAGTCTGTAGCTGGATCTTTCGATCCACTCCGGGTGAATCGAACGAGGGCGCCTGGATCGATCGATCCATTCCGCTCGGAATGTGTTAAGACAATAGGCAGATTTATATTTAAATAAGCGGAGACAAATTGTAAGGTAAGAACAAAAACTCAGATTAACAGGAATAAACCATTTGGAAAATCACCTGGATCGTTGTCCTTTGGAAAGATTTTCTTATAACTAAGATGTTTGGGGACTCACACTCAGGCGAGTTTTGTCAATCAATCATCAATATAAGTTTCTCCAATGCGACTTGAGTCATATGAGCTGTTATCCCATGCACTGAACTGTGTTTCAATAGCTGTTCCAGCTAACATCAATAAGAGACTCAACACTTAAGTTAAACAGGGAATCCCTGCACATTTGAATTGGAGCTTTATATTTATGTTGTATTAGGTGTGTAGTTCGTAAAGTAGCTACACTTTCGCTGGTTGTGCCAGAACTCCCCGCTGTGGCGAAACTCTGGACTTGCCCAGAGGTTGTCCATGCAGAAAAAACGAACACAGAGGTCGAAATAACACAGTTGTAAACGATGAACCAACTTCGCTTCATCAAAACCATCATGTGCATGTCGACATTCTATATAGCTGGTGATCTAATCAGCTGATTGTGTCCTAACACTTAGCTTGCTCCTTCATCATTAATTCATTTGTGGGTTTTAACAAACTCTGGTTTTGTGTTAGTGAACTTTAATTAAATTTTTTCGAATAAAGAAACTTCATAAAATACGTTTCTCGCCTATGCTAGGATAGAATGAACACATCATGAGTTGGAATAGCTTGATAAGTTACTATCTCTCCGACGCCTAGTAAGCAAAAAAAGATAGTTATGTTCGCTATAACGTGTTCCTGAAGTCAAAAGGTTTCCTGAATAACGCTTATTTAGGTATGACTATAATTTTACCTAATTAAAATTGTGTATTTAATATTAACTTATTAACGATTCAATTAATGACTAATTCTTCCTTTCGTATCCATTACTGTGTTTATCAGGTGGAACTTCAGTGTTGGCCAACATGAACTCAAGCTGTCTCGGGATCCCTCCGCTTCCTGCCATGACACAACAGGCTCTTCAGCTGATGATGTCATTCTCAAAGTTATTGTCCCTGATGGACTCATATGTGCTCTTGATTCAGGAGGCAACGTTATCTGGAAACACAAGGTAGTTATAAGCAAAAATATTCTTAAATTCGTAGAACTATATTAGTTCTAGCTGAGTACCTGTGTTCCGCTACATGCAATTCATCTTAATTACATAGCACCGTATGATATGTAAGGTGGTTTCATTCCTTGTTATTTTTGCCCAGCAGTCCCTAAAAGGCTCCAATTCAAATTTTAGCAATCGAGTCTCAACTTGTTCCCAATTAATTTTTCAACCAAGCGTCCCCATTTCTTACTCAATAGAACCTTAGTTGCGTAAAAACTCTTGCCGACCAACATTGCTGCAGGTAATAAGGCGTCTTAGAAGGCTCGTCCATGAATTACAAAAACTATTCTGCTGAAGTAAACTGATTTCTAACAATCTTTGTGGCATATTTCACCAAGGGGAAACAGGATCAGGAAAAATAAGTGTTTCACTCTAGTTCTTTATATAGTGGGATCATCGAATCATCAACTGGAATAAGGCTCACTTATAATTTTTATGTTTTCTTAGTATTACGTACTTTTGCACTTTCATTGAAGATAGAGGGAATAGTCGGATTCCAATGAAAAAGCAATTGACTGGCTCATGGGTGTAGGCAGGATTTAGCCAAGAGCCCACTCCCCAAGAGCTATTATATATAGAGTATGTGTGTGCATATTATAGCAAAGGAGAGGTACAAAGTCTGAATTCCGAGAAATAATTTTCATGACATATCTTTATTTATATATTTTACATTATTTCATTATTCAACGTAAGTACTACAAAACAGCAATGGACAATTTTTAAGACAGCATCAGTCTTCTGGGGTTGCTGGTGTTACGCTCCAGGAAAATAACTCTCACAACCCCTCCCAGAACACAAGGCTTGCCAGGTCTCTCTTGCCAAGGTCTACTGAATTTCTTTACCCTTCCTCGCTTGATGGTGGGGTTGTGCAAGTAGACCCTATCACCAACATTGAAACAGCGGTTTACTGCTGCACGATTATAGGTTTTTTCCTGCCTTTGCACTGCCGTATGTTGTGTCGCTTCCACATTCTGCCATATGCGTTGTAGTGTGGATCGGAGCTGTTCTACATGGTGAACATAAGGTTCGACATCCTCTCCTAAAACCATCTCACCCGGTGCTGGTAGCCTCATGGGCTTGCCATACACAATGTGGTATGGTGCAAACTGGTAGCCTCATGGATGTTGGAGTTGATCACCATTTGTACCAAGAGTAAACGGTCGTCCCAGTCATTTTGAGCAGAATTCACGTAATGAGATAATATGCCCGACATGGTACGACCGTTTACCCCTAAGGCCTCTAACTGGTCTTGAAGGTTAAGCACTTCATCCTCAGTAGCCACGCCAAATAGTGCTGAGTACAGGGTACCCACCCCTGGCAAGAGAGACCTGGCAAGCCTTGTGTTCTGGGAGGGGTTGTGAGAGTTATTTTCCTGGAGCGTAACACTGGCAAATTGATCAACAATCTCTTCTACAATGGTTGCCTTCTTTGATTTCACCAAATCTCGGTGGAGGCTGAGTATGCACAGACCATTCAGCTTATCCTTCCCCATCGTAGACCGTGTCCATGTTTTCACGCGCCTCAGAGTGCTGAAAGTTCTTTCCACCGAGCAGGTCGTGCGTGGTAACGTTACCGCAATCATCAGGGCCTTTTTGATGGAAGGATAGAAGGATTAAGGATTTTTCCTATGTTTGGGATAGGTAGGTATGACTTGAGGAATCATGCTCAATAAACTTACATTTTTTCCCAAAGAATCAACGTATGTCCATCTTGTTGTGCGATTGGTCGTCTCTCGTATCTGTGTGGATGATCATTGAACTGGTGATCTTGTGTACCCACCAAGTTCTTTTTATACTGGGCGAATGAGGTTCTCGAACTTTCCAGTGCGACCTCCAAGCGATTCCTGGAAGAATTGTTTCTACCGGGAACCAGGCTGTATGAGAAGCTTCTAGAATTTGAGCTTCTCAGAATTACTTCCCCTTTCGCGCTCTTCCCTTTCGCTCCCAAAAGTGTTTTCAATACCTACATAGAACCTTCTCTTACTATGAAGGTACTCTTGCTCACAAAAGACATGTTTCCAAATTCCAATAATACCTTCCCATGCCCCTAACTACGCATTCAATATTCTAGTATTTCTTTTAAATAAGTTCAGCACAATTTTTTTTGTGTTCCCGAAAGTCTGGGGGGGGGGGCACGGCCCGTCCCTGCCCACAATCTGTAATCAACTTCCCCTCGGCATGCTATGTTAACTGCCCAGACGCCAGATGTGGGCACTGGTTGGTGGGGCCGATGCCGTAATTTCTTTCCAGGAATTTGTGTCCCAATAATTCGAAACATGTATCGGCATATATATCTATCATTTTGTTTTCTCCATTTCCTAGTTTGAATATCCCGTCGTTAGCGCTTGGAGAGTTGGTAGATCCGGAGACATGAAAGGGGTTGACCTTTTTGGAGGTACGAGAACACCGGAAGAGAAAGTTTACCTACCTGAGAGCCCTGTTCTCTACGTTGGAATGCATAATAAACAAGTGAGGTTCTAGTCAGTACTTACAGTAGTAAATAAATGAGAATTACTGTTAAATTACAAAATTGTGGAGATTTGTAAGGCAAAACGATGGACTATTAATAATAAACTTATTAGAAAGGTTGCATTTTTATTATTATGCTCTAAATAATATCTTAATGCCTCCAGCTATACATTCAGGAGAGCGTGCGGTTAAGAAATAAGGTTCTAGAGAGTGTGGATAAGCTGAGACACCACCTAATTACTGATAGTAATCTACCAAGTATCCCGTGGCGACCGATTCCTGGTAAGTAGCATTTCTGATTACTCTTTGGTGATTCCAGTCCTAGTTTTTTGAAATATAGTGTTAATGTGATAGGAAAATACCAGCATTTTTAAACAAGTGTTGTTAATTTTATTATGACAGTTCGACCATAATTATTTAATGCAAACGTTGGGTTTAGGGTCAGTCTGAATCAAATATTCTCTCTCCGAGTTTTTTCATTAGCATTAACCTATCATCAATGTATTCCTCTATAACGTTTCCATTCAAATATTATATAACCTTCTTTGCCTCCAACTTATAAGGAATTTAGGTCCCCCCCCCCCCCCCCAGAGGTGCAATGGGGGCCTAAATCCTCATAAAAAGGTAGAGGAGAGTAACAGCATCCCGTCAGAGAGATACCACTCCTACTAACAGCTTTTAATGAGCCATGTTCGGAGTAGATTGGTTTCCAGTCACCTGAAAAGCCCATCCAACGCCAAACCCAGCTGCTAGAAAACACGAGAACAGGCTGTGACGACCGTTGTTTCATCAACGGGACGCCGACAGCACTATCTCTGAAGCCCTGACGGGACCTCGATGGAGGTAACTCTGTTACACTCCTCCCCTTAAAGACATACTTGATTGAAGATCAAGTATGTTAACTGGGTGGAATAGTTCATAGCTGAGAACTGATGCTCATTCATTCATAAATAGCTGCATTGGCGATTGAGGATGGGAAAAAGAGAAATTAAAACGGGATGGATTGTCAATGAATCTTCATAAGAAGTACTCATTGAACAATCGGGACAAAACGGTGGCTCAACTATGGAGACATACCTTAGGAAAATAAAATATGTATAAATTAATTTGCCCAACATTGGGGACTTAAATTGTGCTCTAACCTGGTAATTGACATAATAGCAATACTCAGGTGGCTAAAAGTTGAAAATATAAATGGGGAATAAAAGAGAAAAATTATAAGTCAAAGACCAATAAAATTATTTAGATACCAAAGGGTGATAATGGGAATTCCTTCTGGAACCCCGGGCCATGTTTCTTCTGAAACATTAATGCCCCAAAAATAGTGGATTGGATTACTAGGCATTAGCCGTGCATAATCCAAACCACGCTCTGCTACCATATAAGGAATCTAGGTGCCCCCCCCCCCCCCAGTGGTGCAATGGGGGCCTAAATCCTCATAAAAAGGTAGAGGAGAGTAACAGCATCCCGTCAGAGAGATACCACTCCTACTAATAGCTTTTAATGAGCCGTGTTCGGAGTAGATTGGTTTCCAGTCACCTGGAAAGCCCATCCAACGCCAAACACGAGAACAGGCTGTGACGCCAGTTGTTTCATCAACGGGACGCCGACAGCGCTATCTCTGAAGCCCTGACGGGACCTCGATGGAGGTAACTCTGTTACAAACTAGAGAATAATGAAAACCAGTATAAAATAATGGGTTAATGATCATGTTTACCCCTTGTTATCTCTGGGTAAATTTCTGTTGTGAAGTTTGTTTTCATTAACCCTTAGCTCTCCGATGCTGAGGTATAACCGGCAAGGTGATTTCGCAGTATACTCCAATAAATAAATTGACCAACTCTGCGTAATTCTCCAATACTGGTACTTGACCGGCAACGCAAATTTCCCAAATAGCTTCTAGCAGGTCAGGGACCGGCACTACGTTTTTAGATTTTTTTTCGTTTCCAATTCTTATTTGAACTTCCTGGATGTCTCTATGGCTTCTAGGATTGTTTTACCACACTTTTGCAGAATGAAGCAGGCGGTACTAGATTCATAGAGTACTGTATGAAAAGCCAACTTTAAGGTCATAATTCTCTAAGCTCAGTTTCCGACTGCTATTAGAAAATTTGAAACTAAAATCTCCTGCTTCATTCCGCTACTTCATTGTTTTTTAAATAGTATTTTCCTTTTGTAATCAAAAGTTGTCCTTTTGTAAATTAGTTGAAAGTATGGATGAGAGAAAGTTTGAGGCGTTATTGTTATAGTTTAAGGAGGATAAGTTTGCAACCGAAATCGAAGGAGATGATAATGACGGTAACCTTGTTAATTTCCTTATTAAACATTTTCAATGGTTTGGTATTTGATTTATTCAATGAATTCAGTTATTCAAAAAACTGAAAATGAAAGGGGTGGTTCGATTTTAAACGAATGGAACAATAGCTGAGCAACTGAAGTGGTTAAGTCCAGAAGATTGTTTAGTAGCGGGGGAAATCGCGTTACTGGTCAGAGACAGGCATAGGGTGCTGGGAACCCCCTCTTCTTTTTTAGGAGGGGCTAATTTTTGCCAATTGGCTGTAATTTTTTTCAATATTTTGTTTTAGCCCAAAATCATATACTGGGTATAGAAGGCTCTTCAGAGCCAATCCTGCAAATCACTGGTGATGTTGAGCTTCACAAAACCACTGCTCTTTCCGTGCTGTACGCGTCAGAATTTGTGAATGGTGAGTGGTAAGATCCTAATTTCTTATCATAGGAATTATTGAGTTATATGGTTCCGTATTTTATAATAGTAAGAATGTTGAACTTAGAGGTGCATTTTAATAGTGATAATAATGAGTTTCAACTGATGGTTACCTATGTGTATATATTACAAGGCAATGTGTTTACTGTTATCGCTTTTGTTATTGAATCACAATTCATATTGACAAGTTTGCTGACAGAATTCAGTAATTATTGTGAATGGCATATCTTCAAGTAGAGAGTCACCAACTCTCTTACATTTATCGGTTTCCTTTTGTGTAGAAGATAATTGACTAATCGATCTACCATTGGGATAATCTATAGAAATTACACTTAGGCATTGAAGGAAACAGTTACCATTTCATCGTTAAGTATTTAGAAGATATAATCTCACGGTTTTTATTTTTCATGCTCAGATGGGAAGTAAAATGCTGGTTGTTTTTGACCGCTATAAGATTGGTAGCATAATATTGCGTCGAATTAGTAAAATGAATATTGTTGCTCTCCCAGAGGAAGAAAATATGATAAATTGACTTTTCCCATGATTCATGTTGTCAGGTATAAATACAGTTGAGTGTGTACCTCAATGTTTGGCTGCATATCTAATATTAGAGAACAAATAGTAAAACGGTTGAAATAATTAAATAGTTAGAAAGTGTGTTCCAATTTTCCATGTTAAATGTGTTATCTGTAATCTGTGGTAATCATGAGGTGCCCGTGCTAAGCTCTACTCTGCTAAACTTTGTGAGTAACATCAGCTGACCCTATGATGACTAGAGTGAAGTAGAAGATGGAAAGTGCTTGCAAGACTGAAAAAACGAATATAGCAACAACATGAGTGGGTCCCAGTACATACATTCGAGGAACACAGCCAAGCTCGCAAAGCAAATGTCTATACGAGGGTCCATTACTGACGAACCTACCTTGAAGAGTGGATAGGTGGAGAAATTCATCATAAACGAAACAATAAAAACAACGAACAACCGCAAGACTCACTCACAACCAGTGCTGGACACTGGTAAAAGAAGATCTTGTTGGAGGGGGAGTCTTACGTTGCGCTCCCAGCCCGGTGAAAGTATTACAATGCGCTCCTGAGAATGTTGTACCATACCCTCCCGCTATTAGCATGCGCTCCCCTACAAAAATGATGTTGCACTCCTAATACCAACTTGCAGAATACGAGTAACACTTAGAGTGTGAGTTATTGTTAATTGTGTTAGCTACAAAACGTTATCAATGCATTGTTATGTGAGCTATTAGCGTTACCCAGGGGAAACAGAAACAGCGAGGAGGTTGCTCACATTCTCCTCCCGAACCAGTGGCATGAGCCACCTCGTTCAATTAAATAAAATCTACGAATTTCGCCAAATGTTGGAATATTCGCTGGTCAGTAAAAAAAGAAGCAATGTACGTAACAGGGGAGCGCAAGGTATAAGGTTCATTCAGTTCACTCGAAACGAACAGGAGCGCATCGGAATGTGGCCGTATGGACTTTCACTTCAGAACGGCCAGCTGGGAGCGCAACGTAAGTCACCCGTTGGAGAGGCCTGCCTGCATTGGCTGGTGGTACTCTTATTGCCAAAAAATGGAATAAATTCTATATAGTAATAAATCGAGTCATAATTGGACTTGCGAAAACTCCATTCTACAGATTTCTATGAACTCGGAACTCTCTAAAGAATATAATGACTGTAACCACCCCATTAGCAGACCTGAACCATATCATTAACGACTGTTCAGCCTACAAAACAGATTGAGAAGCACTTTTCAACAATTACCTATGTGATTATGTTCAATCAATTCTACAGAGACACTTCAACACTAAAGCTTGGGAAGACATCTTAAACTTCACTGAAAAAGAACAATTGACTATATAAGACATACTTAAATTTATTTGCCTGTCAAGGCCACATAGGCCAAGGCATCTAACAGAGATCCCCCACCACCAACATGGTGGGTTCCTTACTTGGTTAAGTTGTTTATTTCTAAATTTCATAACTTTAAATTTTGAACTTCATGTTTGGCTTAGTGTTTCCACTCATGTAGCACCAAAATAAAAACAAGTACAGCAATCAGAATGAAAGAACAAGCTGAAATTACGAAAACGCAAATGGGACTTCTGAATCGTCTGTTGCATTTGGCATTTTTGGGATCTTTTAGAAGCATTGTAATGAATTGATTTTTACGAAGGAAGTTTTCAAAATTTAGCCCACTTAACGTGTCGCAATGTTATAAACTCCCCAATCATGAGTACCTCCATGTAGTAGATAAAAACCATAAACAAATTGAGGGATAACCTAAAATTGAAATACTATGGATGGGTTTGTTGTGAAAAAATTCAAATCATATCCATTGTGTCATGAATGATCATATTTATTCATCTGGCTGTTTTTAAATTTTAGGCCAAGGATTTTATCTCTACGCTTCGGAAGATGAGAGGAAAATGATAACCCACGAAAAGCAAAATGACTGTAAATCTGAAGATGTAAGTTAATTTTTTAATCAATTGATGGCAAAATAAAACAACATTCAAAACATGAAACTGCTGAACCTGAGGCGATTCTTGGGTTTGAGAAGAATTCATCAAATACGTAATCTTAGTATCTTATAGGACCCGTATCTCATTTGCAGAAGGAAGTTAATCCCACACCGCCAGAAGTACCTGAGAGTCCATTTATCCCAGCAAACATTTCCGAGTATGGAGGTGATGATGATGGCACGTTCATCGAAGATACTACACATGATGCGGTGATAGAAGACGATACCCCTGTACAAGTGATCATAGTTTCCTTCTGGTACTGGTGGTAAGTTTTGTTATCTAATGACGTATTGCTATATGTATGTATGTTTTCCTAGCTTCTACAGTCATTTATGGCAATTTGACATAAGGGATGTCGTATAATTGTTTGAATTCAATGCCATTTATTATTCTGTTTTCACGATTTTAATAAAACCAAACATTGATCGTTGGGCAGTTGATTACAGAAACCCTAGAATATGAGTTCGCACCATCCTTACCAAATATTGGAGGTGCTGGTCTAATACGAGCGGCCACCCTACTTAATTAAGTTGAAGGTTGAAAAAATCAGAAAATTCTGATGTCATTCTGTCATCCTGTAATAAATTGTAGCATCGTTGATGCGTTGTCATGTTGTTGGTCCAGATCAGCGGACAAAGTCATTCATGACACTCCCGCACAAATGACACTGTTTTGATTCTGGCTGGTCTAACAAATCGTTCGATCTCAAGAATTCTATACAAGTCTCTTCATTAATAACCACGCGGGAATACAACTCTTTCAGGAGCATTGTGGACGGATAACTGTGCGCGATAGGGACGGGACCCGAACGAAAATTGACAGTAACATTATCTAGGATCACGTTGCATGATGTTTGAGACGATACACTAACCGAATTCCAATGATAAAAATCAGTCTTAACAGATCTGTTTACAAACACGCTGGTGGCCGCATGTTAGACGAGAAGGCGGAGAGGTGGCCACGTACTAGAACAAAAGGCGGCGGTGTGGCCGCGTATTAGACCAGCACCATATTGGATGCCTATCTACTTATGCTACTAATGCGTAAATAAAAACTAATAAATAAGCTTTATACATACTTCAACTCATTTATGGGTCCAAGTAGATCAAATTATACTATTATAACTAATCTGACGATAAAAACAACTTATACTCATTTGGTTAGTCTGAGAGTGCTACGTATCTTCTCAACAGTATCATTGAAATATACGTTAAGTTTCCAATTCAAACGATAATTTCACGATTCAAACGTCAAAATCTCTTGAATTACAATACATTGTAAATCAAGGCCTCAGCCTTAGGAAGATAATTAAAACATTTGGAACTGGCATCCGTATTTTTTGACAAATAAAACATTACTAAATACTATATCAATAACTATATCCTACTTCTCAGTTTATGTGATACATGTCAGCTGTATGTTATGTGTTCTGTCTATTTTCGCAGGAAAGAAGTAATGCTCACAAGCATATTCACTGCTATTGTGGTGAATCTTATTATTCAACGAAGGTTCATCAGTATATTATATTCTGGACGCTTGAATGAGGTATATATCATTCTTGTTATTATCAGTTGTTATATATGCTAATGTTGGATTGCTTTTACTGTGTCAATTTTTACAAATTCTTCAGTTGAATTCATCGTCATTGGAGGAAAATACTAACATTGCATCTCTAAACACAACAACGACAACGTCTGGTGGGTCTTTGCCATGTCTCCAGACTACTGTTCCTAGTGTGGAGTTTACTTCTCGATATCTAACGGATTTTGAGCCTATACGTCGTCTTGGCCGCGGGGGTTTTGGAATTGTATTCCAAGCTAAGAACAAAATGGATGACTGCGAGTATGCTATTAAAAGGATTCCTCTTCCAAATAAGTAAGAGTATAATGTATCTAAGTTAAAGTTTCCTTTGTAGGTCTTTATTTGTGTGTATTGGGTTTACTGGGGATCGTTCACCAATTGCTGATGAGTCTCCAAATCAGTGTTATAATAATTTCATAATGTTTATATTTTTTCCAAATTATTGCAGGGAAGAGGCTCTAGAGAGAATGAAGAGAGAGGTGAAGGCACTCGCAAAGCTGGACCATCAGAACATCGTGAGGTATTTCAACTCCTGGGTGGAAGAGCCTCCGCCAGGATGGCAAGAAACAGCTGACAATCTATGGCTTAGAGGACGAGAGTAAGACAGTTCTGTCATTCAATTCAAAAACATTTATCATAGTTTACTAAAATTGAAATATTTTGAATAGAGTTGGTTTGAATTTTCGGGTTAATTCCAGCGTCATGGTGCATTGGATTTCTGTGTGCTATGATAAGCGGTCTTGTTATGTACTCAATCCAAATTAACACATTTACGTGTTTTGTGAATCAGACGTAAAAAATCATGTTGAAATTTCGCTCCTGAAGAGAAATACATGAAAAACTCGTTATACTTACGTGTTTATGCCTCAAATCATTGGGAACTTCGTATTATATGTATTCTTTTTTGATTTATACTTCTTGATGCCTTTTGCATGCATAGTTATTTGCATTCCAATGTATTCGCGAATTACAACTCAACAAGAGAAGAGTGTTGTGGTTGGTAGAATTGATCAAATTGAGCCGGATCTCTTCCTGTTGGAAATAGCTGTTTGACTCACAACCCAAAAATAAACAACCGGTTTTTCTGGTTTTAACGCAGTTCGAGGCGTACAAATTCAACTTATTTGTTTGTGAATAGTCTTTTTCAAATGTCTTAGTGGGTAAAAAGCTTTAACCTTTTCAGCCAATCATATCCATTTTCTCATTAGCTTTTAACTCATAACATCGATTAGGCGTCATTGTGATCATAGATTTACTGATCTGTACAGAGATATTGCCAGCAGTGACGTAAACATTGATTTGAGTGGAGCAGTCACACCAACGAGTGATCCGCCTTCATTTGCTGCCGGGGATGGTCCTTCAGCCGTGCGGAAGCGAAATGTTTTCAAATCCCTTTGGGACAAAGCGTCTTCAGCGATTTACCGGAGTGAATCTGTCGACAAAGATTTGGTTCTGCCAAGAACCAACGATGATGCTTCAGGCTCATTCATCGTTTTTGAAAAGTAAGAGAACCGTAGCAGTTTGGATATGTAACAAATTGACTGTGCAGGGTTCGACACTCACAGTATATGGACAATCTTGGTCAAATTTCAGTTGAAAATTGACCTGTTAATCCTAATGAAATTACAGTTGAAAATTGACCTGTTAATCCTAATAAAATTACAGTTGAAAATTGACTTGTCAATTGGGGGCTTTCATCAAAAACTTATCACATACCTACTCATTCGTTCTACGCCCTCATGTTTCTGAAAAGGAGTTTCAGCGTGGGTAATCGCTCACTTGAGCAAGAATCTGTTTGCAGCGTTCATGAAAGATATTCGTTTGGCGTTCATCCCTTTGTGGATACATTACCAAATTACAAAGAAAATACAATTTTTAGCCTTTGTCATGCTACATTATTTGTGTCTCTTTTTTTTAAGCTCTAAATCCCAGGGAGACAACAAAACTGGTGGTCGTACATCCAATACCTACGAGAACAGCAGTGATGATGAAGCAAGTGCCGGCGATGACAAGGATGAAGATCACGAAACTGACGTGACAGATGTGTCCAAGTCCAATGGGTACGTCAGAAAGCATAGGAGACCTGTCTCATTAGATCTTGGATCATCGGACTCATTTGTTCCAACTCTACGCTTGAGGTGAGCCCGACTTTATTTGCTCCTTTGAATATAAGCGTATGCAAAAGTCAATTTTTATAGGACAATTATTTCATTTGCTGCCGGATTCTTGATATTTGACATAAAACAACACATTTGAGCTTCTGTAGCGGTGCCCATGGCGCCTCGAACCCGCCGAGAAGCCAAGCTCATGGTTATGTTGGTGGATAGTAGGGCTATTACACGATCAGTGATGGAAGTTATGTCATGGTTCCCACCACTTACAAATTTTAATATTTCCCCTTTGTCCATAATATTTTCTGAGCTTGTGCTTCAATTTTGTTACTTTCAGAAAAACAAAGTCCTGCAAGCAGATGGGTCTGCAAAAAGAGCATCTGTTTCCCAACAAAGCGTCTGCAATAAGCTCTCAATTCGGCTCGGGGAATAATCAGTTTGAAATGTAAACCCTTTTCGAAATGTCTAATTAAATTTTAAAATATGCATGCACTAACAATTAACCGATCCTGTTACTCACGTCTCATTCAACTTGGGCATAATCATATTGTTGAGAGATAACTTTGTTTTACCTATTGTTAAAATAAAAAAAACTAATTTGGTGCATGTAGGTATTTTTATTAAAAATGTTATGCAATGGCTTACATCCTTTTGATGTTATTATTATTATTTTTTGTTTATTATTTTATTAATGAAGTGGTTGTTTTTCATACAGTTCAACTTTCCTTCCGTTAAATTTTCTTTAGTAGCAAATACCTAACTCTTTTTTTTCCCCCGAAAATGATATCTTATCTATCAGTTTAAATATCATATGCCCAGCTTCCTCATTTTTATCGTAACATGGCATTATAGAATTACCTAGTTGGTGACAAATTTATGTGAAGTTATCTGTATTAATCACTAAATTGACTTAGGTACTCAGAGCCGGTCCGAGCCATTTTTGTTACCCATGCGGAAGGGCTGGTTGCGCCCCCCCCCCCCCCCCCCCACTATTATATTGGAAGCCAAAAAAAAGGCAAACTTTTTACGACTCGTATTTTTAAGGGATAGAAATTAAATCCAAAAATACAAGCGACTTATTATGTTTAGTGCATCACATGAGACCGAGACGAGACCGCCGCCTGAAAAAATGAGATGAGACCGAGACCGATTTCGAGTTTTGAACAAGAGTTTCGGATCTCGAAAAAAGATTCCTTCGCCATTTGCTAATTATGTATGAACATTTCCAGTAAATATTAATGATTGTTAAATGATCTTGAGGTCACATGTTTCTAAGAGTTGAGCAGATAGTGAATGACACATTGTGACAGAAGAGTGGCCAAATAAAATAAGCTTGCGGTTTTTACGCGGATTTTACAGTAGTGAGGGTAAAGGAAAGTACCAGGCAACATATACATAAATAAATTCAATTCCTTCAATAATTAACCCAAAGAACAAATCAATTTATTCAATACTATAATAAATTAATAAATTAGTTCAATAAATTTAAAAATGCCCTGCCGGGGGCGCCCCCTCCTGACCGGCGCCCCAAGCGGCCGCTTGGTTAGCATGCGCCTAGGACCGGCTCTGTAGGTACTGTAGTACTCATTCTCCAGTGGTGATAAAACCTACAAGGATCTTCTACGTCAACTCCTAAAATTGTTGAGAAATTGGCCAACCTAGTTAAGGGTTTGTCCTTCAAATAAAATTTACGTTTTTGGATGCCATAGCTGATTCAATAGCAATGCAATTAATTAACAATTACCATCGGATCCTTCAACTACCCTCCGAATTAGGGCCATTACACCATGGAAAATGGTCGTCGTATTAAATTTGGATTTAGGAGAATGGATGGAATGGAAAATGAATTTCGATGGTTGACGTATTGAATATATTGAGAGGACTTTCAGAGCCATCCGGTTCAGTGCAAATACGAAATTATGAGCCTCAAAAATACGAGTTTATTGTAATTTTCTATATGTTTGGAATACTGAATTGAATATATTAACTCTATCTTTCTATCTTTTGGTTTCTACTACATCAGATGCAAAAAAGTTGATTCTACTTTTTTCAAACTTCTTGGGGAACCTGGTCAGCGGACCCACAAGTCCTGAAGAAAGTATGGCACTTGTTTGGTCGTGACCAAAATTCATAATTCCCGCCTCTGACCAAATTCGTATCTCCCGCCTCGGAGTTCACCGAACTCCCGAGTCGAGCGCTAGTGTGGTTGTATCTGATGGAACAATGATAATATGTAGTATTTCCCGATCATTCCGTAATAATAAATATATGATTTGAGCTCCCGAAGGTACAGTGAAATTGTGAAGTATTAATGTAAATTGTACAAGAACTTATATTTTGTAAACACTGCATTATTTGATTAGTGGCGCCCTCCTGTCTTGCGGACGATCAGGGCAAATGTGAATGTAGGGAGTCTAATTCCGTCTCCCGTCCGAGCCAATGGCTCTCCCGTTTATGTTCTGTGATCCCGCCTTACCGTTATTAAAATGAACCAGGATTCCGTAAATTTGTGTATTTATTTTCTTCCCGGATTAAACATGGTGCCGAAACCCGGGATTAGTGATCGCGTTGCTGAGCTTAGTTCCAGAACGCGATATTCCTGTTTCCTACCAAAAGGACGCCGCCATTAAACAGAACGCGTTCCCCGTTGTGTTGGATTCCGCATTGAAATTACGTCGTGTAGTGACTTCAGTTAATACGAATTACATTCAGAACGCAGAAATTACGACGTGGATCCCGCTAAGCATAAATTCTTCCGTCATCTTTCTGTATTGAGATCGATGCAACAAGCTAACCCCAAGCCGACCACGTTGCACATGGTTTCCGCCAAGGCTTAAAACCTACTTCAAGGAGTGAAGACATTATGAAAGTATTACAGAAGGATCTCATCATGACTCATGATCATGTTAGAAACTATATTCAGTGATATTCACGAATTCAGTGATATTCAGCCTTGTTAACCCTTCCCGACAAGGCGAGAAGCTCAGGCTTACCCGTACCACGCGCGTCATAAAGGACTGTCAACGAGCTGAGAAGCTGTTACCCGAATCCACATTCCAACCAAGAAGAAATTACGTTACATGACGTAAGATCCCGTTACGAGGAAGTAAGGATAATAAAACTCTTACTATCCTCTGTCCCGTCCTATAATGGAAGGATACCCAATTTCAAGCACTTCTTTCGAAGTAACAACGCCGCTGAAATATATACGCCGCTCAATGGTACTGCTTTCATACCACGCTGACTACGAGCAATATCCGTACCTATGCTCAGAAAAATGCGGTAAGTACCAAATTCCCAGAGCTACCTTCGCACGCAAGACCATGACCCCGAAATTATATAGGACACCAGCTAATGTGAACTATCAAGTCAGCCCGAACGTGGTTCGAGTTAGTGCACTCAATCGAGGTTCCCGATTTCCCAGGATTTCTACTTTCTACAGTTCGAAAATCATTATTCTCGAAAATGGACCCCGCCTTGCAGCAGAAGTTCAGCAAGGAACGAGAATTTCATCCCGAGCTACGAGCGGTCCCAACCGTGGGGTGCCAACCAAGTAACACGTATCGACAGATAGAGGTCCCAACCGTGAGGTGCCAACCGAGTATCACGCACCGCCGGATCCCGTTACCCCTTTGAGTATTAATAAGATGGAGGGCCATTGCTCTGAATTCAACGCTGTTTCCGCGTCAAGGCATAGGTGCCACTACAGTCGCATTGGCTTTGCAATTGACTGACCCGCGCTCGCCACGCTTTTTTCAAATTCAAATGACAATGCAGTTTATTGTAATTTTTTTTTATTTTATAGTACTTATTATTGTTACATTTTAGTATTAATTATGTATGTAGACATAACTGTCTAGATATTAGTATGTGCATACTTCGGTTCCCATCCCAAATCTTGGTGCCTCCTTTTTTTGGGGGGGGGGGGGGGGGGGGGGGGGGGACACACACAACAGCTGATCTACCTTCATCAAACATCCACTAGAGTGTACTGGCGTCATTTCAACACTCATTCCCACAGTGTAAAAAATATGAAATATTAATGGTGTTAAATAGTGGTGTACATGTACGGTGCACAATTAGGATGTAAATGTTAAATAAGAAATATTTCCTAGGTACACAATCGCCATTCATTCACCAAACTCAACATCACATCTTACATCAGCTGATCAGTGTTCGGCCATTTTGCCCCTGGTTAATTCAAAAGCCAAACGACAGTAGTGGCACGTATGGTTTGACTGCCTGAAACATCACTAATAGCCCTCCATCTTATTAATACTCAAAGCGTTACCCGCTCTCGCTGTAACCAGTTCTACGTCACAAGAGTTCCCGCCAACTCAAGATTGCCGCCATTTGCCGTTATGAATAGCTGTCAAAGGAGTTGACACGTTGACAGCCTCACATGGTCGAGAAGTCGAGTAGGAAATCGTGAAAGACTATACTACGACTGTTTCCCAATTTGCCATCCCGATATTAATTCATACTCTCGACACGGACTGGGCCTCGAGGTAATTCCGACCCTTCCCGCTAGTAAACAAGTTAATTCTGAGGTTACGTCGCCGCCACAGCAGCATCATTCCGTCAAATTCCGAGGCCATTCCAGTGCTTTTGTGATCTTAGTGAATCAAGTGCCTGTAGTGAGTCACCCCGCGAGCTCAAATCGCGTAGTTGCCCGCGATTAAGTGATCTCATTCACTGAAAGTTAGGTCACGCCTGGAAGAGGCGTGACAAGAGTGTTTTTCCGAAAGTTTGTCTGCTGTCAAGTTGCAGTTGGTGAGTTTCCTTACAATTATTATCATTGTTCCATTCATGAATATGTGTTGACTTAGATTGTTTTCCCTTTAATCAATCTAGATCCCGTTTTTCCGCTAAATTTCATGGATATGTGTTGATTTAGATTGTCTTCCCTCCAATCAATCTAGATCCCGGTTTTCCGCTGACTCTCATGAGTATTTGTTGAATAAGCTTGTTTTCCTGTCAATCAATCTAGTTCATGTTTTCCGCTAACTTCATGAGTATTTGTTGACTAGAATTGTCTTCCTCCAGTCAAGCTAGATCCCGTTTTTCCGCCGACTTTATTCTCAAGGTCCCCTCCATGAGCAATACCATAAATCAATCTCTCAGATCCGAGGCACCAAGCCTTTTCCCGTTGTGTTGGGCATGTTATCGCCTACCTATGCTTCCCGCAAAACCATGTTCAAGCACTATGTGAGTTTAGTGCAGAAATTGATCTTATTTCCTTAGAGTCCGCCCTTAAAGTAAGGGTTTCCCTTGAACGTTGCACGAGTTGGTGCAGAGATTAATATTGTTTCCCTAGAGTACGCCCTTAAAGCAAGGGTTTCCCTTGAACGTTACCTGTACCAACGTCACTGGAAGTAGTGCTTGCGAGTTGACCCGTAAATTGGTGACATCCCTCGAGTGGCATCTTGAGATGTCACTTTCATAGCTGTGAGTGTGCAAGTCGCTTAAATCTAAACTAACCTGATTCCCGATCACGCCTCTTGCATGCCGAGCAATAGTGAGTGCTAGTCCTAATTAACTGATCCCGTACTGGACAAAAGGACCAATGTTGACACACTAGTGTGTAGGCCTTTTCACCGCCTTATGTTTCCCAGGAGACGAGGACCTCTTGGGTGACATGCCTAAGAAAATTTCCCGTACTATGAGAGAGAACGCAGATTTATTTCCTTGGGGCTAGAGGAGTGGCTCTAGTGCTGACAGCGCTCCTGGCTGTGGGGGGCTGGTGAAGGGGTGTCGTTCGACGAGAAGAGGGGTACTTTCCCCGCTTAATGAAAGCAAAAGAAATTCGCCTTCCCTACGTTAGCTATTAGCACCTCTTCTCCGAACAGGAGTGTTAAAAACACTTTTTCCCGACTAATAGAAATCAAAAGGAATTCGCCTCCCCCGAACGTTGTATACCCCTCCTATCAGATTGCGTCATCCGCCGATCTAGCTCTCGCGTCGGGTGCGCTCGGCATTGGAGTCCGCTCTCGTCTATAATTGATCTTGATCTCGCACTTAATTAGTTCTCTCAAATCCCGCTTAGTGTTCGTTGTTGTGAAATAGATTATTCGCTTCCCAAGGAACTAATGTAACAAGTTCATCTGTTCAAGGTTGTATTCAAGGAACAAATGCAACTTCCGGAACTTGTTTGTTTTCAAATTTCCGCGTCAGTCGTTAGTCGTAATCAAACGACAGACAGACACACTGACGACTAGTTGAATGCGTGTAATGCGTTCGTGAATTCCGACCATGGTTGGAGTCTCCTACCTCACTCCCACCTACCTGGTCTACGTTGGGCCCGTTTCCACTGACCTGGCTCTACTGTCAGCTGATTCCGAGGAACCAAATTCGCGTTCCGCTCCCGTCTTCATACGCACTTGATATTCCTTGGTGCTCCCATTGTTAGATTACCGAAATCCATTGCATTGTTTACCGTTGCCAATGGGTTGCACACCGCCCAGGGAATGAGAGTCATCCCCGAACGTATTAGTTGTCAAGTGTCCACACCTGGAGCCAGTTATAGTGGTTCAGCGGGTTCGCAAACTAATGAACTACTCCGTCGTAGGTTCGAAATTGAGTCAGTGTAGGAGACTTCCCGTTGCACTCCCGCTGCACAAAAAGGGCCGAGGAAATTTCCTAAAGGTTTCCCTTTTTTCCGAGCCTCATCGGGAAGATTGAGGCAGCTCTCTCGTTTTCCCTAGTTAAAGCCTCTTTAAGTGGTTCCCGCAACATTGCCTTCTGCCAACTTTACTGTTTACCAAGTGAACTAAAAACTGGCAAGCCAAATAGGCAAATTTCATGATCTCATTTCCGATCATCTTGTGTATGAGTGAGGAAATGGTCCAAGTCATTGGATCAGCCGCAACTCCTTAGGATCCCTGTCATCGCAGCATGGACTTCTGTTCCATGCATTATAGTGGTTGAACATGGTTATGCTCACCGAGGTCGGATTGGCCTATTAGAAGAGTGCGCGACCTAGCGCCCCCAGGTGTAGGTTCGGAGATCCGAGCTTCACACGTTATAAACGCAATTTCCGTTAGGAGATTGTGCCCCTTGCCACTTGAGATCCCATGCTAGAATTCCGCTGGAATTGGGGGGGGGGGGGGGGGGGGGGAGGATGTTTGGTCGTGACCAAAATTCATAATTCCCGCCTCTGACCAAATTCGTATCTCCCGCCTCGGAGTTCACCGAACTCCCGAGTCGAGCGCTAGTGTGGTTGTATCTGATGGAACAATGATAATATGTAGTATTTCCCGATCATTCCGTAATAATAAATATATGATTTGAGCTCCCGAAGGTACAGTGAAATTGTGAAGTATTAATGTAAATTGTACAAGAACTTATATTTTGTAAACACTGCATTATTTGATTAGTGGCGCCCTCCTGTCTTGCGGACGATCAGGGCAAATGTGAATGTAGGGAGTCTAATTCCGTCTCCCGTCCGAGCCAATGGCTCTCCCGTTTATGTTCTGTGATCCCGCCTTACCGTTATTAAAATGAACCAGGATTCCGTAAATTTGTGTATTTATTTTCTTCCCGGATTAAACAGCACTGTTCTTAGGAATCATGAAAAACTTGGAAAAAATCATGGTAAAACTAATTAATACCGTAGAAACGTGGAGGGTCAAGTGAGATTGGTGTCAACATTTGAAAGGAATCTACATCCATTTAAAAATTAATGGATATAATTGTATTTTAATTGCTCATTGATTCTTACAGTGTCCATTTTATTTTTGTTACAGAAAGTTCCTGTATATCCAGATGCAGTTGTGCCAAAGAGACTCCCTCAAAGACTGGCTGGTTTCAAACCCAGCCAGAGATCGGCCTAAAGTTCTGAATATATTCGATCAAATCGTTTCTGCTGTCGACTATGTTCACTGTCAAGGGCTAATTCATCGTGATCTCAAGGTTAGAGTTTCATGATTTGTGTTAATGTGCAGTCAAACTCTCTTGTAGGCCAACGTTGTTACCTATTGGTGAAACTGGTGGTGTTGGTAGTTGTAAGTTGATGTTGGCTTAGTTGATCCAATGATTTGCAGACGTATAAAAATGTATTGTTGTTTGTTTTAGCCCTCCAACATCTTCTTCTCTTACGATGGTCAGATCAAAGTAGGAGATTTTGGACTCGTGACCACCATGTCTGAAGATGAAGGTGTTCCCGAGCAACGCAGCCCGCTGTTTCAAAATGGTCTCCTTGGCAACTGCCACACTGCGCACGTTGGCACTCATTTGTACATGAGTCCAGAGCAGGTACGTGAGAAGATCAGATAATTCCACATGGGGTTTATTTGTGGAATGAGAAACTTGCACTCATCTGAAATTCGGCTTAAAACCTCTTTTAATACTCTTGACCATCTCTGATTCACAAATATATAATGAAATCCAATAAAAAAATTATTTTCTCAATTAAAATTGAATTTAAAAATCAGGAGAGGGGGAAGGTGCTGAGAACGCTCTGTGAATGGCTGACTAGCGTGTGATGTCACGCTTCGCTTCCTTCAAGGGAGTAGTGCAGTTTCCACTCTGCTAACAACTAAACTGGAGACATATTTGTTTTTCTCGTTATTTCTGGTGATCGTTTAACATCTTCTTGCACAACAGGGATGTGTACATGGCATCACTAAACAGTATATGTAATAAAACTTTATAGTGAACTAAAGCCTGTATAACATATAGGCCCTTCCAATACTTGCAAACGTCTCCGCAAGGAGAAACCCGGAGGAAGACGTTACTTTTGGGCATCTGACTTTATTTATTTAGTTTATTTACATGAAATTTATATAAAAAATTAATAAAATTTCATTTCAGTAGAGCCATTGCAATAGTTTCATCTACGAAAATTCGCTAAAATGCACTGGAAATTACCGCAACTTGTTTGTAATAGGAGACTGTTGGGTTGGGTCAAACGTTGTCGCAAGAAATTCCTTCAGATTTTGTTAATTGACTATGTCAGGAATGCATCCATTCAATGCGTTTGTGCAAAATCATTTCCAAGAGGCCTGCTCTCCTATTATAAACCGTTTTATTTTACTCATTTTATACATACAACTACGACTAGTTACTATATAGTGATGATTATTAATATTTCAAGCCCTTTGCGACATACTCCCCAAGAAACGGATACCAAAGTAAACCTATAGACATAGAATGAATAAACGAATTACTACAGCAACATGTTATCTAAAACTCCCTGATGAGGCCCATTAGGGCGAAAGCGCTAGGAGTACTTGAATAAATGATGAGAAAAGCAGCCTAACATTATCTCATCCCCTCACAACCACCTTCACCATACAAATGGAAAGGCTACCAACCCTATTGATCGATCCGTTTTGTGAGGAAAGTTGAGGGGTAACTTGAGAACTGATTATCTCTCGAAAACGGCGTTTTTCAGTAAAAGTCGTATGCCCTCACTACTAAAACGCCCAACATTTTTTCTTTCAGCTTAGAGTCCCTTTATAGACATCAAGAAATGAGACTATGATCGCCGAAAAAATATGAAAAATTCCCCGAAACTCCTATAGGCTACAATAAACTTGACGCGTAAATCACAAAAAAACTGTCTTTTTACCTAGTTTTGTTAGTGATCCATAGGAAGAACTTGGGCAAGGAAGTAGTTTAAAAAATTTAAACTTCGTCTCCAGATATTTCAGTATATATATATTCAGAATATATACACCTGGAAGCCTTAGGAGAAAATGCGTCTATCACTATGCGTCTATCTACTAACTACAGAGTTATCTACTTTTGTAGTTACAACTGCATTACTAGGTGTATGCCTAATGTTTAAATAAGTGGTTGAAGTTTACTTACTTTGCGATCTTTACTCGTTTTGAATCGAAAGTCTCGAGTTTTAGTGATGACAGGTAAACTGGCACAGCTCGAATGATGTGAGAGGCGGTAAATTGAAAGAAGTCGCCTATTCGTAGCCCCCCATTCAACTGATAACTTCTTTCATGCCTGTTCATCTCGTGAACAGATATTATACTACACTTGTAATAGAAATACTAGAAAACACTAGAAAGCTAAAAAATGCCGGACTAGGTACTATACTATAAAATAGTATACTACAGGTACTATAAAATAAAGTGTCAATCCAAAGCGAATTCACAAAAACAACGTAACGAATGGCATGAAATAGGGCCTTTCTGTTATCAGTTGATAAGAACATGAATGATGACCTGTAACTAGAAAGTGGGCGGAGTCAGCTGCCGCGGCCATTTTGGCGGGCTCTCTGAAAATTCAAACTTCAATGATTTTGATAAAATCGTGGAGACTTCTAACAAACAAAATTTTTTTTCACCATTCACCCATAAATCCCATCTACTTTTAATTTCTGCAGTAAAAAAAAAAAAAGTGTGAATGTTCCTCATTACTAGGAATGTTTGACCATGACTAAACCATGAGGGACCCTGAAGCAGTTCTGGATGGAACCACGTTCCGAAAGGGAAGCAGATGGGATCAGTTCAGAAGTAGTAGTTAGTTATGTAAGGTGTTACACCTAAGGGTACCTTTAGAAATAGCTTATCATCTACCTTCCCTGTATTTTAGGGTGGAGGGGGGTAATTGATATGGGGTAGCTTGGAGCTCTTTGCTCACAAGCCAAAGACTTCTGGTTTGAGATCAGACGGATAAGTTCCTCCTAAACCCTTTCATTTTATTATAAACCTATGTGAAAATGTTGAATGCTTAATTTTTATAAAAGGTGCACATTCCACTTAAGGTGTTATTTATACCTGTATTTACAGCTTGCTGGTCGTCAATACGATTATAAAGTCGACATTTTCTCGCTGGGTGTCATACTTTTTGAGCTGTTGACCGCTTTTTCAACTGAAATGGAGAGGGCAAAAACGCTTTCGTCGGTTCGAAGACTGGTTTTCCCCAACGATTTTGAAAGGGAACATCCTGATGAGGTAAGTTGAAGCTTGAATAAGATCCATGATTGGCTGATAGGTGGACAGATTTATGCATTTCCCGAATTCCTAAAGATTGTAAAATTTAAAATTGATTCTAAATTCATGCAATTGATAAGATCTGAATTGACCTAAATTTAAGTTAGTTCAATACAAATATCTCCCAATCATGTTTGTTTTCTGATGATCATCTTGGGCATAATGAATGACCAAACACACTCGGACATAAACAAATTTTGGTTTATTATTTTCAATAATGAACCTTGTAATCGACCAAGAAAAAACAATTTTTAACCCCCCCCCCTCAAAATTTGTTGTTTCACGTATCAAGATGTGTAGAATCAGAGAAAAAATCCACCCGCCATCCAGAGCTTTTCTCTGTAACTATTGGACCACATTTGGGGTCTAGTTGGTCCTAGAAGCTCGGCATAATTTTTGATCAACCCAAAAGGGTAGCATTTAAGGGCTGAAATATTCAAAATTCGAGGTCTTAAAAACTTTTATGGTAACTGTAATGATTTTTTGGTTGTTATTGATAGTTATTATCCCAAATAATCTATTGAAACCACTCAGAACGCAAGTTTATCTGTTCGCTCTCTCTAAAGGTGGAGTTTCCCTGACGCGGCTGCGGCCAGCGGCTGCGGCTCGCGACCAGACGCTCTCCACTCCTTCAGTGTATTTAGATGAAACCGATTTCCCCAAAGCGGCCGCGGCCGGCCTCCGCGGCTACATGGTCCTGAAAACCGCTACATGACAGCCGCCGCTGACTGCGGCCCGACTGTTCGAGGGAACAGTCTAGCCGTGCACCTACGCGGCTAGGGTATGCAGACCCGCAATGGGGTTCTCTATTTTACTGTACTCTATTACGGGTTCCTTATAGAGGGGTAATCTATTTTGCCAAATTCAGACTCACCGGAAGATAATCAGTACCAAACCAACGTTCTCTCCCCTCTTAATTATACATCCCTCTGAAAAGAGCGACTTGTTTGTGCATTCAGAAATGTATGTACCAACCAATTGTTACTCATAATAAAAAATAATCTACCAAACTAGCACATAGCTTCCTCATCCCTGACGTTCGCGCATGCGCATGGGCTTGAAATACCTACATTATATGGCACCATCTAGGATTTACTCCGCAACCCTGAAAACCGATCGAATATCGAAATCGGACCAAAACTTTAGTATTTGAGGCTGTTATGACAATTATTACCTCAAAGTTAGGGCGACTTTTTCTTCAGCGGAAATAGTCTTCTTCAGAGTCTTCTCTCACCAACGAAACGATGCGATGTGGTGACATTTTTTTTTTTTTAATACATTTTTATTTGTGATAAAGGTGATACATTACTTAAAAAATGACAATGTTACGACCCCCTATAAGAAAACTGGTGCTGGGGGTCGGAGTGCTGACTCATCCTAATTATAATTAAATTTATCATATCAACATACGTAATGTATCTTATAAAAATAAATAAATAAATAAATAAATTAAAAAAAAATATATATATATATATATATATATATATATATATATATATATATATTTATTTATATATATATATATATATATGAAGTGTTGTTGTCTAGTGAGTAATACGTGCGAGGGTTTTCTTTAATTGACCAAACTAGACTTGTTGTGTTTATATATTTTTATAAAAAAATATAAAATAAAATAACCATCAAAATTTACCGGGATATCGACGAAAAACAGAAATACATTGAAAATCTACCACGGAAACGAAATTGTACTTCAATGAAATCGGTCGAATACATGATTCAAAAGTCCAAGAGGCATACTTAAAGGGTTGAAATGAAGTACTTTGTCAATTTATTTTTAAAAACAAGTAGCGAAACCTGTTTCCCCTTTCAAGGAGGATGGGAGAGAATTAAAACGAGAGACCCCCCCAAAATGAATACAACCTCTGTCCCATAGCAGTGTTCATTCTCGGAGTAAGCAGGGTGATCTCATCAGCAGCCCTCGTAATACTGAGGTTCCTTTTGAGCTTACCACTACAGAACTCCTTATAAATAAATATCAAAGTAGTTTTTTCTGCAATTTTTCTTAAATCTAGCACTGCGAACTCCTTGAAAATTGACGAAGTCGGGAATCTGATCGGTTTTTTAAGCAAAATTTTAATTAGGCTTTTCTGAGTGATTGCTAGGGGATTTAATTTTGATTCAAATGTTGAACCCCATGCCACTACAACCTAAACCAACAAGGAATGAACCATTGCCTTGTAAAATGATTTTTTTAGCTTCATGATCGAAATCAAAACTGAGGCCTAGGTATGCGACCGCTGGCCACCGCCGCGGCCGCGCCTCTCTGAGAAAACTCTCTTTCACAGCGCGGCGCGGCCGGCGGCTGAGTATCTACATGACAAAATCGCGCGCCGCAGCCGCCGGCCGCAGCCGCGTCAGGGAAATTCCACCTTAAGGGCTAGAACTTCAAGAAAAAGACCTCGAACTTCTAAGCCCGAGAACTTGGAGAAATCATGTGCTGGTAGTGACATCTTGGAATCAGTGAGTCAATCGCTAAATTCCAATAATGACCGCTAGAGAGTTAGGTGTTTGTCAGATTGGAACTCATAAAACTTGCCTTGTGTCAACTGATATAATCCCAATGAAATTATCAGCTGATATAATCCCACTGGAATCGTTAGCTAATATAATTCAAGTGGAATTCTGATTTCATGAAATCGATTTTATAACTATTATCCGTATGGATGGACTAGTGAAGCGTTGGTTGGTGTTTAATTTTATCTCATAAATTTTCAGTTGGTAGGTACCTACCTACTAAAATAACGTTACACTTAGATCAACTGGACTTGTAAAGTTTAGATGTAAGGTATGAATTTATTGAATTAATAATAATAAAATTAGATATAATAATAATTGAAATAATAAAATTAGACAGAGAGCTCTTTTGGGACCCTCCAAAAACAATTACGAGGTACTGAGGCGTGCATGAGAGGCATCTGGGGCTAATTTCTTTCATTTCGACCTACTTTTTTTTTTTTTTTTTAATTTTTTTTCTACATTTTTCTACATTTACTTAAAGGCGGATTGGAGCTGCGGTTGCGCTCGAATTGTAAGAAATGTAGTCTACTTTGAAAAGGTAAATAGTGAATTTTTTGGTGTTATGCATAGTTTGGATGTTATAAGGCAAGATCGGACAAAAGCCCACAAATTTCGAGGTTTTTTTTAGCACCGCGAAGTTTCCTGGTGTCTTTCGAAGCTGCAAACTTGGTTATACACTACTAGTACCTACCTCAACAACATACCAAAAAAGCAGAATGCGTAGTTTTTTTTTTTTGCAGCCTTCAATGTCTGGTGACCGGCTTTGTAATTTCATTATCAATGAAATCAATCAATTCTGAACAATGTACAGACTGACAAAATTAAGATTTCATTCTTATTGGTTAGTTTTAGCGAATTTTTGAAGAAAATTAAGCTATTGCTCTCGCCTCAAAATTTGTAGAATGTGAATTTTTGAAAACTTTTTATGCAGAAATCCGTTTTAGGGTATTCTGAATCATATTCTGAAGTTTAACGCATTTTTTTATGTATGTATGTATGTATGTATATATGTATGTATATATGTATGTATGTATGTATGTATGTATGTATGTATGTATATATGTGTCATTCCAGACGATAACTGTCCGTAGAATTGTGCTAGAAACTTCAAACAAATTTTAAAATGTTAAGGACACAAAACAAAAGTTCAAGTTCGTTGGCCAGCATGATCGGATTACATCTTCGGGTTGAAATTTTCAAAAATGTAGTCAAAAATGTCAAAATAGCCTGTTTTTTGCGATTTGTTGTGCGAAATAATTTTTTCAGCATACTAACATGTGGTATATTCGGATTCAGCGTAAAATTTCCTATAAGAATATGTATCAAGTTTTCAAAAATTTCGAAGTTGAAAAATCAATCAAAAATCGAAATAATGCCGTTCGCTAGTTGTAAAAATCGGTAATATTTGCATGAAACATTGTCCAAATTCAGATTGAACTACTCTTATGGAAGTATACCTGTATAACCAATTCTAGAACCATGCTGTTTAAGGCTAGAACCATGCTGTAGATAGAATTTGATTGCATGTTTGTCTATCAAAATCATAAACTAAAATTTCTCTACACGATCAATAGCGACTAAAACGTCGAAGATTTCTTCATTAATTCGCTCATGGGGTCCTGCTGCATGACTGGACTTTTTTGGAGAAATAACTTTAATAGTATGTATAGTTCTTATGTATATATGCAAACCCATTTTTCTCATTTCATTGAAATTCATGATGCATGTAGGTGGCGCTTCTCAGACTCATGCTCTGTGACGACCCAGATTCGCGTCTGACGACTATCGGCGTCCGAAGTCGCCCGCCTCTGCGCAGGCTCAGTTCCAACGACTCCAGCGACGATTCCACTTCATCAGACTGGCATTTCACGCTCCCCCACCGCACCCGACTTCGTCCGTCCACTTCAGAGTAGGGTGTGGCTCCACCTCCTGCCATAAGTATACTTTTTAATGTAATATACTTTACAATTTACAAAAAAAAAAAAAAAAAAATCATAATTGCCAGAGCAGCTAAAATAATTTATCTTTAAATACTCTTTAGCTTTGAAGAGAGCGTGTAGGATCGGTTACGGGTGGGATACTGCGTCCCATCGCCTACCCATTCCCACCGTCTTGCCGCTCCTGCTTTATTTTTTCAGGCTGGTCAAGTTCAATAAAAATCTTCTCACCTCTCCACCCCATTTTGACTCTCAAGATTAAGAGAAAATTTCGAGTTGTATAATTTCATTTTCTTTTCAATGGGTATTTACTTTCCAACATGGTTTCAGTTTATTAACAGGCTGCTCGTGGTGTGGCCGGCATATTAGTATCAGCTGAAAATACTAGTCATAAATCTGGCAGCACATGTCGCATGAACTGTATAATCATTTCATTGATGAATCTGATTCCATAAATGTCTACTGTTTTCCTAATGCTTCCAAATCGAGTGCATAATTAATACAATAATTATATCCTTCTGACGTATAATAACTCTTCTCCTTTAATCAAATTCAGCTACCTACTCAAGGTTTTTGCTAGACGATGAATTCCGAATCCCACCCTCCTACTCCACGAGTTCTCATATTCTAATTATTGTGCTTACTTTTCAAAACGTCATCTCAATTTTCTAATCAAACCAACACTTTTAAAATGTCGAATCCAACTTAAATTTCCCTGTGACGATTTTATTTCCTTAAATCATTCAATGCACTTACACAGGCGTTTTTAATTTTCATCTTCGTGCAATAATGTGTCAGGCAATGTTACATTTCACGTAAATAATGAAATTCATTAATATGTGTTACTGAATGTCCTGCGAATCTCATGATTTCTGACATTAGAAATATCCCTAAATAATAGAAGTAGAATCAGCATAATTTACTCATACGTTCGTTTCAATTACGTTAGTTATGAATGACCCTAATAAATTGTTGAACTAGCCAGCCTATGTAGTTATCAGTTACCTGTATTTACTTATAATTTTTTTGTTATTCTCAATTCAACTTTCACGTCTTCTTCATTTCTTGTTTTGGCATTATTTCCATTATTTTTCTAGCTCATTACTATTTGATGTTTCCTTTTGTGTTGTATTCGTTTCAAAGATGCTCAATGTCGTTGCCAACTCATTTTGCAATGCCACCTAGATAATAAGTTTTTGTGATAAGTTCAATCTATTAGGATAGTTGAGGTAAATATAAGACAAGCAATTTATGAAATGAAACAAACTTATTAAGTGATATCCTGAAGCATTGAATTTTGTACTGTTATATTGAACTTTGCTGATGGGATTCCAGACATTGAATTATTGATTTAAAAGAACAAATTTAGTACGATAACCCTTTCGTACTGTTTCGGTGATTAGTGTTTCAATCCCCTATATGATTTGAAAATAAATCCTGTACCTAATTAATGAAGACGATCTAATAATTGTAAATTAGAAATACAAAAAGGTTGACAATCCTGTGTAATCCAGTTTTCTGGTGACACATTTTTGTTCGCCTTTACTAAGACTGTGAATATAATTATATTATTGTTATTTTTAAACTAAATGTGTAAATATGTTAATCTATTTGTTAGAAAACACATTTTCTTGAAGTTAAAATGTAAATAATGTAGGTAACCTCAAGAAAATATATGTAGTTTATTCCATGTTGTTACTTTGACTGCTCTCCAGTAGGAAAATTCCAATGAAAAAGTAAAAACGATATATTATGTAGATGTGTGAACAATTTTTTTGGGGTAAAGAGTCGCAGTGTTGTTTCTGTTTGAGACTAAGAATCATCTGGAATACCTCCTCATGCCATTATGTCTGCAATATAAAGCCATTTTATAAGGCCATTTAGGATTAATGTTAGAATTTGTTGAAAACCTTACTCTTTAGTTGATATGGCAATCCTACTTCAACTGACGTTGTATCCATGGTCAATAAAATGAAACTTAAAAAACAAAAAACAAAAAAAAAAAAAATTATAAAATGAAATGAAAAATACATAACATGGCAAGTGGCGTCGTAGTGTATTCCAAAAGAAAGCGTTCATTGTTTGAATTTTAAAATGTTTAAAGTATTAATTCATTTAATATGAATTTGGGGTAAAATTGAATGGAGATTGTGTATAATAAGGCTGCTTTGAGCATTTAATGTAATATATTGTATATTATATTTTAAGAAAAGTGCCTAAAATTATAGTTTTTGGTTTGGATTGGATCAGAATAAGTGAGGTTTGGTTGAATTGAAATTGGATTGAATTTCTTAAATTTATCGCTGAAGACAGTCGCGTTCTTTACCGAGATATATTGATTCGTCCTCATTCATTGTGATAAATTTATGTTTGTCAAGTCTAGTCGCGGTGGCAAAAAAATAAATAGCGGTACACCTCGGTGCGCCAGGGGAAAAAAAACCTATTCAATGATTTTCAGATATTTTGCTATTTACTGTTACTGTCATCTTAGCAAGCGTGATATACCGTCATCATGGGAACATTATTCATTGGCCTAAATTATCCAAATTTGAGAGTGAGAGTCGTGTATACTATTTGGGTGCAATGTAGAATATTATTACTAAATGCATATGCTACTGTTTAGCCATAATTTCTTAAAACGAAAAAAAGTACGATTGTGGACCATTCAAATAATAATTAAAAGCAGAAAAAATTGTCATCTAATAAGTCATTTGCTGTAGAATCGAGTAATGTTTTTCAAGATCTATTCATGTCTATCACATCCATTCGTGGGAAATACTAGCATTCTAGACGATCGTCATCATCATCATCATCCTATCTTGTATATTAATAAATATATCTTCATTTACATTCATCTTTATCTAGTGAACGTTTGTGGAATTTTTTTGCTCCAGCTGAGGGAGGAACTGGTATTGGTGTAGGTGTGGAATGACAGGTTTCTAGGGAATTATGGATTTTCGACGGAAATGATAGATTATGTTAACAAACTATTCACAAATTATGAACAGCAAGGTTTTACAAATCAAATTTGAGAAGAGAAGGAGCTATTTTCTCTCACACTATTTCTGTCCATTATTATTTCACCTTACTAGTTTTCCTTGAGTATGAAATGAGTACTCTTCTTTGCACACTTTTGATAATAATTTTGTCTTAGGAATATGACTATGGAAGAAAACGAAGTCCCATAATTGAATGACGTGATGAATGCAGTCCACCACTGGTTCGTGCCAGCCAATAGTCTCTTGGATGTTGACATTCCGAACTCTACCCAAACTGGAGACGTAGCAGCTGTGGCAAAGTCCTCTTCATGGGACTCTAGGGTGACCATATTTGCAGCAACGAGTTGGCAATCATGTTGGTCATCTGTCGTTAACACGCCCGACATGGACAGACCATTTAAAAGCATCTCTCTCTATGCCGTTCACCACACAGGTTCAGGCTGGTCGATTGTCTCTCGGATCATGACACTCTGAATTCTATCAAAACTAGGGACTCAGCAGCTGCAGCTAAGTCCTCTCCACGTGACTTTATAGGATGACCCTTTTTGCAGCGACGAGTTGGCAAACATGTTTGGTCATCTGTCGTTAACACGCCCGACATGGCCATACCACTTCAAAGCTCCTCTCTCAATGCCACCCACCATAGGCTGGTCGATAGTCTCACAGGTGATGGCGCTCTGAACTCTATCCAACCTGGAGTCTCAGCAGCTGCTGCGAAGTCCATTGATTTCGTCTGCACATAGTCGCTGCTTGTCCCTCTGTGTGAATAATCAACCTTCACTACCATACGTCATAGTGCTCTCAAGATGGCGTTCAGTATAATTTTTTTTTTTACAGATTACATTGCAAATGGAATACCGATGCCTAAAATAGGGACTCAGCTGGTCTTTCATGAATTCCTCACAATTCTGATAAGCTTTCTTGTCACCCTGCATCCAAAATCAAAAAATCTTTGATGCTGAGATAACATGGTTTTTCTAATTTACATTTCATGTTTTTTCTGGTATTGTGTTCATATTTAGGGATTTTGGGGCAGTATGCGTGGTTTGGCGTAGAAGAAAATTACCGGTTTCGCTTTCTTCCTATGGATTTTCCTTCGTTGACTGGGCAATGCTAGACTTCTCTGCATCATTCAGCATGCTCGCGCTGGATCTGAAAGTGATTCGCGTTTACAACAAAGAAATGGTGTGTGTTCTCGACGACCGTCTCAATGCTCTTGATAAATCGCATCGAAACTGCTCAGATATCATATTGCTTCCTCCACGACTATCAAATTTCTGCAGCCTACTAGGCGATAAAGAGGAAATGCTCAATCGGGGAAACTTTCATATATTGTAATTTCACACTTTCGGTCTCAGATTCGGATTCAGCACACTTGAAAGCTTCCTAGTACCAATTTTCAACTCGAAAGACCGTTTAGTTTGGTCAATATACGGTTAGGAAGATCACGCGTGATGTAGTTTTATGAGGTCGCTGAGGGTTCCCTCCAGGCGGACGGGTCCATATCGTCATAGTGCAAATGGATTTCAAGAGCCGTATTACTGGTCAGATACCCATCATGTAGCACCTTTTTGGAAAGCTCTCGTCCAGATATTTCTATTGAGCAAATAAAAAATAACCATGAAAATTCCCCGTTAACGAAAATTTGGCAAGGCTAGGGATGAGAACTGGAGGAAGAAAAACGAAACATCCTTCAAACATGGTCTAGATTTCAGGAATCAGGTGTAACATTCCATAGCATTTGGCTCTATCGTTTCTTAGTTCTTTTATTATCAGTCACAGCGTTTGATTCGTCTCCCTATAGGTAATGGAAGCCTTGTTTTCACCTTCGAGAGATGAACAATTTTTTGTCTCCAAAATCAAAATTACCACTCGCAGTTACGTTTTGGACCATTGTGAACAACTTTCGTTCCTTGTCTGTGAATGTAAGTCTATTTTGTTCGCAAATTCTCTGAACAAGCTTAATTTCCACTCGTTTTAATCGATTACTATGAAATTTTCAGGAAATGTGTGGGTTAGGGGCTAGATGCTTCCCTATCAGTTTCATTGTTCCCAGATCAATACTTCACTGCGCATGCCCAAACGTAAATTCCAACCAGAATCATTTTCTTACGCCTTAGAAGTTTGATCTCGTTCAAATTTTGATGATAGTTGGGAGAAGACGATTTGAGTGAGCATTTCGTATCAATTTCAACATGATCTTATCATTAGTAACTCTTGCGCATGCGCAAATGTGAAATCCTTGTAAAAAGCTTCATGTCCACGGTTTACATCGGATTTACATGAAGTTTTCAGAGAATGTGGTCCCCTCCCAATTTCATTTTTTTCAAATTATTACTTCATTTTGCGCATGCGCAAATGTAAATTTTGTCTGATCTTGTTCAAATTTGGACGATAGTTGGGAGAAGATGATTTGATCAATTTCAACATGATTGTATGTTGATACTAATGTGTAATCCTTGGAATGAGAATGATTTTCACATTTTTCATTCGATTTTGGTGAAATTTTCAGGGATTTTGCTGGTGTTTTTTGTTTTAATGATAATGTTCTATATTTAGCTAAGACCGTGTATCATTCATATTTGCTTTGTACAGTAAAGAAAAACGAAAAAAACAGTGAACCAGGTGTGCTGCAGTATTTCTATAGTGATTCAAAGTTTACTAATAGAAGTGAAGAAATCATGGGCAAATTACTTTTGGGTCACCATTCGTACCACACGTCGCTGTTAGAGTATAATTGAAATCATATCATGATCATACAATATTTCTAATAATGTTTGCATTTAAAAATGATTTCATTTGTGCATAGATTCATTCTGGTTGGTACCAGAGCACCATCGTTCCTTTGAGAGACTTAATATTTCTACCAATCCAAATCATCTAACTACCTTCTTGTAAATGTAAATACTAGAAACGTACTAAGTTTTATTTTTATTTTTTATGAAATGAATTAATCAGTGTACCAGCTGATACAAAGTGTTCAACAAGACGTTCGCAAATAATCAAATTGAGACACGAGACTTGCTCTTTAGTTCGACTACCCACTGCGTGGCATTCCCAGCGCTCGCAGTCACCATGAGATTTTACACAGATCAGTTTTCTGCTTAGACTAGTGGTCTGGATGCTCGCTACGCTCGCATCTCAAAAACGCATAACATCAAGTAGTCAATCCCTTAGTAAGAATTTAGATTAGTTGGTCAGGGTCTAGAGTCTCGTGTCTCAAATTGATTGTTCGCGAACGTCTCGTGTTTAGGTTGGTATTCCGTAAAAATGAATTACTGTTTACAAACGAAACAAGAGTAAATTTGAATGTATGAATACCTACCTTAAAACCGCCACCTTATTTTGGTTTGTTAATTTTCCTAATCACATATTTGTGTTCTGCCACCACGTCGGTTTCTGCGTTATCCTTCAATATTATTTACGGACTGTTTGAATATCAAACATGTATCCCAGTGTCCGAGTATCTTTCGATTGGGTTCCTGAGTATTTCATTGTTCCCTCTTATGATAGCCATTCTACGATGGTGTTTTGACTGTCCATTTCTTGTTGTAGATACTAGAGTGATATACCACATATTTATCGAATCACTGTGAACAATATAGTTTTGGTAATGATTCAAGCTTATGTGTTTTTAATTGAATCCCGATTGATATTTACCTCTCGTTTAGTTTATTGTTTTCGACCTTTGTAATCGCCCTAGAAAGAAGAAGAATTTAAAAAACTCGGCCCTTCGGGCCACTCTGTTGGGACGTTGGGAAAGTAAAAGTGGACATTACTTTCCACTCTGTTGGGAAAGTAAGAGTGGACATTACTTTCCACTCTGTTGGGAAACTAAAAATAGACATTACTTTCCACTCTGTTGGGACGATGGGAGCGCAAAAAAAAGCGTTACATTTTTAGGGCTGAAAATTTCGTCACGGGTTCACGGGTAAAGTTTCCCGATTCCATTGCTGGCAGCTGCCTTCGCAATTCATTTCCCGATACTTCAGGTTTTGTAAAGATAAAGTGCGAACACGCACCTTTTCACAGCTGATCTTCGGATTTCTGGTTAGCAAACATCCTACTAAGAATAATCAGACAAACATCCCACAAAGAATAACGAGACCAGAATCAAGTCTGCGCAAGGTTTTACTTTCTGAAGTTCACAAAAACACGATTTCCCGATGGGTTAAAAAACAGCCCCACTGCTTTAAAAATGTTGACATCCCTTTTGATACCAGAGAAACTTTCAGGTTGGGGTTGGGACTTCGCGGTCACCACCATATAATTTTCAGATGCCTCAAAATAGACTTTTGTGAAGAAAAATTGTGGAAAATTTGATTTTTTCTCAATTTTGGAGAAATCGCGGCATTAGTTTCTTCAAAGATTTGCTAAAAATTTTGTTCGGGAGGACTTTTGTGCGGCTTTCGAAAGTTATAATAATGCTTCCGCTACCTCGCTTAACGTGTTAGCAAAAAATCCTTTGTAGTTATACATAACTATTTTAATTAGAATATGTACCATTACGCCTTGTTGGTGCTATGGAAGGAATAAGGAATATTCACCATTTATAAAAGAAAAAGTATATTACAACATAAAATAAACAATAAGTATAAAAAAATACACGCATTACATTTTATCATTAAAATTTGACAATGGAAATAGAACATGATAAGTTTCCGCATGTGATAGCACAGGATCATTTTAATATTAATGATAGTACAATGTCAATAGTTTTCTTTGGCATTAAATAAATCCAAATTCCATAAACTCATCATTTTGTTGGGTATATAAGACGCCTGTTCACGATTTGTTGGTATGATTCGACAATATTATTTTTGTTCTAGCTAGATTTGTGTACAATTACCTATACCAATCCAAGTTAGTTAAGTACCTTCCTAGAAACACAGGATGCTGCCTTTATACAGCATTTCCAGAATAACTTCAACATTTTCAAAATTGGACCCAAAATTTTCCAAATCGGATTAAACATTACTTATATTTATGAAGTTTAAAAAAATCGAAAAAAGAACCTCATAATGCTTTTTTTGATAAATTATAATTTCTTGGGATATTATTTATGCCATCATTATTGATTTTTCAGATCTTTTCTCAGATCCGATAACGTCTGGAAAATGACATTTTCCGGACAAAATTCAACATTTTCCGAATTGAGCCAAAATTTTCTTGATTGAACCCAAAAATTTTCATATAAAATCCAACGATTTACGAACAAATTTACCATTTTTCAAATCAAATTCAAAGATTTTTAAATTGAATTTAAACATTTTCCAAATTGAAATTCAACATTTTATAAACTTTTCTAAAGATTAGAAAGAAAAAAAAAAAATAATACTTAGACGTTCACGCATCGGTAGATTTTTATTTCAAATTGTATTAATGAATTAATTGATATTCATTTTTCAGACGTAGCTTGCAACAGTTTATTCGTCTTACAGAATTCGAACACCATCAAAACACTAAATCAAAAATTGCAATGTTGTTGCATAGCAGTTGTGGCTGGTAGGAGAAGGAATGTATCGCGAAATTAACCGAATCAGCATTCCTCCAAACTCGATGTTGGGTTCAATTTGAAAAATGTAGGGTTCGATTTCGAAAATTCTGAGTTCTATTCGGAAAATATTGGATTTTATTTGGAAAATCTACATTTTTCGGACGGTGTCTGACCTAAGGAACGATCTGAAAAATCGAAAATGGTGGATACAGTTGTATCTCCTTCCTTAATATTTCGAAAGTTTCATTTGTAATTACACATTTTTTTGACTTGGGAAAACTCATAAATGTGGAGATATTTAGATTATTTAATAATAACTCGAATCACCTAATTTGTGGACATTAAGTACCTAATGATTTTGGTCGGCAGCTACCTAATATTTTTGAAAAGTGTAAAATTGCTAGCTGGAATTAGAGTAAAGGTTCCTTTTTTGTCATGTAAAACTCAGTTGTCCTAAACTACTATGGTATATATACATATGTGAGTTGGTAGCTAAAAGCGTACACTTACACAGGTACGAATAATTCGTTGGTAACATAGCACACTATTTTTCAGTTCCCGTTCACAAATCTTGTTTCGTACATTCATTATCGCCGTCTGACACCCAAATATAATGGTCTTTCAGAAAACGTATTGCTTCACATACACTCAACACTTTATATAATTACACTTGTATAAAAACTTTAAAACTATCAAATTAATAATGGAATAAAACTTACAATGGTACATTGCAATTTTCAAACAGGAAAAATAACAACTTACACTAAGAAATAACAACAAAACTCACTCTCAGTGAGAACATGGTAGGTAGCGTTTCTCAAAAACCATAAGATGTGACGTTTAATTTATTTCAGCAAATAAATTAGATTCGTTTTTCGAAATGATAACACTTTATACACTTTTCTCATTGTAACCACAAAAGATCCCATACAGGATGTATGAATAATTCTTGTATTAGGCTTCACACTACTTTTCTACCTGTATTGGTCTAAAATAACAATACGTAGGTACCTACCAACCTATCTAATTAATTTTGGGGTACGTAATGGCTGTAAGATCATACGATTTGGATATGAAACAGTTTTTTTTCCAAATAATCCCTGTAAGCATTAAATATACATTTCTAAGAAATCGCTGCTTAGAGACTTAGGAAAAGTTATGGGAATAAGGAAGACATAGTGTTTCTCCTTCTTTAATTCGGCCACCACTAATGTTTTACCTGGCATTTTTACCTGGTTTTAGTTGTAGATACGAAATGTTTAATAAACACAGAATTTTCATAAATAAATGGATTTTCATAAGAAATCCGCATCGAAAATATTCATGGTCCAGTAGTTTCGACGTCGAATCATCAAGTTCTCAAAACTAGAGTTTTGACGGGTTCGAATGCGGATACTCGTCATCTTTTATGACAGGTCGAAGTCGGAACGTAGCAGGGATCCTATCGGCTGTTTGGTGAAACATCCTTTACAATAAGACAGTATTGTTGTTCTCCGGTTCTCGTTATCTCATCATTCAGATTAACGGACACGTCAAGAAAGTTGCTCAAATTCTCGTTTATAGTTTATACATTGATTGTTTATACATTAGGCTTTTAATTTTATTATTTTATAAATAATTTTGTCGTTCATTATTATTTAAGTTGGTTAGAGGGTACACAAATTCCAGCAAGGGTCGCTACTTAAGCATTTCATTTTCGATGTTTCTAGGGAGCTTAATGATACCATCAGTTTTCGATGAACTCGATTTTCAACAATTCGATTCTCGAAATGGACATGAATACTAAGGGTATTCATACACGAGTAGATTCAACGTCAAATAATTTTACGACGATTCAAGATACGACACGCTGAAGCCTAGCATTTGACGGGTTAAAATGCGCACGTCTATTACGATGGTTTGGAGTAAAAAATAGCACTATTGTCATTTTGTAAAACACGATTCTCATTCTCCTTATTCAGATTTAATGACACGACAATTAAGTTGTTAACATTCTCAGTTTTACGTTTATTGTTTTATAAATAGGTAATTCTTTAATTTATTATGTATAAACTGGGAGGGTGTTTTGTAACTTTTGGAGATATAACCAGCAGTGGATTACTTTTTTCCAGTGGACTAATATTCCACCAACAGGCAAAACGGGGGCCAAACAACAGTAGTTAACTAACCAAGAGTAGGTACCTATTTATTTGCAGGCATTACCGCCAGAACCACCATGGTTCAACTCTTTTGGCAGCAAAATAAATACAAATTTCTTCACTTTTTTTCACTTCAACATTAAGGACCACAAAACTCATGGATTAAATTTATATTAATTCATTAACAATAAAAAATATAACTCAATGAATTACAGAGTGATGTAAGACGAGGAAATACCAAAATCTCAGTGTAAATACACTTAACCTCATCTGGAAATCTTCTCACTACCTTCTTAGGTGGTCATAAGATAAACTAGAGTAGAGAAGATAACTGCCTTACAGAAACCTGGAGAAGTTATACACGGCAAAAATGGCTGCTAATTTCGAGTTAGAGGCTAACAGAATACCTGGAGAAGATCTCCCAGGCAAAGATGGCCGCGTATCTCGACTATGGAAAACTTTTCCCATCGAAATAAAGTTACAGAACACCCCCCCCCCCCCCCCCCCACCTGGTTAGGAAGGAGGTACCTAATCTGTAGGTACCTATCGATTTGACCTTCTATTCCCGCAATAGGATTTTTTCGAAATGGCCCATGAATACCCCTATTAACAATGTTGTAGTTGATTAGGGTCGGGAAATAAACGAAATTGTTCGTATTTAGGCAGTTAACTTGAACAACCTTTGTCCTTTCTCAGTCTGAAAATTACCGTGCTATTTAAAATCTATTCGCATTAAATTATTAATCTTCCTCGTATTCCAAGTTGGTACCTTTTAGTTAACTTCTAAGATAGATTTTCATATTTAAAAGGTAGGTACCTACAGCCTACGTATTGGCGATTTTATATACCAAATATGTTGGCAGTTTGACAATGAATGTCAACGAGTGAGTGGACAGGGTGTGTTCTGTCTCGTGAAGTAAAAATTTATTTATATTGAGTAGCCTAATTTAATTAATCGCAAATTTTCAATGGTAAACACAGTTCAAGTTCGGGGCTTAGTAAATCTGACTCTCAAAAACATTTGGTTATTAATTTTATCATTTACCAACGATTGACACAACGTCCACCAAATTTTCTAAGGGCGCGTTCCACCATAGGGGGTTTATCCAGAGTTTGGAGTTACCTATACCTCAAAAATGGCAGAGACATATATCTGGATCAGTTCGTGATCCTCCATGGTGGAACGGGCCCCAAGGGACACGACATGCATTTAGTGACGTCACGAAGAAACTCCTTGAGAACTTACTAGGAAACTCGTTGAGAAATTTCCTTAGAAACGTGTGGATATATCAATCATTAGTGAATGCTCTGACTACAAGTTTCATACTTGCCGCATTCATTGCCACATTCGGGAAGAGAATGGGCAGGAACAGTTTTCGTGTTCATTCAGGCAAGAACAGGTTCAGTGTGAAATCTCATATTGAAATCCCGTCAGACCACATAAATATTTCTTACAAAGGGACCCTCTTATTTAGACGTCAACGAAAGTAAAGTTTTGCAGTTTCCCTGATCAGAAGAGACTAATATTCAATGTTCTACTTGTGAAACAAAATTGAAAATTTGCCATAAGCTCTTGCCTGTAAACGGACAATCAGCGAAAACTATAATTTCAACAAGTTCAGTAGCGTCGCTGTTTTTAAATTTTTTTTTTTCAAGGTCAATTTCAACCTCGGTTGATTGTGACTTTTCGTGTCGCAGTGACTAGATAGTCGTTGACAGTGTCATGATTGGGATGTCACGTAGGATAGGTTCATAGCATAACTTCCTCTTTCCATACCTACGTGGAAATAGATGATTATTTAAAAATGAAGACTGGACATGAGCTGGTTCAACACAATTACTCTTAATATTTCAAATAACCTAACAAAAGAAAATAGAAATACTGCATGTTCTGCATCTTTCTTATTCTTTTTCAATTTGGTTTGTACATTATGTAAATTATAACGAAATATGCCTAAAAGACTTGAGAATGATGCCAATTTGAAAGAGGAACTGCTGAAGGATCAAAGTCCTTGGAAGATGTCTAGTCTTCATATCTATCCAATGTATTCGAGTTTTGTGTGTTCGAATTCGGTAGACAAAAATCAACGATATGTATGTTTCGAGAGGTCAGTAATCGACCATCAAATTTAGCTGAGGGCGAGTAGGGGGTCGACGCCTTTGCTCCTGAACTTCTTTGCAGTTTCTCTCAGAGCTTGTTTCTGCTTGTAGAGTGCCAACTTCTTCTTCGTCTTGGACTTGGAGGGTGCTTCTTCTTCTTGATCTGGATAAAATTATGAAGTACATAACTGAGTAAATGGAAGGCGCAGTTTGATAGAATAAATGTAGAAGACATGTGACACACCAACTTTTGTGCTATATCTACCAAGATCACCAAAATGTGTAATTAGATAAAAGATAAGATGTTCATCTCACAAGGAGGGCCAGTTTTTTTTTGTGAGATTTGAATATAAATTTGTTCTAATTGAAGTCTCTACCAACAGGATTTCATATTAGACGTTCATATAGACCAATAATTGATTAGATAATGAAGACGGTAATTGTAATCCTTAATTCGGTCAACAAATATTATCAAAAGTAGTAACAAGTTTGAGTAAAAGTAGAGAGAACTGATAAAATTTGTTCGTGTTTCAAGGTTTAAACCCTTCCACATGCGCTGTGGCAACCAATAATTTGCTCGACCTCGCCTGCGTCACAGAGGGACTCACCACAGAAGCAGCCAAGTTTCGCCGAGCTTTTCTCGCACTCGACTCCAAATCGGCTGAAATAGGCGTGGATATCGACCTGTGCTCGACTTCAGCTTTTACAATTCTCTGCTCCCGGCTACGTGATACATACGAACCTACGGATGGCTCAGATCCGGTGAAACTTCTCACAACGGTTTCCCTTGACGACTCTACTCCCTCTGCCTACACCAGAAGCTTGTGTAGACGCCTACCTACAGGCACACCTTCTGTTCTTCTACGTCAAATGTTCCTACGGGTAGGTACTTACTGACTCAATCCGTCTCGCAGTAGGCTCATCCTCCGAGACTGACATGAAAAAATTGGCACTACCTTCTGCCTCTAGCCAACCAGTCACCTACCTTAGTTAAGGCTACTTCTTACGATAATGATGTTTCATCCATGCAGGATATCTCCGCAGTAGCACGACCTTCCTACTACTCACAACCAGCCAAACCGCAGGCATCTTATTTTCCGCCTCCGGCTTCTCCAAGATTCCAAGCCTCACCATATCGACCATTTTCGAGACGAATGGCTTCTTCTCCTCAATCTAGACAAAGGTTCCGACACAGATCCTACTCTGATCCGCCTCCCACACCTGGATACTGTTGGTATCACTTCCGATGGAGTTCTGAGGCCTGTAATTATCTACCACCTTGCGCCTGGACTCGTAACCAGCCTTCGGAAAACACCTTTGCACAGTCGGAACGACGGTAACGCCCATGCCTGATCACCAATTCCATCTGTCGAACTCCAAAATCTGCTGGTACCTCTCTTGTTGGGCCACCTCGGCACAAAATTGTCGATCACCCTGCGCCTGGCACCACTCTCAACCTTCGAGGACCCAACTTTGCTCTCCCACCTTCCAAGCATCCTCTGTCGTCTCTCCGACTTTCTCCTCGCTTCCAGAGCTCCGAGACCTCCAGCTACGTGGCACCTGTCTAACTCTGCCGACTTCCGGCCTCTCTAAACTACCTAGAGCTCCGGCTATTTCTACATCACTCAACAATTGGCACAACAAAGCTTCACCAGCCTTCCCTCCTTCCACTACTTGTGGGGACACAACCAGAGCTCACCACCCCCGTTGTAGAGGTTCACACTAGCCAAACTGTGTGATGGATAGGAGTAGTCCCTCCTTCTTCATTATTGCAAATGTTACATATAAGGGGAAATTCCTGGGCTCATAGCTTACAGGATAACCTTTGGGTGTAGCAGGTTGATTGCCTCTCCCCTTTGAAAGGGAACTACTCTCTTTCATCACCTCTCATTGTCACATGTTAGCAGAGCTCAGTTTCAAGCCACCCCCTTGCCCCCACGCAGCCCCTCTATTACTGAGTGTCCCTCCCCCCCACCCATAGGCAAAATAGGCATTAACAACTTAAAATAACTAAAAACTAATACAAATAAAACCCCAGCCCTGCCTATTTGGAACCCGTCTTCCACTCTACCCCCCCCTCCCCCCCGCGCTTTATGAAAACTACCAGCATTCAGGACAACCTCTGGGAGAGCAGGTTAATCGCCTCTCCCCTTTGAAGGAGTAACTACTATCTTTCCATCACATGGTAGTAGAACGTGGTTTCAAAACCACACACCTCCCACCCTTCCATTGGCAAAATGGGCAAACAACCCAAAACTTATACCCTTAACAATTGCAACACACCCCTGCCGTGCCTATTTGGAGGCCCCTTCCACTCCCCCGCTACTGATGTTTGAAAGCCCCGGGAGTGTGATGGGAAGAAGTAGTTCCTCCTTCTCAATTCTTGCAAAAGTTACATCTAAGGAGAGATTTCCTGAGCTCTTAGCTTACAGGGTAAGGGTTAATCGCCTATCCCCTTTGAAGGAGTAACTATTCTCTTTCCATCACCTCTTATTGTTACATGGTAATAGAGCATGGTTTCAAACCATACACCCCCATAGGCAAAATGGGCAAACAACCCAAAACTTATACCCTTAAAAATTAAAACACCCCTGCCTATTTAGAGCCCCCTTCCACTCTGCCCCCCCCCCCCCGCCCCCTGATTTTTGAAAGCCCTGGGAGTGTGATGGATAGGAGTAGTTCCTCGACTCGATTCTTGCAAATGTTACTCCTAAGGGGATATTTCCTGAACTCTTAGCTTACAGGATAACCTCTGGGTGTAGCAGGTTAATCGCCCTCCCCTTTGAAGGAGCAACTCGACTCTCTTTCCATCACCTCTCATTGTTACAACTGCTATGCCGTTATCGCACCTGCACTTGGCCAGTCCCACCTTCTAGTGGTTGATATGACTCTCTCCCCCATCATACCTCATCCCTTTTAATACTCTCGTCATGGTCATATTCGATGTTCACGTCGATGGTCATTTGACAAAACACAAAGCACAAGGCATATGTGGGACATAAATAAAATCAATCATAATTACCTTTTTATGGACGGGAACCGGTATTTTTCAGGTTGAAAACATTTGTACATACACCACGCATACACATAAGTAGAAGCTCAATATGCGGCGGTTCCTGTTTGAAACAAGAATGTGCCCAGTCCCTACTTACGACCTATAATATTGAATATACATTCTCGAGTCTTGTAGATGCAGTAATTAGATTCTCATCCTAAAATATCTAACCAAGTGAGAGTAAAAAATGCACTCTGTAGGGTTCAACGGAGCTGTCACATGACCCACCTCTCTACCGCTAGTCGTAAAATCAGACCTTTTGGCATGTTGAGCCTAATTAAATGTGTTGGTACTTGAATACCTTTTCTAACAATAGATATGTGTAGTACACATCAACACTCGTGCTACTTGTAATAATTGTGTTTAAAATTATAACCAAGATCATGTTTATTATTGCATTTCCGTGTTTATTAGAAGTGAACGAAAAACCTTCAGCGAGATCCTCTTCATCTTCACGCTGTCCAGCTTCAATAAGCTCGCGGATGTTCTTAGGGCGGCTGTTGTTGGTGTCGGCAGATGTTGCATTGCGATTCGCGTAAACCACGTAAATGTTGGAGTATGCGGACTTAGTTGGGGTCGTGATGTCAGCAAAGTCACGGAAACCTGAGGAGCGCCCAAACACATGAAACAACGATTTTTTGATTAATGACGCATTGTAAATTAGGTCAAAATTTGTAGTATAACGCAGGTACATTGCAGAATGGGGCACTTCACGAACTGTCCAGGCAGATAGCGAAGTTCTCACATTTTCTCATCGATAGAACTATACACATCATTCTGATCTATTTGTTAAACTAATCAGTATTTTACTAAAAGGATTGATATAGGAGTTTTAATGATTGAGATGCGATTTTACGAGCATCTAGACCACTATACACATAATTTATTTTTCAAGTTCGCTATGTGCCTAGGCACTTTGTGAGGTGCACTGTTCCACAATGTGTCTACGACATTTATAAAAAGAACATATCCTGTACCTATCATTATAAATTTATTTACCTACCACAAAAATTGAGTTAAAAAAAAAATTCAAGCGCAGTTTTGTGTACAATTTTCAACGTTCAAATTTATGGAAAAATTTCTGCAATAAAAAAAACTATATATATATATATATATATATATATATATATATATATATATATATATATATATATATATATATATATATATATATATATATATATATATATATATATATATATATATATATATATATATAGGAACACTTGAACTAGTCGCGGTTCTACTGAACTATATACTTCGTTTTAAATATAGAAAGAATTTAACAAATATATAGAGGAAAGAAAGAATCTAATATTTCGATTTTGATCTTTGTCAAAGAAATTGGAGAAATGAAAGTAATTCTTGAATCTTGGAAATTGCATGTGTGTCAGCGTCCATGTTACTTATCAACAAAATTGTGATAAGTTTTCTGGGTTTGATGGCTAATCGTTTAGATTGAGACCAGGAGGACGATTTGCGCCTAGTACCCACCTAAAAGCTCTCTCGGATTGTTGCAGTTGCCGGTCATTTGCATGTTTCGGCATCTTCTTCAGAACCTGCACCCCATAGCACTCGTCAAAAGATGCCCCATGGGTTTCTGCATGCATCTTGACTGGAAGAGGACGTGGTTGGTTTATGGATGCCCTATGGTTGTTCATACGTAAATTCAACGTAGTGGCTTTTCCAACGTAGAAACCTTGTCCTCCATCCGAACACTTTTTGCATACCAATTGGTACACACACATGGGTGATTGGCACTCTGCTGTCCCCCGACATCTGTATGTGTAGCTGGTGTTTGCAGAGGTGAAGTTAGGGCCCTCTATCACCAAATTGCACAACTTACACCTTGCACGTCCACATGGGTGTAAACCGGCTTGCTGTGTCTGTGGGGGATGTGATCGAGGATGTCGATGGGAGAGTATGTCACCGAGATTCTTCCCTTGTCTGTAGGCCAATCGAGGTGTTTCTTTGAATACATCACGTGTCTGAGGGCTTGATGTTAAGATGGTTTGAAGGTCCCGGAGAATGCCATTGAGTTTTTGTGCGCCGAAAAAGAATGTGGTGACAAGTGAAACTCGATCACTTGATGTTCTTGGAGTTTGACGGTAGGGAACTCGTGCAGGAACCATCCTATCTTCAACAAAGTTTGCTGGGTAACCTCTGTCTATCAGCTTGTTGTGGATCCCAGATAAATACCCTTCCAAGTCCTCTTTATTACTGCAAATCTTGTGCCCTCTAATAGACAATGACCGGGGAATTGACCGTTTGATGTGTGGGGGATGACAGCTGTCATAGTGTAAATATAGCTGTTTGTTTGTTGGTTTTGTGTGGACAGTTGTTGTGATTTCTCCTTCTTCGTCAATTTTTATATCCACATCCAGGAATGTTGCATTCGTTTTAGAAAAGGACCACGTGAAACTAACGGAATACCGGGAATTCAGTTCCTCTAAGAATAGCTGCAGCTCTTCTTCACCGTGTTGCCAAACCAAAAAGATATCGTCAATAAAACGCTTCCAGATGATAGGAGTTTTTGCTCGTGATGCGAGGAACTTGTTCTCCAAGTCAGCCATGAATATATTTGCATAAGATGGTGCCATGCGCGTTCCCATAGCTGTACCTCTTTTTTGAATGTACATCTGGTCACCGAATTTGAAAATATTCATCGTTAGAACAGTTTCACCAAGAAGTTTGTGGACGGGATTCGTGGTTCTGGTCGTTGCTGGAGAAAGCTCGTTAATGCACGAAGTCCTTCATCATGAGGTATTTCGGTGTATAAAGAGTTCACATCAATCGTGGCTAGGATTGCGTCTGCTGGTACTCTTGTGTCACGCAATACACGGAGGAACTCGTGAGTATCTTTGACATAGGATGATTGGCTTTGTACAATAGGTTGAAGGTGGGAATCTACGTATGCCGATATTCGTTCTGTGATGCATCCGAAACTTGCAACTATGGGGCGCCCAGGTGGTAATTGGTCAGGTAGGGAGTATGGTTTGTGGATTTTTGGAAGAAGGTAAAAGTCTGCACAGCGAGGTTCAATGGGGATCAAATTCTCTATATCTCTCGCACTTAGCCCTTCTCGTCGTCCATTTCTCTTAATAAATGTTTTAAGATCCGCCGCCAACTCGTTGGTTGGATCTATGTTCACTGGATCGTAGAACCTTGTGTCTCCTAACTGCCTCATAGCTTCTTGTTCATAATCCTCAGAATTCATAACAACTACTGTTGAACCTTTGTCAGCTGGCATAATTTTGATTGAATCGTCAGCCTTCAGAGACATCAGAGCACGTTGCTCAAGGTGTGATAGGTTCTTTCGAGGAGTGAGTGAGTCCAGGAAGGCAGAACTTGATGTTCGTTGAAGCAGTTGTGAAATATATTTCTCCAGTGGATGGGAGGGTGGCAACCTCGTACTACTGGCATTTTTTGGATCGAAATTTGAGGGCGGTTTGAATTTGAGGAGTGAGGAGTGAGCGATTTCTTTGACAAAGATCAAAATCGAAATATTAGATTCTTTCTTTCCTCTATATATTTGTTAAATTCTTTCTATATTTAAAACGAAGTATATATATATATATATATATATATATATATATATATATATATATATGTATATATATATATATATATATATATATATATATACAGTTAGCAGGTAAATTAGTATGTACCTAGGTAATTGATCGAAAACTTATTTTAATACCTATGTATTTTTTTAAATAAAACCCCTCAAAGGCGAAGAGGGCACACCATATCGTTAAACGAATTAGAAAAAAATAAAATAAAATTAAATAATTAAAAAGAAGTAAATAAATTAAAAACTGGGGAGGACTCAGATTCACACAACACCGCCCTTAGGGATTATCGAGGTTGAGAAAGGTGAGTGGGATGAAGGAAAGTGCTTTTATAGAATAACCATCACTTAAGGAAAGGGCACCGAAGGACACGGATCATGATGGCACTCTTGCCGGAATGCGTAACTCGAGTAACTCCATGGCACCTTTCCCGCACCACACACCACACCATGGGTTGCGACCAAGACTCTTATTACTTGCCATCACGCCTTTTAGCTTAGATACCACTTGCCTCAGGCCATACTTATTAATTTTAGCCCGCCAGGTTTGTTCTATGTCCACACTACCAATGGCATCCTGGATCTCCAGGATAATGGCTTGATGGCAGCGATATCAGGCTTCTTGTCCTGGTCGTTTGGCACACAGTACAGGCTTTCCCTTTCTACATCTCTGCCCGTTGAAGGTAAAGCACCTGTCATCTGCTTGGCAAACACATTATGGTGTGAAATGTAATGTAAGTGCCCAACTAAGTAACTCCGTGACACTTTTCCCACACTACACCCCGTACCATGACATGGTTGGGCTGACGTACCATGACTTTGGTGATACCTGCTGCCACTCCTTTTAACTCGGATATCCCTTGCTGCAGGTCATTCCTGTTGTATTTATTAATTTTAGCTCGCCAGGTCTGTTCCATGACGACACTGCCACTGACTTGAAATCTAGGTTAATGGTAGGCCCATCGGGCTTGATGGCAACGATGGGGCTACTTACCCCAGTCACGTGGCATAAGGTGCAGTCTTTCCCTTTCCACATCCCTGCCGCTAGATTTCAGACCACCTGCTTGGCAAATAGCCAAATTAGCTATTGCACTCACTCAGCATGAGGGTGGATCCTAGAGGGGTCCTGTCCAAAAGTTTAACATCCTCAGTTGATTGGAAAGAAAATTAGCCACAGAGCTCACTCAGCTCTATGTAGCTCTATTTGTGTAGGTATGTTCTACAACACCCAGAGGAGTTCCCGATCCAAATTTTAGCACCTCAAGTAGGTCAACGAAATTAACTTCAGAGCTCACTCGGCTAATTAGAGTCGTCTCCAGAGTCGTAATTATAGCCTATCACCCCTAGTGAGGTCCCGTTCAATAGTTCAGCATCTTGAGTGAATTGGAACCAACTTATATAGAGCTCACTCTGCCAATTAGAGTGGTTCCTCGTGCTGCAATCATACACTGTCACACCCAGTGAAGTCATGTTCTAATTTTCTACATCATAAGTAAAATAGGAACAAGAGTAGGTACAGAGCTCACTCACCTGATTAGAATGGTTCTCTATTTGCATATACTCTACCACATCCAGAACAGCCCGATTCCAAATTTTCGCACCTCAATTAAATATCAACGAAATTTGGTACACAGCTCAGTCAGCTGATTAGAGTTGTCCCTAGAGTATTAGTTTTAGACTGTTACACCTAGAGAGGTCCTGTTCAAAAGTTCAGCATCTTGAATAAATAGGCATGCAGCATAATTGTACGAGCGAATTTTCGTAAATTATCGTACAGTATTTATGGTACCTACATTGCTATGAAAATTGAGGATTATGAGTAAAAACAAATAGTTAATTAACAATTTTATGGCAAAAAACCATTCTAAAGTATTAATCTCCTTGTCAAACAGAGGTTTTGGATTTTTACCTTTTTTCTTCAGTTTTTGCCGATTTTTTAGCACATTGTAATGAAATTTAAGTACATTTTTCAGCATAATGTTGTACATCAATTTTCAAATGATCTCTTTTATGGTTAATAAACATCATTTGAGCAATATTCTGCTAACAAATATAAATTTAACGATTTTTAGCCGTTTTGGCTGTTTTTAGTGATTTTTTTCACTTAACCACTACTTAACTTGAAATTTGACCATTTAATGTGCTTAAAAAATGCTCAAAAAATGCTGGCCAGTAAACTCCGTCAACAACGAGGTTCTATCCAAATGTTCAGGATCTTGAATGAATAGGAAAAAAATTAACTACAGAGTTCACTCTGCTGATTAGAGTGGTTCTCTTGTAGCAGTTCGCGTGACGGTTACCTACCTACCAAAGCTTCACTTTTGTTTGAACAATTTGCGCTCTCCAGTTAATTTGATTTACGATCGTATGTTCAATATTCCAATAATAAATCAGTTCGTGTTTTTCTTCCGGCAAATAAAGTTTTGTGTGTAGAGTTACACTCTTTTCAACTCTTTTGAAACGACGCCAGTTCGCTCTAGTGGAGGTTCGGAGAAGGTGGTATCAGTTGTTTTGTGTGTGATCAGTTGTTTTGTGTTTTTCTCATAAAATATAAGTTTGTCTTATTATTGATGTAAGACCACAAAATTGGTGACCCCGACGTTTCGTCCCGATATTTCGTGCAAGTTTCGATCTTTACACGTGAGTGTCGATCTTTACACGCGAGTGCCGATTTTTTCACACGAGTGTTGATCTTTGTTCGCGAAATTTGACTTTTCTCGCTAATAGATTTCCGCGAAATTTGTGTTTTTCGGTGTTTAGTGTACTGAACGACTCGCCTATGGATGCCACCGTGTCCGCGTCCGGATCATCTGCACCAGCAAGCGAAGTTAGCGCGGTGTATAGCGTCTCAGACCGACTTCCCAGATTTTGGAAACATGATCCTGAATTATGGTTTCTACAGGCTCAAACTGTTTTCGCTAATGCTAGAATCACCTCATCCCAACGGACGTTTGAAGACTCAGTTTCTAAATTGGAATATTGAACATACGATTGTGGTCTTATCCTCTATTTGCACGTACTCTACCACACACAGAACACCCCCATTCCAAATTTTAGTACCACAAGTTGAATATAAATAGAGGGAGGGGGTATCTATTTATTTTATTTTTCTCTTTTCTTAAAATACCTCTATTTTCATGAAATGTGTAACTTAATTATTTTTTTTTCCTTAAAATTCGCACTAATACGGGTTACCTGAGAAGAAGTCTCCTCCGAGCTTGTACTGGGGTGGCGGGTTGGGGCGTCGGTAGGGGCGCCCGTGGGCGTTGACGCCGCGGGTGTAGGGCGTCTCGTCGCCGGCGCCGCCACCGCCGTAGTACGTGCCGCCGCGGATGACTCCGAAGTTGCCTGAGCCCAGGACGCGGTCCGTCTCCTCCGCGCTCGTGTAGAGGGATCTGCCGACAGCCGACGGAGCGCTACGTCAGCCGAACGTCAAAATGTTAACGTAAACTACTATGTACATTATATACATAACATATTATATACACATTGTACACGATATATACACATCATACATAACGTATTATATACAAATTATACACGATATTATTATCATTTACCTACATACATTTTTTTTCCCCCTCTCTATTTCTTTGTCAAATTTCTTTTAAAAACACTGAGTACCAATACGCAGGGTATACACAAAACAGGTCTGCCAAACTGCAGGAGTCGATTCTACAACTAATTGCTACAACATTTATCCCTTATAAATTTTTTAACCCGCTTAGAAAACAAGTTTTTTTTTCAATTTTTGATTTTTTCCAGTAATTTTGACCTTACGTCACTAAATTGGTCGTAAATCCCTCAATATGCTGTGTAAATTCAAATTTGAGAATACCGTTGGAAAGAACAATAAATTTCCTATAAAATAAATGCCTGAACGTTTTCTAGAATAAAGGTTTAAGACTTTAAAAAGCCCTCTGAAAAGCAAATTTTATCTGGGAAACCTCGAGTTTTACCCTTTAGCTAGAACTTGTTTCACCCCTAAAAACACAAAAAAATTTTCATACGAAATGAAGTCACATTTGTGAGTTAAAGTGTAAAACTTGGTTATAACAGTGTTAGGGAGGTCTCATGTGTTACCACATAATTCAGCATATAGAAAAAAAAAAAAAAAAAAAAGAAAGTAGAAACCGACCCTAAACTCTTATTTTTATAGAAGGCACTTCAGTTTGTTTAGATGCGGCGCTGTCTATACCTGACCCGCACGACATCCCGGTATTGCTGGTTCGAGCCTAATCAACTTACTGTTACCTTAAAAGTCCCTAATCGCAACGTGAGGGGAAACTGCGCGCAAAAGACGACATTATGTCAACTAAGTTTCAACGAAAATTAAACAATGAAGGAACATTTACAAAAATGAAATTTATTTGAATGAAAATCCTCATTTGAATTCTCTGTCAAACAGCACTAAAGGTTTATTAAGAAACAAATTAGGCTAAGAGGTCCAGCTGATCAGTACGTCTCCGTACCTCGTAATTTTATTCTAAGCTTCCCAAAGCAGCGCCATTTCAGGCTTCAGCACCATAATATATCGAACAAATTAGTTTCATCCCTTAGCGTAATGCACCGTCACAATTCCGTGGTAGTTGTGGACTTCGTCCACTTGAACATGCATACGTAGATATAGGCATAAAGCACCTACAGAGGGAAAATTAATGCACCTACGTTAAACATTTACTTATTATGTTTCTAGTCCCTCTAATCTAAAACGTACCGAAAATAAATTAGTGAGATGAAATTAATGAAACTGCATATCGAATTCTGTGTCTAGTTGGTCCAGAGTCATCGGCATCACTTTCAATCAACCCTGAAGAGTGAAATTGAAGGGCTGACATGTAATTAATTGAAACGTCTGCCAAGTTGGGTGGGCAGTATAGCTTTTTCACAAATTGTAAAATGGACATATAGAATTAGTTGAAGAACAAAGTACAAGTTCTATTAGATTCGGAGTTTTGCTTGTGTCAACGATATTAGTTTAGAGCATGTGCAATGGTTATATTGCTCTGCCAATCGCGATATAATTTATAGGAAAATTTTCTAAAATATATACCCAATTATCTACCGAGTTTGAACGAAATCGGACCAACAGATGGTGAGAAGTCGACGTTATGAGAAATTCACGTTTGCGGATGCGCACAGGCTACTGTTCATTCGACGGCATTGAAAATTATTGAGGACCGTCCAGGAGCTAACCCGCAAAATCCCTGAAAATTTGATCGGAATCGGACTGAAACTTGGTATAGTTTTGGGCGTGACAAGGATTTATCAGTATTAAAATCGCTATCTCGAATAGGTACCTGCTTTCGAAATAAGTAATGTTTTTGCTTTGTCACTACCGATGGTAGGGAAAATTTGTGTTCGTGAGAGAAGTCGAAACAAATTTTGTTTTTAAAAATCAAAAGTTTCACTTGCTTTTAGCGTTTCAGAGCTTGCTGATCAATTTGGTTCCATGTCTGTCTGTGGTAAATGCTTGTCACGCCCAAAACTATACCGAGTTTCAGTCCGATTTCGATGAAATTTTGTGAGATTTTGCGGATCAGCTTCTAGGCAGTCCCCTATAAATAAGATTTCTTGCGTATTAGTAGTCTGTGCGCATGCGCAAAAGGTAATTTCTTATAACGTCAATATCATATCATAAGTTGGCCCGATTTCGTTCAAATTCGGTAGGCAGTCGGGTGAATGTTCCTGACAAACTCCCTATGAATTATATCGCATTTGGTTTTGTGAACTGTAGCGCATGCCGACTGACACAGGCAAAACACGAGTCTAATAGGTCGATTTGGATGAAAGTTTTAGAAATTGTGCGGGTTAGCTCCTAGACGGTCCCCTAAAAAAATTTCAGTGTCCTTGGATAAATAGTAGTCCGTACGCATGCGCAAACGTTAATTTCTTATAACATCGATTTCTTATCATCTATTGTTTATTTGCAAAGGTACGGTCGAGCCCAATTACATGCATATTTAAACATTCCAAGGCGGAACAGATATATTCGCAAGACTGCGTTTTTTGTGAGAATTTTACGCATCTTGAAACGTGAACCAACAAATTTTGAGGAGGTTTTAACAATTTTTTACTTGGTAAAGGCTAATTGTTGAACATAATAAAACAAAATGAAGGATATTTAATCTCACTTAATTTCTTTCATAAATGAGCAGTAGTTTGTTTGCGCCTCCATTCTCCCACCGTTAAGTTGAACTCAAAACTGGGCGTTTTGAACAAACCGCGTACCCAGTCATACTCAGAAATTTTTTTTTTTTACAAATGACCCTTTATGGAAATACGAGTTTGGCGCTGTTTATACGTATTTTTCCACGCAGAATCGAATGGTAACACTTGCAGATGTCCCCCAACTCCGTTATAACCTATTACATGTATATTTAATCATTGTAAGGCGGATCAGATATATTTGCAAGGCAGCGTTTTTTTTTTTTTTAATTTTTTTTGGATCTTGAAACGTGAACCAACCAATTTTGAGGAGGGTTTAACAATTTTTTACTTGGTAAAGGCTCATTATTGAAAATAATAAAACAAAATGAAGGATTGTATATTAAATCTAATTTAATTTCTTTTATAATTGAGCAGTAGTTTGAAAGGCGTTCCCGGGTTAATAACAGACTTTCACGTGACCGAGAGTGGGGTCTCGTGTCTCACGTGATCCCTCGGCCGCCGCACGCGAGGAGAGAAGGGTCACGTCGCCGCGGCTGACCATCCGAGTCAGGGATGTCCTCAAGAGATCAACACCGGTGCCCGTGAGATGACAATGAGATGTTTAGATGGTCCGTTGATGAGATGTTTACTGTAAAGCGACCGCTCATATTCAAATCGGATTGATGAGAGCAGCGGTTTCCCAGGCGATGCTTTCGCGGGAGGACGACGCGCCCGGCGGCCCGCAAAATTTTTTCTCATGTCCCGAAACACAATCGGCCACACGTGACGACTGATGAACGCGAGATCTGAGATGACCATCTGAGATCTATTGTGCGAATGCGCCTCCAGTCTCCCACCGTTAAGGTGAACTCAAAACTGGGCGTTTTGAACGAACCGCGTACCAGTGCTGCCAACGCGGGGGATTTATCCCCACGTGGGGGATTTTCAAGGGCTCTCAGAGCCCTAGGGGGATGAAGTGTAGGAGGGGATTTCCAGGGGATTTTTGAGCTTCACTGACAATCCTTGATTTCTATTATTTTTTTACTGCCTTACATATGAATCAAAGGTGAATTTCACCATAAATACAAATGAAAAAAAGATCCCTCCACTAGATCGTTCTCAGAACAACGACAAATGACACGAACGGACAGTGTCAGGTACGAAAGTCAGTTTGCCAAACCAAATCAGACGAGAGTTAGTGAAGATGTAGGAAAGGGAAGGAGTTTGAACCTCAAGAAAAATGATTTTCTCCAAAATTTTGGAGGAAAAATAAATGCATCTTTCTACATACTGTAAATTGGGTGTACTTGTATTTTTTCCTATTTTACTTACTAGTCATACTTGTTGGTTTAAATTTTTTTTGTGATACCTGTTATGATGATGTTAACCTATTCACATTTATTACTCGTGTAAAAGTTACCCATCAAGTTTTTCTTTTATTGACAACATGCTTCACCATAAGTACCTGCCTAGTGTTGGTAACGGAGTTTCTCCTGTTTTTGTAATAATCCGCTCTTTAATTGCTTTCCTTGTTATATAACCTTTTATTACCTACTTAATAATTCTATTTGTGATCAATATTGTGTCCAAAATAGCTTTTAACGGCGCCTTAAATTTGGGGGATTTTCTAGTTCTTCCTAGGGATTTTTTCGTGAACTTGGGGGGATTTTTTGCTGAAACGGGTTGGCAGCACTGCCGCGTACCCAGAGGTCATACTCAAAAATGTTTTCGTGACAAATGATCCTTTATGAAAATACGAGTTTGGCGCTGTTCTCTACGTATTTTCCCACGCAGAATCGAATGGTAACACTTGCAGATGTCCCCCAACTCCGTTATAAATAAGTTTTACACTTCAACTCACGAATTTTTAGTTTATTTGTTATGCTCAATTTCATGTGTTTCAAGGGTAAAACTAGTTGTAGAAGTGTGAAACTCTACTCGCATTTTCATATGTCATTTTTCACAAAACCCTCGGATTTCAATGGGGAAAAAAAAGAAGAAAAAAAAAAAAAAAAAAAAAAAAAATCACGTTTCTCAACACTAAAGCATAATTTCTCCTCTAACTAGCAAAGTGTAAGTAAAATTGACAAATCTGTTGGAAAGCTGGGATTTCGAGGAAGGTTTCCCCCTTGGAGCGCCTCTCCAAACTAGTCTGTATAAAGAGTATAAAGACAAATTGAAAAAAGTTAAATTCTGAGAAATTGTCAAAATTTTCTTTTTAGACTCTATTTTACGTATTAAATCGGCTCAAAAGATATTGGTTGGCATCAGGTAGATAGGAAATTTAACTCTCTGACCAACGATGTCCTTATTTTTTGAGTTTACAGTTATTCTAAGGGGTGTTAGAGATATTTTAATGTCATAGGATACAAAACAGGAAAATAATATTAAAAACTATAAAGCTGGAAAACTTGATTTTTGCTCGTCCTTGATGTAGAACCCTGTATAGACTAGTGATCTGGGCAGAAGGGCTTTCTAATACAAAAATAATAAGGCTTTACGTAATAATTTACAGCTATTTTTTTCTTGTCGATAACAATGAATGATTTATTGAAGGCAATAAACCGAAAACCATTAGCTCACGCAAGAATTGAACGTGGAATGGGAAAACAGTATGTAGCCTCACTATAAATGTTGGCCTCACTAGGCTTAGCCTTTTAGCTGCTACACCCGGCTGAGCCAGCTGGCGCTGGCTATGCTGCATGCTCCTCCGCTCATTCAGGTTCTCTGTGCTACATACTTTTTTACGAGCAACATGCAATTTGGTCAATCTGGTTGATTGATCATTGATGTTGCTGGCCAGAACCCCACTTATATTGTCCATGAAATTGTGATGACAAATATTTGGTTCGGAATTATCCCATGTATAGTCCCTTACCTGTTCGGCTTTTTTTCCTCTTTGTCATCAGAATCACTGCTGGAATCTTTGGAAAGTCGGCAAACAGGTAACTCAACAGGGAACATCAAAGGGGAATCATTTGCGGTTGAACCATTAGAAAACAAATCACGAATTAATGCATCTTCGTCATCACTATTTTCGAGAATATTCAATAGTTCCTGTTACGTGTAAACTCAGCGCAACATCGTGAGTTCACTTTTTTTGTGAATGCCAGGGAAATCAAAACAAACAGGGGGCAAGCACGAATATATTTGTGTAAAGCAGTCTCGAGTAACCCGAGTATTCTCGGGAATAGCATGGCATGTAAGACACCTGCCCCGAATATATTCGGTTGTAGCATCGAAAAGGTTAGTAATGCAGCTATCCAGTGTGCCAGTAGTCACACATCCAAACTCGACTACCTATATGTTCAACGGAACGTGGAGTGATTTCACACTATCGTTATAGAGACGGCCTCCACCGCGGCCCCCGGCTCATTTTCTCGTTAAGTTTTTTTTCCCTTTTTTTCACGACCCGTCTCAAAACGTTTCGCGAAGTTTTTCATGTAGTTCAACATTTCACGGCTGTTGACTCCGCTCCGAGGGGTGGAAAAGAAAATATAAATCCTCGGTAAACGGTCATTTTCAGAAGAAAAAGGAAAAAAAGTTCACGGACGAGCCTGAAGGGAATTTCAGAGGATCTGTCTCTTGAAAGAGCGTCCAGCTGAGGAGAATCGTTTTTAACGGCCAAGGACGTTGGTGGAAAGGCTGTTTTGGAAGAGGTGCGAAACCGATACGCGCATGGACATACTGCAACGGGCGTCCTTCTAATTTACAAGGATCTGAATTGAAAAAACGCTGCAAATTATTACACAAAGGTTTATTATTTCTGTATTAGATAGCCCTTCTACGCAGATCATTGGTCTATAATTATTATTAACCTTCAGTCCGGATAGACGACTAGATTTAGTAAGGTCCACTTGAGTAAGGTCCTCGTAATTTCAGTTGATTTAGTGTAATAAGTTCACGCTAACTTCAGGGTTGTCGTTCAAAACCATCATATCAATGAAAAGCTTTTTATTAAAACACTCAAACACACACGCACGCACGCACACACATATACATAATGTCACTATGATCTGATTTATTTTACAATTATTTTACTCAATTGTTTCAGACTATACACTATCACAGTGTTTGAGCTAGATGATTCGATTCGTTAGGGCCCAGATCATGTTGCACACTAACATCGTCAGAAAGAACATCACTTTCACTGCTGACTTCGATAATGTCAGCTATATAATATTGTGGGTCATCATCGAAGTCATGGATGTCCAGATCTCTGTTGTCCTCCAACAGAATGAATGGGGGCTGACGTTCATTAGGCGTTCCTGACTGAACACAGCTTGTTAAAGGTCATGGAAACAGTGAAGATGAAGAGGGAAACTCTTAAAGCTCTCCACCTTCCTCATCAATTATGATAGAACGCACGAATTTCTCAAAAATTATCGTCTTCAATACTAATTTTCTTACGGGGCATATTTTGCGATCATGAGAAAGCCAGTCAGGAGGATAGATAGTTCTAGTGGACAGTGGGGTCCGATGGACCTCGTACTGAAAGGGTGGTTCAAATAATACGCTGTAGGGCAGCAGGGGCGCGGCACTAACGCAAAACAATATTAAAATGTGGTTAATCATCACCAGCAGCTAGGAGGGTACTGAAGAGGCCACCGCTCCCGGTCTTTTTATCCACCCCTCAATTCCCCTCCAAAGTTTCGCTCGATGTCCATGGGAGTTCAATCCGGACTGAATGTTAAGCCCCATATATATCAAGTAAATGATCAAAACTTGGCGCATTGTACTTCCCGAAAGGGTTCACACCCTTCTCATTGCATTTTAGAGCGTGGGACGGTAGGAAGCTGTGAGGCTCGAAAAATATTCTTCTTCAGAAAAACGCATTTTTCTCAAAACAACATTTCCTTATGCTTACGTACATTTTGTGCGGTACCTATTCGACCGATTTTGATTTTTTAAAAAATATTGATTGTACGTTGCTAATGCGCCGTTAGAAGGGGGGTTTGGCATAATTTTGATTTCAAGAGTTTGTGGTTATTAAAATGCTACCTACCAAAAACCCGAATCAAAACAAAAATCATTTCGCAAACATCACTGGAAAAAAAAAAAAAATATTTTTTTCAACATTAAAGCATAATTTTCTGCCCTAATTAGCAGAGTAGAAGTAAAATTGACAATTCCGTGGGAAAGTTGAGATTTTGAAGAAGTTATCCCCGTGGAGCGCCTTTCAAAATACTCGTAGCCTCAATTAAGAGCAGTAGATCGAGGGACAGGCTACATTATGTCCTGAGTGACTCCGGTGCTAAAATCCGGAATTGAGCGCATTTGGAATGGCTTGAAAACAGTGTTATTAAATACGGAAGACAACTTATCAGCTGAGGGTTCTCTAAGACTGATTTTTTATTTGATCAACCTACTGAAATACATTAATTGTAATTGATGTGCAGAGAACAAACATAGTGTCGAAACAATATACAGTGTATGCAACCGTTCTACTTGATGGGAAGGTGACTTATTATAGATCTTTTTGTTCCCCAACTTTGCTTATTATGAGGTCTTGGTGGTGTAATTCAGTGAGGCGCGAAGCCCCGAGTTTCGATAATAAATAGGTATACTCTAAACGGGGTTTCTACGTAGAAGGGCTATCTCATACAGAAATAATAAACCTTTGTGTAATAATCTTTCTTCTTTTTTAATTTAATTAATTTTTTTTTCTTAACACGCGGTTATTCGTCAAAATTGAGTGTTTCCTCTATAAAACACCAACTATACTTCTTCTCCTGACCAAACCATGCTTGCATTCCCATCACGATAATAGCAGAATAGGTACTTGTAAAATATGTTTTAACCGCAAAAAAGACGGAAAAACCTCGTTTTTGGACACCCTAGGGGTATTTTTTTTTTTTTTAAACAATTTTTTGCTTTTGTTTGAAGTTTTGTAGTACTGAATATGATGATGAAGCCAAAATTGCAATTTCTCATTCCGTTCTCAGATCGGCGCTGATGAAACATGAAAATGCGTTGTTTTTTCTTTAAGATGAACTGGATTAAAATATTAAATCGATAAGCTTCGAAAAATCATTTTTTTAAAAGAAAATTTAACAACGTAAGGGTAAGGAATACAAGCATCTCATTGTAAATTTTCGAAAATCCTTCTTTCTACCGAAATATACTGTTGAATTTTTAAAGCGAATTCTTCTCTTACTTTGCCATGTGTTGCAGGAGAAATTCCGGCAAAAGAAGAAACGTACAAGTAGTATTTGAAACGCTACAATGTTGATGTTTTTCTTAGACCCCACAAACCTTTAGTATAAATGGGTTTCCAGGCTCAATTTTCAATATTTTAATCCAAAGGTTTGGTTGAGAGAAGAAGTATTGGTGTTTTGTAGAGGAAACACTTAATTTTATGAATAATTTCGTGTTAAGAAAAGTTTTTCAAAAAAGCTCCATTGAGCTCCCACGAGAAATCGCCATTTCTGTCACCCAGATATAAGTAGAGTACCTCCTCTGTAGATTTCAGTTTATAATACATTCTACACTGGCTAACACATTGTTTTTTCTAACGAAAAACACGATTTAGTGATTCCCGATTCGCAAATTACCTGATAGCTTCTGTTCTCCTTTCAGAGTTATAATGCTTGTTTCCTCATGAGGCAACACTAGGCGACTTACACCACATTGGGTATCTCAGGTCGCAGATGAGCTCAGGCAACAAAGCCCCTGTTAACTACACCGGCCTATAACTCCGTTCGCATCCCACGATGAGAAAAAGATAGCTTCGCTCTCATGGGCGCCTGACGTAATTTCGGCAGTTGGTACCTTACGTACCTACTTACCTACAAATCTTACCTACCTAAGCCTAGTTGCTTTATCCGCCGCTTCGGTGAGAACCTAATAGATTTTGAGTTTCCACAACAGGTTCGTTATTACCCAACGAGGTTATTTTTGCCATCATAGAAAGCGATTTCGACCATCCAGCAAAATATGATATTCCAAAACCCTAAGTACAACCCAGTACCTACGTAAACTCCATTAAAACGGTAGAAATATTCGTCAAATAGTTACACCCTTTCTTAACAATTATAAGTAAGAAAATTTCCAGTCATGCAGCATGATCGTATAAGCGAATTATCTTAAATGAGCGTATTATATAATGTTAAATCGTTATGAAATTTGAGATTTTTGAGTGGAAGGAAATTGTTAACTGTTCTTAATTTTTATGAAAAAAAAAAGTATTCTAAATAACAATCTCCTATTCAAATAGAGGTTTCAAATTTTTAGCTTTTTAAAAGTTTTTATCGATTTTTTGAAAAATTTTAACGAGTTAAGTAAATTTTTCAGCATAATTTTGTACATTCATTTTTGAATGTTCTATTTTACGGTTAATAAACTTTATCTGAGCAATATTTTGCCACAAAATAAAACGTTTTTTTAGCCATTTTGAGTGTTTTTGTTCGTACATTTTTTTGAAATTTGACCACTTTAATGTGCTTAAAAAGTGCTGGCCAACGAACTTATCCATTCGTTTGGAAAGTTTGATCTTTTGACGCAAGAACGGAATTTTTGTCTCAATCCTGAAAAAGCTTTGAACTCCAAGAATTGTTTCAGAATGATTCAAAACGGATTTTAATGAAGAATTTTTTCAAAAATTTTTATTTTAAAAATTTTTGAGCCATTGCAATAAGCTTCATTCTCTACGAAATTCGCTAAACGTGTTTCAAGAAGGTATTGTCAGTATCAATGAATTTGCGTTTAGGCGAACTAATTAAGCATTTTCCTTCAATCAACTGATGTTGATGAAAAAGCCCAGTACTTTATGGATCGTTCTATGAAGGAAGATTGCGGTATTACTCATTGTTTCGGTGCTGAATTAGTGCATTATAACAGAAGCTGAATAACCTACTGGCATAGTGACTGGCAGTGAGGAACCGAACAAATATGTACAAACTTAATAGATGTCCGTGTACAAGCTGTGGGTGTCTCAGAACCCATACTTCTAGAATCGAATGAACGACTCATTCGGAACAAAAAGTTGTCCCATTTGAATACCTGCTAATTAACTGAATAATTCTACTTTTAAACTTTTGTTTTCCTAGCTGACGAATTTCTTAAACAAAAAAACCAATCTTAATTCGACTTGGAACATAGATATTGAAACATTTAGTAGTACCGTAAAAAAAAAAACGTTAAATTTCCAAGATCAGATCCAAATTGTTCTCCAAAAGCGCCAATAACAGTTTTTTCTAGCCCAAAGTTTAATTTTACTCATTTTAACACTTATACAGAAAATTGAGTACATTCAGTATTTTGAAAACAGAATAGGAAAAAAAAATTTTTTTTTGTCATCGTTCAAACATAGTTAATTTTACTTTTACTATGCTGATTAGGCGAAAAATGACGTTTTAGGGTTTCTAAATTGTTCTGCGAGAAACGTTTTGTTCCAAATCGGTTGAAGAATCAATTCTGGAAATATGCATTTTTCAATCTGAGGTAAGCATTATGAATAAGTGCTATTAATAACTAAAAATACAACAAATAAATAACATAAACATAAATTAACATAAATACTAACATAAATTTCTCCGCTATATTGCTTTTAAAAAACATGTTCGGCAGGATGACGTTGTTTATAATTCCCTGATGACCGAGTGTGGTCTTTCATCACTCCAGGATAGACGAGTCGTGGGTGATCTTTTATTTTTGTTCAAACTACACAATTGCAAAATTGACAGCCCCCAGTTATTATCTCATTTTGGTTTTCGTACGCCGATCCATCCCACAAGAAGTAATGATTTATTTTCCGTCCCTTTTGTCCCGTTTGATTATTTGTTAAATAACCCCCTTTATCGCTGGCTAGACATTATAATTTAATAGTAGCTTAGAATAATTGCCTTGATTTATTTTTCAATAGTTATTCCGTTTTTAAAGACCACATCATTTCCTATTGTTATAAATTTCCAACCTAGTAAATGGTACTTTATTATCTTTTGTGTATTGATTCAATTTTTGTTACTAACACTTTTAACTCAGCATATATTTCTATTTTCATTCGTTGTATGTATTTTCCATGTATAGTTTCCTTATTGTATATTCGGCTAACTAGCCCGTAAATAAATAAATAAATAAATAAATATAGATTACCTATGGTGGAAGGAAGGTTCAGTGTTGAAGGAGCGCGGGGGTGCGGTGAACTCTGAGTAGAACGGACGGCTGTGGGTGAGACCTCCGCCGCTGAAGAGGGATGAAAAGGAGGGGAAAAGATGCTGCCCTTCAGTGCTGGAGTCCTCCACCTCTTCTCCGTCTTCTCCATCTTCTCCTTCATCCCCTGTCATCAGCTCCGCCTGTTGGCACAAACGAAAGCACATAAGCATATGGTAGGTACTGCCTGTCTATAAAAAGGGATGGTAATTCAGAAGGAGGGGAACAGATGCTGCTCTTCAGTGCTGGAGTCCTCCACCTCTTCTCCATCATCCATTGTCATCAGATCTGCCTGTTAGTACACACGAGAGCATAGAGCATATGGTAGGTACTGCCTATCTATACTATATAAAAAGGTATGTGAAGGAGGGGAAAAGATGCTGCTCTTCAGTGCTGGTGTCATCAACCCCTCCTCCACCATCCCTTGTCATCAGCTTGTAAAGCTGAATATTATCTACAAAAAGTTCTTGGCCATAACATTTCCAGTTAAAGATTTCTTTGAATTCAAAGTTCTCATATTTCAAAACACTGTAACATAGATATGATACGATAAATTGGATACAATAAATTCGCTCATACGATCATGCTGCACAATTAGAACCTTAAAAAAAAAAAAAAAAAGGGTTTGAGCGAATTTTTGGATATTTTTGTGTCATAATATGTTACATTGTTTTAAATTTTCAGCACTTTGAGAGCAAAGAAATTGTTAACTACCAATTTTATGGCAAAAAATAGCTCTAAATAATATTCTGCGAGTCAAAAAAGATTCTGGATTTTCTTCTTTTTTTCTTGTAGTTTTCATAGATTTTTTAGCAGATATTAATAAAATTTAAGTACCAAAATTTTTCAGCAGAATTTTGAGAAAGTTTTTTTGAATGTTTTAGCTCATCTTCTTCTTTATCTTTATATTAATAAAATGAAGTGTCTGTATGTGGATACCTCCATAACTTTTGAGCGGATTGACCGATTTGCGTGATTCTTTTTTTAATATGACCAGCCACTTCCGGCACCAAATATAGGCCACATCAAAATTGCGCCCCCTGTTCAGTAAGGGGTGGTTGTGAGGGCGATGGGGGGGGGGAAAATCCGTGTGTGGGCTCAAACGAAAGTCCACGACTAGGGGGTTTCAATTCCAGCTACCATAAATAAGGAATAAGTAAGGGGTGGTTGTGAGGGGTGGGGGAGATAGAAAAACTGGAAAATCCGTGTGTGCGCTCAAACGAAAGTTCACGACTAGGGGATTTCAATTCAATTCAAGCCCTACGCACGTTAAACCTACCCTTAGGGATCTACCGTTGAAGAGCGAAGCGAGCAGCATCCCCTAAAATCCCTGCTCAGTAAGGGGCGGTTGTGAGGGTGGGGGGGGGGGGGGGGGGGTAGAAAAACAGGAAAATCCGTGTTTGGGCTCAAACGAAAGTCCACGACTAGGGGGTTTAATTCGAGCCATACCGAGCGAGCGAAGCGGGCAACATCCCCTACACACGTTAAACCTACCCTTAGGGATCTACCGATTGCGAGCGAAGCGATCAACAATCCCTACACGTTCCAATTGTAATACACCTGAAGAGGGGGGGGGGGGGGTAAAAGACCATTGCATGTACACAGCCACACCTTGCAAGCGAAGCGAGCAACTTAACGGGGGGTCCGGGGGGCTTGCCCCCCGCTGGACGTGGAGGCGAGCGAAGCGAGCCGGCGCGGCTAGTTGTTTATAAACTTCTTTTGACTAAAATTCTGTTTGAAATTATGAATTTAACAATTATCGTTAGCCGTTGTCAGTTGATTTTTTAGCACAACTTTAGGATTTCGATCAATTTAATGTGCTCTAGAAGTGCTTGCCAACGAACACATCCTTTCATTTGGAAAGTTTGGTTTTTTGGCAAAAGAACGGAATTTTTATCTCAATCATAAGGACGTGGGAAATTTTATCTCAATCAAAACTGATTTCAATAGAGAAATTTTTCGAAAATTTTGATTTTAGAATTTTTGGAGTCATTGCAATAGCTTCATTTTCTACAAAGATTCGTTAATTCACTGTAACAGAGAATTCCATGCATTTTAAAGTTTAAGTACTTTTTCCGGTCGGCAACTTTAAAGATCAGCGAAGAGTGGAGAACTTTAACGAGATGAGAGGCGGTTGTGACTAGTAGAGGTATGTAACTGTAAGGTTCACTTAACTTAAGGCCCACTTAACTTAAGGTCCACTCAACTGTAATTTACTCGGTGTTGACCTGAGGGGGCGGTCTGAGGTGGTGCAGGTGAGTACTTATGGTTCTGCACTAATTGCCGCCGTCACGCTCTGCTCCCTCGGCCCAGGGCGTGCAAATTAGACCGAAAAGATGAATGAAGAAACCCCCGCGGTCCCGACTCACATTTCCCACCTCCTTCTGTCCACTTTTCAAGGCCGTCTCATTACAGCGAGTTGCGAGAATAGACATTCCGAATAGCTTAGAAATCAGAGTGGAGGGTTATTCAACTAATTTATTAGTTCAACCGTCGTTGTTACTAATATCTGTTAGTTCATAGTTGAGAGGAAGAGAGAGAGGAAGAGAGAGAGAGGAGAGAGAGAGAGAGAGAGAGAGAGAGAGAGAGAGAGAGAGAGAGAGAGAGAGAGAGAGAGAGAGAGAGAGAGAGAGAGAGAGAGAGAGAGAGAGAGAGAGAGAGAGAGAGAGAGAGAGAGAGAGAGAGAGAGAGAGAGAGAGTTCAACTAATAGATAATTTTGGAGAAATTAGTAGAACTAATAATTAATAGAATGATAATAGGTAGGTATTTAGTGATTAGATACATGCTGGTGAAACTGATAACTAATTTGGTTATACAAAATTTAGTTGCTACAAATAACTAATTAGTTTTTGATCATTATTAGCGCGAATAATAATTATTAGTAGATAACATTTTAGCAAATTTTCAGGAAAAAGTTATGACTTCAAAATTTGAAAAGTGGGAGGAAGAGGGCGGGGACACCCTACAAATCCGTTTCAAAACCTCTATTTGAATATAAGATATTATTACTTAGAATACGTTTTTTGCCATAAAATTAATAAATAAGAATGTCCTTCTTCCTACAAAGCTCGAATTTCAAAACAGTTTAACAAACAATTTAACATTATACTTTACGATAATTTACAAAAATTTGCTAATACTATCATGCTGCATGACTAGAACTTTTTTTCGTTGGAAACATCAAAATATAGCAGGCAATTTCATAATTTCATGTGCTGTTTGTTATGTAGAATGACCTGTTGTGTTTGCATGTACTGTAACCGGAAAAATTTAAATATGCTCATGATTTTGCAGATTTACAAGAAGAAAAATTCGATCTTATATTCTTGTTACTGTCTTGACATCATCCGAGAGTGAAAACAATGTTTACGCAACGTACAGGTAAATTCAGGAGCAAATTTATTTAGGTATTAGTTACTATTTAGTTAGGTATTATTTGCGCGAATAACGAATGAATACTAATTAGTTATTAGTTACTCGTAGTAACTAAATTGTGTAACCTAATTAGTTGTTAAATACTAGTGGCAACTAATTGAATAATTGGATTAGTAACTCTGAAAGTAATAACTAATAGATGATTAGCTGTAGTTTTTCGCTATTGTAGTAACTAATTTAGTTGTAGTTATTATTTCATATCAGGGTTATAGGAAATTTATCGTAGTTTCCAACAGTATCCTCAAAATCGGGAATACTTTGGAAAATGAAGAAGTTGTAGCAATATTAATATCATAAGGTGCAAAACACGAAAAAAAATTCAATAATTGAATATCTCGAAAACAAAGGTTTTAGAAAAAATCTCTGAGAGAAACTTTCGATCAGAAATGAGCTCTAAAATCGATCCCTGAAGTTTCGTTTGCCTTAAACCGAACACCATGCATATCATATTAATCACAATTGTTAAGCATTATTATTAAGCGTATTAAGCAATATTGTATATATTAATTACCCACCAACTGGAAATTGATTTTTTGGTTATCGATTATAAAGGTCAGACAATCAACGAGTGCAGATCAAGTTAAAGTGGACCCCACTGTGTTTGACAATAATGCTTCAAAAAGGATTTCAATTGATAAAATTTTCTCATTTTCACCCCGTCGCAATAGCTCAATTTTCTGACCAAAAAACCTGACTCTAAACGCAAACGTTTACCCTAAATTTTCGTCTATTTCTAACAGTGCTGGGTAAGAAGTAGTTTTGACTAATAACTAATCAAATCAAATCTACTTAAATTTGCCATAATACAAAGAGTTGGTTAATTGTCAATAGTAGTTCATTCAATTAAAAAATCTATGTAAATATACATAAATAGACGAAAAGCTCCTATACTCAAAGCAAAGAAAAAAAAGTAGAAAAAGGTCTAATTTAAATTTTTTCTAATTTTTTACTTTGGCTTTTATTTGACCAATTAAAACTAACTGAAAAAACTTTGTTTTTATATCAGGGTCATAGGAAACTTATTGCAGTTTCCAACGGTATCCTCAAATTTGGAATCACTTCGGAAAATGAGGATGGTATAGCCGTTTTAATGTCATAAGGTAGAAAACACGATAAAATCTTAAAAATTGAATAAATCGAAAATAAACAATCCCTAAGAGGAACTTTAGACCAGAAATTAGCTCTAAAATAGATTCCTGAAGTTTCGTTTGCCCTTAACCGAACGCTCTGTATAATATTTATATACTTAAATTCTGATGTACTATTGCACCTACTTATACATCAGCTCTTGTTGTATGAAGACGTATACACTAGTTAAGTGAAGGTAGGTGATTCATTTAATACAATCATTTGCTCCTCGGTTGGGGTTTTCGCCTGTGAAGTGACATTTAGATAATTCATAACTTCCGTCTAATAGTTGAAGAAAAATGTCCTACGTAGAAGGGCTACATATTACAGAAATAATAAACCTTTATGTAATAATTTGCAGCTTATTTTGTAGCTATTAGCATCATTTACTTCTACAGTTCTAATATAATAATAAACTACGAAAGAAGTGTGTAAAAGTATCGAGCGTCGTGGTAGCGTGTACTTTTACAAGGAGTCGTCAGTGAAGGATGTCTCTCACACTTGAATTCGCGATACCAAGGCGGACAGAACCCCCAAGGCTCCCATTTCCATCGGCAGTATCTCGTGGGCAGCATCTCATTCTCATCATCTCGTTCCCAACATCTCATTCTCATCATCTCGTTCCCGTTCCTGAGTCAGTCGGTCGCCCGATTGTTCGCCGAGAGCTCCTTGAGGGGACCTGAGGTGAACGATATGAATTCCGAACTGATGTAGTAGTAATCCCGTTGCCATTACGGAGGCACACGAATTAATCCCGAGTTAACCGAGTTATCTCACTACTGTTTAAGAGGGATAACTCTAGATTAACGCCCCTTTAGCCTTCTATGGTGGAACTGGCACAAGCTAAGACGTTTGATAGGAAAAAAGTTTTAGCCATGCAGCATGATTGTATGAGCGAATTTCCTTAAACTAACTTTAGTATTATAATATGCTAAATTGGGATAAAATTTGAGCAATCTGAGTTCGAAGAAACTGCTAAAAACCAATTGTATGGGGAAAAAACTAAAGGATTTTTGATTGGTTTTGCAATTTTTATAGATATTTCAGCAAATATTAATGAAATCTGAGTACGGTTTTCAACATAATTTTGTGCACATATTTTTAATGTCCTAGTTTATCGAAAATAACTTTGTTTAGATTAAAATTCTGCTAAAATTATAAATTTAACGATTTTTGGCAGTTTTTTTGCCATTTTAAACGATTTTAAGTGATTTTTTGAGCTTATTTTATTGAAATTTGGCCAATTTAATCAGCTCAAAAAGTGATGACCAACGAACATATCCTTTCATTGTGAAAGCTTGATTTTTTGCACAAGAACGGTATTTTTATATCAATCCTAAGGAGAGTTACCGTCTGGAATGACATGTACAGGGTGTCTACACCAAATTTGGGCAAAATCAAGGGGTCGATTGCAGAGCTTGCTTCTGATCAAAAGTTCAACTTAGAGATTTTTTTTTAAACGCTTTGTTTTCGAGTTATTCAATTTGTAAAATCTTTTTCGTTTTTTGGAACTTATGACATTAAAACGGCCATAATTCCCATTAGAATCACTGTAAACTCAAAACTAAGAACACCGTCGGAAAGAGCGTTAAATTTCCTATAACCTTGATATAAAATAGAGTTTCTTAATTGAGTTTTAATTGGTCTAAAAAAGGCCGAAGTAGAAAAATTAGAAAAAATATTTAAAATTGATTTTTTTTTTTTGCCACCAGTATGGGGTTTTTTTGGTGGGCGCTCTTCGAAAAAAACTCTCTCAGACCGTCAGCTTTTGAACAATCTAGTCAATTTTACTTTTACTTCGCTAATTGGAGGTATGTTTGAATGCTGATAAACATTGTTTTTCAATGAAATCGAGGGTTTTCTAGGAAAACGACCTATGAAACTACGAGTTTGTGGGGTCGGTTTCTACGTATTTTTTTTTACGCTGACTCAAATGGTAACACACACACTTGCAGATCTCCCAAAACCCGTTATAATCGAGTTTTACACAATTTCTAACTAGTTTCACCCCTAAAAACACATGAAATTAATCATACTAAATGAACTCAAATGTGTGAGTTACATGTAAAACTTGGTTATAACAGTTATGAGTCTGGATTAACCTTTGGATAATAGTTTGCTGCGTTTTCTTTTTGTATCCAAAAACCTTTATATGATTCAATGTATTTCCTGCTACTGTATTACTACATATATTAATGTACTTGAGTAAATTGTTATTGGTAGGTACGTTTGTAATGTTTAGTTTTATGGTATTTTCAAGTTCCATATCACTGGTGTTGTGGCTGCGTGCGAGTTTTGCTTAACGCCTATGACTTAACAGAACCTCAATTTCCGAAGCAGCAGATCACGCGGAATCAAGTCAAAGGCCTTTGAGGATCCAAGAACAGGCCTAAAACAGTTTTGCCTCTGTCAATGCCAGGATAAATTGTCTTGGAAAGCTCAAATGCTGTTGTGTCAATATTACGGCCCCTCTAGAACCAATGCTGGAAAGGAGAAAACGTATTGTTCCTCAACGAAAAACAGAGAAGTCGGTTGAAACACAAAATCTCTAGCAGTTTTGCAAGGAAAGACGAAATACTGATAGGCCGATGATTATCTATTTATAATTTATCTCCTTTCTTGGAAGAATCAAGTTAGTCTTAAGTAGCAAGGAAACTGACCTGTTGTAAAAGACTCACTAAAAATTGATGTCAAAATAGAAGCGTGCTTAGGCATGAAATCTTTGATTAGATGCCCGGGTATATCATCAGGACTACTGGAAAAGCACTTATTTTTCATGCCCGTCTCTCAGTTCATTTTTACTTATTGGAGCTAGAAACAGAGACTTATCGTTCCAGGGAAATGAAATCGGTATTTAGCCAAAAGGTGGCCGAAATTTGCAAACTGCTCCAGCTAAATGTGTGGAAAAAAACTCAGCCAGGTCTTTTGGTTACCGATCATCAAATGTGTCTCCTGTGAAGTGTTCCTGAGTCGACCCAATCTCTCACGCAGTCTATCAGATCTCAGACTGTTTTGGCTATGTTGGTTGATGTATTAATTATCTGATCAGCTTTCCTCAGCTTCAGCTTCTTCTTCTTCTTGAAGTACTGACGTAATCTATAGTGTGTTTACGGAAACTACGGTTTAGAAGTTCCCTGTACTCAGTGGTATTCAGTAGAAATACAGAAGCCTTATCCTAGCCTGTGCTCTCATCAACTGGCTTCTCATCAGAAGCCTGTATTCTCATCAACACTGCACATCCCGCAACACTCTACAAAGCGATCGTTGACGGTACTATGACAACGGTATGACTCCTACAACACATGTTTAGCCTCTCTATGGATAGTCTTACAATTAAAATTTGGAATTATATAAACTATTTGAGTTTTCATGAGTGTGGAATATCCTGTTTCATACATAGGGCCCTTCATTTTCAGATATTAATACAAGTGAATAAGTTGGTAGAAATTATACTCACATCACTTAAATCTTCGGGGCTAGTTGCGACCTTCCCTCCTGTAACAATGGAAACATTAACTAAATTAATTTGCACTGTATGACATAAACGCAAGTTGATTTGTATGCATATAACTTATAATATAACCAACATATAACTTATTCATAGGAGACCTTGATACCGTATAGAGTACACAAAGAAGGAGTTCCCACTATCTCCGGAAGTGTTAGGGTGATTATGAGGTGGTCGAAAGATGTATTACTTTGTTATGTACACAATCTTCATCGAATATATAAGTATATACCTGCCTAAACGATAAACGGATCTATAATGGCCCAACGCACGCGATAATCGATTGCCCTCGCGTTGTGTACAGTTCAACCGGCATATCCGAACTCTCCCGTTACGTAAAATCGAAATAGCCGAGGTAAAACGCTCTCGCTGAAAAAAAAGGAAAACAATCTTCAATCTCTAAAAATAAGGATCAGTAAACTTGAGGTTCGAGCAAGGCGAGTAGCTTCAAAAGGCTTCGGTTATGTGTCGGTTTGGAGGCGAGTTATGTGCGAGTTTGATCGTTGGGAAACCCGGAAGAAAGTTGAGTTTTATCAGTTAAGGGTATCGGCGCCTCGACCTCTCCCCTTTCGTGGGCGTCTTCTCAGGGGGTACCTCGACGAGAAACTGTTCTAGCCACGGAATTCCGAGAGTTTCCTAATTTCGGTATCCAACAAAGCACGGATAGAAGATAGATTTTTATTGTATGCCATCCTTGAGGGATAATACATTGTCAAAACATAAATACAACTACGTATAATAAACAATAAATAAATATACACATAAAAGTTATAAAAGTCCAGTCATGCAGCATGACCCCATGGGCGAATTTTTGAAGAAATCTTCGACATTTCAGTCGCTATTGATCGTGTAGAGAAATTTTAGTTTATGATTTTCATAGACAAACATGGTATCAAATTATTAAAAATAATTAGGAGGTACTCATACTTTATTATTATTAAACTAATCTTGTAGATTTAAAGACAAATGTAGGTAAATATTCATAGATTTCGATGTCAAATGTGGTCAGTATTGAAGGCAGTTGAAATCTTAACAGTATCCTATCATCACGGCATTATTTCGATTTTTGACTGATTTTTCAACTTTGAAATTTTGGAAAACTTGATACATATTCTTATAGGAAATTGTACGCTGATTCCGAATATACCACATGTTAGTATGCTGAAAAAATTATTTCACACAACAAATCGCACAAAACAGGCTATTTTGAAAATTTTGACTACATTTTTGAAAATTTCAACCCGAAGATGTAATCCGATCATGCTGGCCAACGAACTTGAACTTTCGTTTTGTGTCCTTAACATTTTAAAATTTGTTTGAAGTTTCTAGCACAATTCTACGGACAGTTATCGTCTGGAATGACACATTTTTTTTTTTTTAAACCTCCCCTCAAAGACGGAGGGGGCACGCCATTAAATTGAAAAATAAACAAATAAAATAAAAAAGTGGGGAGGACGCCCAGGTTTACCCGACGCCGGCTCTAGGGATAAGGGAAGTTGCAGGACGAGGAGGAAGAATGGGATGAAAGGAAGTGCCCCTATAAAATGACCACCAGTTCAAGCAAGAACCCCTCAGGACGCGGGTGGTGATACCACGGAGTACTCCTGCCGAGATGCCCAACTCGAGTAACTCCGTGGCGCTTTTCCCGCACCACACCCCGCGCCATGACACGGTCGCGGCAATGACCTTGACGTTATTAGGTGCCACTCCTTTTAGCTCAGATATCGCTTGGCGCAGATCATTTCTGTCATATTTACTTTTCTTAGCCCGCCAGGTCTGCTCCATGTCCACGCTGCCACTGACAACCTGGACATCCAGGATTATGGCAGACCCATTGGGCTTGATCGCAACGATATCTGGCTTCTTGCCCCGGTCACTCGGCATGTGGTATAGTCTCTCCCTTTCGACATCCCAACCGCTAGATGACTAAGCACCTGCTATCTGCTTGGCAACCGCATCGTGACGTAAAATGCGGCCACCGTGAGTACGAGGACACTGCTGCACCACATGATAAAGATTCTCATTTTTACCCCGACAGGCACGGCAAAGGGTGTCTACTGTCCCGCGACTACTCCTCGAACACCTCACCGAGGTGGCTAACGTAGCCACCCGGATGGCGTGAAAATGGCGATAGTCGCGGGCCCCAATGCCCTCTGAAGCCCATTCCACCCACTGGGTAGAAATGGGGGATTCAGAGCACTGTCGGAGTTCTTTACCATCTACTGACTCATGCAGTGCAGCAGCGAACTCAGCAGATGAGCTGGGTTTTGGAGCAGTTGGTGTTGCTCGATCGCACCACAACAACTGCTGCCGGACAAAGTCCAGGTCAGCAGCAGTGCGGGCGACCTCCCAGCTCGAGCCCCTAAGGGCAAGCAGGCGCTGGCGGCGTAAAGATGGGATGCTGGCAGAAAGAGAGACAATACCGAGTCCACCGGCCTTGACCGGTGCGTGGATGTAAGCACTTGGGACACCAGGTGGAAAGCCTAGCCAAGAGCGCACAGCAGAGCGAACTTCACGATCTAACTCAAGCAGCCTCCCCGCAGTAAGCCTGCCAAAGACTAACCCATAGGTTAGCTTTGGCAGTAAGTACGTGCGAAGGAGGCGCAGCTTCTGCTGTGGCTTCAATGGAGCCTTGGTGACACGAGCTAATGCTCCACCAAGGTCCACACGGCTTGCGGCTATAGTGGCCACACCCATGAAGTCGACCCCAAGGTACCGCCAGACCTCCAACACGGATCGGGCAGGGATGGAAGTTTGTCCTAGGACAAAACACTCCTCATCCACTACCTTCACCTTATGCTGGCGACCCGACGGGACCAAGGAGACCGACCCACACTTAGCTGGGTTGACCACCAAACCACACCTGGCTAGCTGCTCAGCAAATGCGTTGAGGGAGATCTGCAAGCCCTCACGGGTTTCTGCGAGTAGGATGACATCATCAAACATATACATACATACATACATATATATATACATACATACATACATAAAAAAATGCGTTAAACTTCAGAATACGATTCAGAATAGCCTGAAACGGATTTCTGCATAAAAGTTTTTCAAAAATTCGCATTCTACAAATTTTGAGGCGAGAGCAATAGCTTAATTTTCTTCAAAAATTCGCTAAAAAGGATTGTAGAAAAAATCATCAGTCGTATTAATGGGATTTTCTTTCATTATTCTCACGATCTCCCCCTTAAACTGGCGTTTTGACCCATTCTTCAACTTACCCGGAAGGTACGAATTCTGGTCAAACCGAGATGATCCCGTGAGCGAGTGTCGTGCTCATGCGCCGAACGATCAAATGTTCTGTTGGTGGCGACATTAGATAGAAGAGAAATTTTGTTCTTCCCGAACAATTTTCCCCCGTTAACGCGTAGAGCAGTGCAGAGTATGCAATCCTTTATGGTTTCTATCTTGCGATACCAAGCTTGACAAGAATGAAATGTACACCCATAAGTAAATAATTGCATCAGGGAAACAATCCGTTATTGCGTTGCGTACCGCCTTCTCGAAGTCCAAGTGAAACGTTGACCATTTGAAGTGTGCCAACTACAAAGCGAGAATTTTACTTACACATCTTTACTTTTTCTTGGGAGAAAAGCATAGAGCACTGGAATAAGCAATCTTTTGTCGTGTACAGTGTACATTTGGTAATTTACTTCCTATTACCACATTCATCTCAAACGGAATACACCGGTAAGCTGATTCGATTTCGTTATGTTTTCGTGAGGAGATAAGTGCCCAAGCATGGCTCAGCTTCACCCTCTTCCATTGCGTTTTTGTCGACCTTTCTTTCTCATTTTGCCCAAACACAATACGCTACGGTGATGATGCTTTGCCAGGCTGATCCATACAAAGTTCCTACTACTATCCATCTTAACTCTCTTACCAGTACAAGTTTCCAGTAGGATTAATAGTTGCTCGAATGCCAGTGCCCGCATTCAGCCTGAACTTGCAATTCTGGTGATCTGCTACACGTAAATTCAAACATTATGATTAATATGGTATTAAATCTAAAGGATTATTTCCGCTAGTAGTTATAGTAAAATTATCGTTTACCTATCTTTCGGTGAAATCCGTCGACACAAGCAAGTCGAGTACGGAGGGCGAGCGATTTCGATGCAAAGACAGCATCATCAGGCCGTCGAAACAGTACTGTTTGCTAGAGACGATGGATTTCTCCGAAAGGTACGTAAATGATATTTATCCTGATTAATTTGGTTCTTCTGGCTGTTCCACCAACTGATAGGCTCCACTAAACAACATTATTTGAGCTTGCGCAATGGTACTCGTCCCGCCTGGTAGATGACTGCACTTCCGCGCTTTTGTCGCTCTTTTGTAGCGCAATAGAACGTTCAAGCGACGGACGGAGGAAGATTCACGACTTCGGGAGCCCCCAAGTCGTATCTCACGATCATCATGTTCTGTTTGTCCCGTTTGAGAAAGAAGCGAACTCCGGTCTGCTCTCTTTCAGACAGACAAACAGACTCTCGAAGGGCCCTTGGGCTTTTGCGAAACCTCAAAAGTGACTCGGAAATTGAATTCACGTTTTTTTTCCCATACCCCCCTTTCACGGGCTTCAACACTCGAACACGCCGGCAATCCGACGCGTTTACGTGCACATTCATCACTGTTTGATCTGATGCAATCAACGCGAGGACTCATAGCCACTGTTTGAACTCGAGTGTTAGATAATTTTCTTTCGATTTTATCTTTACTGGAGATCGTGTTGTTATTATTGCACAGCTGTGAATGTGATTTAGGTCAGTTTGTTTCAACCTTTTTTTGTCTCAATGCTCCTCACGACACTGCACCGAACTAACCAGGAAGAACGTTATTTAAGAAATAGTTTCTTCCCAATTTAAATGAAGATTTGAAATTTTGCTGTATAGAATCTATTTCACTAAGTGGAAAATGATGAAAATAAAGTTCTAGTCATGCTGCATGACCGTATGAGCGAATTTTCGTATATCATCGTATTATATTTATTAAGTTATATTGGTATGCAATTTGAGCACTCTGAGTGCAAAGAAATTTTCAACTACCAGTCTTGTGCCATAAAAACTAGTTCTAAATAATATTCTGCGAGAAAAAAAATTTACATCGTTAGCTATTGTTTCGTAGTATTTATTGATTTTTTTCAGCAAAATATAATGAAATTTAAGTACATTTTTGGCATACTTTTGTGCAAAAAAATGTTTAATGCTCTAGTTCATTAGTGATAGACTTGGTTTGACTAAATTCTGTTGACAAATATAAATGTGCCATTTTGTAGCCAATTTTAGCTATTTTTAGTGATTTTGATGCACATTTTTAGAAATTGTGATCTATTTTAATGTGCTCAAAAGCGCTGGCCAACGAACTCATCCTTTCATTTGGAACACTTGATTTTTTTAAACATATACCAATCTACTCCCCGAGTTTGAAAGAAATCGTTCCAATCCATGATAAGAAATCGAAGTTATAAGAAATTAACGTTTACGCATGCGCACATACCACTATTCATTTGACGGCAATGAAAGTTATAAGGGACGGTCTAGAGGTTACCCCCACGATTCCTGAAAATTTCATCAAAATCGTTCCATTAGACAAGGAGTTTTGCCTGAGACAATCAATATTAGTCTCGCTCATGCGCAAGTTATTACTCCAACAATCGCGATATAATTTTTAGGGCATTTTCCTAGAACATATACCCAACTACCTACCAAGTTTGAACTGGATCTTCAAATGATGAGGAATCGACATTATGAGAAATTCACCTTGATTTGATGGCATTGAGAGATGCACACCGGCTACTGTTGATTCGATGGCATGTAAAATTATAGGGGACCGTCTAGGAGCTAACCCGCTCAACCCCAGAAAATTTCATTGGAATTGGACGGAACCAAAATTGATCAGCACGTTCTGAAACGCTAAAAGCAAGTGGAAATTTTGATTTTGGAGGACATACATTTTTTCGACTTCAATCACGAACACAAAGCTTCCCTACCTTCGGTAGTGAGGAAGCACAATGCCCTATTAAAGATTGCGATTGGTAGAGAAATAACCATTGCACATGCTCGAAACTAATATCGATTGACACAGGCAATACTCTGAGTATAATGGAACGATTTTGATGAAATGTTCAGGGACTGAGCAGGATAGCTTCTAGATGATCCCCTGTAACATTTATTGCCGTCACATAAATAGTAGTCTGTGCGCATGCGCAAACGTTACTTTATTATAACGTCGATTTCTTATCAACTATTGGTCTTATTTCGTTGAAACTCGGGGCTTAGATGGGTGTATGTTCCAGGGAAATTCTCTATTATCGTGATTGGTGGAGTGATAACTATAGCGCATGTGCGAAACTAAAGTTAATCGACACAGACAAAACTCCGAGACTAATGGACCGATTTTTATGAAATTTTCGATGATTGTGCTGTTAGCTCCTATACGTTCCACCATAAATTTCATTGCTGTTGGATTATTATGTAATCTGTGGGCATGCGCATACATTGATTTCTCATAACGTCGACCTATTTCGATTCCTACTTTGTTATATTACATTATATAGATATTACATTTTGATGTTAGGCATTCATAGGTAGTTATACATTTTTCCGTACTTCATTTTTTTCTTCCTCCTTTAGATTTTTCTAATTTTCTAGAAGTGGAAGACCTACTTTGTTCTTCAACTAATTCTATACGTCTATATGGCCAAACTTGGCAGACTTTTTATATTGGCGGAGCTAAGCCGCTGGTGAGACAGCCTGCATAAGTACGGAGGTACTAGCCTGAGAGCGAACCGAATGGACACGAGGATATCCGACTACTCCCGATCCCCCACATTCGATTAACTATTTCTATATTTCATTCGCACTCACCTCGGTTAAATGTAATTCATGCCTCTTGAAGTTAAACGTCCCACGGCAAGTCTTTGAGTATTAATAAGATGGAGGGCTACCGTAAAACGGGGATATGAGGGTCAGGGGGGTAATAAGGGTCAAAACTTCTACTCTGACGTAATTTTGAATTTGGGCGCCACAAGACAGATTTGGGAGAATGAAACTAACTGTATTTGATTCGTCAGTAATGGTAGACATGGATTCATGAAGTTTTTTTGTTTTTCAACATTGGTCACCCTGTTTCACCATCGACGTTAACGTTACTGTTGTTATCAATAATTTTTGAAGGTTGTAAAACTTCGTTTGTATCTCCATGGTTTCCCGCTGTAATATGTAGTCAATGTTTCCGTAGCTTCTAAGTACTTCTAAGGTGACAATTTCAAAGAAATATTACTGTTTACTAGTAACATTTACTACATCATTTTTTATAGTGCTTGTGAACTGTGGTTCAACGGTTGCCGGGTAATAAGGGTCAACAAGCCTCAGCATCATCACATACACCAACATGCCCATTATAAAGGGTCAGACAACAAATATGTGTTTCCCACTATGCCTGACATTGAAAATATTTCCTTTGATCAAATCGAGAAAGTTCTCAAAGTAGTTTCCGAAGTTAGGGGGCGATTTTCATTTGAAGCTTGAACTTCATCCCTTTTTATTGTTTTTAACAACTTAGTAGGCACTTTACGCTTTTTTTTGTGATTTTATTATACAGTAAAAACAGGGATTTATCCCTAATTTTTTTATAATGCTTCAAGTCGAGATTTTTATTCATTTTTAAGCAATGTTCCTGTGATTTTCTCGATAAAATCAGGGTTGTACACTTAAGTTCCTTGAAAATGTTAACGTTTAAAAAGTTCAAGTGTTCGAAAAGTCAAGTTAAAAAAATAGTGGTCTTTTTTGTGATTTTTTAAGTAAACATTTGGGATTTTTACCCAATTGTATTCGTTAAAGCGTTATTTTTATATATTATTCTTCATATTACGAGTTAATGAGCCTGATTTTATAACCTACTGACTGAAAATAAATATTTTAACAATTTTCCGTTTTTTTAAAACTTGAATGATTGACCCTTGTTGCACAGGAAATGCGTTATCTAGGTTTTCTTCTGAAAACAAGTGTGTGACCCTTGTTACCCCAACTTGAGGGTAATAAGGGTCACACTATAAAAAAATATATATATCCCCCACCATTCATGGGGGTTTAAAGTTAGGTTCTGGATTCTACTCTACAACCCAAGACTCTGAGGGGGAAACAAAGAAACTTTTAAAATCATTGTTCATTGTTAGAAAATTTGAGGTAAAGTGTAAATTTGACCCTTATTACCCCGTTTTACGGTATTGCTCTGAATTCAACGCTGTTTCCCTGTCAAGGCATACGTGCCACTACAGTTGAGTTGGCTTTGCAATAATTGACCCGCTCCCGCTACGGTTTTTTCAAATTCAAATGACAAAGCAGTTTATTGTAATTTAAGTTTTGTTTGATATTACTTATCATTGTTACATTTTAGTATTAATTTATGTATGTAGACATAACTGTCTAGATGTTAGTATGTACATACTTTGGTTCCCATGCCCAAATCTTGGTGCCTCCTATTTTGTTTTTTTGTTTTTTTGAGACACAGAACAGCTGGTCTACCATCATCAAACATCTACTAGAAGTGTACTGACATAATTTCAACACTCATTCCCACGGTGTAAAAATATGAAATATTAACGGTGTATAATAGTGGTGTGTATATGTACGGTGCACAATTAGGGTGGAAATCTTAAATAAGAAACATGTCCTAGGTATACAATCCCCATTCATTCACCAAACTCAACATCACATCTTACATCAGCTGATCAGTGTTCGGCCATTTTGCCCCTGGTCAATTCAAAGACCAAACGACAGTAGTGGTACGTATGGTTTGACTGCCTGAAACATCACCAATAGCCCTCCATCATATTAATACTCAAAGAGTCAAGTAGTGACAACTATCTACTAGCCTCAAACAACCAACACGGATTTACTATAGATAATTTACTACCTATTACAGCTGCAGCCATTGTAACATTGTAACAACTTGTTAGTAACAACTCCACAACTTGGATAGCCTCCTTTCACGCACGCATGGACGTTAGTTGAGTCATCAAGCTAAGAAGGAATGACTGTCGGTTTTTTTTTGTATTCTTGCTTTAGGAGGGCGCTAATCTGCCGTGTGGGACCCCTCGTTCAGGTTTGTGAAACCCCTTTTACTCCAGCGTGAAGGAACCGTTGTTTTCTTGAAACGCCCCCATAGAAATAATCCTGTCAACATATTTACGCCTCGAAATGCTTTGAGTCATGCACCGTCAATTATCCACAATCTATTTTTTCCTAAAGCGAATTTTTATAGGAAATAAAACAACTTATTGCAGTGGACAAAAAACGGAAGCGATTTTTTTAAAAGGTTTTTATCATAGAAATTGGAGAGTTCTAGTGCCACAAAACCTACGACGAATCCGTAAACGCATCCGTATATTTTTTTTAAATTGTTTTATTTTATCATTACAATTATGTTCACCTCCATGTGGTTAATATATATATGTAGTAATATTATATTGACATGGATATGTCTTTTGGCTGGGGGTCAAGGAATTTTACACTTAATGAATTTTACACTTAAGGAAAATAATGTCCACTTTTAGTTTCCCAACATCCCAACAGACTAGAAAGTAATGTCCACTTTTAGTTTCCCAACATCCCAATAGACTGGAAAGTAATGTCTATTTTTACTTTCCCAACATACCAACACAGTGTAAAGTAATGTCTACAACTTTGACATACCCATGATCTATTGTTTTTCCCCTCAAGGGAGAAATTTATCAATGGTTTATGCGAAGTTTTAGTGGTCAAATTCCCTTGGTGCATATTTATTTTTTTATGTTAGAATTTCTTAAAAAACTGTACAATTCTCTGTAAATTAATAAATTCTTCGATGCTAGGATAAAGTTGTAATTTAAAATAATTGAGGTTCTTTTTGACACTTCACAGAAAAAGTTTGCTCTATTCCCGTCTTGCGTCGCACATTCCATTATTAAGTGTTCAAGGGTTCCATTTGGATGCTCACATGCTCGGCATTGAGGTGACTCTAGTCGTTCGATCCTGTACAAATATTGTTTGCGAAATCCTTAGTCAACCCTTAATCTGCATATTGTTCTTCCGAGACATTTATTAACTGGTTTTTTGAACAACCATGGTATTTGCGGTAGGAAGTGTTGGATTTGTTTGTAGAACCGGGCATTGCGTGATTGAATATATGGTTGTCTCCATTTCTCTCTGTATTTTTTGGCAATTATTTAATTTTTTGGCTTCAGTTCCTCTGTCATGACAACGGGTATTCAATATTCTTTCCGTTGCCTCTCCTTGTTTGGCTAATTCATCCACCCTTTCATTTGCAAACAATCCTGCATGACCTTTCACCCATACAAATATTATGTTTTTTTCTTGTTCTCCGCTTATTTTAAGGAGTCTTAGTTGTCGGCCAATTAAGTTGTTCTTCACTCTTCCTATGTTGATTGTTGTGAGAAGCATCCGTGTTCGAAAAGTCAAGTTAAAAAAATAGTGGTCTTTTTTGTGATTTTTTAAGTAAACATTTGGGATTTTTACCCAATTGTATTCGTTAAAGCGTTATTTTTATATATTATTCTTCATATTACGAGTTAATGAGCCTGATTTTATAACCTACTGACTGAAAATAAATATTTTAACAATTTTCCGTTTTTTTAAAACTTGAATGATTGACCCTTGTTGCACAGGAAATGCGTTATCTAGGTTTTCTTCTGAAAACAAGTGTGTGACCCTTGTTACCCCAACTTGAGGGTAATAAGGGTCACACTATAAAAAAATATATATATCCCCCACCATTCATGGGGGTTTAAAGTTAGGTTCTGGATTCTACTCTACAACCCAAGACTCTGAGGGGGAAACAAAGAAACTTTTAAAATCATTGTTTATTGTTAGAAAATTTGAGGTAAAGTGTAAATTTGACCCTTATTACCCCGTTTTACGGTATTGCTCTGATTTCAACGCTGTTTCCCTGTCAAGGCATACGTGCCACTACAGTTGAGTTGGCTTTGCAATTGACCCGCTCCCGCTACGGTTTTTTCAAATTCAAATGACAAAGCAGTTTATTGTAATTTAAGTTTTGTTTGATATTACTTATCATTGTTACATTTTAGTATTAATTTATGTATGTAGACATAACTGTCTAGATGTTAGTATGTACATACTTTGGTTCCCATGCCCAAATCTTGGTGCCTCCTTTTTTTTTTTTTTTTTTTTTTTTTTGAGACACAGAACAGCTGGTCTACCATCATCAAACATCTACTAGAAGTGTACTGACATAATTTCAACACTCATTCCCACGGTGTAAAAAATATGAAATATTAACGATGTATAATAGTGGTGTGTATATGTACGGTGCACAATTAGGGTGGAAATCTTAAATAAGAAACATGTCCTAGGTATACAATCCCCATTCATTCACCAAACTCAACATCACATCTTACATCAGCTGATCAGTGTTCGGCCATTTTGCCCCTGGTCAATTCAAAGACCAAACGACAGTAGTGGTACGTATGGTTTGACTGCCTGAAACATCACTAATAGCCCTCCATCATATTAATACTCAAAGAGTCAAGTAGTGACAACTATCTACTAACCTCAAACAACCAACACGGATTTACTATAGATAATTTACTACCTATTACAGCTGCAGCCATTGTAACAACTTGTTAGTAACAACTCCACAACTTGGATAGCCTCCTTTCACGCACGCATGGACGTTAGTTGAGTCATCAAGCTAAGAAGGAATGACTGTCGGTTTTTTTTTTTTTTGTATTCTTGCTTTAGGAGGGCGCTAATCTGCCGTGTGGGACCCCTCGTTCAGGTTTGTGAAACCCCTTTTACTCCAGCGTGAAGGAACCGTTGTTTTCTTGAAACGCCCCCATAGAAATAATCCTGTCAACATATTTACGCCTCGAAATGCTTTGAGTCATGCACCGTCAATTATCCACAATCTATTTTTTCCAAAAGCGAATTTTTATAGGAAATAAAACAACTTATAGCAATGGACGAAAAACGGAAGCGATTTTTTAAAAAGGTTTTTATCATAGAAATTGTAGAGTTGTAGTGGCACAAAACCTACGACGAATCCGTAAACGCATCCGTATATTTTTTTAAATTGTTTTATTTTGGCATTACAATTATGTTCACCGCCATGTGATTAATATATATATGTAGTTATATTACATTGACATGGATATGTCTTTTGGCTGGGGGTCAAGGAATTTTACACTTAATGAATTTTACACTTAAGGAAAGTAATGTCCACTTTTAGTTTCCCAACATCCCAACAGACTGGAAAGTAATGTCCACTTTTAGTTTCCCAACATCCCAACAGACTGGAAAGTGATGTCTATTTTTACTTTCCCAACATACCAACTGAGTGTAAAGTAATGTCTACAACTTTGACATATCCATGATGAATTGTTTTTCCCCTCAAGGGAGAAATTTATTGGTATACTAGCCGCTCCGGCTCGCTCCGCTCGCCTCCACGTCCAGCCGGGGGGCAAGCCCCCCGGACCCCTCATTAAATTGCTCGCTTCGCTCGCAAAGTGTGGCATATAGGGAATGTTGTTGCTCACTTCGCTCGCAAAGTGTGGTATGTAGGGAATGTTGCTCGCTTCGCTCGCAAAGTGTCGCTGTATACATGGAATTTATTACAATTGAAACATGTAGGGGATGTTGCTCGCTTCGCTCGCAAACGTTAGATCTCTAAGGGTAGGTTTAACTTCTGTGGGGATGCTGCTCGCTTCGCTCGCTTGAGGAAGTTATACTGCCCACCCAACTTGGCAGACGTTAATTAAAATAGAAATTAAAAATTTTGTCTAAAAAATAAAATAAAATTTAGGGGTGGACTACCCCTAACACTTAGGGGGATGAAAAATAGATGTTGGCCGATTCTCATAGATACCGGATAAGCACAAAAAATTTCATCAAAATCGGTCAAGCCGTTTCGGAGGAGTATGGCAACGAAAACTGTGACACGAGAATTTTATATATTAGATGGTTTATGCGAAGTTTTAATGGTCAAATTCCCTTGGTACATATTTATTTTTTATGTTAGAATTTCTTAAAAAACTTTACAATTCTCTGTAAATTAATAAATTCTTCGATGCTAGGATAAAGTTGTAATTTAAAATAATTGAGGTTCTTTTTGACACTTCACAGAAAAAGTTTGCTCTATTCCCGTCTTGCGTCGCACATTCCATTATTAAGTGTTCAAGGGTTCAATTTGGATGCCCACATGCTCGGCATTGAGGTGACTCTAGTCGTTCGATCCTGTACATAGCACTAATAATTGTTTAACTAATATTGTTTGCGAAATCCTTAGTCAACCCTTAATCTGCATATTGTTCTTCCGAGACATTTATTAACTGGTTTTTTGAACAACCATGGTATTTGCGGTAGGAAGTGTTGGATTTGTTTGTAGAACCGGGCATTGCGTGATTGAATATATTGTTGTCTCCATTTCTCTCTGTATTTTTTGGCAATTATTTAATTTTTTGGCTTCAGTTCCTCTGTCATGACAACGGGTATTCAATATTCTTCCCGTTACCTCTCTTTGTTTGGCTAATTGATCCACCCTTTCATTTGCAAACAATCCTGCATGACCTTTCACCCATACAAGTATTATGTTTTTTTCTTGTTCTCCGCTTATTTTAAGGTGTCTTAGTCGTCGGCCAATTAAGTTGTTCTTCACTCTTCCTATGTTGATTGTTTTGAGAAGCATCCGTATTCCTTGGCCGGAAACGTAGCGTACCATGGTAGCGTTGCTCGTATCTCGATGCGTCCCGTATCTCAGGCCGGTAATACGTTCAGCTAAACGCTCTGACAGCTGACGCAACGGATCTATAACCTTTACTTTTTGAAACCTCGTGTGAGGTAAGCGAAAGCTAAGAAGGCTATTGAGTGTTGTTTTCGTTTGGTTTTCATCAGGCTATGTTCCTTGTAGAATCTAATGCTCTTCCGGTCGCAATTTATTGTTTTTCTGGTTGCGAGGTTAACTATTTGATTTGTATACATTTTTTGTGTTTTCACCACTCAAATTCTGTAATACGATGTAGTTTTAATTTATTGGAGAAGTGCAATTAGTGAAAAGTCTTTTGGCTTGTCATCGAAAGGTTACAGAAATGTAAACGACTTTCAGACACCATTTATTACGAATTACAGACTCACATGATTTCGAGAACCGAGTGGCCCGAAAATCAGTAGTTTCAAGTGTTTTGATGACGAATAGAAAAGTAATTAAGTAAGTAGCTAACGAAAATAATTTCTTCACCTGAATACGTTTTCGTTTTTGGAAGATGCGGGACGACATTATGACCTTCCCCCCAGTGTTTCTCGTTCTAAATGAATTTGGTTCACGGAATTTATCTGTTTCTTTGTTTCTTCCTCCTTTATGTACTACATCATCGTTGCTGATGTTTTTAGTATCAAACTTTTGGTAGATATTTCGCCTCACAAATAGACGAGTAGTCTAAAAAAATCGCGACTTCAAATGAAACAAGGGTTCATACTGTTCACAGGGAACAACAAATAGTCAGAGTTGCTGTGTTGAATATATCAATATACAACTAGGTAGATGACAAAGATAACGATGCTTTAGATTATGTTGGCGGCCGTCTGGAGGACGTTCTCCCAGATTTCTTCTAATTTCCTGGCGTTGGGAAACTAATTACCCGTTTGGGATGCCAATCTATTGTTAGGTGCCGCAATCAAATAGCTGAAATGCTACAATGGACGTCGAAGAAAGGAGAATCCTAGGTCATCCCTCTCACCCAAATTGTGCTGCAGAAAACGCAAATTATAGGTACACACAAAGAAAAAACCTGTACTCCCTGCTCTTGTCGCTAGATCGGAGAGAAATTCCGCAACGTCGCATGATAGGTCAACCGCTGAAGGATAACTTATTTGAAATGGAAGAAGCTCACGGCCGCGACGTCCCAACAAGGTGCTCGATAAGTCGTGAGTTTCGCACCCCCCTCGAAGGAAAAACGATTCTCGAACCGAAAATTCGAGGGAAGAAATATAAAACAAAAAAATATACATTGCTCAAGTCGAAAAGGGCGGGAAAAGAGTGAGGATTTTGAAAGAAGAGGTGCACTCGAGGATGTGACGAGATGGCGGCGATAGGAAGGACGTAGAGTTTTACAATAGGATAAGGGCGTGATCGTGATTTTCTGTTGCAACGCCGAACGCCCTTGCAGGAGTAAAAGCAAAAGGTCTCCCCGCGCATCAAATACCACGATCCGGATAGGGTGTCCTTTATATCCAGCTATGCTCGTCTGTGACCATTGTGCCCTCAGGGATGTATCTTGCCTAATAATCGAACCTCATATCACCTTTCTAGATGTTACAGATTATATTTTGCCAGTCATGAATCGAGAAGGGCCGATTCGTGAGATGGAAAGTTCGCTTTGGTTCGCTGCAACTGATGATCTATATGGGAAACATTAGGAAGTATCAGTGTTGGGCAAAATTTAATCACAATCACAATTATAGGGCAATTACATCTAATTTGTAATTGAATATTGACAATCACTTGTAACTGCGGAGCACTAACAATTACTTTAGAATGTAATTGTAATTTTGCAATAATGCAATTGGTATTTTGCATCGAACGAGACCATCGCCAGCTCACTAACTTTATTTCTCGGTTTTTTGCGATTTTTCAAAGTTTTTGTAATTTACCACTGACTTGTCGAGGATTCCCATGGGAATAACTAGGTCATGACAACTTTGGACAATCAAGGAAAATAGTTAGAGTTGTATCTCTTATGGTACTGTCACACCTCCTCTCTATCTCTGAGTACGGATTTAAGCCCCCATTGCATTCACAAAGGTGATAGCAGTTCTTGTACTTCTAATGAGAGAATGGTGAACGTTGAGTTTTATCTGCAAACAATTGAACGGTAAAACCCTGCAATCTCGGTCTCTGTAACATCTATCAAATGTTTACCTTCAACGTAGAGTTTTACTGTTCAGTTGTTTTTGTTTGCAGATAAAACTCAACGTTCACCATTCTCACATTAGAAGTACAAGAACTGCTATCACCTTAGTAAATTTAATGGGGGCCTAAATCCGCACTCATAGATAGAGAGGAGGTGTGACAGTACCATAAGAGATACAACTCGTATTAATAGCATATGTGCTATGTTCAGAGAAGTTGATTTTCCAGTTCTCGGATCCTCATCCATCGCCAACCATAGCAATTCACCAACTGAGAATTAACGCCTGGCGCCGAAGCTACGGACACGTAGCGCATTCTCTTGGATCTCGCGGGAGCTGTCAAACGGTGGTCTAAGTCGATGCAGGATTTCTTCCACAAGCAGGATTGTACAACTTTATTTTCGTGCGAAAAAATTGAAGGCAGTTACAAATGTCAAAAAGTGAGGGAAATAGTCCAAAATCGATTTCTTGGGTCGTAGTAACTAGTTAAGGTGAAGGACATGGTGTATATTCAGAATCAGCGCGAAATTTCTTATAAGTATGGAGCAGAACTTGAGTTTTTTTTCCACAAAAAACCCCTTTTTGCCCCTCTGTGCGCCATCCGAAGCTTTTCCCGGAACTACTGGACCAAACTTTATGAAATTTGGCTCAAAAACCATAAATCGGCCGGGAACGTCCCAGTTACATTTGTACCAGTTTTAATCAACCCTAAAGGGTTGAAATATTGACAAATTGAGATCTCGAAAACTCTCAAGTTACACTAATATATATATTTTTTTTTTTGGTCTCATTAATAGACAATATGCCAAAGAATCGGATGAAACCAGCCGGGTTGGTGTACGTACATCCGTTTGCTCTCCCTAATGGCTAAAACTTTGGGAGAAATAAAATGTCTGCCAAGTTGGGTGGGCAGTATAGCTTACTCACATATTGTAACATAGACGGGAAGAATTAGTTGGAGAACAAAATACGAGCCGAAGTGGTAGATAAGTCGAAGTTATAAGAAATTAATGATTGCGCATGCGTACAGACTACTATTAATCCAACGGCAGTAGGGGAACGTCTAGGAGCTAAGCCGCACAATCCTTGAAATATTCATCAAAATCGTTCGATTCGACTCGGAGTTTTACCAGTGTCAATCGATATTAGCTTCGCGCATGCGCCATGGTTATTACCCCACCAATCGCGATATAATTCATAGGGAATTTTCCTGGAACATACCCACCCCCATCAACTCCCCGAGTTTGGACGAATCGGACCAATAGATGATAAGAAATCGACGTTATAATCAATTAACGTTTGAGCATGCTCACAGACTATAATATTCATGTGACGGCAATGAAAGTTGTAGGGGACCACTAAAACCTATCCCGCACAATTCCAAATGTTTCATCAAAATCGTTTGATTAGACTCGGAGTTTTACCTGTGTCAATCGATATCAGTTTCGCGCATGCCCAATGATATTACTCTACCAATTGCGATATGATTTACAGGCTTTTTTCTAAAAAATATTCCCAATTACCCAGCTAGTTTGAACGAAATCGGACCAACAGATGATGAAAAATCGAAGGTATGAGAAATTCACGTTTGCGCATGCGCACAAGCTACTGTTGATTCGACACCATTGAAAATTATAGGGGACCGTCTAGGAGCTAATCTGCACAATCCCTGAAAATGTCATCGGAATTGGACTGAAACTTGGTACAGTTTTGGGCGTGAAAGGATTTACCACAGTCACGGAACCAAAATTCATCAACAAGCTCTGAAACGCAAAAAGCAAGTGGAAATTTTGATTTTGGAGGAACAAATTTTTCAACTTCAATCACGAACGCAAAGCTTCCCTACCTTTGGTATTAAGGAAAATCGACAATATGGGAGCAAATCTTAACCGGAAGAACATAGCAAAAATCTTACTCCTCTCCCTCTCTCTCGAAGTGGGAGGGATGGATTAGATATAATTTGGGCCGCCTCTCGAAGGTTAGGTCAGGTGATGTCCTCAGTGCCGCCATCCTCTCGACGAGCCTATTTAGAAGGTAAGTACTTGGAGGTTTGCGGACCATTTGTCTGGTCACGTTCTTAGAACCCACAAAACGATAAAACTAATGCATTCCCATGCAATTCAAATAAGCACTTCGCGTAAAATAAAATTGACGACGCTTTCACTGCCCACAAAAAAAGAAAAAGGTTTCGTTTTGTAGTTTTATAAGCTCCAAGTTCCGCAAGACGCGGTAGAGCGTGGTTTACCGAAAATATTGTGCAACGGACAACGTGGGGGCGAGAGAGACCCATCCAGAGGTGGCCCCGATTTTTGAACAAACGGATTCAACGGAGTCAAATGAACCAGAGCTCGGAGTAAATTATGATAAAGTGGAAAAGCATTTAGGGGACCCGCTCTGGCATAGCGATGTTGGCCCCAGACTCGGTTCCGACAACGAAATGGAGCGACCTGTCTGCCTTCACGTAACCTATTGACGGCGATCCCGCTCAGTCTTGTTTTCTTGAGCTACTGTAGGTAACTGGGGCCACACGGTGTGGTGTATTAGGCATCAATATTATTTACCAAAGAGACTCATCAGTATTTTATAGGGCCAATTTAGGGATTTTGGGAGCTGTATTGACTCAGCCCAAGTATCGCTTGATTTTTTTGGACGTCCCTCTGAAGCTATGTCTTATAGGCAAGGCTTCCTATTGGAATTGATCTAGGGAAGTGGGGGACAACTCAAGCACATGGAAAAAATAACCGCATACAAATCCGTTTCAGACCATTCTAAGACCGAATCCCTAAAAAAAAAAAAAAAACCATATGTGTGTGTAAGTGTGCGTTCGTGTAACAAATCTTGTCGACGCTGCCCAGGCTACAATTCTCACCCGATTTTCGAGATTATTTTAATTGCTATGCAATTCTTAGGCCGACCCCCAATAATTTTTTTTGTAATGTCCGTAACGAAATTAACGATGATTTTCCCGTACAACCGAGTAGTTGCAATAGATTGTGTCACAATTTCAGTGTTTTTCACGTACAACCCAGCCGTTGTTAGGGGAATGAAACTTCTGCAGTTTTCATCGCACAAAAATCGTTCGCCACTCGTTGGAAAGCGCTTGATTTATGTGATAAATGTTCACATTTCAAGCTACCAATTTCCCTCTCCTTACGTACCTGGCTACATTCCAAAACTAAGTTGATTCAGGCTAAGAATTGCATAGCAAATTATCCTCGTTTTATACGCAGTACAAAAGAGAAAAGATCCGGCGAGGCGCGAGAAAAGACCCGGGTATAGATTAGCGGGGTCCAGGGGGGCGAAGCCCCCCGGCGAGGCGCGAAGCGCCGTCTTTTTTCTTGATCTCAATTTTAATTTAGTTGTTCAATTTTGAACTCCATGGTAAAGCCCAAACAATTTGTCGACGCCACCCAGGCTACAATAAATTCTCGATCACAATATGTAATTGGTAACTAGGTTGTTACCTACTTTCATTACGTTACTAATCACGCTACTCTATCCAGAAAATGAGGAAGTCACTAAGGATTGTATATTTTGGGTTGGCTTATTCTATCCTGAAGTATGGAGTGCTGGCATGGGGAGCCTGTAAGACAAGTCTCAAATGTTTGCAAACGGCTCAGAACTGTTTAATTATGATTATGTTAAATAAACCGCGGAGACATTCCACTAGAGCATTATATAACGAATCGAAGTTGCTTAGGGTCAAGGAAAATTTTTATTTAGAGGCTTGCCTCCATGTTTTTAAGAAGGGAGAGGGGAATTCCTCAGCAGAGCGAGTCGGACTCGAACAGCTACTGATTCAAATTTGAGATTACCTGTGGTGAGGACTGAACTCTTTAAGCGTACAGCGCATATCCAGGCTGTTACCTTTTTGTACAACCACAAAATCAATATTTTTAATTTTTCGAACCGTAAATTGTTCAAACACACTTTGATTGAAAAGATTTTGGGCAGTTCATCCTAAAGATTTATTTAACATTTTGTTTTTTCTCTCTCTTTATTAGTTACTTGCATTGATTTCTGTATATTACTTGATTCTTTTTGTTAATATGGTGATGTTTTATTGATTAATTGAGACATCGTATGATTATGATTTATTGATGGGTTTTAGTTTGATGACTCTACCGGAGAGCACAAGTGATTTTTACTTATTCTCCGGTAGGCGGCAGTGCGATATTTATTTTATTTCATTATAAGCTAAAATGAAATTCATACATCTTCATGTAAAATGTCATTTTCGCCAATAAATTCTCTCTCTCTCACTATTACTTAGCAATCAACGAAGCAACAACAAAACAATTCGAATTTTAAATTTAAGTTATTGACAATTTTAATTACATTGTATTATATTGTCAATAAATAATTGCCAAAAGACATATCTATGCATGAGTTTTTTTCGTGCAAGCGGTAAAAATATTTTCAGTAACCTTTCGGCTTGTGCAAAATGGCGTTGAGTGTTGAGCCCCGGAAGCTGTTCGTCAAAATCTCAACCATCGTCGATGGAGTTTTTAAAAAAACTTTTTAGATAAAAATCGATTTTTAGGAAAAATCAATGTTTTAGGACCAATTAATCTATGAAATCGGTTCTGGCCTTTCGAAATGATGAATTCGATGTCAAAATCGATTTTTAGCCTTCGATGTTTCATCCCTACTTCGGAAGTATTCTCTGGAACTGTTCCAGGCCGCTCAAGATAACGATCCCGATACAGTCATAGTCACTATGGTTCTGCGTGTCCGCTTCCCGACTCCATGTCTCCAAAGAGTTCTCGATCCTTAGGATTCGTGATCGTTTAGGTTTTCTCTCCTTCTCGACTAATTCGTTATCATCTGAACCAGCTGTTCTCGATCTAGAGCTATCCCGATCCGGCTATGACTCGAGATCCAGTTCGTTAATTAGAGATTACCTACCTATAATCGGAACTGACTAACATCGAAATCTAAGTGGCTACCTAACGCATAAGACGCGATGCAACCCTTTCAACGACTGCCTTCCCCCCCCCCCTCTCGTTAAACAGTATTTTCTTTTTTATTGGTATGTTAAGCAGAATACTTCTTAGAAAATGTTTAGCAACTATGAAGTAAACCATTAAAAAATGTGTGCACAAAATTTATGCTGACAAATGCACCTCAATTTCATCAATAGTATGAGTTTAAAAAACTGAATAAAAATGTGTTTTAATTGAGATATTTTTAGTTACCGATTTCAACACACACAAAGTACTTAAATTTCAATACAGTTTAACATAAATATAATACAATAATTTAAGAAAATTCGCTCATACAACAATACCCCGATCACCTCGATTTCCAATTTGAGTTATTATTTATTTACTTACTGGTACTTGATCAGTTTCTTCTGTCATAGGAACTGATAAACTCACTCGTTCCATCCTTTGTTGAATGACATTATTTCATGGAATTCCGTCTCTACACCCCATAGAGGAAAAGAGATTGCTACTGAAATGGAAAAGTAGCCAGGCATAGGGATCCAAGGGAAGCCGCGGGTGTAGAAAACCCTATGTAATATGTATGAGCTTGGATCAGTAAACGGAACTGGATCGGTAATTCGGAACCGTTCCACGAGCGGAACAGGAGCAGATTGGGCAGTTACAACAATGATCGGGATCGGCTCATCCGTCTTTGATTAAACATTGAACCTTTCATACACCCCATGTCTCAGCTGATTCCACATGAGGGAGACAGCTTCGCACATGGGCTTCCAAAAATACTAAATTAGGTACAGAAAGGAGTAAAAATCACAGATAACGATGGTTTGCTATGTTGTCAGATCGGATCTTGGAGCGTATAACTAACCACGCGGGAAAAGTCAGGCTGCTAACAACAGCGCATTCTGTGATTCGCTTCTTCTACCTACTCGGGGGAGGGAGAGTGAGCGAGTTTGAGGCCACAGCCACACTTTTTCCCCCTGCGTCTTTTTCCCTATCTTACCGAATTTTCGTATTAAATTAAGCTATTTCGTGATTCTTATTTGGTTTGATCCCAATTTTAGTCTAGTTATGCAAAAAATCTTGGGAATATCGGATTCGCTGTCGAGGTGGGGAGGGGTGGAGAGGATAATTACCGATTCTTTCAAGCGCGGCCCAAGATACGAATCTCGATTCTGTTCCATAACGAATTCAATACAGTTTCGGAACGTAAGTCGGAAGTTTGAAATTTCAAAGAGAAGAAAATGGAGGGGGTATTAGTGATAAATCATGGTGTTTTAACGATCTCGTCCGACTTTTGGGATTATTTTCTTGTTCAACTATGTTTTTGGCCTAGTTTCGGAAAGAATATCAGAAGGTAATCTGCATTTCAAGAAGAAATTTTGGATTTTTAGCTTTTTGGCAGTTTTTATTGATTGTACACTTTTGTACATAAATTTTTTAATGTTATATTTTATATTTCATAAACTTTTTTGAGCCATATTCTGTTAAAAATTATAAACGTAACAATTTTTAGCCGTTTTTGCGATTTTCTGTGATTTTTTCAGGACTTTTTGAAATTTTACCAGTTTGATGTACTCAAAAAGTTCTGGCCAACGAACTCATCCTTTCGTTTAGAAAGCTTAATTTTTCGGTGCAAGAACGGGATTTTAATCTCAATTCTAAGGAAGGTTATCGTCAAGAATGACACACGATACACTTACAGGTAAATAATGAAAAAGCGCAAACTTCAGGAATCATTTCAGAATGCAGAAATAATTTCGGAATGCCTCAAATCGGATTTCAATGAAGCAATTTTTCAGAAATTTTGATTTAAAAATTTTCGGAGCTATTGCAATAGCTTCATTTTCTACGAAAGTTCGCAGAAATTTTCTACAGAAATTCGCTAAAAAGTAAAGTTTTCAGGTACTGACAGTAGAGATAGAAACTGAAGCCTTCAAACTCAGTGTTGCGAATATGATTTACTGTGGAACAAAAGCGTAAACTCGTATGCTTACAACTCTCTTAATTTAGATATATGCCAGTCACTCACTTCGTCTAGAATAGAGTTCCAAAACCTGATACAGATCCAAATGGTGGGGATTTGTACTCAGAAGGCCCTTCGGACCTTGGTAAAACAATTTCATTGCTGAATGGGGAATATAAATGTTACCGCAAAATAGATAATACAAAAGCCATTTTTATGAGATTTGACAATTTTCAGAATTTGTTAAGCGAGTATAACTTTAAATTTCATGGGTTTTCAGAAATATTTATTTGTCAAAATAGTTCATATTTCAGCTGACAGCATGGTATTTAGATGGTATTTTTCGAGAATCAAAAGACAAATTATATTAGAAGTTTTAACGCTGGTTTCGAAAAAATGCTCGGAAATCAAATTTGGTTGAGGCGAAGTAGAGAAACACGGTTTTAATGCAAAAATAAAGTAGTTTCCCTGCAAAACTCTTGTATAATTCATATACATCGAAACTGATTGAGAGAATTTTTACTCCATTCCCGTATTACGAAGAGTTCTTCTTAATCTTTGAACGAGTTTAACTCAAAATTTATTTAAAACTTACTTTAATCCACATATGATATTGTAGTCGGCAAGTGATATTTATGGAACATATAGATAATATACTCGTGAACATTAGGTCCCATTTGGCACGGTATTGAACATAGTCTACCTATAACGAAAATGCATATCAGTGATTGTGCATGCATGAAAGTTATGAATGTTTGATAGTTAAATGAGTATTTTTAGTCTGCCCTTCTGTCTGCCAAGTCTGCCAATCTTCGCAGTGTCCAGTTTTTCGCCCCATTCCACCTGGCAACCCTGTGTACAACTTTTCTTCATCGCTGCTGGCGTTTTCTTCATTGACGCAATAGGCCTCCGTCATTCACCTCACACGTCTTTTCTCTGTTAATAAACTCTAATACCTCGACAAACTTTTTTCTCGTCGTAATTGTCCTTTTCCATGAATTGCAGGAAAACTTATATTACCACGGGAAAAAACACTTCTAATATAGAAATGAAGAGCTAAAATGAGAAAAAGTCAAGGCAAAGGCAGGAAATGTCATCAGAACGTCGTCAGCAGGGTAGACAATAATTACGAGGAATATGAATCTCACGAAGAGGTAGAAGTGAGGGATTCGTATGAATAAATGAATAAAATAGAAGATGCAACGTGGGAACAGTGTCTTTAATGAGTACGACCTCAGGAGTTTTTACAGTCATTCGCGCGTGGAACTATTTAAGCTCTACCTACTTGTTCAGCGAGGCATTAAAATAATTTCTATATCTAACAAAAGTCAATCATGTTGGTTTATAAGGCAAAACTATCATTGGCAGCCAATGTTGTTAGAATGCACAGAAGTAGAAAGAAACATTAATGATTACTCATCAATAACACCTAAGTACCAGCTGCTTTTAACGGGTAAGTTACCAGCTTGTTAAAGGCATCCATTCCATATTTATGTCGCTGACCATGACCTTTCTTCAGCCACAGGAAATACTCCACAGGTGGTCCCACACATTCAGTCGATAGTTGTAAGTGAAAGTAAATTCGAACAAGACTATTGACCAATCTCATATTTCTATGACTTATGATCTAGTTTTATTTTATAGAATGTTTGATAAAATGCAGCAATGGTTTACATATAAGATATCAATACGCTGCAAATTATTACAATAAGGCTTATTATTTCTGTATTGGATTTCCCATCTACAGAACAATTGTCTTTAATTATTAAACAAAGTCTACTATACAGGGTGAACTGCTCGTAGATGCAAATATTTTTCGCGTTCAACTGCATTAAAAATAGAGTGAAAAGCCGCCAACCCTTATTTTTAAAAAGCCCTCGATTTAATTGAAAAACCCTCATTTTTTAACACCTTAATAGCGAAGTACAAGTAAAATTGACGATGCTATTTGAAAGAGTGTTAAATGAAGCAGTTTTCATGAGATTACCCAGTTTCCCGGAATTGTGTTGGAAAAGTTGTACTTAACGTCTGAAAGATGTTCAGAAATTTTATTTTTTCAAATTTGTATATGTTTCAGCTGTTGTTATGGCCTCTAGATGGAAATGTTCCTAAATTAGAGTGCACCATGCTTACAGAAAATTGAACGCTGATTCCGAAAATGTGGTCCAAAGATAACATTAAATTAATTAAAGTGGAGAAATTCAAGTTTAAGAGGAAAAGCATGGTTTTCCTTAAAAAATCATGAGAATGGATTGAGATAAAAATATGCGATTGGCGGCATTTTACTAAATTTTTAATATACCTTGTTTTACGCAAAAAAAGCATCTACGTGACTAATGTGTTTCAAGTGGGAAAATGTCAAAATAAAATCTTTCGAAAAAAATGTCTTCAACATTCAGGGTGGAAGGTAAAGGTCTAAAATCGATGAAACTTGGAATAACCTTTTCCGTGTGACTCTGAACCCAGATTCGAACCCACCAAATAGAACCTCTAAGGACATTATTGCTCAGAAATCTGATATTTAATTTTCCCCTTCTTCTGATCATCTTGGCTTGGATTGGGATGTTTCTTCTGAAAGTTTTAACAAATAATATTCTCACATTTCGAATGATAATTTTTAATTTATATATCTTCTTATCAGGAATTGGGTAGGTATTGAAAACCAGTGGTCTAAAGTTGACAATTTAAAAAAGTATGAATACCAGTTCGTCAAGTCTCGAAACTAGAAGCAATCTTTACAGAATTTAATGCTGAATTTGAATGTTTAACCCGTTCATTCCGCAAACCTCTGCAAATATTGATTTTAACCTTTTAAAGCTTTTTTTTTTTGTCACTATATTGTGAATTTTAACCTGAAGTTTTGGAGCGATCTGAGGGGCTGGCCAACGAGCTCGACCTGTCCTTTGTCAAGACGGATGTTTCCGCGTTGAAACGAAATTCACACGCCATATTTTAAGGGAGTTATCGTCTGGAAATTCCCTTTAAATATGTAAATAATAAGTATTTTAATATGTCAATACATACGACTTTAAAATCTAGGATTGTGTTCTTTGATGTATGAAACAAATTTGTAAAGCGCCCCCCCCCCCCCCCACACACACACACACATACACACACATTTGAAATTTTTAAGCCATCTAAATAGCTCATTTTTCCTTCGGAAATTCGCTAAAAACGTTGATTCCGAAAAAAATCCAAATTTAACAACTCAAGCAAGGTACCAAAGTGAGAATTCAGTTAACAAGCCATATAAAAAATATCCAAAAGACAGTCTGAGTTTATACAAACAATCGAAATAAAACCGGAACTTCAAAAGCTGAGCGTAGGTCTTTAGTAGCACTTCGATACTAACAAACCGGGCGTCAAACATACAATGAGGCTGCTACGCACAGAATATAATGTGCTACCATCAAGTTAGCAACACACGGGGAGGCTCTGTGCACATTCTTAGATCTCGGGCACTATATTCCCTCTCCCTGGTCACATCAAGAACTGCTTATCCCTTTCATCCCTCGGTAAAAATAACTTACTACGCTTTTTTCATATGTTTCCTGACCTCAGTCCATTGCGTAACAGCTGCGTTTCGCCCTTAGGTTTTTCCCATATCTCTCCACAGTCTTAAAATAAGCATGGTAACCCACCCTGACGGGACGAAAGTAACAGGTTGGACAAACCTCCTGAATTTACTCAACGACACTCTGGTACCGGGGCAAATGAATATGGGGTGGTCGATTAAGAAATTAGAAAATTATGCTCAATTAGCCGGTGTTTCATATAAGTCAACCAATTATAGTTGTGCTCATGCACAATATTCGTTACCTACTCAACCAACTGAGATATAATTCATAGGGCATTATTAGAGTACACAAAGACCAATAGGTGATTTTGAAGGGGAAAATGTTTTGACGTCAGGTGTACTTTAGTCCTGCTGGGAAGGCAGTTTTCTTGTTTCGTTCCTTTTAGCGAATTTTTGAAGAAAATTAAGCTATTGCTCTCGCCTCAAAATTTGTAGAATGTGAATTTTTGAAAATATTTTATGCAGAAATCCGTTTCAAGCTATTCTGAATCATATTCTGAAGTTTAACGCATTATTTATGTATGTATGTATATATGTATGTGTCATTCCAGACGATATCTGTCCGTAGAATTGTGCTAGGAACTTCAAACAAATTTTAAAATGTTAAGGACACAAAACGAAAGTTCAAGCTCGTTGGCCAACATGATCGGATTACATCTTCGGGTTGAAATTTTCAAAATTTAGTAAAAAATTTCAAAATAGCCTGTTTTTTGCGATTTGTTGTGCGAAATAATTTTTTCAGCATACTAACATGTGGTATATTCGGAATCAGCGTAAAATTACCTATAAGAATATGTATCAAGTTTTCAAAAATTTCAAAGATGAAAAATCAGTCAAAAATCGATATAATGCCGTTCGCTAGTTGTAAAAATCGGTAATATTTGCATGAAACATTGTCCAAATTCAGACTGAACTACTCTTATGGAAGTATCCCTGTATAACCAATCCTAGAACCATGCTGTTTAAAACGTAGGTAGTAGGTGCTTGTTAAAAAAAAAAAAAAAAAAAGTTTACTCTGTGAAATATTCCGTCCTCCGATTCTCTCGGTCGCTCCCTTTAATGTTTTACGCTCAATTTCTTCAAAAATTCGCTCATGGGGTCATGCTGCATGACTGGACTTTTTCTTGTTTACTTTCTTACCAACTTATTTCTTCTTTGTTTTTCTGTTTGTTAAGTTTGTATGAATTTAAACTCAATTATTATTCATGCGATGTTTTCATATATTTTTCTTGAAGTAATGAATATACTAATTAAACATTAGGGGTTTCAAAAATAACATATTATGGGACTTTTGGGAAAACATTGTAGTCTACTGTTGGTCATATCTTACTTCCATTCAGTAGTAGGGTAGTTCACATGAGTTCAAAACCCTATGCCTCCCTCTACCAAGATTATAAAACCCCTTGGAGCTCTGCCAGTGGAATTGTATTCAGTTCGTCCTACTCGTTAACGCTTGCTTTTTCGATCCAATTTATTGATACCTCTTTGTACCCAATCCGCTCTGTTCTAAACGAATTATATGACATCAGTGCCGTAATATTTCTTGTACTCAAGTGTATTCGCGCTAAATGAACTACCAAAACTCGGTTGTAGTCTCACATCATCCTCAAAAGACTTTCTAATATCTTGTACTATTACCACCGTTTTACTTATTCATAAGTTGTACACATCGAACTTTTCATTCATAAGTTGTGCGTATGGAACTATTCATTACTTAATCGCTTATCTGAGAAGGAATACATCAGATACAACCAAACCGTCAAAAAATCTGATTTTTACGTTATTTCATCCTTTATCTTCCCGACTGTAGAGCAAGCAGCCCTACACTGCGCAAGCTTAAAAAAATATACAATACCCCTAGGGTTTAGAACATCATTCAAACCGCTATTGCCGCGCCGTTATTGATCCCTTTCCCCTGGTTGGAGTGTATGTTCGACTAATAAGTGAACATTATTACATTATAAAAGGGTATTGTAAGGCCGTTTGGTAACCGACGCTACGACGAGCCGTGTAATATGTAATAATCGTGAAGCCCCATATGAGAGCTCTCGAATACGAATAGGACCACCCGCTCTACTCTACATGAAAATGCATCGTGAGCTCCAGGTCGTGACCCCTGAATGAATGGGTCGGTCGTTGCCTGCGGCCGATTATAATAAAACCCAATTATCCGCCTATGATATTGCTAACTGCATTAAAAAAAATCAGAGACGAACTTTCAGTTTCATTATCGTGATGCAACTGACATGAACGTTCAACGAACTTATGAGGTAAGTGAGTCTAAGAAGACATCAGGTTTGGTGATTGGGTTAGAATGAAAAAGTGGTTAGCGTATGTCCGTTACAACTTGTACTCAAATACTTCCCAACTTCCCATATTTGAACGAATCAGGGCAAATGATGCATCGTGGGAAATCGGGGTTTCGAGAAATTTACGTTTGCGCATGCGCACATAATGAAAGTGATCCGACGGCAATGAAGTTTGTAGGGAACCATCTAGAAGGTAACCCGCACAATAGAAAATATCGAACTAAAACAAGGAATCGGCACTGACAAACAGACAGATAGAAGTAAGACAGACAAGGAACCAAAATCGAACAAAAAAAAGTTCCAGTCGTGCAGCATGATCGTATGAGCGAATTTTCTTAAATTATCTATCGTATTATAATATGTTAAACAGTATTAAAATTTGAGCAATTGAAGTATGAAGAAATTGTTAAAACCGAATTTTATTAAAAAAAAAAAAAAAAAAACTCGTACTAAATAGAATACGATCATTCAAAAACAATTTTGGATTTTTAGGTTTTTTGCAGTTTTTATAGATTTTTCAGCAAATATTAATGAAATTTACGTACGTTTTTCAGCATAATTTTGTGCACAATTTTTTTAATGTCCTAGTTAATTGTTGTTAATTTTCTTTTGGCTAAAACTTATCTAAAAATGAAAAATTCAACGATTTTTGCCAGTTTTTAGCCATTTTTAGTGATTTCATAAGTACATTTTTTGAAATCTGACCAATGTGCTCAAAAATTGTTGGCCAACGAAATAATCCTTTCGTTTGTAAAGCTTGATTTTTTGGTTCAACAACGGGATTTTCTCAATCCTAAGGACAGATATCGTCTTGAATGACATGACATAAATGAAAAAGCACAAACTTCAGGCATCGTTCAGAATGTCTCAAAACGGATATCAATGAAGAAATTTTTCAAAATTTTTGATTTTAAAATTTTCCGAGCCTTTGCAACAATTTTGGATTTTTAGGTTTTTTGCAGTTTTTATAGATTTTTCAGCAAATATTAATGAAATTTACGTACGTTTTTCAGCATAATTTTGTGCACAATTTTTTTAATGTCCTAGTTAATTGTTGTTAATTTTCTTTTGGCTAAAACTTATCTAAAAATGAAAAATTCAACGATTTTTGCCAGTTTTTAGCCATTTTTAGTGATTTCATAAGTACATTTTTTGAAATCTGACCAATGTGCTCAAAAATTGTTGGCCAACGAAATAATCCTTTCGTTTGTAAAGCTTGATTTTTTGGTTCAACAACGGGATTTTCTCAATCCTAAGGACAGATATCGTCTTGAATGACATGACATAAATGAAAAAGCACAAACTTCAGGCATCGTTTCAGAATGTCTCAAAACGGATATCAATGAAGAAATTTTTCAAAATTTTTTATTTTAAAATTTTCCGAGCCTTTGCAAAAGCTTCATTTTCTTCAAAAATTCGCTAAAACACTGTCCACATACCAGGCAACGAAGATTCCATTAAATCAGATTCATAGGATGGAAATTACTTTTTCTGATGTAGTGACTAAAATTAAGGAGCATAGCCTATATACTTACCTGGCAAAATAGATGTGAGTTACTATCGATAGTGAAAGGTCGTTTCCACTATTGTGTCCACCCAAAAGTAAATAGAAAACATGGTTGGCAAAATGGAAGCTATCGAGAAAGAGGATCGTTCAGCTCATACGAGGCCAAGCCCGGACCCAACCCACCATGGCGGCCTCCCGAGGGTGCCCAAACATTTCTGGATGAGCACCCCTCGATACGAATGATTATTGAACCATCAGGCGAGACCGTGAACCCACAGGTGAAACTGATTAGGTAGGTACCTCCTTAACATAAAACTGAAAATATACACATATACATAATAATTCTATCTAAGAGCTGAAATAAGAAGTGCTCTTGGGTTTTCCGAGACTTAGAAGCAAGGAATAGATGACATTATACCGTATTTACGTAGACAGGAGGAAATGATACAATATACATTGATTCTTTCTTTGTTCGATCCCAATTTTAGTCAAGTTGCGCCCCGGAAATTTCGGATTCCGTGATGGAAGAGAGGGATGGAGGAAAATTTTGTCGACGCCCCCTGGGCTACGATTTTTATGATTCTTATTTTGCTCCATTGCGAATTCGATATATTAATGGAATGTATGTCATGGGTTTCAAATTTCATTATGGAAGGGGAGAATGGAAGAAGCAATGATACCATGATGTTTTAACTATTCTCGTCAGATTTTCGAGGTCATTTTTCTGTTCAATAATGTTGGGTCTAGTTTTGGAAAATATTTCATGCTGGAAGTATTATGATGGACATGGGTTAATGGGGGAGGGGGGGGGGGATTTCGAAATTTTAGGATATTTTTGTTATTTCTCTTATTTTAACTCTCTTTAAAAGTATATACCTTCCATTGGTAAGGGCGTCCCAGTAATGTATGCATTACGTACCAATATGTTCTTTCTTTCCTTTCATTATTTTACTTCACATACGAGCATATTATTGTCTTTTATCTACTGGATTTGCCTCAGTGAATAAATTTGAGTGTACAAATAAATCTTCTCGACAGATGAGTTCTCGACTCTCGTTTATTGAAACGTTACATTACATTGCCCACAATCCAATACTCGACACGAAGGCTGATTTCGTGCGTAGAATCGGTCACGACTCCTATTCTACTAGTACGCACTCTTCACTCGACGAGTGCTCTCCAACTTACTATTGATGCATAATTATAATCCATGACTTTCTATTCGAAACTGGATCAAACGGTTGCTTAAGATATCGGGTTCATCCCATGTAACACATGAGGTCAAACGTCCCTTCTAGCCTCCTTAGTAGGTACTGCGCAATGTCGAAACATTATTTTGGCATGAACGTATTGGCAGGGTATCATAAATCAATAAATAATTTGTCCGCTATATTACAGAGTTCCTAAAGCCATAGGAAGGTAGAGATCAGGTGCCTTATCGTGAACGGAAAACACTACGCCTCATCTCCAATAAGGAAGATTAATCCACCCTATACATAAGACGTTTTATCCCGAACCGATATTTCTTCCTTCTTATCGCAAAGTAACCTTACACAACAAAAACAGTGAAATTCATTTCTTGTTGGTATCCATGATTCATGAAAATTATTTCACTTTCTTGTTCATAAATTTTCCAAATCTGCAATTAAGAATAAGAAAAGAACTAGGAAACTTAGAAATGCTAGAAACTGAACACACGGGATAGGCGGAAAATCCCATTGGTGGTGCAGCGTTACTTGAAGATAAGTAGCGTTACTTTAAGATAGAACACTATTTCGACCCTCTAACCTCGATACCAATACGTAATTCAGGATTTTACAAATAGCCAATTTTTACAAAGGGTAGCAGAACCATTTCGTGGACCAGACGGGCTAAGATAAACAAGTAGCTTTGACAGAAATGGCCTGCGTCAAGCGATTTCCGAACTAAAAGGTGCGGCGACCAATAACTTTTAAGTGCCATCAAGTGCTAGTCGATTTGCGTATCTCAGCAGCAGAGCTCCGTGGTATCACCACCCGCTTCCTGAGGGGTTCTTACTTAAACTACTGGTCATTTTATATGGACACTTCCTTTCATCCCACTCTCTCTCCTCCTCCGTTAGCTTCCTTGATACCAAGGGCTGGCGTCGGGTAAACCTGGGCGTCCTCCCCACTTCTTTTGTTCTTTCACATATTTTGTAATTTAGTGGTGTGCCCCCTCTACCTTTGAAAAAAGGTAAGAAAAAGTAGGTGTGTTCCAAGCACCCGTCTGAGTTCATGAACTCGTGAGTTCATGAACTCAGATGGGTTCCACGAGTTCACGAAACTTTTAGGTTCAAGAACCCATCGGTGGGAACACTATAGTTCACCTGACACTCCATGCACCAACCAGCGCTAGCGTCGTCTTTAGTAACGTGAAAACCTCGTTATCGAAATCCTTTGAGCATTTTCAAGAAAAGGCCAAAAAAGTGCTTGGAAAAAAAAACGTAATTTCCAACTATTTTTGAAGGTTATTTGCTAATTGCCACCCTCAGAGTATTTTCCCTGGTATGAGGGGTATGGGATATCATTCCTACTCAGAAGAATAGTAACTGTTGAAAATTTCATCAAAATTCCTCGAGCCATTATTGAGAAAAGGCAACAAAAAAAGTCCTTGAAAAAGCACTTAAGGAGGACTCAAAGCACTTAAGCAGGTAAGGTAGGGTGGGCCAAGTGCGTACGAGAAAAATATTAGTTTGACTTTAACTGCCACTTATTAACTACCCTTAAACAAATGTTTTCTGAGTGAGAAGACAACTGATAAAATCAAACTGACGTTTTTAATAATTATTAGATGAAGCAAATTGAAAAAGAAATGTGAAAAACGATAACACAACTAGCATTAAGCAGGCTAATGACAAGGTATTTAACGTGAAGGTTTGCGGTGAAATGAATTTTTGGAAGGTTTTTTCGGAGGTTTTCCTTCAGTTCGAGTACTCAACCCTATCCTCGAGCAGGTCTGAAAAGATCATGAACTCACTGAACTCAGTTCATGAACCCGACGCGGTGGGAACATCTTAGCGAGTGTTGAGTTCCAGAACTCAAAACGCTTGGAACACGATTCACTTGCGCATAGGGTTCTGCTCCGAACCAGTTCCGAAAAGTTCATGAACTCGTGGTGCTTGGAACACAGCTAGGTAAGTAGTCAAGTAAAAGTAAAAAAAATGAAATAAATTAAATCAACTTATTGATTTTATATGAATGGTGTTGGTAAGTTCGTCGGCCGTAAGCTTTATGTTATTTATGTCATTAGTACCTATGAATTGGGATGCGGCCCAGGAAAATAAATGAAATTATTTCATTAATTCTTTTATTATTTGACGTTTCGTCCATTTGTTGTGGACATCTTTAGAAACGTGGTGTGATGATAATTAATAATTTCATTTATTTTCCTGGGCCGCATCCCAGCTAAAACTTTTAACTTTATAGAAATGGGTTAAGAGAGATTCTCGCCAAGCACAACCTCAGCGGAAGCCGTATATTCTGCGGCTAGATGCATGAGCGCCCACTGACATGACGGTCACATTAATCGTCCGGCTTGATTATACATCACAAAGACTCCCAAGTTCAAGTGCGATGCGATCAACGCGAGATGCCGCGGTCCGATTGCAAGTTCATAACGCAAACGAGCATCGGAAGACACTCGCCAAGGCCGCCTTCCTCGGAAGCTGAATTGTGAGGGAATCGTTTACTTACTTCTAGCTGACTTGTAGGTAGGTACGAGTAAACTAGAACAGAATGGGTGAGGCACATCGGGTTCCCTTATATTAAAATCTCTTACTCAACATGGGGGGAAAAAAAGAAAAAAAAAAAAGCTTTTAGCACACGTAGCTGATCAGGATGGAGCCTGTCATGACCTGTCAGGATGGTCATTCGTCACATGTTATCCCTGAGAGGCACCCAAGAGATTTGAGCACGATTTTGCCTTCATTATGATTGATATTACGACTTGGACTATCTATCCATTTTCCATTTTTGCGAGCGCATCTCATTTTGAGGATTTTTTAGTGCTAATCACGATAGTGAAAACAGATTTGAGATATCTTATTCCTTTCTAGGAAGCAGCTTTTCCTAAAGATAAGTACTTTTAGATCAAGGAAGGTGCATTGTTCATCAGCTCTAGTCGGAGAACGGAATAGGATATTGCCATTTTGGTTTCACCATCGTGTTCAGGTCTAAAAAATCTTCGACATGAGGTGATACAAGGCAAAAAATGGAAAACAAAATTTCAAAATATCTAATACTAGTCCAAAAACTTTTGGATTTTTTTCATGATTTGTATGTGCTTAAAACTGAGTATCAGGCAAGAAAAAACCCTCTCCAAGTTTCACTTAGATACCTTAAAAACAGTGTAAAAAAGTTAGGGAGGGGGAAGGATTACTTTTGCAACACCCTGTATTCGATACTTTGCCATATTTGCGAAATTGATGCTGTATAAAAGTCCAGTCTATAATCCTGAAGAATCATGAATAGATGAATACTACATAACACATTACAGTAATAATTGGCTAGGTAACTATACTGCTTACTCACGGACCATAACGCCATTTATGGTTTAACGATTGTGAATAATAGGTGTTCGAATATACTTTCACTAAAGTTATTGCCTGAGGCAAATGTCAATGGTTTTGTAGAATGTGCCAGACCTACAAGTACGCTCAAGTTCTTACATTTCAGATTGTGGACAACTTCTGAAAAGCGTTGGAGAATCGCTGCTTCTCGTTTCTATTATGTAGTTCCACTTCAAATTTAAGCACTGTAGATCGATTGGGAAAGAGAAACCTCAGGATTCTTCAGCTAATCAATACGCTTCTGCAACTTATAATGGGTGACTTACACCTGTTCTAAGAATCGGATTTTGCGCTCTTGAAAACTGTCGATCGCTAATTTTTAACTAAAACTTCAAAATGGCTTAGACAAAAATGCAATAGAAATAAACCGAATTGATGTCATAAGTAGATGTGGTCCCCCCCCCCCCTCCCTCCAAGGCTGACGCGGGGTGATGTCAATCTTTTATAACGTTATAATACACCGCTGTTTTGGCATCCTCCAATCATCTGATACCCACAATATTACACATTATTAGAATGTTCTCGGTAAGATCTTTCATCTGATGGAATAAACTAAATGTAGTGAATTTGCTAATTGGTTTCTATGTATGTATCCGAAATGGGCTTGATATCACAGTTCAGGATTGAGTATGTCTTAGAGGATGTTGACCAGTTTTCCACTACTCCCGTATACACACTTATATAGGCCTCCTGCATTTCGATTCTAGCGCTGGCGGAGGCGGCTGGGAGTAGGTACTTGGGTACAAGGGCGGCTAGCAGCAAGGTGCGGTACCCTTTGACCACTGTACAAACCTCTGTCCAGAAATTATCTATACCTAGATCAATATTCGTCCGTTCTACGAAGCAGCATGGGTACTGCTCATTACAAAGGAATTTGTGTCCATTGAGGAGCTTTGGGTAGCAAAACGTTTGAACCTGGTGTATATCAGTTCCCACAGATGTCAAATCTGGACCTATTTGCGCCGCTTTTCGCCGAAAGTGCGCACTGTGTTTCGAAGAATGTATGCACGAGGCTTATAATAGTAAATAACACGAAAAACTGATTGTTTTGTTATGATGAATGGTAGCGTAACTTAAAGATGTAACCTTTTATTATTTGTTACTTCCACTATTCACGTTTGTACATATATTCGTCGAAATGCTTCCTTTAGTGATGTGCTTACAAATAGGTAAGTTGGTTAGGTACCTACAGAGTTAATGTTGCATCTTAGACAGACTCAAAATGAAGCCATTGAATCGTCAGTCACCGATCAGTTGAACTCAGATCAGTTATAGAGAAAATGATGCTCTTGATCAGCAGAGTATCAACTACAGGTTTTGACTGACCAGGGTACAGTGTTGAGGACGACCCACCTAGTCACGAATGGAGCTCCCTAAATGGAGCTTCAGTAATAATCGAAAAGTGAGCTTTCGTATAAGCTAATATAGATACTGGCTGTTGGGTCTAGTGCTCGTGCTATATTAAAGCAATAGACTTCGTCGTTAGTGTATTATCATTTATAGTTACTATAAATTTGGACATCAAGCTGTAAGGCACCATTAAATAATAGTATCCGGATATAATAATAAGGATATAAGTATCTAAGGATATAATATATAACGGTTGCACAGATTATACATGTTTTCATAATAACTGCACGTGAAATCAAATAGATATGAATCTAGGTAAGTCCCAACAATTTGAAGCTACTTGGACTTGGAGTTGACAGGTAGCTCTGGGTTTTGTATAGTAGTACATAGTAAAGAACTTATAAGACTTGACTGTTGTGCTTTGTTGAACGATGACGTAACTCCATAAGGTGCAGCCTTTTATTATTTTTAATCTCCTCTTCACGTCTCTATAGAAACGCATCCTCCCGCTTTTATATTATGAGGTTGGCCTATTAACGTCTTCCCTGTCTGGGACATCTTCCAGGGGAGTTACGTAAGTCCCAAGTTAACCCTTATCTCGTCACGGTCATTCTTTCCCTGTTTTATCACGTAAAAACTCGGGCCCTTACATTTCGGTATAATGAACCGCATAACTCAAGTCGGAAAGATGAGGAGCAAAACGTGTGGAAACGCGGGTTTCTCAATCGGTCTCCGGGAGGTTCCTCGAGTAAGGTTCCATGATGTAGATATATGTACTACCTATATATCTACCTTGTGCGGGAGACATCTCTTCTTTATGTTAATACAAACATCTAGAAACAGATGAACAGTCTCGCCCCGCTTGGGCGTCTCGGGTGTGTGGCAACTCTCAAGAGCCCATCTCCTATTGAAATTCAAGATATGTTAACTTTGCTCGAATGAACCTAACAAGCTCTATATCTAATATAGTGACAGTTGCCACACTGACAGCTCTTTTGAGTATATAGAATGCCCACGAATCGCCCCTACATTCAAATGCTAATAGTTGGTACTTACGTTATGTATCTACTTTCGTTATTTTGTGAATACTTTTTAGGGCACTTGAAGGACTGGGAAAAACCTCGTTCCCTATTAAGAAATACTTATCAACTGCAGTGCTTGTAGGTACCTACTCCCCTCTCTCCTCCGTCCAACATTTGTTGTTTCCTGCAGTTCTTAATAGCGAATTTTAATTGGACCGAGAAGTGCTCTCTCCCCAAATCACAGACCCGATATGACAAATCAAAAACTTCCAGTCATGCAGCATGATCGTATGAGCGAATTTTAAATCGCATTGTAGAATGTTAAATTGTTTTAAACTTTGAGCTTTTTGGGTGCAAAGAAATGGTTAACTATTACTTTTATGGCGAGAAAACTTATTCCAAATAATAATCTGCTATTCAAAAAGAGAATTTGGATATTTAGCTTTATTTGCAGTTTTATCGATTTTTTAACACTTAATAATGACATTACATCCTTTTTCAGCATAATTGTTACAGTAATTTTTCAATGTTCTGTTATCAAGTTGATCAACTTTATTCGAGTAGCATCCAGCTGAAAAATATAAAGTTAACGATTTTAAGCAGTTTTAACCATTTTTAGTGATTTTTTAGCACAATTTTCGATAGTGACCAATTTAGGGCCCGTTCCACCACGGAGGATCACGAACTAATCCAGAGTTAATCTAGTTATGTCCCTGCCGTTTTTGAAGTATAATTCCCGAGTAGTTATTAACCCCCTATGCTGAAACGCGCCCTTAACGTCCTCAGAAAGTGTTGGCCAACGAACTCACCCTTTCGTTTGATAAGCTTGTTTTTTAGGGCAAGACGGAATTTTTATCGTCTGGAATGACACATATTATATATATATATATACATATATATATATATATATATGTTGACGGAGGTGAATCACTACACAAACTTTTAAAGAAAAAGTAAAAAGGAAATATATTTTGAAATAAAAGTACGCAGAGGAACAGGCTAGCTAAAACACTTTCAATAATAGACTGAAGCACGTTTTCATGCCCTCCAAAAATATAACCCTCTCGGGAGGTTCTGTGTATGGATTCCTTTCACATGGAACATGGATTGAGTCTCAAATACTCAGGTGCCCTTCTCAGAGGGATCCACACGGATCCTGGGGGGAGTTTATTTCTGGGAGGTTTCCCACACGGCCATTCTGCATAACCCCGCGTCTCTGCGGTTCACAACCTAGGAAGAAAAAAAATAAAGCAGCATCAGTCCTCAACAGAGAACACCTCTGTTACATTTCCCCTAGAACCCCCCTTGAATTGAAAACCGTTTATCATACATAGGATGCAAAATGATGAAAACATCAAGAACTCCAAAACATTCAAGTTACAGATTCATTTCACACCATGCAAAGATGACATGGGACATTGTGGAATTATATGAAAATTAAACTGTCACTTAGAACTTCCCTTGAGTTAGAAAACAAGTCAAGAGTTCATCATACATAAGACGTGGACAGAGATAATATTTTACACCATGCAAGGATGACATGGAGTATTGTGGAATTTACAAAAACTAAACTCCCACTTTTTCTATTCTTTTTTTTTTTTTAATTTTAAAACGAAATTTTTATTACAAAAATTTAGTTCTAGAAGAATATTTACACTTGCCTCGCAAATGAAAATCACGTGAAAATCTTTTTTTTTTTTTTTTAATATACTTTTTATATTCATTTATCATTAATTTCTATCCATTTGGGCGCTCTGAAAAGACACCATCTTGAAAATGGGCGCTCTGAAAAGACACCATCTTTTAAGTAGGTGCTTAGAAAAGACACCATCGTCCATATAAATGCTATAAAAAGACTGTACTTTGTTACTGTAACCACTTTATTTCATTTCAAAATTATCATTAGTTTTTTTTTTTTTTTTTTATTCATCATCGCTATTATCATCACTTAAATTTACTATGGGTCCAATGTCAGTAGCATTTGGAACCTTCCTCAAGCGATCATGAGCATACTTATAGTTACGGCGACCATCAATTGATTGCAGTTCATAACGATCATTTGGGAGAACTTTCTTAATAATAACTGGTCCCCTGTACTTTGGGTCTAGCTTACATTGATTTCTTTCTTCCTGTTTCAAATATACTAAATCTCCAACCTCAAATGGAATGACTTTTGCTTTGCCTTTGTCAAATTGAATTTTACTATACTTAGCACTGTCTGCCATCTTGACAGAAGCATGCTCCCTAACTGCACTTAAATCAATTTGAGGGACACCTGAAACTTCCTCATCTACAACAATAAGTTCACGAGGTCGTGAAACCTTTCCAAACATCAACTCCATTGGAGATACTTTGGTGATTTTATGTGGGGTAGTATTTAGTGCCAATTGAATATCTCCTACTGCCTCCTGCCAAGATCGATTTTCATGCATTTCAGCTACCGTTAACATATCCTTAAGAGTTCCCATGACTCTTTCCACTTGACCATTTGCTCGAGCTGAACCAGTAGCAATAAAATGAACCTCAATCTGTGATTTTTCACAGAATTCCCTAAAGTCACGAGCTGCGAATGAACGACCTTGATCTACAATTAGTTTTTGCATGGGCCCAAATAGTGAAATAGCTGAACGCAAGGATCTTATTGCACTGATTGTCTCAAGTGTATGAGTAGGAATTAACAAACAATATTTGGTAAATGCATCAATAAAAACAAAAAGGTAATCTCTAGTATCACGTTTACCACTTAGTTTCCCTGTGCTGTCGAGATGGACTGTATGCCATGGTATGGGTTCTTTGGGTATGGGGTGTAACTCAACTTGGTGGGATCCTGTGTCTCTTTTCGCCATTTTGCAGGTCACACAATTATCTACGAATTTCCGAACAAACTTTGACATATGTTCGAACCAGTAATGATCATACAGAGTCTCCAACGTTTTTTCCCAACCCAAATGAAAAATTGAGTTATGAATGTTATTTACAATTGACCACTTGAGAGACTGAGGAACGATGGGGAGACATCGATTACGAGCATGTCTTTGTATATTCCTACAAAGCACCCCAGAACGTAATTCGTAGGTGTTTTGAATATCATTATCTATTTCATCAGCACCAAGTTTATCAATTATCTCAGAAATAAAAGGATCACGTTGCTGTTCAGCTAAAAGCCAATCATGAGAAACAGTTGTTAAGTTTACTTCTTTCCTTTCAACCTGGGTGCTAAAATTTTGGTTAAATCCTAAGCGTTTTTTCCCGTGAGGACGACTCTTATTTTTATTATTCATAAATGAACTGAGTTTAGAATTAACCTCCTTACAATTCACCTCAACAAGACCACCAGGTGTGACATGATTGGTAGTCAAACTGGTGGCTGGCTCCATACAACCAACATCCAAAGGGTGACGAGACAAAAAATCAACATGAGCCATTCGTTTACCAGGACGAAACTCCAGGGTGAAATGATACCCTTGAAGGAAGGCCCACCATCTTTGAACAAGTGGAATAATATCTTGCTTACTTTGAGTAGCCTTGAGGGATTCACAATCAGTGAACACAGTAAAACTCTGACCTTGTAAATAATTATTGAAATGTTTAATGGCTTTGACCACAGAGAGAGTTTCCAAAAGGTAAGAATGATATTTTGACTCAGCAGGTGTTGTTCTTTTACTGAAATACGCTACAGGTCTTGGTTTGTTATCAACTTTATGTAATAGAATGGCACCGTAACCAGATGAACTAGCATCTGTATGAAGTTCAATAGGGTAATGAGGATCAAATATCATGAGAACTGGGGAATTAGTCAAAAGAGAAATGATTTTTTGGCGTGCCGTTTCATGTTCATCAGTCCAGCTTTCTATTTTCCCATCAGTATTGTTTCTAGTCAAACGGTACAATGGAGCCATGATAGATGAAAAATCCCTTATAAATGATCGAAAGTAAGTAGCAAGTCCTATAAAAGACCGCAATGACTTGAGAGAGCAAGGTGGGGGTAGCTTAGTAAGGGCTTCAATTTTTCTAGTATTGGGGCGAAGCTCACCATTTTCAACCTCAAAACCAAGGTAAGTGACATGATTAACCAGAAAAGAGCACTTTGACAAATTTAGGGAAAACCCATGTTCGGTTAATATTTTCAGAACTTCGTCTAAATACAGAAGAGCATCATCATAGTTTTCTGCAACTAAAAGAATGTCATCCATGAAAACGACTGCGTAGGTGTGTGCTATAGTACCCAGAGCCTTCATGACAGCTCGCTGAAACTCACTGGGACCATTTCGCAATCCCATTGGCATGGTAAGGAATTCGTAATGACCATCAGGTGTAACAAAAGCAGTTTTCTCGACCGAATTACAGTGCATAGGTAACTGAAAAAAACCACTAGCCATATCCAGGCTACTAAAAACGCGCCCTCCCTTCAATCGAGCAATTTGATCATCAATTAAAGGTAAGGGATACCTCTGAGGAACCGTAATAGAATTAAGGCGACGATAATCAACCGCCATTCTCCATGCACCAGACTTTTTTGGGATGAGGAGCACTGGACTAGCAAAGGGGCTTGCACTAGGACGAATGATCTGGGCTGCTTCCAAATCAGCAACCAGGTTACGTAAAATTTCTCTTTGACTAGGGCTCAACCTATATGGTCTTTGGTAGACAACCTTAGAAGGATCTGACAACCTTATGTTTACTTCACCAGTGGTTATTCTAGAAGTAGGTATTCCATCAATCAAAAAACGTTCATATCTCCGCAAAATTTGCAAGAGCTCGGGTTTCCGCTCAAACGGTATATCTGATTTAATACTATCAATTCTGTCTTTAATTTCTAATGAACTGACACAAAGATTTGAGTAATGAGGAATGGGTTCGGAAGGAGACATGAAAAAATCAGATTCCTCGAATTCGGACAAAATATCAATATCGAGCTTTGAAAATTCATAAAAGGAAGTATCATCCTGACAAGGACATTTAATTTCGGAGAGAATTGAACAACCTTCATCCTGAATTTTATTCAAGGTAATGTTACCTGAAGCAGCAGTCTGAAGAAAATTTTTGGTTAAAGACATGATATTATATTCTCCCGAATTCAGCACATCAGCCTCAAAACAATTGGAAATTTCTAGCTTCTTGGAAGAATCATTATCCAAGAAAGAAGATTCAATGCTCGTTCCAACATGACGAACTTCGGTTGATTTTAACATGCATGCACTGTTGGAAACAACCATGAAAAATTGTGTGGTAAGGATTTCCCGACCAATCAAAATTGGGTATGATATAAAATGATCAGGGACTATGTGAAACAAAACTAACAAGGAATGTCCATCTATGTTAATATCAACTTCTAACTGACTGGAACATATAACCACTGAAGCACCTATACCATGGAGATTAACATGATTAGAAAAGGGTTTTCCTCGGAATTTTACACTAAATTTAGCTCCAAGTAGTGAGCATTCTGAACCTGAGTCAAAATTATATAAAAAACACTCACCATTGTGAAGAAGAGTGCCAACTGGGTTGACCTGGCATAAGGACACAGTCTTATCAATTGGTTGGCCTTGGGATGAAAATCCTCCCTCACCTCCTTTTCCATATTTTTTGGGACATCTTGATGAAAAATGGTCTGTGGATTTGCAAATGAAGCATGCAGGAGGTCCTGAAACGCCATGCGAAGTGGATTGCGCACCACCTGCCCCCAAAAAGGCTGAACGTCGGTCGTTGGGACGACTTGTGCCTCCACTGTCACGTTACCACTTGAAGGGATTGTTACCTCCGTTTCCTTTTTCAAATGAAAATCGCTCTAAATTGGAAATACGGGTTTTCTTGGGTACTGGGGTTTCAGTGTCAGAAGCACGTTTGTAAGTGATGTGGCTCAATTCTCTAAGCAACTTTTCCCTACTGTCCACGGGCTCAACATAAGCAACGCGCCGAACACGGGAATCATTCTGAGACAAATGTCCAAGGACGATAGAAACAGCAATTTGTTCATGGCTGAGATTTTCCCAACTCGAAACAAGTTTAGATACCATTCTGGAAGCAAAAGTTGGGTAATTTTCGTCTCTATCACGGGGTTGTGAAGTTAAGAATTGAAGGAAAACAGCCGCAGGAGTCTCTAAATTTCCCCATTGAGTGACAAAGGCAGCTTTAAAATTGTCCCAAGTTAATTCAGGCGTCACAATTGAGGTGAACCATGCCGAAGCTTCACCCTTCATGGCTTGACTAAGTGCGATGACTAAAGCTCCTCCGACAAAGTCTTTACCTCCAATACAGCATTCGGCGGCCCTTACCCATGAGTTTGGGTCAATTCCATCACCTTTCGGGTCGAAATTCGGTAATGGAATTTTCCTACCTTCATTCTGAGTCGACAATAATAATTGTTGTAATAGAGCCTCGTACCGGCGGTTCTGCGTCTCAAGTATCGCCAACCAAGGTTCGGCATCCGCTTGCTCCTTTTGAGAATCTTCGGATTGACTCATCCCACTTCTGATGTTGACGGAGGTGAATCACTACACAAACTTCGAAAGAAAAAGTAAAAAGGAAATATATTTTGAAATAAAAGTACGCAGAGGAACAGGCTAGCTAAAACACTTTCAATAATAGACTGAAGCACGTTTTCATGCCCTCCAAAAATATAACCCTCTCGGGAGGTTCTGTGTATGGATTCCTTTCACATGGAACATGGATTGAGTCTCAAATACTCAGGTGCTCTTCTCAGAGGGATCCACACGGATCCTGGGGGGAGTTTATTTCTGGGAGGTTTCCCACATATATATATATATATATATGCGTTAAACTCCAGGATTTGTTTCAGAATCCCTCAAAACGGATTTCAATGTAAATTTCTTTTTGAATATTGATTTTTACATTTTTGGAGCCATTGCAATAACTTCCTTTTTGACGAACATTTGCTAAAAACCATTAAAAAAACTGGAGAGAGTTCCTAAACTGTATGCCACTTTTGCAAAACTTATGCTTTTTTGCCCTTCGAAATCTAGCATTCATTAAGAAGTAACACATATATTTATGAGCATCACAGTAATCATTCTACAGTTCCTATAATAATGAAGACGAGACTATGATAGACAATGTTGTCGATCCTAATAAGTTTAATTATATCAGTCATTGATCAGAAGCTTAAATTGTATGTTTATTTTTCGTCAAAGGCTAAATTTTTTTCTTCGTTGTTTGTGTGGAGTCATGTGGCACTCATCGCTATTCATTCATTGAGAAGGAGTGCTCCGTATTCCTTGAATGGCGGAAGCCTCGTAAATACCTTTCATAGCTTAGCCTAATCGTTGTATTCTATCGTAGTTCCCAGTCTGAGCAGTTCACGTCAAAATTCAGTTCATAAATAGCACTTCTCAGTCGCAGTCCCCATCACCAGTTGGATATTCCAGGTATTTATCATTTGTGCAAGCACAGAAGTTGGGCTTGGAATATTATGTAATTAATTCTTACCAAACAAAAAAGCATCTACGTCCTCTTCTAATTTGTAATTGTTTTGGGTGTTGTTTCTAAGCTTACCAATCGATGGTTGAATGTTCCACACCTTTGGTTTAATCTTACCTGCAACACAAGAATAATATTGTCAAGGAAAAGGCGGACTATTTCTCTAAGGATTGCTTTTTACAAAGGAAGGGCCTAATTGGCTTTAAAAAAATTTCTGAAACCATTGGTAGAAGTCAATAAATAATCTTTATATGTAAAAGAAAGTCGTGTTAGTTACTCTGTTTAAAACTCAAGAATGGCTGAATCGATTTCCATGAGGGTGGGCGCAAGTTCCGGTTCCGGAATAGAACATCGGCTATAGTAAAATCGTCTACGATTCCACCTTCATAGAGGACTCGCCTTTCCTTTATGACGTCATCCGGGTAAACAACTTTGTAATTGAAGAAAAACCTGACATGCGTCGGAATTTTCCAGTCTAATGTTGATGGGGTGGGTTAAAGCGTAAATAACTTTCGATAACAGATTCAACGATACCAAAACGATTTTGGTGTGTTGAGCCGAGCGGTTTCTCTGTTTTCCAAAACTTACTGGCGAATCATTGCTTTCTCATTTTCTCACTTCTTTTCCGTCACACTGTCACAACACTATGTGTATAGTGTTCGATTCGAAGCACGACAATTAACAAGGATTCAATTCACTCTTGAGCTCGATCCAGACGGGAGTACCAACAACTTTCGTCTTTGTCTGATAAGGCCTTTGTCCTGTCTTCCAACGGAAAAAAGATGACAGCTCAAACAAGTATTAGCATTGGAACTATATCACCTGATAATTTCATTAATGGCTGATATTTACAAGGCATTTTCTATAACTTCCGGTCCAGCTATCCAGCAATCATTAATGACATTCAGAGCTTGAATGGCTAATCAATAGATTCGCTAGCAGCGCATGAATTCTCTATGGTCTCGCGCTTCGAAATCCGAAGGTGTTTTTTCGATGTTCTAGCCCTGTGAGAAAGTGAACTGTTCAACGTACAGCGTTGCGGATGGTTTTAATAGATTCTTTGGGATAAATATTCATCATTGAAGAGCAAAAAGCCATTACTGTTTCCTTGAAAGTTGTCGAGATCTTGATTTATGAATGTTTAGGGTTGATAAAGATTGATGCCGAGCCTTTAGGATCATCTTGACTCCAAATGTGATTTTCAGCCAAAGTTTCGTAAAGTTAGGTTTAGTAATTTCGGAGAAAAGCTCTGGATGACGGAAAGGCGGACCGACAGATTTTTTATTTATTCGATTTTTGGATTCTACGTAACTTGAAACGTAAACCGACACATTTTCAGAAAAAAATTTCTTGGTCGATTACAAAGGTTTATTACTGCAAATAATAAACCAACAGCAAAAGCTGTCTCTGAGAACTGCCATTGGTCAGTGCGGAATGCGAGCAGGGAATTCGAACCAGGGAAACTTCCCCTTCAACATATGTCAGGGGTGCCAACATGAATTGAAAAAGCGATGAGTGTCCCCTGAGTGCATTGCCAAACTCGTGTAATCTGAGTGTGCATGTAAATGCTGAGTGAACCTCCCCGCTAAACAATGAATTTGACCCGGTGAGTCGAGGGTGACCCCCATTTAGGTGAGTGTGAGTGAATACACACACTCAGGCTTTGTCATTCCATTCCGCCCTTATGTTTTCTTGGCCCAAGTTGAGACGTGCACCCTGTATAAGTATGTCTTTACAAACCACAATCGGGAAACCACTAGAAATAAATTAAAAGCAAAGATATTTTCCACATGTTTATAGTAAACACTTATACCTAACTTAGTTTTACGATCTGTCTGTAATGTTTCAAGTTTTAGAGTGAACAGCAAAAATGTCTGTTGAAATCTCATTTAGGTCGTGTTTGCTCAAAGTTCAGATGTGATACGAGACTCGTCCTTCCATCTTTGCGCGCGATGTGATGTTACACAGACAGATTGAGGGGGACCTCATTGTTCTCCGCGTGACAATAAGAACGCGTTTTGACATTTTACGCCAGATGGTTAACTATCAAATTTGTCGCTGTTATTAACCTTTCATATAACGGTTAATGAAAGACGTGAGTTGGGTAACACTAATGCAACCTTATAAGCATTTCGCGTTAAATGCTTCTGAGATGATCTCCTTCTCTACCTCAACGGATATCATCACCATCATCATCATACAGCATTTATTGCCACTTACTACATTGAAACCACTAGTTTATACCTTCTCGTAAGTACAGCAACGCTGTATCCCATGTGTAGTACGTTGGTACAGACAATTTTAAACTTTCCTCACGTATAGGAATGTAGTTGCTGCGACTCCTGGTATACCTACACTCTACTTGTTGGCCTGTTGGAACTTTTATATTTGAAGTTTTTACTCAGATGAGAATGATTTGTAAATCATCGCCTCTTACTCTATTTGACATGAAAACCCTGAAGTTTAGTAGTGGTGTATAACCCGTTATAATTATATTGTTGTATAACCTATTCGGAAAGATAAATAATCAAAAATTGATATTAAAAACGTCTTATTAACTGCAGCAATGTTGATCGGGAAGAGTTTTCGTAGCTAAGGTTATATTGAGGTTGAAGAAACGGGGATCAAGGACAAGATTCGTGCATAAAGGGCATAAAATCATAAATAATTTGATTTTTATAAATATAGATTTGCACTTAGTTGAACCCAGTCAACTTCTATATAGGGTGCCCCCGTCTCCCCCTCCCCTAACTTTGAGGAACATTGTGAAACTTGAAGAACGTTTTTGAGGTGCCTGATAGTAACTAATTTTTAAGCAAATAAAATAAAATAAAAAATAGAAAATGTGGACTACCCACAGGCGTATTAGTACTCGAAAAATTGTTTTCTATTTTTTGCCAGGCGACACCACATTGTGAAGGTTATTTAGTGAAGAACACGATGGTGAAATCAGAATTGCGATATCTAAGTCCGTTCTCGGATTGGAACTGATGAATTATGAAGGAGTGCGATTTTTTCTAAAAGTACCTATCTTTAGAAAAAACACGTGCTGACCCATCAAGTGAAAATTAATTATATGGAATGGTGATTTATTTCTTTGAAACTTTTCTCTGAAAATTTGCTCAATTAGCCATGTTGCATGACTGAGTATTTTTTCACTTGTTAGGTCCCGGTAAAAGCGTGTTCCATGCTAAAAAAAATATCTCATGTTAAAAACTCCCTCTCATTAAAATCTCATAATAACCCCACAAAACACTCTTGTACTAATCTCCAATATTAAATTCGCATACTTAATTCTCTCATTAAAATCTGTAGTTAATCTATAATAATAATAATGCTGTATATAAAATAAGTTCCTGTCATGCAGCATGATCGTATGAGCGAATTTTTGTAAATTATAGAATTGTACAATGTGAAAATGAATTGAAATTTGAGCTTTTTGAATGTAAAGAAATTTTTAACTATTAATTTTATGGCAAAAACCGTATTTCAAATAATATTCTGTCATTCAAAAGAGATTTTGGATTTTTAGCTTTTGTGAAGTTTGGATATTTCGGCAAATTTTAATGAAATTAAAGTACATTTTTCAGCATAATTTTGTACGTAAATTTTTTAATGGTAAATTTCATAGTTAATCGACTCTATTTTAACAATATTGTGCTAGAAAATATAAATTTAACGATTTTTAGCCGTTTTTAGAGATTTTTTCAGCACATTTTGAAATGTGACCCATTTAATGTACTCAAGAAGTGATGGCCAACGAACTCATCCTTTGATTTGGAAAGCTTGATTTTTTGGCTCAAGAACGGCATTTTTATCTCGATCCTAAGGATATATATATATATGTATATATGTATATATATATATATATATATATATATATATATATATATATATATATATATATATATATATATATATATATATATATATATATATATATATATATATATATATATATATATATATATATATATGAAAAAGCGCAAACTTCAGGAATCGTTTCAGAATGCCTCAAAACGGATATCAATGAAAAAAATTTTCAAAAATTTCAATGAAGAAATTTTCCGAGCCATTGCAATAGCTTCAATTTCTATGAAAATTCGCTTAAATAATAATAAAATAAATATCAACACTTTTATTGAAGTCGTCTAACAAAATAAATAATATAACTATCTAATAAATAAATAGATCGAAAAAAGCATATCGTTTAAAATAAAGCTGAAGTTACCGTTCGAGGAACAACTATTATATCTACCAAGGATTAAATGCATCAAGGATTCAATAAAGCAACTCTTTTAAAATATCAAGTATTAAAGAATTCTGGTGATTTTGTGAATTAGATTTCATATTCGGATGTACAATAATTATCGTTAAAATGATATAGGCCCAAGATCGAGTTTAAAACGGTATATGAATATCAAGGAACTGTAATAGGAAGTTTTGTGCTTACCCTCTTTCCCTAGTACCAGAAATCCGTGGAATGAATCAATGTTCTGCTACCATACAATGGTTGTGGGCATAGTTTCACCTTCCAAGGCGACAGGCAATTATGCCTGCAACACTCTGATGTTAACACGGTATGCTATCCATTTCCAACACAAAGTATTATCCGCAAATATTTTTTAAGGTTGTGGAGTGCGCTTAATGGGTTGTGGAGCGTGGTTTCGACATAACAAAAGGATGGTAAGATGTTATCTTTGACGGATTCCCTTTCATTCAAGATCCTCTTTCCTTACAGTTCCTCAGAATAACCAAAATAATTCACTCGCAGATTCAAGAGGAGATATCGTTTAACCAGAAACTCCTTCAAAATTCTCCAACAAGGAGAGACCTAACGAGTCATAGGAACGGAGTGATCGTGATCTCGTGGTAAGTAGCAGTTGTTGTCGTTATCAAAACCTTTTGAAAACTCAGTGCGCCACCCTCGGTTAGTTATTTACAAAAAACGCTGCAATTTATTACATAAAGGTTTATTATTTCTGTAAGAGACCTTCTACACGAATCACTGGTATATAGGTAACTAGGGGGCCACCCTCTACAGGCTTCGCCTGCCAACCCCCGCCATTGCGGCCTGGCTCAACACTGGGCTCCGCACAGTGTTTTTTGATTTATTATTACCAATAATAAGCCTATGTGATCGTATAGCAAAAATTTTGTACAACCCCCCCTCAAACTTTGTCACTTTACGTTTCAAGGTGCGTAGAATCCAAATTTGAAATGTCCGTCCGCCGTCCGGGCCATAAAAGGCCTAAGAATTGACTTAAAAAACCCGTTCTTTCGCACATAGACTCCATTTGGGGTCTAGTTGGTCCTAACGTTTAACCATCCCGATCGCTTTACTTGCATAGATGCTATGGGCCGAAAATGGGCTAAAAAGTGTCTTTTTTGAGATTTTGAGTGTTAGACTTACGCACGCGCGCAAGCTTGGCAGGGGGTCACTTGGGGTGGGTGGTGAGGGGGTGAGCGGGGGGTGGAGTGAGAGGAGGCGCCACGGCCCCTTGTGGGGGCTGGGGTGACCAAGGGCGTAGCAGAGGGGTGTAGGAGAATGGATATTTATTACTTTTACGTGTTATACCCATATAATACGCCGCGCCAACCTGAGGGGGGTACGGCATTAGGGGCATTGTGGAACGGAACCTGGGGAGCAGCAGAAAGGCGTCCGGGGCGTATCGGAACGGATATAATATATATTTTATTAATTTTAACCCATATATCATTTAACCTACCTTGAACACACTAGTATATTTAGTATATTATATCATACTATAGTATGTTGCAAAAATAATTGATCCAGCCCATCTAAAATCCTTCGTTCTTCTTCTTCCCAAAATTTTCTCAGATAGTTCGAAGCAAATCGTTTTTAAATTAAAATTGCATTACATGGGCAGTTTGGAACCCTCTGGACGAATAGCTGTTACTTATATTTCTGCCATAGGTAAGTGGGGTGTCGTCACTCAAGTAATTTCGGACGCAGAATCGACTGGGATAGGTCCCAGATGCTTTTGGAAATCCAGTGTACCTACGGTTTTAGTTTGATTCCTATAGAAATTAGCTCCGTGGATTGAATGAGACCAAACGGGTGGCTGTACAATCATCCATTTGCTCCCCATCGGGAGCGCAGCCTGTATCGCGAGAACAGAGGTGGATACTAGAAAAGAGACTGGCGAAAGCCCCAGATCATGCTGGTTACTAGGGGAGAGTCGGGTAAGAGTGCGCACTTAAGTTTAGATTTTTTATAAGTCAGTGTATTTGGGTAATAGAAAAACAAGAAATACATCATAAGACTCCTTAACTAATTGCTGACCACTAGAAAATATTTATTTAAAACTCAAAAGTTGACTTAAGGTTATATATATTTTAATTTTTTTAAAAAGTTACACATGCGCAGTCTTAGCCGCCCTGGAGGGTAAGAGTGCGCATTAGGTCGGCCAAGAGTGCGCATTTAGTAGAACAGAGATAAAATAGACTCACTGTGTTGCGTAGAGAACAATCAACTGTTTTCCTTATGTCTTTGCTATGGCACATAAACTAAAAAAAACGTCACGGAAAATTGCTCACGAAAATATTTTGATGATTTCCACTTACAACCGAGTCGTTGCTAGGGAAATGGTACTTCGTCGTTTTTCATCCCACGACTTATCCAACCATAATACGTTAACTAATGCGAAGTGGGTGGCCAACAAGCTGAGTTATGAGCATGGATATATAAATAATTATTGTTTACACACAGGTGATCATTCTCAATAATTGCTATTGTGAACATGATTGCAACCGCTTGTTAATTTCTGATGATTTCATTGAGCTGGTGTTTCGATGATTTGATTCATAGCAGGTGATCCAAATATTGCGAGAACGGTTTGATTTGTGAAGCGTTGGCTAAATCATTTTAATAGGTAATTTCTATACTTTACACTCTAGGAAGCTGTAATTTCGTATGTAGCCTCTTTAGGACATTTACTTGACGATGCCCAGGGTCCGGATCAGATGAGTGGCTCTAAAAGCTAATTTCTATGTTTTACACTCTAGGAAGCTGTAATTTCGTATGTAGCCTCTTTAGCACATTTACGTGACGATGCCCAGGGTCCGGATCAGCTGAGTGGCTCTTAGAGCTTGCATACGAGTCTGCAGGGGGGTAGGTGATGTAGCCTGGCTCGAATTCAATAAAGTACCCACGGGTGTCGGAACAATGAGTCAACACGATCGCGAATTCAATTAAGTACCCACGGGTGGGCGGTTTCTCTTATGGCCCATTTAATTGATCTGTACGCCCCGCCGTGCAATGCACGTGTGAGATCTGCCTAGTAATAAATACAATAAGAAAACACACATGAAAATGTCCCAATGTATGTCAGTTTTTCGCGTGTATTTCCCCATAGTTCAATCTGAAATATAGACGGATAGACCTTAGATCAAATGTAAAAGATAGGCAGATGAAACCCTAATACAATAATTCAATGGTGCAAAGAAAACCAAGAGATCCTAATGAAGGCGGGTAAGACTGCGCAGGAAAAATGTTGCGCACTCTTGGCCTCCCTCACTATGCGCAATCTTACCCTCCATTACTTACAAAAACATAACCCCACAATATTTTGACCCTACATTGTCCATTCACAGCCTACGCCATGACGGCGTGTTTGTAATAAAATACTCTTTTCAGTATAAAGTTCAACACTTTTGACTAATAACTATAAACAGTATCAACTAAGAATTACAGTGAAAATCTTATAGTAGAAGCAGACCAAACACATTCTTACCTGTAAAACAGCAATGAGTTGTCGGACTAAGACGAAAACTGGAGGGAAACGTGCACTCTCAAGGCCAAACTAAAACATCATTTCTGCCAGAGAATCATTGCTGCCAACATCGAAAAAAAGCTGCGCGCAGTCTTAGTCGCCCGCGCACTCTTACCCGACTATCCCCTATAGCTGGCTATCTGATTCAGAAATAAGAAACCATTATGTAATAATTTGCAGCGTTTTTTTTTTCCGCCACTCTAGCTGGACAAAAGCTTTGAAAAAAATTCCTTTTCACCTTCGAAATTACCATTGGAGTCTATTTGTAGATAGTTGAAAAGATGAAAAACGAAGGAGAAAGAGATCAGAAGTCGCAGAATCGTGTAATATCATGCACTGTTAAGTGAAGATAAACCCCACTCATCGTCTAGCTATACTATAGCCGATCGTATCAACATGTTCACTCAACTGCAAGTGATTCACCGGCAGCTTCGCCTCGGACCACTGAAATATTTTTCAAGGTGATTAATATATAATGTGAGTACTCAGCAACAGCTGGATTTTGGTTCTATGGAATTTTTAAAATTTACGATATTTTTTAAGTATTTAAGTTTTTAAGCGAAAAACGTCATTAGAGCTATAGTTTTAATGGACTGTAACTTTTGGTACCCATCTCCTCCCACCTTGATCTTTTCACCACATTAAATTTGAGTTATTTCTCGGTGGGATTGGACAAGAAACAGCTGCAGGAAGTTGCAGGTTTAGGAGATATAGCGTTTTGAAATCAAATTATGCCACATCATTTTCGAATGTTGGCGTGTTTTGAAGTGGTAGAAAGTGCTGAAGTACGGGGATACAAATTTGTGCATGTTGCAATGATATAGTTACAAAAAGTAGAATATAACATTGTAATATAGCATCAAGTGAATTTAAATGCGTAAAATAGAAGTCTGAAGTCACTAATTTTACTACTTGAAGTTCCTACTCATTTTTTAACATAACTGTTCCATTGAAGTTACTAGTTATTTTCTCAATGTTAAATTATCTCGTTAATATTTCATCTTCAAATAAATTGGAAGTTCCTACAATTTTTTCTTCATATGTGTATAATTTTTTTGTTTATTATTTTCAAGAGAGAGAACAACCTTTATTGTAAAAAAGGATAAAGCATAATTCTTAATAGGCAGGTAAATGCTATTAAATCTACTATTGTGAATTAAATGAGAAAAAAACTTTTCGTTCTGTTTTTGAAAAACTCAATTTAATTACTAACCAACCATATATATTTAGACTTACAAGTTGTTTTACCCAAGAAATGGCCGTAAATAATACCAATGTTTGAGGCATTTTTACGGAAAAATCGTCATTTCTTCGCTTTTAGAAGCATTTTTGAGATCTGAGAATGGTTTCAATCGACTCAGCATGAAAAGGTACTGAGGGAAACCGAACCCTCCTCCGGCCTCTAACTTTATTTTCAAACAGTTGAGGTCGAACGAAAATTTAATTCGAATTTGGATTCTGGATTTCTGGAAGTGGAAACGGATTCTTTAGAACGGCAGTAGGTATTCATTAGAATGCAATTAAGTAACAGAACCGGGCTGAAAGTAGTGAAAGGGACAGTCCTTGAAGGAAGGGGCAATTTCCTTCGGTCCAAATTGCCTCATGCGGGTCCATTTCAATTGGTCAAGCTCCCGGACGGGAAATACTTATCCGCCAACCACACGTCTGCCAAGCCAACAATGACGTCGTTAATTAAACAAGGCGAGTTGCTCCAGACCGACGGGCGACGGGACGACCGCTCACCGAAGATCGACGAGCTGGTTGTTTTACTCGTAACATAACGAGTGGAAGGGTTTCTTCGTTATGTTCTTCCACTCGTTATGCCCGTAAGTACCCGAATGACTAATTGAGTGTGTTCCAACAGGGGATAGTTGCTAGTTATGGTGCTGAGCAATGATATCTGACACAGAGAAGCCATTTGTGAAGTTGCCATATTTTTCTGGATGGAAGTTTGAACACTTCATCTCCTTACACTCATTATGCTTGTCTTATATTATCTTGCCCCAAATCCGTCAGTTACAAAGCTTGTGTGTTTTTCTGTTATTTGTGAAGTTATTTCTTTTATTTTCTATTATCACGTTCAATAATTACATTTTCAACGTATAATCCAGGTTGAATAACCATGCCTTATTGTTTTGTTTTTGTGAATTTTGTCTTTGTACTATTGTGAATTGAATGATTTATATACCTATCATCTCCTTGCTTGAAACAATAATACATTATATTTCCCCAACGTGAAAATGAAGGGAACAAGCGAAATTCTAAAAAAACAGATCTTTCAAGTACGGTAGGTAGCATAGTTTCGTCTGCTTTTTCGATGGTTACAATAACCTATTTAAAATAACTTAAAAGGTACACTTATCCCCGTACCTATCCATGCAGTGTTATTTATAGCAGTAATAATGGTTTGAAGGCAACAGAACTTGAATTCACTTGATGGCATTAGTATGTTATACAACCTTGCATTTGGATATTTAATTATTATACAGGGAGTACAGAAAAAAGGCCTGCCAAACTGCAGAAGTCAATTTTAGAGCTCATTTCTGATCGAAAGTTCCTCCTTGAGCTTTTTTTTTAAACGCTTAGTTTTCGATTAATTTAATTTTCAAGAAATTTTTCGTGATTTTGATTTTTGGTTACTAAAACGGTCATAACTCCCTTTAATTGGGTGAGCACATTCAAATTTGAGGATACCGTTGGAAAGAATATTAAATTTCTTTTCGGATAGATTCCGGACCTTTTTTAAAAATGAAGGTTTGAGATATGAAAAAGTGCTCTGAAAAGCAAATTTTACCAAATTTGGGAAACCATGAGTTCTTTCAGCCGGGTATTGAAATATGAGAACCACTATTTTTTCAAGATGCAAGTTTGAACGGTAAAAACTGCGCCAAAACCTCACCTATTCAACGGTGTAGTCAATTTTACTTTTACTTTGTTAATTAGGGGAGAAACCTATGTTTTAATGTTGACAAATATTGTTTTTTCAATCAAATCGAGGGTTTTTTGAAAAATGAACCTTTATGAAAGTACGAGTTCAGGGTGTTTTTTGTGTTGAAATCAAGGGTTTTCGTGAAAAATTACCTTCTTTGAAAATATGAGTTTGGGGTCGGTTTCCACGTATTTTTTACGAATCGAATGGTAACGCTAGCATATCTCTCCGGAACCCCGTTATATAACCGAGTTATACACTTTAGTTTATACACTAGTTTCATCCCTATAAACTCATGAAATTTGTCTTACCAAATGAACTCAAAATTGTGAGTTACAGTTATCCGCCACTGGATAGTATAGGGGGCATAACATGTTTTTAACAATTTCTTAGCTAAGTTTGACAAATTAAAATACGATAGGAAATTTAAGAAAATTCTCTCTTACGATCATGCTGCAAGACTGGTTTAAGGTCATTGAGAGGGACTGGTTTAAGGCGCTGAGTCGATAGAGACCACTCCCAGATTTCCAAAATTCATAACAAGCGAGAAAATAGAATTTTAGGTGAAAAATGCCCATAATTGACTAAAATTTTGCAGTTCTCGAGTTGTGCACTGATATACGACTTCACGTTAACGTAAGTAGGTAGCTTCAACACATTATAGCAGCAACAAATTACAGGGGGAATATTTTTACGATGGTGTAAAAAAGTCATCTTCATTTAATAGGCAGGTATCATGCCAAGCACGAAATCGACCATTAGGTAAAAACGTTAGATCCTCACGAAGAAGTGATAGAACGGCTGCAGTTTCGGAGTATCTTTTCTAATTGCGCGACACCCTGTCTCTCCCCGAAGCCGGTCGTTTAATGCAAGTTTAGTTCCTCGCGCATCACTTTAACTGCCGAGTTAGCGATTCCAGGTGAGTTGAATTACTGTTCATCAAACTCGATCGCTAGTGCCTATTTATTTAAAAATTATCTTTATTGTTACTAACAACTGTGTACTCATCTACTCACTTCACTTGGTGTCTATACATTTAGCGTTTTGTGGTGCATAGATCACTACCTACTACCACTCATCGCATCACTTCGGTGGGCTGAGACTAGGTCCAGAGGTTTGGTCCTTTTCAGTCTCCGCAGATCTCGGCTGTTGTCCTGAAGGTTCTGTGCTTCGACATTTATGTGTTTGCGGAGACGGATTTCGTGATCCGTAGATCATTTTTAATGGCTTCTCTTACCATCTTGACTTTAAGGTCACGATGGAGATCATCCGTCCTAATGTACTGGGGAGCATCAACTATGCTCGTAAGTATTTTGTTCTGTGCTGTTTGGATGATTTTCAGGTTGCTCATCTTGGTGCGATTCCGTAAGGGGCAGCCTTAAGTCCAAACGGATTTGACCACTTGTTCGTACAGTAACACTTTGTTAGGAATGGACAGTAGGGATTTTCACGGGAATAATCACGTATGTATAAACAATTATTATTCATATAACCATGCTCATGACATAGCTCGTTGGCCACGCACTTCTCAGTTGTTAACATAATATGGTTGGATAAATCGAGAGCTTTCGAACGAATGTTCAACGAATTTTGTGGGATGAAAAATGACGAAGCACCATTTCCCTAGCAACGATTCGGTTGCTACGAAATAGCATAGGTGGGTACGAGTACACGTCTTGGATAGGTTAGTACCACATAACTGTTGCGGTCAACAATAGAAAGTAGGTTTCCCCTTACCTTATCATCTCATTACCTTAACCTTTTCCTTCAGTACCCCAACTATTCAGCATTCAGGCCGGCAGCCTCGCGTTTGATTCATCTTTGATTCTTCTGTTTCGCCTTGTGGGATCTCAGTGACCCGATGGGAAAACGTGTCCGGCCCCGTCACGACCGTCCTCCGACTGCCCTTTTCCCAACCTGATATGCCCATCGGCCACCTTGAGCACCGGATTGAGCAACGAAAAGCCCATCTGCAATGTTATAATGTCACACCATCCTACCGCATTCAAGGTCCTGGAGGTCATCGCTTAACAAGATCGACACAATTCACAGTTGTTTCATTTCGGAATCGATGAAACAACGCGGTTTTCTTCCGATTAGAGAATTACAATTCAAAACGCCAAGCGAAAATCGTGCTTAGAGTGTTCGACCTTCTGAAATGAGAGAAGAATAAGAATAACCGAGTAAGTAGAAAATAAATGGAATCTAGGAGGCACTGGAGCAAGGCCACCACTGATGAATGCAGAAATTGTTAGGGCACAGAAAGTGAGTATGGGGCAGGTTATCTCTGTAGGGGGTGCCGAGTAACCTATACACTGGGGCAACACACCTTTCATTTCTCCCAAATATGGGTAGAAAATACGATGTGGGAAGATGAGTTTTCTCAATTATATTCGCTTACATTAAAATCTCTTGAAAAATTAAGAAATTTGTGATTCAGAACACGGTGGTCCTCGATCGGATTTGACCTCAAAGTGCTTGCCCTTCAAATTTTCTTTCGAAATATTATTTGGGAATATGTTAGGATTATAATTCAGCAAAAACTGAAATCAAACATTGAGCCGTTTTTTTAATTCAGTTTTTGAATTTTTAATTGATACTTTAATCATAAAAATACGCTAAAATTCAGAAAAATATATTATTTATGTGTCATTATACAATGGAACCTTCATCTAGTTTCATAGTTCTGACCTATTTTGTGATCAAATATAATTAGGAAAACAAAAATAACATTTTATTGAACAAAATAATGATTATATTTGCATGGAGCTCTAAATAAATGCCTGTGAGTATGCGTGTAGTATGTGCGTGTGTGTCTATGTCTACGCTTGTATGTGAGTTTATAATGATTCATTATATACATTTTAACATAAAATATATGTCTAAATTGAATAGAAAATAAAAATAATGGCATTTTAACATTTTACATATGCAGAAAATTATATTCGCATACGCTCTTAATAAACGTTGTCCATACTCAGAATTGATTCGTGATACTTTATATTTGGCCCACGTCGCAGAAAAATCATGATGCACGGCCTGCATAGCCTGTTCACTGTAAAAGCCGAGGCCATTTCCGTGTTTGGTACAAAATTCTGGAACATCCAAAGATAAATATGATGCTTTGAATTCATTGATGTATTCAATGAATTTTGGATCCAGCCTGACTGAGAAAGATGCTTTGACAACTTCATTGAACTTCTGGAAAGCATGAACGTATTTTAAACAACACATGCTACAGTTTGAACGCAACAAATCAAGTTTCTGTAGCTTCTGTAGCGAAATGCGGCAACTATTTCCTTTGAACGATCCCGTTGATGCTTTCCAGAAGTTCAATGAAGTTGTCGAATCATCTTTCTCAGTCAGGCTGGATCCGAAATTCATTGAATACATCAATGAATTCAAAGCATCATATTTATCTTTGGATTTTCCAATCACTCCAAAAGTTCACACGGTTTTCTTTCATGTGGAAGAATTTTGTACCAAACACGGAAATGGCCTCGGCTTTTACAGTGAACAGGCTATGGAGGCCGTGCATCATGATTTTTCTGCGACGTGGGCCAAATATAAAGTATCGCGAATCAATTCTGAGTATGGACAACGTTTATGCGAACGTATGCGAATATAATTCTCTGCATATGTAAAATGTTAAAATGCCATTATTTTTATTTTCTATTCAATTTAGACATATATTTTATGTTAAAATTTATATAATGAATCATTATAAACTCACACACAAGCGTACACATAGACACACACGCACATACTACACGTATACTCACAGGCATTTATTAAGAGCTTCATGCAAATATAATCATTATTTTGTTCAATAAACGTTGTTATTTTTGTTTTTCTAATTATATTTGATCACAAAATAGGTCAGAACTATGAAACTAGATGAAGATTCTATTGTATAATGACACATAAATAATATTTTTTTCTGAATTTTGGCGATTATTGCGTATTTTCATGATTAAAGTATCAATTAAAAATTCAAAAACTGATTTAGAAAAAACGGCTCAATGTTTGATTTCAGTTTTTGCTGAATTATAATCCTAATATATTCCCAAATCATATTTCGAAAGAAAATTTGAAGGGCAAGCACTTTGAGGACAAATCCGATCGAGGACCACCGTGAGAAGGAAAAAAAAAAAAAAAAAAAAACCGAATCATGTTTCATGCCTACTATATTCCAGCTTTATAGGTTTGAATAGCAAAGAAATTCGCTCTGGAGCTCATTCGGATGATAAAATAGGAACTTAAATTATTTAAAAATTTCAATAGGACTACGTTTGCTACGCGTCCTCGCGTCTCGCGGTCCTGCGAAAAATGCGGTCCTGCAACAATTCAAATCACGGGCCATCCTAAAGACATGAAACATGTCAATTGGCGATTTCAATTAAGGATGCGAAATCTAGCGGCAAAAAAATCAACCCTCGTAAGCGGGATCACCCGGAATAGCAACCTTTGGGTGCGATAAATTCTCTATTTTTCAGTGTAAGATGTTAAAATTGGACAGAGAGCCTCTCTGGGACATCAAGAGAAGAATAAAATGATTGGCTCTTTCCAGATCAGCTGAATGGGGTAATTTCTCTGCTTTTCGCTGTAGGATGTTTAAATTTGACTGGGAGCCTCTCTGAGACATCAATCGTGGGGAGGAGACATGTGGAGGAGAGACTATTAAATTATTACTCAACTTGAAATACTTGGTTTCTATCTTCTTCTTTATATTACTAAAGAAAAGTGTCTGTATGTGGGTACCTCCATAACTTTTGAACGGATTGACCGATTTGCGTGATTCTTTTTTTAATATGACCAGCCACTTCCGGCGCAAAATATAGGCCACATCAAAATTGCGCAACCCCTGCTCAGTAAGGGGTGGTTGTGAGGGGTGGGGGTAGAAAAACTGGAAAATCCGTGTGTGGGCTCAAACGAAAGTCCACGACTAGGGGGTTTCAATTTCAGCTACCATAAATAAGAACATCCCCTACACACGTTAAACCTACCCTTGAGGATCTACAAAGCGAGCAACAACCCAACCCATGTTTCAATTGTAATACACCTGAATGGGGGGTAAAGTGAGCTTTGGAGTGAACGTCTTCGCCGTTCAACTGACGAAGCTGGAATTTAGTAGACATTGAACATGACCCGTTTCTTTTAGCATGAATATGCTTTAGCCGTGACCTAACTACCGAAAAATGTGGCCAACAAGCTGAGTTATGAGCATGGTTATATGAATAATTGTTTACACACAGGTGATCATTCTCAATTATTGATATTGTGAACATGATTGCAACCGCTTGTTAATTTCTGATAATTTCATTGAGCTGGTGTTTCGATTATGTGATTCATAGCAGGTGATCTGAGTATTACGAAAACGGTTTGATTTGTGAAGCGGAGGTTAAATAATTTGAATAGGTAATTTCTATACTTTACACTATAGGAAGCTGTAATTTCGTATGTAGCCTCTTTAGCCTCTTTCTATAATAAAGTGAATGTTTACTCGTGAGTTTCTATTAGGAGATCATCATCTCACAAGAGCTCAATTGTCGTGATCATTTCTATAATAAAGTGAATGTTTACTCGCGAGTTTCTATTAGGAGATCATCATCTCACAAGAGCTCAATGGTCGTGATCATTTCTATAATAAAGTGAGAGCGAGGAGCTAAAACATGATTCCATGTTTTAGGATTGATGGCAGAATGATAAACAGAGTTCAGAGGCCGATGGGGGGTCGGGTTCAGAGAATCGACGAGGAGTGAGTCGTGTACGGCTAAAGCATATTCATGTTTTTTAATTTTAGCCGTCAGGCTCAAAGGAACTGTGGCTTTTTTCTTTTCTTTTTTTTAAAATCTGATCACAAATTTCTGTATTTTGGAAAAGTTTCCAGGACTGCTAGACGAGCAAACTTAGTTTTTCCCCTCAAAAATTTAATTTTCCCTTTTATATCTTATAAAAGAGTTCATTTCCTCCCAAGCGAGGAAATTCCCGTAAAATTAAAGCACTGCTTAATCTGGATCACACATCTTTTCCTCGATACTCCAGTTTCCTGATTGCATTTCATCGCAATGTTTTGACTACGCGCTTTGCTTCGGTATAATATCCGTGTTTTGATCTTAAAATACTCCGCGTTCCGTTCTAATGAACGGCTCATGGTGAAAATACTGGGTTGAAATCCGCAAATTGGGTCAATCTGGGAGGGTCTCGACATGTAATCGAGCCTCATACCGAAGACTAGGAAGTGCGTCGGGTCGCCCTTCCCGCCTCGCCCGCCTGAATAAAAACAGGAAAGGAATCACATCGAGATGACTCCAACTTTCTCTCCCTCATGGCGATCCAGACTTGCCGACTTGAATTCATTATGCACCGCCTTCCTCCCTAAAGTTCCCATTACATCGCAGGTGGGTGTCATTTAAGTTAGGTAATCTCTGGATTTTTTTTTCTCTATCCTTGCTCTTTTTTTGTAGTCTTTTTTCGGTGTTTCTGTATTCCTGCTTGATTCGAGTCGACCCCGGTTCAGTTCGTGTAATAAATTACATTCAGGGTGACGGAACCGATTCATCTTCGCCCTCGAACAAAGCCTTCAGGGTGTTACACAGATGCGTGAAGCGTTGTGCAACCACAAACCAGAAACTTATGCCTCCGGAGTGAAGAATTACAAGAGTCAATACCATTTTGATTTCAAGTCTGGGTTATAAACTTCAATTTTCGTTCTTAAGTGTTAGTATTGCAACTGAAACCCACACTTTTTGGTATCATTTGAAATGTTTTTTCCGGAGAATTTGATGGAAAATGGAAAAAAAATCCTAAATATTTTTTGCAAAGATACCTGCGACAAAAGCCATTTTTCACCTGAGCAGAAAAATTTGAATTGAGCACAACAACACAATTTTGAAGCCAAACCTCCCTAACCTTCTTGAAATCCCGGTTTTCTCACTGCCCACTTGACTTCAGCATCGCCATTGACAAACACGAGTGCGAAGCGAGTTTACCGCTATTCTCAAACCTCTAGAGGGCTCAGAAAAATGGGCGCCGAATTCAAATTTTTCTGATCAGCTGAAAAAACAGTTTTTGTCGCGTGGATCTCTGCAGACAATTTTTAGGATTAAAAAAAATTTTTTTATCAAATTCTCCAGGAAAAAACCTTTCAAATGATACAAAAAAGTGTGGGTTTCAGTTGAGCCTTTCTTGCTTTCTTTTAAATTAACACTCAAAATGCATTGTTAAATGTATTCTTTTTAAGCGAAATACCACAAACTAAACAAGATATAAAATTAGTAATTTTTTTTTTTTTTTTTTTTTAAATACAAGTTTTTTCTAGCTCTATTAAGTGGAATTCACAAAAATGCGATTGGCGATTGTAACAAAAGCATAAGGAAAACCCAGATGGAACTCTTTCCTGGGGGTGTCCTTATACTTTTGTGAGCACAGATCACAACGTACCATCACACAATGTTCTTATCAATTATCAATTATGTCAGTACTGCCAGGTAAATACTATCTACAGTTCTGCCACACTCAGAGAGACTCATTTCCTAATTTCGGTATCATAAGTTATGTCCTGGACGAGCGAGCGAAGCGAACGGGTTCAGGAGCATAATAATATATGTAATGATAAAATAAAATAGTTACCGTCGTAAGGTCACGGCTCTACCGCCATAAAACATCTGGCAACCCAATATAATAAACTCTTGCTGTTACTCGCTAGCTTTTTAAAACTTTCAAACGCCTCATTCCTAAACCATTGGCCTAAAACCCGCTCCGCGACACCGCAAGGTCGATTTACATCGCAGGCGCGACCAAGCAGGTCCTGTCCAGTCGCCCGTACAAGGGCATGGATATTACCGTGTGGTGTTGTCCACTGCACTATAAAGTAATTACACAGACTATAGCCGCACTATAGTATCCACCATCCACCACAAGCGTCAACCTTCCATGTAAACTTGCGTCACTCGAGAGCCACAAAGCTGTCGCACAATGCTGTCTGTGCCAATCGACCCCGATTCTTCCTCATTCATCCCCCTTTCCTTTTTTGGTTTATTATTTTTCCAACAATTGGTACCAGCCGTTTTGTGTCGTGTGATTCGTTTTCCTTGACATTTAGTACCAGAAACTACGCAGCTATGGACAAAAATGTGTGGCATGAGACTTCCCACTACTTCTCCGACATAAATTCCCAACACCGCCAAGGGCTAAAGCAAAGTTATTTTACTTGCGTACCAATATAAGTCGAACGATTTGTAATTCGTAGGTTGGGAAGTGAATTTTGGGTGAATTGATCCGAGAGCGATCATTTAGTTCGTAAGGGACCATCTGGGGCTAAACCCTCATAACCCCACCTATTTCATCCAAATCGGACTGTAATTTAGTAGAAAAATCATATGACAAGGCCCGTCACAAGGATCGCGATTCGATACTAGATGTCCCGATTGAGGCCTCCATTCCAAATTTCAGCTTCAACGGATGAATAGCAAAGAACTTAGCTTCGGATCTCACTCAGATGATTTGGGCCTCTAGACTTCATGATTAGTTTTTAGACGTACCAAGGGTTCTCCATTTCCAATTTCATCTTTCAAAGAAATCAGATCCGCCGCTACTTTAGTTTCGTTTTTTCGTGACAGTATTTTGTAACATTTCCCACTTAAAGGCGTGTTCCACGCTAAAATGAAATATGTAAGCTCCCGGAATCGTTTCAGAATGAAAACGATTGAACTAAACGGATGAAGAAACTTTTGTTTTGAAAAATTGTGGAGCCATTGCAATAACTTTTCTATATAAATAATCATCTGAAAATACGATGTTAAATGCCGAAAATCTTGCATACAAGTCTGCGAGACATTGAAACATTTTATATCTTCACTTTTTATGTCTAATAGTGGTTGCAATCATGTTTACAAAATTAACTAAGATGGATCACCTATATGTAAACAATTATTCAGACAACCGCGCTCATACCTCAGATTGCAGGCCACGCACTGCTCAGTGGTTAACACAATTCGGTTAGGTAAACGAGAGCTTTCCAACGACTGGCGAACGATTTTTGAACGATGATAAATGCCTATGATACAGTTCCCTAGCAACGATTTGGTTGTAAGCGATAATCATCACAAAATCAAAAGTTACACTTTTGGTAAAGTAACTTGACGTAACGTAACACTTTTCGATTCTATGTGCCAAAGTAAAGACATGAAATGTCAAACTAAGTATTAACTATAAAAAATATGGTTTCAGGTTGAACAAAATACGCATCCGAGCATGAGTTTCAGAAATTGATCTCAGGTTTATTGCAATACTTTCCCTTCACCCTTCGGGTTAAGTAAGGAAAGTAAAAATATTGATTAAGTTCCTATCTATTTTTAGGTTAAAACATTTGTACATTCTCTTGTTTGATTTCTATAACATCAGGTGTAAAAAGTAGATTCTACATTTTTTCACTAGTATAAGTGAAAAGTACAAGTGAAATAGTGCCTATAAGTAGTAGCCTATCTCTCCACGTTGTTCTCAATCATCTAGAAAGCAGGATAATGCAGTATAATTTTACCAACTCATATTGAAACTAGAAATTACTCCGTATAGATCGTATCATAGCGAAACTAAACCGATTTGCCGCCTTAAAACTGAAAATTCATCAGATTTCTCTCAGGATGACGCAGTGCATGTTTAGGTCGAGTTAATTCTCCTCCCTAGTTTACACAGAAATTCCAGTGAGCACACGCTAACCACCCATTGTCTAAGGGCCGTTTTCTCGTGTATTTTTTCCTCCGTGCGGTTTGCATCCGAAATCAGCGAATCGTGGTGCGGTCAGGACCCGTTCACAGACCAGTGGGTCGAGAAGTGAGGGCCGTGAGTCTGTTTTTTCCCGATTTGATCGAAAGTACAAGCTTAGTGCCTACGTATGTCCATTCATGGTGAATTGGAGTTTGATTCAATTCAATGATATTTGAATTCCGAATGAATGAATTCTGAATGACTGTATACATGTATTCCAACTTGGTACTCCTTACAAGAACACAGTAAATCAAAAGGAACTTACTAATTCGCGGACGAGCCTTTTGAAAAGTAACAAAGAAACAAAGGAATCAAGGAAAAAATATTGATTACAATTTAGGTTTATTTATTAAAAATCCCTCCAGCTCATATCTCTGGTCTGAGCATTGTGCCTATGCACGAAAACCAATAATATCTTTAAAGTCATTGAACAGCAAGCTCTAAAACACAAAAAGCAAAAAGGATCACTTTTTTGGGTGCTCGGTCCAAAAATAAGACAATGCTCGCATTGAACTGCGGACCCTATATCAGATCAAACGGCCCACGAAGGACCTGCTCCATGTTCAACCCAGGTGCCGTGAAGGATATCCTCCATTTCTTCGGAGCCTGCTCTGCAATTGGGGAATCCTGAAAGCATTACCTTGGAGAACCTCCAGCACATATTACTGGTCTGAACATTGTATGTACGAAAACCAATAATATTAAAGTTATTGATCAGCAAGCTCTACAACGCAAGAAGCGAAAAGGATAACTTTTTTGGGTGTTCGGTCCTAAAATTTAGTGGGCAATGCTCGCATTGAACTGCGGACCCTATATCAGATCAGACAGCCCACGAAGGACCTGCATCATGTGCAACTCAGGTGCCGATGAGGATATCCTCCATTTCTTTGGAGCCTGCTCTGCAATTGGGGAATCCTGAAAGCATTACCTTGGAGATCGCATTCTGGGCCTGGAAAGAATAGTTTGCCTGCTGAATGGCAGGAGGTATTGGCTGGGAGTGGCCGAATTTACGTTTCACAGCTGGCGATACACAAAATGTCTCACAGCAGAGTTTTATTGGTAGAACTAATTACTACCTAAATACCTATAGGCCTCATAATAATTACCAATCTGACGTCTACATGATATACAGGGTGTATAACGTTGTATCCGGCAAACTTCACCCAAGTAGTTTGCAACTAATTTCCGATCGAAAGTTCCTCGTAGAGATTTTTTTTACGCTTTTTATTCGAGTTATTCAAATTTTAAGAATTTATTCTTGATTTCGACCTTAACCCACTAAAATGGCCATAACTCCCTTAATTACCAGAGAAAATTCAAGTTTGATTATACCGTTGGAAAGAGTGTCAAATTGTCCATCTTCCTAATGTATATCTATCTATACTATCTCTATTATTAATAAGAATGAAACTCCGTCCGTTTGTCTGTCGTGTCTATGCACGGCCAAACGGCTGAGTGGGCCGGATCTACGAGTGGGGGGATCTTCTTGGGATTTTCCGATAGGGTGTATAAGCGAATTTAAAATTTTCTAATCCCACCCGAACCATGGGCCGTAGGGCGGGAGGGGGGTCGAAGTAAGAATTAATGTGCGCTTTTTGGACTTCCCCGCTTCCCCTACCCCTCTAAACGGCCGTTGACAATTCCGGAAAAATACGGGTTTCGTAGGTTTTTGAACGAGGAAGACGACGGCGCGATCGGATCGCGAAAAAAGTATCGGGAAATGCGTTAAAAAAATGCGAGAGTACGGACCCGTTTTCTCGAAAAGTCCGCCGAAAAACTTGGTTTTTTCCGATTAAAATATACCCCATAAAGGTACGTTTTTCGGAACGGTTTTCGCGGGCGAAATACAGCTTTGGGTCCGCCGAATCTGAATCCGAAATCGGATATCGAAAAAAGTGACGAGAACTCGGTCGAATTGCCAGCGGAAGCGAGGGGAACCGTTTAATATGACATTTTAAATCGACCCGGGCCGCCCGTTTCACAACGTTGCTTACCAGAAGGGACCCTCACAGGGGGGTTCCCATTTGCACTTCTACGCAATACCTTGCGAGGCGAGCAGGTATTGCAAGGTACCTACCTTGCGAGCGAAGCGAGCAACATCCCCTAATAAACTTTTCGTGGTTCCACATAGTTTTATAAGATTTAATTTGTTTGTAAGAATTTCCAACAGAAAAAAACGTCTGCCAAGTTGGGTGGGCAGTATAACTTCCTCAAGGATATACAGGTATACCTTGCGAGCGAAGCGAGCAACATCCCCGAATAAACTTTTTGTGGTTCCACGTAGTTTCATAAGATTTAATTTGTTTGTAAGAATTTCCAACAGAAAAAAACGTCTGCCAAGTTGGGTGGGCAGTATAACTTCCTCAAGCGAGCGAAGCGAGCAGCATCCCTTACAGAAGTTAAACCTACCCTTAGGGATCTATCGTTTGCGAGCGAAGCGAGCAACATTCTCTACATGCCACACTTTGCGAGCGAAGCGAGCAATATTCCCTACATGCCACACTTTGCGAGCGAAGCGAGCAATTGAATGGGGGGTCCGGGGGGCTTGCCCCCCGGCTGGACGTGGAGGCGAGCGTAGCGAGCCGGAGCGGCTAGTTAATAAGAATGAAACTCCGTCCGTTTGTCGTGTCTATGCACGGCCAAACGGCTGAGTGGGCCGGATCTACGAGTGGGGGGATCTTCTTGGGATTTTCCGATAGGGTGTATAAGCGAATTTAAAATTTTCTAATCCCACCCGAACCATGGGCCGTAGGGCGGGAGGGGGTCGAAGTAAGACTTAATGTGCGCTTTTTGGACTTCCCCACTTCCCCTACCCCTCTAAACGGCCGTTGACAATTCCGGAAAAATACGGGTTTCGTAGGTTTTCCTACGAGGAAGACGACGGCGCGATCGGATCGCGAAAAAAGTATCGGGAAATGCGTCAAAAAAATGCGAAAGTACGGACCCGTTTTCTCGAAAAGTCCGCCGAAAAACTTGGTTTTTTCCGATTAAAATATACCCCATAAAGGTACGTTTTTCGAAACGGTTTTCGCGGGCGAAATACAGCTTTGGGTCCGCCGAATCTGAATCCGAAATCGGATATCGAAAAAAGTGACGTTAAGTTGGTCAAATTGGGAGGGGAATTGCGAGGGAAACGTTTAACATCAGAAATTAATTTTGCCGTGTTCGCGAGAAGGCTCTGGGAAGACAGAGGTCTTTGGGGTTCAATAACTCAGGTACAGGTTTCGGTGTTTGGGTGTTGCGAGCAGGTACCTTGCGAGCGAAGCGAGAGCCATTTCAACAGAATAAATTCGGATTTTTTCCTACAAATATACAGCAATACCTTGCGAGCGAAGCGAGCAACATCCCCGAATAAACTTTTCGTGGTTCCACGTAGTTTTATAAGATTTGATTTGTTTGTAAGAATTCCCAACTGAAAAAAACGTCTGCCAAGTTGGGTGGGCAGTATAACTTCCTCAAGGATATACAGGTATACCTTGCGAGCGAAGCGAGCAACATCCCCTAATAAAATTTTCGTGGTTCCACGTAGTTATATAAGATTTATATTGTTTGTAAGAATTTCCAACAGAAAAAAACGTCTGCCAAGTTGGGTGGGCAGTATAACTTCCTCAAGCGAGCGGAGCGAGCAACATCCCCTACAGAAGTTAAAACTACCCTTAGAGATCTACCGTTTGCGAGCAACATCCCCTACACGTTTCAATTGTAATACATCGCATGTATACAGCCACACTTTGCGAGCGAAGCGAGCAACATTCCCTACATGCCACACTTTGCGAGCGAAGCGAGCAACATTCTCTACATGCCACACTTTGCGAGCGAAGCGAGCAACATTCCCTACATGCCACACTTTGCGAGCGAAGCGAGCAATTTAATGGGGGGTCCGGGGGGCTTGCCCCCCGGCTGGACGTGGAGGCGAGCGTAGCGAGCCGGAGCGGCTAGTACTATTAATAAGAATGAAACTCCGTCCGTTTGTCGTGTCTATGCACGGCCAAACGGCTGAGTGGGGGGAGTCTACGAGTGGGGGGATGTTCTTGGGATTTTCCGATAGGGTGTATAAGCGAATTTAAAATTGTCTAATCCCACCCGAACCATGGGCCGTAGGGCGGGAGGGGGGTCGAAGTAAGAATTAATGTGCGCTTTTTGGACTTCCCCGCTTCCTCTACCCCTCCAAACGGCCGTTGAAAATTCCGGAAAAATACCGATTTCGTAGGTTTTTGAACGAGGAAGACGACGAATTTTTTGTCAAATCTTTGCACCACTTTTAGCGAATTTTTGAAGAAAATTAAGCTATTGCTCTCGCCTCAAAATTTGTAGAATGTGAATTTTTGAAAAATTTTTATGCAGAAATCCGTTTCAGGCTATTCTGAATCATATTCTGAAGTTTAACGCATTTTTTTTATGTATGTATGTATGTATGTATATATGTATATATGTATGTATGTATATATGTATGTATGTATGTATGTATGTATGTGTCATTCCAGACGATAACTGTCCGTAGAATTGTGCTAGAAACTTCAAACAAATTTTAAAATGTTAAGGACACAAAACGAAAGTTCAAGTTCGTTGGCCAGCATGATCGGATTACATCTTCGGGTTGAAATTTTCAAAAATGTAGTCAAAAATTTCAAAATAGCCTGTTTTTTGCGATTTGTCGTGCGAAATAATTTTTTCAGCATACTAACATGTGGTATATTCGGAATCAGCGTAAAATTTCCTATAAGAATATGTATCAAGTTTTCAAAAATTTCAAAGTTGAAAAATCAGTCAAAAATCGAAATAATGTTCGCTAGTTGTAAAAATCGGTAATATGGGATAGGTATGTACCTCAATAACCAATATGTTCGATATTGGATATAATTATCAAATGGTAGAGTGAAGAAATAACATGAAGCTGTTAAAATTCCAGAATTTACCTAATCGAATCGTTGATAAATCAACAATAGTTGGGATTTAATGCTAGTATTAAATATTTTCAATTTCTTTCTTGTTGCTACGGAAAAGCCAAGTGACACTTCCCCATAATTTAGGCTGTCAATAGATGCACAGAGACTACAGTTTGTCTGTCAATTCCTTGCTGTAGGATACTAGATTCGAATGCAACTGACTTTATATCACTCGTAATATAAAGCCTCATCATCGATTGGCTGTGGAAATACGTTTCTTTCATATGACGTCGGTATGTTATTTTATTTTATGTCAAGATTTGATGATGTTATGATAGGATACTGTTAGGATTTCAACTGTCTTCAATACTGACCAAATTGGACATCGAAATCTATGAATATTTACCTACATTTGTCTTTAAATCTACAAGATTAGTTTAATAATAATAAAGTATGAGTACCTCCTAATTATTTTTAATAATTTGATTCCATGTTTGTCTATCAAAATCATAAACTAAAATTTCTCTACACGATCAATAGCGACTGAAATGTCGAAGATTTCTTTAAAAATTCGCTCATGGGGTCATGCTGCATGACTGGACTTTTTTCATACTCCGTAGGTCCAATAAAATTCTGCATGTCAAATTCAGCCTGCAGTCCTAAAATTTGCGCCAGAATCTCAACTTTCCAACGGTGTAGTCCATTTTACATTAACTTTGCTAATTAGGGGAGAAAACTATATTTTAATGTTGAAAAACGTTGTTTTTTTCCAATGAAATCGAGGGTTTTCTCGAAAAATTACCTTAATGAAAATACGAGTTTGGGTTCGGTTTCTATGTACTTTTTCACGCTGAATCGAATGGTAACTCTTGCATATCTCCCCAATCCCGTTATAACCTAGTTTTACACTTTAACTCAAAAATTTTAGTTCATTTGGTATGACGAATTTCATGTGATTTTAGGGGTAAAACTAGCGAACCAAAGTATAAAATTCTGTTACAACGGGATTGGGGAGATCTGGAAGTGTTACCAATTGATTCAGCGTGAAAAAGTACATAGAAACCGACCCCAAACTCGTACTTTTATAAAGGTTCATTTCTCAAAAAAAACCCTCGATTTAATTGAAAAAACGACGTTTTTCAACATTAAAACATTAGGCTTCTCCCCTAATTAGCAAAGTAAAAGTAAAATTGACTACACTACTGTGAAACGGGGGCGGCGGACCAGACAGGAAGAGGCAGAGGGTGGAAGTGGAGGCTTTTGATTTATTGTGAGTAACTATAAGCTTTATATTGATTCAACTGTAAACAAAGGAACTGAATACAGCTAGGAATTGAAAATCAATTTTGAACTACGAGTATTTTGTTTGTATTTTAAGAGGCATATTTTAAAAAAAAACCTTAAGGTAATAAATAGATTTGATTGATTGATAGAACATTGACACAAATTTGCACAAAGATGCATTGCAAAAAAATAAAAAAATTAAATAAAATAAAACGTTAATAGGTGTATGACGAAAATCAACAATAATTGTACAAAATCTCCAAAGCACGAAGTCTTTAAATTGGTTTGCATAGAACAAAATCATTAAGAGAGTGGCATCAAATTGTGTGAGAATGTTTGGGATGTATTGTAGATGGTTTTTAAGAAGTCTGTACGAAATCGGTCCAGCCGTTCATGAGATATGCTCTTTGTGCAAATGCGGTGTGTAGTGGCTGGCACCGAGAAAGGACCGGGGCTACATAAAGTAGCTTTTGTCCACCTGAGAGACATTAAACAGTTTACCGTGGAATGTATTCCAGGGAAAATTTATTATTTGTATCTATTAATTATTGATTTACTCATTCAAGAGACGGAAAAACCAAAAAATATAATTTACCTCAATGTATTGAGATAAATAAATAAATTAATAAAAACAAAAATTCCACATAACAGATTACTTTGACTTTTCATTACAATTCTATTTTTATTGAGTGCAGCGAAGCGCACCGAGTCAGCTAGTTTAATATAAATTTAAAATTTAATAAAATTGACATTATATAATGTACAATTACGAAAATTCTATAATATGTTACGCTGCAAGACTGAAGCAGCTTCTATTTAGTCTTAAAGCTAAGATTCATTGTCTTTTCAGATCCAACAAACCAATGTAAGTTGAAATATGATGGATGATCTGCAAACGTTCCATGGCAGGCGGGTGATCTTTTCCACGACTGATCGACGGCGAGGGCGCGAAAGTGGGCTACGAGGAAGTCGAGGCGAGTTTGAAATATCAACCATCACCCGTCATGTAACTCACAGCTGTCTCTCATAACGTTCTAAACGTAGAGAAACGTGCGAATACACCGACCTGGGTGAAGGACCGTTTTCAGTAACGTTAGATTATATTAAATATTTGACGAGCAGGATGACCACAACGGAGGGGATGCTTGTACATATCCCCCGCCCTCCCTTAAAAATTTGGATATATTACTTTCAACTAGATGTGTCTGCTCGATTCGCACGCTCGTCCAAAACATGAATATAGATCAAATTATACCTTCGTATTACACATTTCTAATCAATTGTACCGTTACTGTGAGCAAAATATAACCTACACACAGGTTTCTTTCTCAATTTCATCTTCATAAGTTGAACCGAAACGAAATTTTCTACAGAGCTCATTTACCCGATAATCAGTGGTTTCTCAAGGTGTAACTGTAGTTACTCCATCACAATCAGAGAAGGCCCGTTCTAATGTTCGGAATTTTAAGTTGAATAGAGGAAAATATTAGTTACCTATAGAGGTCATTCTGATAGTAAGAGTGGTTCCTTAAGTTACAGTTATGCTCTACCACACCCGGAGAGGCCTCGATCTAAATTTCAGCATCTCAAGTTGAGTATCCACGATATTAGGTAAAGAGGCCAATCAGCCGATTGGAGTTCTTCGTTAAGTTGTAGCTATACTCTCCCATATCCAGAGAGGCTCCGCTCTAATGTTCAGTATCTTGAGTCCATTTTATATGAACCAAACAAGCAACAGAGCTCTGTTGATTAGAGTGGTTCCTCAAGTTTCAGTTATACTCCACCACACCCGGAGAGGCCTCGATCTAAATTTCAGCATCTCAAGTTGAGTATGCACGATATTAGCTAAAGAGCCCACTCAGCTGATTAGAGTTCTTCGTTAAGTTGTAGCTATACTCTCCCATATTCAGAGAGGCTCCTTTCAAATGTTCAGTATCTTGAGTCCATTTTATATGAACCAAATAAGCAACAGAACTCTGTTGATTAGAGTGGTTCCTCAAGTTTCAGTTATACTCCACCACACCCATAGAGGCTTCGATCTAAATTTCAGCTTCTCAAGTTGAGTATCCACGATATTAGGTAAAGAGGCCAATCAGCCGATTGGAGTTCTTCGTTAAGTTGTAGCTATACTCTCCCATATTCAGAGAGGCTCCTTTCAAATGTTCAGTATCTTGAGTCCATTTTATATGAACCAAACAAGCAACAGAGCTGTGTTGATTAGAGTGGTTCCTCAAGTTTCAGTTATACTCTACCACACCCGGAGAGGCCTCGATCTAAATTTCAGCATCTCAAGTTGAGTATGCACGATAGAAGCTAAAGAGCGCACTCAGCTGATTAGAGTTCTTCGTTAAGTTGTAGCTATACTCTCCCATATTCAGAGAGGCTCCTTCAAATGTTCAGTATCTCGAGTCCATATTATATGAACCTGAAACGAATCTTACGTGACACTACAGGTATGTAACGGAAGAATTGATTCAATAATTTCTCGACCACCAACAGTGGAATAGGGGAGGTTCGAGGTTGACAGGAATAGGTGCTTGAAAGGAAAACTCGCTATTTCGTCAGTTCTCACACGAATACGTACATTCAATTAAATGAAATATTAATACCAACTGTAGCAATGGGAAAATAAAATAAAATGAATATTTCCTTTGACCAGTTAGAATTAAGTCAAATTAAAATTACGTGAAATTGCTCAAAATTAATCAGATAATAAATCATTTAATTGAACCCAATTTCATGTAAGTGGTGCATGAATAATAAGTAGATATTATGTAAAAAATATTGGTCATAATCGGGGTTTAATTCTTATATGTTGAGTGAGTTTGAATAAATCTTGCTAATGTGAGTGGCCACTCCTATATCTAGTCGTCTTGAATTGATATCCAAATTCATAAAATCAGGGGTCATGTCTGGACTTAGTAAGTACCTAAAATTAGGTCGGCTCTCAAATGTTAAACATTTTCCGGAAAACCTACAAAATGGATACAGCGCATATGCGTGTCTGACGAAAAGGTGTAGACCAAGATACGTTGGTGGCAGGCGAAGGCGTACAGGTTTGGGTGCCAGCAGGTTCCGTAGACGATAGATGAGAGGCTGGAGTAGAAGACAGTCCAACGATCGAGGGGATGATTACGGAAAATCTTGACCCCAGGAAGTTTACCTCCAAATTGTACTTCGGGAGGCTGCAGCAAAAAGGAGTCAAAAACATTAATTCTCGGAGACAAGAAATAGCTGAAGCCATAACCTAAGTGCATGGAGAAATAGAACGATTCCACGAAAATGGGTTCGAGGATGACAACAATTATATTTACCTCGAAGAAATTAACGTCGAGTTTGTGCAGTGGCGATACTCAAAAGAGTAGAATTCGAAGGAATTCTTCCACGTGCGGCCCAATATTAAGTTTTAGCTAAAGATCAGCTACAAACAATCCGCATGAAGTGACAAAGTGGGCTGTCCCTGGTATGACAAGAGATTCAAGACAAACAAGAAGGGGGGGAAGGGGTTGGGGAAAAAGAGTCAGCTCAAGAATCCAGACAACAAGAAACGAATATTGATCATTGGAGCCTCCTGTGCTGTCAAACAAGATGCAATCAACACTAGTAGAGTCCACCTACAGAACCGTTCACCAGCACCTAGGATAGTAGACAATTTATCAGGCTGGAAAGGAGGAAGTTTTATCACTGAAATTGAGTTCATTAACTATTACAGAGTTGTTTACCCGGACGACGTTGTTAGGTTTTACCCAATTCAAGATGTTGCGGGAGGTTTTTCGGATTTGAATATAGCCCATGTCCATGCCAGGGATTCGCTGATAACTAGAGAAATCCGCATCGAAATCGGTTCTGCCGTTTCGGGGACTATACCGGACACACACACACACACACACAGACATGCGTCCATTCTATATAAAGGGTAGTCTTATATACTTACAGTTTCAAATGGACATTTGGATGAAACTATACAGAAAATCGAGTATGTCCCCACCGCACCTCTCTATCTCAATCCGTAGCCAAAATATGATTTTTTGTTGTTGCTTGCATTGATTCCATAGTTGAATATAATCATTTCCTATTACCTCATAGTTGGGCTGTAAGTATAGTGTATTGTCGAGCGTAAATAACTAATTATTATGAGGAAGCGGAATAACAGCGTTACAGACTATCCGTTGCAGAGGATTTCTCTAGTAAAAGTTTCCCTGATATCTTCACCATCGCTAATTCCATATAATTGTCCGTTGAGTTTTCTTTTGAAAATGTTTCGGAACAGTTTCTTGCATTTTCTAGCCGGACGTGGCCATTCATTTGTTTCTTCTTTCTCAGTAAGTACTTCGCGTTGCTCAACGGCAAACTCAATTTTTTTTAAACACTTGGGGCCAATTATTATCTCAGTATTGTGCAAAAAAAGTGGTTCTAACTGGACCCAGTACCGACCAGGTCTCCATCCAAACGGCTTAGTCTGTTTGCAGACATCCAACGTTCAAAACTGGAATGTGGAAACAGAGTAGGTACTTACATACTTGCAACAATAGATACTCGTATACCTGTAATACTCGTATTATCCTATAATACCGTCGCTGAATGTGGGCAGTGTGTATAGTATGTGATTTTGTAGTATACTATATTGGTATACTATGTGATTGGTAGTGACATCTTGAAGCGTGAGTTGGTGGTAAAAGACTTGGGGGTACTGTTTCACGCCGAACATTCTTTCACTACCCATATTAATGAAATATTCACAAAAGCTCACAACATAGAGCACTAAGGCTCTGGGCTACTTGAAAAAAAAGTACGAGTTGGTGCATAATATTAATTGTGATCCATGCAGTTTCCATTTACCCTGCCCTCTCTTATTCTTTCCTATTCATATATAAAATCTAATGTCGGTTTGTCCGAACATCAGGGCTGAACGGCTGCACCGATTTCATGAGGGTGGGCACAAATCGACGAGCAAGTTTCGGAATAGAACTTAGGGTATATATTACAGTCCTTCATTGTGATTCTCTGAGTAAGTTCCAGCAGCTGATATCCACTTTTCATCCTATGACCCTGTAATTTGGCATTTAGCCTCCGTGGGACTTCTACTTGACGATGCCAAGGGCTAGTGTTAGCTGAGTGGCTCCTTAATCTACTTCCTATGCGATGAATTTTGGTACTATCTATGCTGTAATTTGGCGTGTACCCTCCGTAGCTTCGAATACAAATAATATGTTTATATTGTTGGAGAAACAACGTACCTACTGTTAAGCTTAGGTTCAACGAAATTGACGTGGTCTTGTTTCGTACCTACAATTTTGCTGTCTGCTTTATCCAGTTAATTTGGTACATAACATCTTAGGGAACATTGGAACGAATAGGGAGGAAGTCAGATCAGCTTAGTCGTCGTTAAAGCTGATTTCGCCTCTATGACGAAGTGATATGGAACAGTCTGGATATTGGTATTTAAGCAGTATAAGCACCCACTAACCCATACGCGTGGATCCATGTAATGCGTTAGTAACAGGAAACCTGCTAGTAATAAATGAATAATGTCGACTTGAATGTGTAGTTATTTGTTATGAAATTGTATATTATTACATACATATCAGTAAAACTTCATTTGTTACGGCAGGAATGGAAGCTAGAGTTTCATTATGTATAAGTAACTCCTTGTAATACCTACGGGTATACACAATAAAATAGAATTGAATTGAATTATATCTTCTTAGATCAGCTATCGCTCACAATAATACGACTTTCTGTCAAGGAGGTTCATTAGTATCGACAGTAAACTTTATTGAAACGCTATAAACATGTTAAATGATGATACCTGCAGATTGCACTGAGTCAACTAGTGTTTCTTGAGGTCAAGATGACTAATACGAATCGTGAGGTGAGATGTGCAACCCGTGATGTACAATGTAAAGGTAAACCCTGTGGTACAGGTAGAAATGAGGTACTTAATCGTGCGCACCGCAGTGATTAGGCCTTTATGAATAGCGTCAGTAAACACTCGAAGGGGTTTTAAAAGTAAATTGTTTTCCACGCCGTTCTCGCAAAAGAGCGTCCGAACAAAGAAAGGAGACAATTAATTAGTTGCCCTTGAACCCCGGGAAGTGAAGTTTCCATTACTCGGTAGCGGCTGAATCGAGTCCTGACACTGACCGGGGCCTGAGGCCAAGGTTGGCCGCTGCGGGCTTGCGTTCGGAGATTGTGTCAACCCAGCTGAACGATCCTCAAGCAGGTAAATGGGTGTTTGCTTGCAATATGCGGCTTAGAGGTTTTCAATACCATCGTATAATAACGATGAGGCTAGAGAACAATACTAACAATACAATACCTACTTAATTACTTTGGTGCCGTGAATATAGGGTGGTTGACAAAGGCATCGTGCAGGGGCCGGAAACAAGAGCGCTCTATCAGCGAAAATCATTGAAACTGGTACTTCCCCACGCATCCACCCTATTTTCCTCTACAAAATTCACACCGTGAACCATCTTCCTGTGTGCTAAAGACCCCTCAGTTGATCATTTGACTCCATACCGTGTTATTGCAATTTAGATGTACTAAAGGCGCTCCATTTAAAATTTGAACTCCGTATTAGATCGATTTTTTTATCGAACTATATTTCGTCGGTATTACTTGGAAATCATGAGAAATCGACATTATAAGAAATACACGTTTGCGCATGCGCACAGGATACTATTGATCCGACGGCAACGATATTTATAGGAGAAGATGTAGGAGCAAACTCACACAACCGAACACATTTTCATCAAAATCGGTCCATTAGTCTTGGAATGTTGCCCATTTCAACCAAATGCGATAAAATTTACAAAACAATATCCTGTAACATATACCCTGCAACCCCCCCGATTTTGAACGAAATCGGACTAATAGATCACTAAAACTTGGTAAAGTTAAGGGCGTGACAAGGATTTACCAGACACACAAAGAGACAGGCAAAAACGGAACCGAAATCGGATCAGCAAGCTTGTAAACACAAAAAGCAAATAGAAATTTTGATTTTGGAGGACAAAAATGTTGCTTTTCTTGCTCAAACTATAGAATACAGCCTCAACTTCGGTAGTAGGGAAACAAAATAGTACATATTTTGCTAAAAACAAATGTCAATAAAAATAAATTCTATAGTTCAAAAATACGTGATATTTTACTTTACGATGCCATGGGCAGGGGTCAGCTGATTGGCTCCTAAAGCTCTTTTCTTACAGACCCCTTCTGTGGAACAGAAACAGAGGATGCCGAACACATCGTCTGCTACTGTGATGCACTTGTTCGAATCAGACATAATAGTCTTGGTAACGATAACTTATATCCAAATAATATTTCCAAGATGGCTCATGCCGATCTTCTCCAGTTTACTAATGCATGGGGGGGAAAAATTTTCACAATCCTCTATCGTGTTCAGCTGAGTGAGCTCCTATAGCTAAGTTCCATGCTTTTCATCCTATGAAGCTCTAATCTGGCATGTTCAGCCTCCGTTGGACTTCTAATTTATGATGGAGAGGGCCGGGATCAGCTGAGTGGCTCCTAAAGCTACTTTCAATGCTATAAGTTTTGCTACTTTCTGTTTTGTATTTTTTCTCCTCTGTTCTTCCTTGGACGATGTGATAATATAGTACTGTCTGGATATGGTTATTTCTGCACCGCTCCGTTAGTCAGGTTAAGTCTGTGTTAACGCACCGGCTAACACGGGGTAACTGATTGTTTTGTCATACATTTAGGATCACTTCCCTTCAAGTTAAACTTATAAACTCCTTTTCCATACATCCTTTCGTCAACCAACTGAGATTATACAAAACCGGCGGCGTTCACGCTAAGTTCTTCAACGAGCTGAAGATTCATTTTGAGAGTCCATTATTCCGCTGAGAAATTCCACGACCAGGAGCTGTCGATGGGTCCCATTCATCTTCTTCCTTCTCAAGGAAGACTGACAGACTGACCGACTGTCTCACGTTCCGGTGACGGAGTTAGATAAGCTGAGATGAATCGCACCATTCACATCTCACGCCCTAACCCACTTCCAGGCGCCACAAAAGAATAAGTAATACCCCTTTGCTTGAGCTGGTGAACACCATTATACATCAGCAGTATACATAATTAATCGTACTCCCAATATACAGATATCCAGCCGTGTATTGAAAGACCTTTCAAGTCCAAACTTTTTGAAAATGGGGTTTTGACGTAGTCCCATCAATGTTATGCCCTCTTATTGATGATGAAGTTGAAAGTTGAAAATGCAATTTGTAAATCAGTGAAAACTACTATTGCAATTATGACAAATCCGATAATTTTTTGTCAAAAACATCTCAAGTTTTCTGAATGATATTCCAGAAACAACTCATGTCTGCTAAATGCGTTATTTTGTTTGAGTAGGAACAATTCAACTTTTCACATAGTTTACACGATTTGAGACGCGTTGTTATTGCTTCAAATATGAGGCTTCGTTAGCGGTGGGGTTTATTTCTAACACAAAATCTATCCTTATTTTACTAAATAGTTTCAGAAAGAACAACTTACTCATCTTAGACATGAACTGTTTAAAACTTAACACCTAAAAAATTGCTCCACTTGATGAAAAAATCACGCTTATAAACTACTATAATAGATTATGATCGAATCTGAAAACTGAGTTTGTGTATTTTACATAACTCACAGTGTTGGTCAACAAATGAAGTTATAATAATGAACTGGACGGACGTTATTAACAAGGGATGTTTAAAAAATTTTATAATGATTTCCTGATAAAATGCTCTTTTTGGACCTGAGATGTTTTTCATTATAACGGCGGAATATCAGTCTACAGATTCAAATATATGGTTGAAATGGTACTTGGGAAGAGTCTAAATACAATCAAAATTTTCATTTTTCATAAAAAATATAAAAAATTCTGCTGAGTCTTCGAAGGTAGCGGAAATATGTGATCAATTTTAGAAGATGAAGAAAAAAATCTTCAAAATAAAAATGTCCACTCTATTTTTTGAGCATCTTAAAACTAAAGATGATTGGGAACAACATTATATAAATCAATTTAAGAAGGACAAAATCAAAATGCTTCCTTATTCTTAAACATTGCATAGTGGATTATGGAGCAATTTTCTATGGAAATGCGAGCCACAACAACCTTCTAAAACTGTCCAGACTTCAATAAACCAGCCAGTGCATGGGTTTACTCCAATCAACCCCAATCGATGCTATATTAGTAGAATCAGGAGAATCTCCCTTGAAGTTTCGACAACAGATGCTTTCAGATCGATACACATTGAAAATAAAGAGCCATAGACGCCCCATATTAAAATTGATGATATATCCAGACTCAGCATCAATATTCTATCATCGAGTAATAGTATGAAGATTCCCCTTTTAGTACATAGCTTTACGCAGGAGTATTTGGACTTAACGGCACTGGACGGCTCTGAAAAACCAAGCAAATTTATGCTAACGTATCAAGAAATTATCTTATCTGTCAACACGATTAAATTCACCATTAGAAAACAAGAAGAAATTAACATCAACAATAAATTCAACAACTTTATACAATCAAAATGGCAGGATCCAGTAATTATCTTCACAGACGGCTCTTAAACTGTAACATCGGTGGGATGTGTGTACTTCAACGTGACAAACGAAAATATGGACAACTTCAAGCTTCCTCCTACTACATCCAGCTTCAATGCAGAAGTGATAGCCATAGAAAAAGCGATCGAAATCATTGTTGATTCGTATGGAAATGGTGGTATCTTTCTGATTTGCATGGACTCACATAGCACCATACAGCTTCTCAAAACAATCAACATAGGAAGAGTGAAGAACAACTTGATTGGCCGACTACTAAGACTCCTTAAAATAAGCGGAGAACAAGAAAAAAACGTAATATTTGTATGGGTGAAAGCTCATGCAGGATTGTTTGCAAATGAAAGGGTGGATCAATTAGCCAAACAAGGAGCGGCAACAGGAAGAATATTGAATACCCCGGTCATGACAGAGGAACTGAACATTGCAGCGACATGTGAAGAGGGGAGAGTAAAATATTCCATCGTCCGTATAGAATTCTCTCAGTATCCGTAGCAGAGGGAAATTATGTATTAAACAGGTACCTAGTCCATTAGTTGCTCTGGTGAAACAAATACAACACATAATTAAGAAATAATTCAAGCAAAACCAATTTGACAAACTTCCCGAACATAAGAAAGTGGAAAAGCTAAATTTTTGTGCCATGGTCCAAAGTTGTCACCAACACCCCATCAATACCAACTGGACCCCCTCGATCAAATTTATTTTGAGTTCTAAATTTAATAGAGAAATGTCATTGAGGTCAATAGTTTTGAGCAAAATACATCGTACCACCAAAACCCGGCATCAATAAATGGTAGAAGAGCGTGAAGACCCCGTTAAAACCTTAATACACTATGAATAGGTACATGAAATCTTAACCTCTCACTCACTGAGGTATCATCACACAGCCCGAACTAAATGACCTAGAACGTTGATATTTAGCGTGGACTTTCCTTTTAGGGTATAAGCATCGACTGAAAGTTTTTAAAAATTTGATAGCTTACAGCGGTTCGGGGGGATCGATTCGAGGTTTATTAAGGGTGTGAGAGTAGAATGTAGTTAGTATTACAAATGTTTGCATCTAATGCCTACACAAGAGATCTGATTTTCAATCTCATTAGTAAGGAATAGTAATAGTAAGGAAATAAGTAAAGAAATAGTAAGGAATTAAATTTTTTACTTGGTTTTCTATGTCTCTTAGATTTTGAGCTATTTTGCCGAATCAGCTAAATTTATTGTCAAATTGAATTCGGGAATCAGTTGAGATCCCACGATGCCTCACAGCTCATACACCATTATCTGCACGCACTTCAACTCAAGAAACTTCTCAAGAACTCATTAGGAAGCTTGTTTAGAAGTTTTCGTAGAGTAAATGCTTTTACTGCACTTTTTTATTATTATTATTTTTTTTTTTTTTAATTGGATACTGTAAGGTTCAGTGGGGTTGAGAAGAGTACACAGGACGGAGTACACAGGTACCAGTGTTCTGCGGAGAAGGGCTATCTAATGCAGAAATAAACCCTTATGGTTGAGGCTTAAACCACTAAATAAAAAAAAAATAATAATAATACAGAAATAATAAACCTTTGTGTAATAATTTGCAGCATTTTTTCATATTTGTTTAGCATTAAGAATTTAGAATTAGAATTTCTTTTTTGATTTTATTTTGATCAAAAAGAAGAGAATTGAGCGATTTTTCCACAATTCAAATGTGTATATCTCAAAAACTACAGCTGATCATGGAAAACGAGTTTCAGAATCGAATTCTGTTCCCTCAAAACTATCCCAGAACCAGTTTCTTCCTTTTGCGACGAGGAAATTTAATTTTGTCTAGTTAGGCTGGGTATTTGAACCAGTCTGTGCGACACAGCTGCGAAACTTGGCAACATGTTGAATATCAAAACCCATGTAGCGGTACAACGAGAAAGTAATTCGATTCGTGCGAGCTCGACGAGAAGCGCCGCCTGCCAGGGAATCGTTGGAAACGCGAAAGTCTCCTCGGGATCGGGATCGCGAAACGCCTACCGTCACTCACTTTCGAATCACCTTTCGATCGGGAGGGTTGAAGGCCAAGGACCTACCCAATAAACGTCGGCACACTTTGCATACCTTCACTTGGCATACGGCCACTTTGCATACCGTTCGATGCATACTGCCACTTATAGATTATAGCTTACACCTTCTAGACCTAGAGAATATCCTAGACACGTTATCTCTATGATCCGGAGTCGTGAATAGCCTGAGCATCAGGAAATGTTTTTTTTTTTGTCAGTTTATCTGAAGTTCTCGTGACGGGTTTCCACGATCTCGGAAAGGAGAAGCAGATCCGAGTAGATAGTTTTGTTGTTGCTGCTATCGGCGGATAACAGCCCGCTATCATATGTAGCGATTTTGATTCCGTGTATAGGACGTCCCTCAGAAGTTAGGTCATATAGGCAAGGCTTCTTATTTAAGAGGGACGACCTAATGGAATTGATCCAGGAGGGTAGCGGACAACCCAAGCATAAGAAAAAAATAACCACATACAAATCCGTTTCAGCCCATTCTAAGACCGAATCCGTGAAAAATACCATAGGTGTATGTCTTTGTGTCTGTGACAAATTTTGTCGAAGCCACAATTATCAACTGATTTTCGAGATCCTTTCTGTGTTTGATCCTTATTTTAGTCTAGTTGTGCAACAAACCTCGAAAATTTTTAATTCCGTGATGGAAAAGGGGGAATGGTGGAAGTAAAGCCGGAAAAACCTGTTTTTTTTTTTTTTTCGTCAAATTTTGTTGAAGCTACCCATGCTACAATGCTCAACCGAATTTCATGATTCTTATTGGTTGGATTCCAATTTTAGTCTAATTGTGCGACAAATCTTGGGAATTTCGGTATTTAACGTATTAACTCCAAACTCATTTTAGGTATGTGAAAGGAAAAAAATAAAATAAAATGAATAAATAAATAAATAAAATAATCATGAGCAAATTTCATAATTTTATTCAAGTTATAATCATATTGAATTCCTTTCGAGTTCAGTTATAGGTAGCGGTAGCATTGTTTCTAGTATCGAGGGCTGAAAAACTTGTTTTCCTCAAAATTAAAATTTCCACTAATTTTTTGTACGTTTTAAACCAGTCGGAACAACTCACATTCCCTTTCAAAATCTATAGTGTAGGTGTGAGTCTGAGTGTAACGAACTTAACGTCCAAAGTTTTCATCCGATTTTGATGGAATTTCAAGAGAATGTGCGAGTTAGGCTGTAGATTGTCTCCTATTATTTTCGTTATTCCCCAATCAATACTTCACTCTGAGCATGCACAAACGTAAATTCCATCTAGCATCATTTTCTCATGCCCTAGTATTCTGATCTCGCTCAAATTTGGAGGATAGTTGAAAGAAGACAATTTGATCATTCCGTATAAAGTTCAACATGATTGTTTCATTATAAGCCGCTACGCATGCGTAAATGTGAAATCTGTGTACCAAGCTTAATTTTTACAGCTTTCTTCCAATTTTTATGAAATTTCTCCGGAATGTGCGAGTTAGGCTGTAGATAGTCCTCTATAATTTTCATTGTTATAAAATCAATACTTCACTCAGCGCATGCGCCAACGTAAATTACATCAAGCATAATTTTCTCATGCCCTAGTCGTTCCTTCTCGCTCAAATTTGGAGGGTAGTTGAAGAAGATCAATCCCCATACCATTTTCAACTTGATACTCGTAGTATCATTAGTAGCTGCTGCGAATGCGCTAATGTGAAATCCTTGTTACAAGCTTAATTTCTAGTTTTCATCCAGTTTCAGGAACTTTTACTAGGAGTGTTCCCAAAATAACCTATCTATCCTCACCTACCTCACCCCTTTGCGGTATCACCTATAATTGAACTGTTGTCGATATATCTCGACAACAGAATGTTCGGTAAATCTTCTGTCATTATCTCTTCCTAGGAGCACCATTCAAGAAAATCGGTATTAAAATTTCCAAGTGATTAAATCTCGTATCTTATTTAGTAGCCCCACACCTCAATGAATATAACTATATAGAGTAGAGAAAAAAGAAATTGAATCAGATAACCTCTAAGATATTAACAAACCCCCTTCCCCATCCCATCCCGTTCCACTGCTGCTAAAACAGAGTAATGCCTGATAATTGTAACAGTTACTATCGAAGGCAGCTCGTACCTCTCCCATTGTGCCTGAAGCAATAACTATTATTCATACCTTATTGATTAAAATATATAAACTAAATGCTATACTCACCTACCCTCACCCCTATGCGGTATCTTCTTACCTATAATTGAATATATTATTTAAAACTCCGTCTGCTTTTTTTATCCATGTCTTCTTCGTCGACATCAGATTAGTAAGAGAATCCTCCCTCGTTATCTCTTCCTTGGAGCGCCATTTAAAGAAATTTGTGTTAAAAGATTCCAAGGCATTAATTTCGTGGTACCTCATTAAATAATCCCTAATCTCACTAAATATATACTTAGATCTTTATTGTAGAGAACAATAAATTTAATCACAACAACCACTAGGATTGTCACAACCCCCCCGTTTCATCCTTGCTAACACAGTAACGCCTGATAATGACAATACGCACTTTCCACATCTTCACCATACAGTTAGTGGCGAAAGAAGCCCACCAACACAATGTTACATCTCCTTGTTCGTTACTCAACGCGCCCCATCATTAGATGTTTGCAGAAGGCGGAGACTGCGCGGCTTCCGATCCTTTATAACCGCATTAGCGAAGGTGTCTGGGCGGTCGTTAGCCCCTCGACCCGGGATGTGGGTCGTTTCCTGGAGGATTCGAAAGAGAAAATTAAGGGTCATATGTCACGCGGGAGAGTGCGACTTGCGTGAATTATCCCACCGCTGGTTGTATTAGACCCAAACATCTCTCTCATCTCACTCATACCTGTGCCCAGAACTTGTTATTCCGCCCGATGATTGGCTTTATGATTCTTCAATCTGAAGCACCTTTCGGCCATTATCCCGCGAGTTTCCCAAACGAGGGAATGAAGGATGTTATGCGCTTCTCACCCCAACATGCGGTTTTCGCCCCGACTTTCGTTTGATGGTGTGGTTACGTTCGCTAGACGAAACCTGAATAGCAATTTCAACTTCTTCTCTCCTAAATAAGCGGTTTGCTAAATCACATAAACCACTAAAAAGTTTCAGTCACACATCATAACACAATCATGATGAGCTGTTTATACACGATTATGTTTATTATCGTACAAAAACTAACTAACGGAGATTATACCACTGGTAATGAACTGTAGATCCGGAATGCTGAAGCTAAATTTGACATGGATATGTCTTTTGGCTGGGGGTCAAGGAATTTTTCGCGACACTTTTTTTTCCCGACCGACCATCGTTCACACTTTTTTTCCCGACCGACACTTTTTTTCCCGACCGGCACATTTTGTATTGATTTTCACGTACAACCAAGGCGTTACTAGGGAAGAGTAACTCCCATAGTTTTCATAGTAGGAAAATCGTTCGCCACTTTTTGGAATGCTCTAATTTTATCATAACATCTCATGATTTCTAAGCAATTTTTGGGTCAAGGAAAGCTGATTTATTACGCTAAGTTATAAACTAATATCAATAATTAACCATAATGAACTAATAATGCGAAAAGAAGGCACTATATGGTAGGTACTATTGAGTAGTAGGTACTTGTAAGCAGTAGGTACTAGACATAAATGAAAAAGCGTCACGCGGGGGAGCGTCACGCGGAGAGCGTTACGCGGAGATTCCCTAATGATCCCACGATTCTGAGATTTGGTATGTGGGCCCTTGAGGGACTTCTGAACACAACTGACCGATCCCAGATCAGCTGAGTGGCTCTAGAATCCAGTTTTTTCCATATTGTTTTGTAACCATAATGGAATAATCTTGAGAAATGAAGGCACTACATGGTTGATATACAATTGAGTAGTAGGTACCAACTGGTAAGCAGTAGGTACTAGACATATCCATGATCTTTTGTTTTTCCCATCAAGGGAGAAATTAAACTACTTCTACTTCGGATTTATACCGTTAGGTTACATCTCGTTTATTCAACAAATCGTGAGGATTTACGATAAAATGTGGCTTGAAACAGTGCCACCCATAAAATCCGATTATTAATCGATGTTTTCTCATGTTTACTCCGAGATTGGAATATTGTGCAATTGCAACAAGAAGGTATGTGCTTGATTTCATTTTTATGTAAAACGCTAGAGATTTGTTTCTCATGTTAATACTTTGTTGTTGGTTTGTGACTCGGTTGATGTCACAAACCAACAACTGTGATGCCAAATAAAGTGATGCCAAACCGAAAAATGTGATGCCAATTTTATCTTTTCTAATAGGTTTTATACAATGCCTGATGAGGGCGGCCATCATGGCGCCGAAATATCGCAAATGAAAAAATAAAAAAACAAAACTTCCAAGACTGGCGTGGTCATTCAACCCAAATAAAATTTCATGTTAATTTCAAAATATTGCAGTGTTAATTACATTTTGGTTTATTTTCAATAATGAACCTTTGTAATTAACCAAGAAAAAAATTTACAAAATTGTACAACTACTCTTCAAGATACGTAAAATGAAAAAAAAGAAAAAAAAAGACCTTCCGCCGTATGCCGTTCAGAACTTTTCTCCGGAACTATTCGACCAAAGTTTTTGAAACTTGGTCCATTATAAATCACATTTGGGGTCTAGTTGGGCCTACAAGATTAGCATAAATTTCAATCAACCAAGGGTAGTATTAAAGAACTGACATATATTGAAAAATCAAGATCTCAAAAACGTTTAAGGTAACAACGTTATTTTTGGTTGTCGTTGATTGATTCCAAAGAATCGAATCAATCCACCCTGAACGCTAAACGTTATTCCGTTTGCTACACCTAAAGGCAAAAACTTTGACTGTGAAATCAAGCGCGGATAGTGACATTTTTAAATGAATCATTCGTAAAATTTCGACCTCTCTTCAAAACATCTTGACCTCTTCTTTCGAGTGTATGTGGTTGTAAAATTGGAATAAATGTGGTTGTAAAAACTGGCCTTATACATTTCGACGATCGTACCGGCAAATATAATTCCAATGGAATTCGGACTTGCCAAATCGAGTTTGTTATAAATCTTGTCGCCTATTATTGATGAACTATTGAAGCGATTGTAGGTGTCTTATTCTGTCTCATTAATTTTCAGTTCGTGGGTACCTAGGTAAATGCTGTTGTACTTAGTCAAGTGGACTAGAAAAGCGTGGACGCATAAGTTAATTGCAATAATCTGTGACAGTTCCCGTCAGAATCCAAGAGAATGCGCGTCCATCGCTCCAGCGCGGGATCGGGCGTGATACTCACGTTCTTGAAATGCTGCGTTTGGCGATAGATGGGGATCCGAGAACCGGAAGTCCCTAAGTCCTTGATATATCTTCCCTCTGTAGGTGCCTATATCTTATTGATGACAAAGTCATCCTTTCGCCCGACCACCACGAAATTGCATTACTCAAATTGCTAACGAAGGTGCATTACGCTGAAGGGCCCGTGAAGCTAATTGCCATCTCAATCAACCTACGGAGCTAAAATTTTAAATTTAGTTATAAATGCCAAACGAAATGGAATCCATTAATGACTGTCCATGAGGCCAAGGAGGAGTTGATTAATGAAGTCAAGGAGAGTTCAAAATGGAGCTCCTTTGGGATATCCAGAATAAATTTGAGTGCAAGTAGGCGCACTGATCAGCTGAGGGACCTCTGATCCTAATTTTTTTCATAAACCACTAATGGTGCTGAAACTTGAAATGGCTTTTGGGACATACAATAAAGTAAAGGAGAATGTACAAAATAATACTTTAAAAAAGTCAATAATAATAACTAAAAGAATACAATCAGAGTATGAAGGGGCGCTGAACAGCTGTGGGACTTCTGAGGCTAATTTCTTTCTTAATAGACTTTTGGTGCTGAAAGGACTCCGCTTTTTTTCACTGGAATTTGGCTTTCATACCATCCATCTCAAACTCCCCAGATTGATTGTTCACAACATGAGAAAAAAAAAAAAAAATTAATGACGGGATTTTGAGTTATACTTGATTTAAGCGAAATTGTATACTTAGGCCACTTTATCAAATGGAAAGTAACTCTTTCCTCAATTTTTGAGATATCGAAGTGAAAATTGGAGAGTGTTTTTGTGGTGCCTAATACTATGTTTTAAGCACACAAAAGTAAAAAATTCAAAAGTCGGATTTGGACTACCCACAAAGGGGGGAGGGTATGGAAGTACCTATTTTTTTATTTATTTTTTTTAAGGCTTGAAACAGTATAATTGTAAAGTTATATTAAGTAAAGTATAATAGTTGATATAATAAGTATATTATATTAGGCACCCCAAAAACACTCTCCAAGTTTCACTTCGATATCTCAAAAATTGTGGAAAAAAAATACTTTCCATATCTTCATCATAGGACCTAAGTTTACGATTTCCAGGTAAAAACCCAAAATCCTGTCACTTTTTTTTTTTTTTGCCCATGGGGATTTTTGTTTTTTATGTAGAGAACAATGATCCTGGAGAGTTTGAGACGGATCCTATGAAAGCCACATTCAATTGAAAAAGTGCGGAGTCCTTTAGATGAAGCTCCTTTGGGACACCTCGAAAACGAGGTGCGGAGGCGCAGTGATCAGCTGAGGGGTCTCTGATACTAATCCCTTACCTTTTTGACCTACCACTGTTTTCTTGAAATTTATTAAAAAGCGTAAAATTGAGGTGTTCTGGAGCCGTAAAGATGTAAACTCTTTTGGGAGTCGCGAAGCGCCAAATTTAGACAATTTACTATTATACTGGATATAATCATTATAGACCAATGGTGCAAATCACTAGAATTTCATTAGAGTATCATGATCATCGTATAGAGATCATTAGAGTAGAGCAGAAGAGTTAAATTTGATACAGAAATGATAAACCTTTCTGTAATAATTAACAGCGTTTTTTCATGTGAAAGGTTTGAACTCTGATGAAGGAAAATTACATTATGGTCCTAATTATGCAAATATTAATAAATAAAAATGCTCTCTCTCTCTCTCTCTCTCTCTCTCTCTCTCTCTCTCTCTCTCTCTCTATCGTTCTTTTTTCTTTCTTTCTTTCTCTTGTTTTCTCTCTTACCAACGCATTCCAAACTTTTCATCAGAATCCGCTCATACCTGTATAGTAATTGTGGTAGGTAATTGGAAATTCTTTACGTGGTTTCATAAGTAATTCAAAGCGTTCGGACTTTAACGGTAACTGAGTAAAATTATTTTATTACATTAAAACTGTTCTTTGAACTCATAATGCCACCTCAACTCATTTTTTCTCCGATTCTCAGCAAATAAATCAACGTCCAGTGGAGGTAATGAGATTCTCGGGGTTTTAAACGCCGGCTTTGACGACCGGTCAGCCGATAAAACTAGCAATGCGAGGCCTTCACTCCAACACAACCAGACCAAAAGACTTTCTTTTCATAGAGCGGCCTTGCTCCCGCACGAACCCGAATCACAAAAACCCCCTAAAGAAAAAAATTTTTTTATTGAAGGCCAGCGAAAAGGTGGAATTGTCGAGTCGCTAGACTGCAGTCCACGTTCGTAGTTTTTTTCTTTCCTATTACAAAAACGGGTCGTTGTTGTGGTTGAGAATATTATGAAATCGTCCGTTAACATAGTATACGGCTTGCAGGCGCCCTTACTCAATTGGGCATCCGTTTTTACAATGGACATTCACGCCGGAGAGTTCATGGATGTTCGAAGTGAACAACGGGGCGGTGGGAATGTGAAGATGAATGAAATTAGACAAAATGTAGGTGGTGGGGAGGGAGGAGGTCTCTCCAAGAATGGAAGTCGTCATTGGCTGACGGGTCAACAATGAGCGTTATCCTTATGCTCATTTTTAGGACGTGCCTCTGGAGCTATGTAGGTCATCGTGGATCAGATTGGCAAAGCTTCGGTAAAAGATGGGTAACCTATTAGAATTGATTATTGATTGAAGTAAACTGGGATTCAGCAACTTCCACCCAGAGCCAAAAAAAAGCATCAACTGCTACCGCTCTTGAATGATCCAACTTCCGCCCAGGGCTCGTTTCCTACCGCTAATTTTGTTCATCTCCCTACCCCTCATTTTAGCGAATTTTTGAAGAAAATTAAGCTATTCCTCTCGCCTCAAAATTTGTAGAATGTGAAGTTTTGAAAAATTTTTATGCAGAAATCCGTTTCAGGCTATTCTGAATCATATTCTGAAGTTTAACGCATTTTTTTATGTGTGTAGGTATGTATGTATGTATGTATGTATATATGTACGTCAACTCATACAACTTTGTGCCACTTTTTTGGTTTTGTGAGTGTCAGAACTTTATTTGTCGTCGTATCTCGTTGAAATGTTTACCCAAGATACTTACACATCTCAGTGATCAAATGTCGCTAAGGAAAAAATTCCATCTGTTCAGCGAATAGAATGGGAACTATTTATTCGTGGCACATTCATTACCCCAGGAAGGTGTAACTTTGAGCCACCATCTTTTTTAGCCTATAATGAAATGAAAAACCTAATGTGGCTCATTGTGGCGGTCTGAATCTTGTTAATCAGCATGTTGACTTTGCAACGTAATACAAAAAAAAATTTGCCCTCGGAATTTTTAGTGTTTTTTCGATTTTTTAAACAAGGTGAATATAAAAATCAATGCAAGGCAACTTTCTGTTCGTTTTTATTATAAAATCTTAACAATTCATACAAAAATATCCCAACAAATCTTCAACTCGTCCAGCCACCTTTCTCCGATTCTGAGCACCCATTTTCTGTAAAAATACAACGAGAAAGCATTAAATTTTATTGCAGAAATAATTAAAAAACGGTGGCACAATGTTGTACCCCTAAGTTCCCGTTTCTAACATATCTGCTCATATCATAGAAACAAACAAACTTCTGATAACACCAAATACCGTAATTGGTAGCTGACAGTATAGGGATGAAAATATGAACTTACCAGACTATTCAGAAATCCGCAGCATACTCATCCAAAGGAGACTCCCAGCACAAACTGAACAATTCCCTTTTAGTGGACTAGAGAAAAAGCTACCTTGCCGGCACTGAAATCCACAGGGAAGACTTGTGGAAGCGTCGGCGTCCTCTTCTACCATCCTGCTGCTTGTGGGAATTTTTTCGAACTAATAACTTCAAGTTTGTTACCGTTAGAGAGCATAAGGTTCAAAAAACGAGATTGGCACAATGTTGAACGGGGTGCACAAAGTTGTATGAGTTGACGGTATGTATGTATGTATGTATGTATGTATGTGTCATTCCAGACGATAACTGTCCGTAGAATTGTGCTAGAAACTTCAAACAAATGTTAAAATGTTAAGGACACAAAACGAAAGTTCAAGTTCGTTGGCCAGCATGATCGGATTACATCTTCGGGTTGAAATTTTCAAAAATGTAGTCAACAATTTCAAAATAGCCTGTTTTTTGCGATTTGTTGTGCGAAATGATTTTTTCAGCATACTAACATGTGGTATATTCGGAATCAGCGTAAAATTTCCTATAAGAATATGTATCAAGTTATCAAAACTTTCAAAGTTGAAAAATAAGTCAAAAATCGAAATAATGCCGTTCGCTAGTTGTAAAAATCGGTAATATTTGCATGAAACATTGTTGAACTACTCTTATGAAAGTATCCCTGTATAACCAATCCTAGAACCATGCTGTTAAAAAAGTAGGTACCTACCTAGTAGGTGCTTGTTAAAAAAAAAAATAAATAAATAAAAAAAAATAAAAAATAAAAAAAAAATAAAAAAAAAAACACGGATCAATAGCGACTGAAATGTCGAAGATATCTTCAAAAATTCGCTCATGGGGCCATGCTGCATGACTGGACTTTTTTCAGTAGAGGTCAGTTGTAGAAAAAGTAAAATACTCTATACCTGTTCTATTTTCTAAGAACTATCACAACCAGTAGCACCACAGTCTTTATCAATTAATGTAAGGAAATACCTAGTCAGTCTATGAATTAATGAATGGTCGAATCGGCGGGAATAACATAAGGATATACTAGTCAGCCTATAAATTATGAATTACAAAGCCTGGGTACTCACCAAATGATATTAAATTAGTCCGTAACGATTCAGCTCACTCACCTGAAAACGAACAAAATATATATGGTTACTCATTTGAATTATTGTTATTGGATGATGTATGTCTATAGGTCTATGACATAGGTGGCATAAGCTTAGTACATAAGCATAAGTGACATAAGGCTTTCTTACTATCCATATGTTAGACTTGACAAAGTACAAACCATATTATCATGTTTTCTACTATTATATTTGGTTAAATGCTATTAATTAATGCTCATACTTATGATGTGCTGATGTTAAGTCAATGGAGATGTTCAGATGTATGAGCATGATATGGACATGGACATTACTTACGCAATGTCGGATTTTTAGGTTTATTATTTTCAATAATGAACCTCTGTGATTGAACTAAAAAAAAGCAAATTTTTTGGTTTACGTTTCAAGATGCGTAGATTCCGAAAATCGAATTAAAAAAATTACACGAAGGTTTATCATTTCTGTGTTAGATAGCTCTCCTACGCAGATCATTGGTATATAATTATTAAACCCCGTATGTAATATGTGATCAGAACATGACGAATCGTGCCTCTGAGAAGGGTTCACACTTTTACAGTTCCAAGACCCTGCAATTTCACGCTTCACACTAATGATGTTTAAAGAAACGGGAAAATGATGCTTGAAGTAACTTACGTTAGTGCATGCGCTGAATGGAGTAATGATTTGAGTAAAATGAAATTAGTAGGGTACAATTTACAGCCTAACCCACAAATTCCTAGAAAATGTAATCAAAATCTGATGAAAACTAGACCTTGTTCTCTGAGTACACTTTCGCACATGCGCAGGAGCTAATAATGATGCACTCATGTTGAAATTAACATGGAATAATAAAACTATACGGGCGTAACAAAATTATGCTTGAAGAAATTTACGTTTGTACAAGCGCAAAATGGAGTAGCAATGATTTGAGAAGTATGGAATTGATAGTGGACCATTTACAGCCTAACCCGCACATACCCTGAAAATTTCATCAAAATCAGATGAAAACTGTTGAAATTAGGCTCGTTTAAAAAGGAATACATATTCACGGATGCGCAGTAGCTACTAATGATAGGATTATGTTGAAATTGCTAGGGAATGCTCAATTTAACCTCTTCCACCTATCCTTCGAATTTGGGCGAGATCGGACGACGGGGGCGTGAGAAAATTATGGTTGATGGAATTTAGGTTTGCGCATGCGCCGAGTAAAGTATTGATTTGGGAACAGCGAAACTCATAAGGGACCATCTTCACCCTAACCCGCACATACCATGGAAATTTCATAAGAACTAGTTGAGTTGGGCATGAAGGTATGTATAGAATTTAGGTAGATAGATTGAATGACAGTACTAATGTGTTTCAATATAATGGTTTATACGACTGTAGTATGTAGGTACCTACTGCTTGAAATCGTAAACTTGTATTCCCAACGATATAGGCTTGGTCCGTATTGCTAGGTAAGGTCTTGGTGAGTCGCCAATTAGAATAGCACCATACCATGTTTAATATGATTATATTACTTATGCTAGGTACTTATAAGCTGCTCTTGCTGATGATACTGATGCTGTTGCTGATGTTATGATCAATGGAGATGGCCTTGTACGTGCATAATATGAACAATAACATTGCTTATGAAAGTATAATAAAAATAATTAGGCATCGCCCAGTCATTATTTGAATCTTATGATTGAAATTCGTTGGTAGGCCGATAAATTAATGCTATACCAAGTAGAACGATTTCCAATTCGGATCGCCTTCTGGTGTTCTGGCTTTTTCAAAGGAACTTGTGAACGTCCCTATACGTACAAGTACGTTTGCAAAGTAAGACGGGCAGGTAGGCAGGTATTATTCATTTATACAATATGTATTATAAATTTAGATAGATAAGTATATAATCATACTACATAGCAATGAAAATTTGCGGCAAAACAATGTGGGTACAATTAGTATTGGTGCGAATCAAAAGCTTACATTCCCGACAAATGTAGGCTTGGCCTCTATGGTTAAGAGAGTCTTGGTGAGTGACCTATAAGCATAATACCATAGGTATGCTATAATTATTATTGTTTAATATGATTATATAACTTGAGCTACTCCTAAGCTACTTATGCTGCTGATACTAATGCTGTGGATAATGTTATAATCAATGGAGATATTCATGTACGTTCATAACATAATATGAATATTGCTTCTGCAAATATGGTTTTGCTCAACCCTAATTTGAAAAATGTCTCTTCTGTACCATGTGGTAGCGATTGCTAATTCGGATCACCTTCTGGCCTTTTCAAATGTGTGGACGGCCCTACTTATATGCACGTATGAAGGGTAGGGCGGTCAGGCAGGCAAGTATATGGGATATGGAAATCATCCCGAAAGACCGCCGAAACTCAGAGCGACGTAACCGCTACAGACCTCACGCACAGAACCAGATGATGGTCCATCAAACCTCCCGACATATGACCTCATCCTGAGGGTTTTTTTTCCTCTTCTGTCTGTCCAGGAAACGACCCAGATATCCCGCGCATACCCGTCGGACGAACGGCTCGCGCAAAACGAGCTGGCCGACGATGACCAACCGACGATTGTAATGTTACGAGTTGCCCTTAGGGTGAGAGTTGATGCCGGATCGCTCCAAGTTTGCTCAAGATGATTGCGATCTGTGGGACTCGGGCGGAACGCGAAAGGTGTAACGAGAAATTAGAAGCCAACTGTATTTGAGCTGCCCAGAATTATATAGAAGAGCCCGTCAACATAAAGACACGAGCGAGCTGCCGCATTGTGGGGCGAGTGTCAGGAAGACTTGGATATTGAGGGAAAAAATGTTAGAAATATTCTAAATCACATCTCAGACAGTATTGCCCGGAAAAAATCTTGTGACTCACTAATTTTGCTTCCGAGTCTACCTAAAGGAAGCGGAAACATTGTTTACACTTTCTGGAGAGAAAAAATGGTTGGTCTCCAAAATCAAAATTTCCACTCGCATTTCACGTTTTAGACCATTCTGAACAACTTTGGTCCCGAGTCTGTATGTGTTTTTTTTTTTTTTCAATTTTTCCTTGCACTAGAAACCCGAAACCCTAGCACGAGGGAATTTATTCGGGCCTGCTCCCATAACGATTACAGGCGATTCGATTTTTACAAAATTACAATTATCAGGTATTTACAATTCATACTTCAAATAATACATTATCAATAATATATGCAACTGTTTTATATACATGGGTATTATTTTATGTCATCAGGTCATTGTTCATAGAGATGCCGAACCTTGTACACTTATCACAACAGCTTATTGTGTTTAGGAACACAATCACTTCCTGCATTAACTGCATCATTGGCGTTGGCCACGTACTTCGCCGAAGCACACATCTTCGCTCCAGACGAGCCCGCTGCTGCTCAAAATGGGCACATCGGAACAGCAGGTGTTCCCAATCCTGGTCCTCGTCCGAACACGAGCACACAGGGCTTTCGCTAAGATGGAAGCGATGCAGGTATGCCCGTATCCTACCATTCCCAGCCAGGAGAAGGGTCGGTCTCCAAGAAAGTGGCAAATCAACCCGAAGGCGATCAGTAACGGTAGGGAAAAAGACCCTTGTCTGCGGATGGGAGACGTGTGTATGTGTGTGTGTGTCTGTCTGTCTGTCTGTCGAGTGTCCGCAAATCCACACTTTCCACAGTTTTCATCCGATTTGGATGAAATTTTCAGGGGATGTGCGGGCTAGGGGGCAGACAGTCACCTATCAGTTTCATCGTTCTTTACTCAATACTTCACTCTGCGCATGCGCAAACGTAAATTTGCCCTAGTTGTCCGATCTCGCTCAAATTTGGATGATAGTTGGGGGACGACGTTGCTCAACTTCGGTGATCAGACGAAACCCGATGTATTCAACGATATATGGGCGTTGTTGTATATAATTTTCTTAGGTTATAAGTCTGTTTACCTACTCAAACATAACAGCAACATCCAATTCGTTTCAGTTCCACCCTTCTTTATTTAATTTCATATAAGTTACTAATAGATTTTCCCCCTCAGTCGTCACACCACTCAGAACTTTCAGTGCCTCAAACCGAACAGTTTTTTTTTCTCTTTCTTTTTTTTCTCCAGAAGTTTCATTTCTATTCGTTGGTTTCTGTCAACTTGATTCCTTTTTTTTTTTTTTTTTTTTAATGTAATAATGTAATTGGGTTCGCCCGTACAAATATAAATAAATAAATAAACAAGCTATTCGATGCCTGTGAAGACAGCTGATAAAGCAGAGTGTAAATGTAAAATGAATTCAATCCTCTTCTAATCGATCTCGAATCCAAGAGAGTCGTTGACAGTGAAATACTAAAGAGACTTTAGCGTGACGATAGCGTTTGTTATTCGTGTACATACGTATAGAATAGAATAGAATAGAATAGAATAGAATAGAATTTTGATTTATTTCCACAAATCATAATTGCGCATTATACATGGTGGAAACTTCCCCCCTCATAGGTCATTGATCTGTGCCAAGGGAGGGAGTTGCAAGTTGATCAACGTTCGACTTGTACGTTTAACAATATGGGAAAAATATAATATATAATTTTAAATACAAGATATATAGTTTTAAATATAAGAGGTGAAAACAATTTATAACAAATATAGAATTTAAAAATAGTAACAAAATTTTATGAAAAAGATGATTAACATATGGCAATAAGGAAGAATAATTTGATGCTATAGATGCTCGACGTCATAGCGTCGCAATCCGGTTAGTAGAAATAAGGAATGAAAAAACTGATTTTTTATAGGAGGATCTGCTGATAGAAATGGGGCGGGCAAAGCAAGCTGGGAGGGATCGCAATATAAATGGTAAATTGTGGTAGATATGACGGGAGGTAGAAACTAGACGGCTCGAAGGAATGGGTATAAAAATACGTGTAGAAATACGCGAAAAACTAGCATCTGCAGTTGCTTGCTCTAGAAGTTGCTTAACAGAGGAAAATCGTACGGAAAGAACAAACACTCTCTATTGTCGTGACGAGCGGACGGAGAAACCTAGCGATAGATCGCCACATCGCTAGGTTAGTTGTAACTGAGCGAACTGAAGATGACCGCCGCCCCGTTTCCGGCGACTAGGAAACAAAACGGGGAAGAGGATTTTGTGACGCAACGCGGTCAAGAGGGCGCTCGCGGTTTCACAGCTGCTGTGCCACTTCCGTCAACGGCCGCCTTCCAAGCGATGTAATGTAAGCGATGAAGGAAGTAAATATCCAATATCAGTTGACTTCCTATAAAACCAGTTGATTCGTGCCCTTTACATGGCCCTTCAATACATTGTATTGAAGCTTCCGATACTGCAAGGCAGCGGAAGCTTTGTTTTCACTTTCGAAATGAAAAAAAATTTTTTGCTCCAAAATCAAAATTTCCACTCGCATTTTGCGTTTCAGAGCCTCCTGAACAAATTTGGTTCAGTGTCTGTCTGTCTATCTGTCCGTCCACATTTCCTTGTAACAGCCATAACTTCCACAATTTTGATCCGATTTTAACCAAATTTTCAGGGATGGTGCGGGTATAGCTCTACATGGTCCCCTATCAGTTCCGTCATGATCGAATCAACGGTAGCCTCTGCGCAGGCGCAAACAAAATTTTCTTGTTTCGGTCATAACTCAGGCAATTGTGAACGGATTTCGGTCAGATTTTCAGGGATGATGCGGGCAAGGTTTCTTGAGGTCCCGTATCACATTCTTCGTGATCATCAGCAGCGGTACGCTAGGCGCATGCGCGAAAGTGATGTTTTTGTTACGTAAGTTTGGAAAATGAACAAATCGGGTGGCCCATCATGCTCAAGGTTGCCAAAAAATATCCCCAAGGATGTTTTAATCATGAATTTAGATCAAAATATTAATAAAATCCTGTAAATCAATTAAAAACTCCTTCACTTTTGATCCGATTTAGACGAAATTTTCAGGAAACATGCGGACTACATCCTGAATGGTCCCATATTAAAATCAAAATTTTCCTTATTAATTTCATTCATTATATGTACCATTCAGCTTCCAATTTCCCACCTTATTAATTCCCTGATGCCAGAACCGGTTGTTTCTAGTTTTCTGGAATTTAATGGTGACGTACTGTGAAGGTCACGAGGAAGCTCATGTGCCATTTCCTTGGCAGTGTATTTTCACTATAATATTGATGGTCTTGTCTGAATAGAGTTATGGAGCTCTGTGACCTGGGTGTCTTAATTGATAGTCAACTTATCTTTCGGAGCCATTTGCAGCTAGCAACGTCCAAAGCTACCAGAATGCTTGGTATCGTGATCAGGAATTGTCGGCATCTCAAGAATGATGAGATCATGAAGCTTCTGTTTCTCACCCTCGTTCGGCCGCATTTGCAGTTTGAGTCGGAGATGGTCACCATCCCACTCCAAGTACATTAATTCGCTTGAAACTATTCAAAAGCGTTTCCTGAAATATTTCGATTACCGTTTATCACATGTATATATAACCTAAGAGCCAATTATTCAGACCTATGTAAGAGATTCGATGTACTTCCTCTGTCTGTGCTCCGTAAATGGCTAGATTTATCTTCCTTATACAAAGTCTTTTCCGGTGCTATAAATTGCCCTGAACTATTAGCCACTTTTTCTATTAGGATACCGTCTTTTCATTCTAGACAGATCAGCGTATTCCATGTTCCATTTTGGCGTACTGCAGCTCATACAGCAACGTAGAGTCATAGATCCGTATTGTCATACAATTTAGTTGAGAGTTCAAACCCCAAAATCGATATCTTTCACAGCCCTTTTGGCGAGTTCAAATCTTTATGCTGCTCTACCTAATGTCTCAAATATTCGTAGTCCAATATATTTATTTATTTTTTATTATTGTTAAAAATTTGTTATTGTACATTTGTCTGACGTGTGCCTTATTGTAATTAGGCTTGCCTGTTTTATGCCACGAATAAAACTTTATTCTATTCTAGTACAGTCAAGTGTATCATGTGAGATTACAAAATGAACATATTCTCTCTTTACGAATAAGTCGAAACTAAAGAAGGTGCTGTGCAGTTTTTGCAGGAAAAAGGGATTTTACAACTAGTATGTTGTGCAGTGGAGGACATAATGCGAGACTATCTCTTACTGGGACGAGGGACACGTGGAGGTGTCGCATACGAGGGTTAAGAGTGGAAAAAGCCTTGAGGACTGGTACTTATAAACTACAGTTTACAACAATAGTTTTGTTTATTTATGCTTGGGCCAGAGAAATTGTAACAATTAAGTTTTGCCTGGAATAACTGGGCATGAACACGAAATTTGTGTAATTGCTGTTTTGCGCTTAAACACGCGCATTGGTGGGCCCAACTACACTGTGGAAATTGACGAACCGTTGTTCACTCGTCGCAAAAAATAACAGCGGTAGAATTTTACCACAGCAATGGGTTTTTGGTGGTATTTGCCGCGAAACAATACAATGTTTTTTCTAATGGCTCTGCCCGACAGGTGTGCAGCTAACTTAATTCCGATTATTTAGGAAAGGATCGTCCCAAGCTCTACAATGATATCGGATCAGTGACGCAGTTACGCATCTTTAGCTGCTGATCCGACCTTTCATCATTTCACCGTCACAGACCGTCATCACACACAGACAATCGAGAGTTTATGGGGAAAAGCAAAAACAAGGAATAAGAGGCAGTGGGGTACGCATCGTTCCCTCCTCGACAGTTACCTAAATGAATTCATGTGGCGAATGTCCTGTTCATCAAACATTGATCCATTTGAAGACGTTCTTTCTGATGTTGTGCAATATTGGCCTCCGGAGACCCACGTCTAACATGTAACATTTAACATAAATTTGTTGTGGTTTAACATAATACTGTAGTTAAATATAATATAATTTTGTTGTGGTTAAATATAATATAATTTTGTTGTGTTTAAATATACTGGTGTTAATCATATTTGTGGTTTACTATATTATTGAATAATTACTCAATATCAGGAACGATAACAGGAAAGATTAAGTTTTGGACCCAAGGTGTATCGGCGTGGGCGAACGATAACAGGAAAGGTCCATTGCCACTCGTTGCTCTCACGGGTATGTATATATATACATACAGGGAGTCCCCCCCCCCCCCCCCCCCCTGCTAAAATCGATAATAATGGGTCAAAAAGAGTACTTCCTTAAACAATTATCTATTTTTCGCCAAGTGACACCTTATTTTAAAAGATTTTTCAATGCTGAACACGATGGTGGAACCAGAATTGCAATATATTATTCTGTCTCGGATTGGAGCTGATGAACCAAGAGGAAGTGCGATTTTTTTCTAAACGAACCTATTTTTTAAAAGATCGTCAACGAGTGTGAATCATAACGAGAGTAAACATAGTAAATCAGCCGATTTTTGCTATCTTCCCCAGTTGTGATTTACTCCCATGTTGCTGATTTTATTTCTAATACCCCGGCCAAAGTTCTAACCCGTAAGGAGAGCAAACGGATGAACGTACAGCGACCCGTGTGGTTTCATAATTGAAACTAGAGATGAGTCGATACCAAAATTTATCGATTCCCGATACCGATACCTAAAAAGTCGATTCCCGATTCTCGATACCGATACCGTAAATGAAGTTATTAGTCTAATTAGCTAATATATTTTCCATCTCTATTTATTGTCATTAGGAGTTCTTGTTCCAATGAAGCTTTAATGCTTTAGTTACTTATTAAAATTAAATAAATTTTAAAGATTAATTCTTATTACAAATTCTAAATTTCAGATTTATATTTTCATTCAAAGCTTTAGTTAATTTGATTTGTGCAAATACAAAATTAGATATTTTTTGTTATCTATCAAGTATCAACTAATAGGCAACTTTTATTGCGTAGGATTGATTTCTTTCTGAATAAAACAAGTTAAGCAGGCTGACTTGGTCACAAACAAAATAACACAAGCCTACTTGTAAACAAAGTTATAATTGTAAGTTGTGTTTTGGACAATTCATGTTTCGCAACTGCCAACTTCACACAACGGTTGCACGGTACAACCATCTTCGTTGTTAGATGGTTGCAATAGTACCGTAGTGTAGTAAAACGCCCATCACCGGGCGGTATCGGTATCGGCTTTAGGCGATCGATTCTGGATACCGATACCAATGCCTAAGAATCGGTGGTATCGAGAATCGGTATCGGGAATCAACTCATCCCTAATTGTAACCCATGACACATTTCAGATACCTTGGAAGTTTTCGAGATCTCAATTGTTCGATATTTCAGTTCTTAAATTCTACCCTTCAGGGTTGATAAAAATGGATGCCGATGTTACGGGCACATCCCCGACCGATGCGTGATTTTTGAGCCAAAATTCATAAACTTTGGTCCACTAGTTTTGGAAAAAATCTCTGGAAGCTCGGGCAGATTTTTGTATTTGATTTTTGGATTCTGCGCATCTTCAAACGTGAACCAACAAATTTTGAGGGGGGATGGGGCTAACTTTATTTTCTTGGTCGATTACAAACGCTCCTCATTGAAACAATAAACCAAATGACTGCAGAAATTCAATACTTCGGCGTATGCACAGATTACAGCACGCTCATCCCCATAAACTTGCACTATAGATGCATTTTTTCATGTTCAGGGAGTCCCAAAAGTAACCCCCCTTTAGAAGTATATATTTTTAGAAAAAATCGCGCGTCTTCTTGGTCCATCAGCTCCAATCCAAGAACGGAATAAGATATCCCGATTCTGGTTTCACCATCGTGTTCACCACTAAGGAACCTTCGAAATGTGGCGTCACTCGGCAAAAACTGGGGAATTCTTTTTCGAAGTAGTATCCAATACGTCCCCCTTTTGGTAATCCAAAAACTTTTGGATTTTTTCCTGATTTTTATTTGCTTGAAACTTAGTATTAGGCACCCCAAAAACGGTCTCTAAGTTACTTCGATATCTCAAAAATTGGATTGGTTGGGGGGGGGGGGGGTACTTTTGGGACACCCCGAATATAGTTTTGCTGCCTTATAATTGCGAAATAACATCTGCATAGTTAACCAATCACGTTTACGATCAAACATTACACCGCGTACAATGCAAAGAAGAAAAACGTATTTATTGTAGAATTAATACAGCCGCTTCAGCTTTGAATTATTCATGTTCCTCTCCGTACAACTGACCTACATATGTCATTCGTAACAAAAAACAAGTTGGCTCTCGTGCCCCAGACTAGATCTGAAAATATCAACACTGAAGGCAGCATTTAAATAAGGAACCTGCGGGTTTATTCAAACAAGTTTTTTTTTTTTCCATGGCGGGCTCGTTCCTGGTTCAATACCCTGTCTGTGTAGGTCTGTCGCTGTCGGGGCTGTGACGTCACGAACCCGCTCCCACACTAAAGGAGAAAAAATGTTGATGCGCTCAGGCAGGAAAATGTCGGGCAATTCGGAACCGGTTCCTATGCTTTTTTTTCTGTTTTACAAAAAATGCGATCCGAAGACGCTATTTGGAGACAACGGTTAAAATGACGTAACTTCGTTATAAAACTGCAGTCGAATGTTTTCCTCTGGAGAGGAACCGTGTCAAGTGGGTGGTCAGTTTCGGCATCCCCGCATAAGAGACAGAAATTTCGAAATTCACGGATTTCTCGTGAAATCACGAGGAGGGCATTTCGTAATCGTCCAAGTACATGCAGTTTCGCAGCGAAAGCATCGGATTCTTTGGAATTTAGAGGATAACATTTTCATAATCCTACACGTCGTTACACGCACAATACGCAACCGAAGGGAGAAAACCTCTCTGCAACAACTTCTTCAAAGCAGCTCTGTATTGACTTTCACAACACTCCAAAGGTTTGAGGGGATGTCATGGAATTGGCTTGAATACTTTTTATAGCGAATTTTCGTAGAAATTGAAGCTATTCAAATAATGCTCAAATAATTTTTAAATCCAAATTTTTGAAAATTTCTTGAATGAAATCCGTTTTGAGGCATTATGAAACGATTCCTGAAGTTTGCCCTTTTTCACACACACACACACACACACACACACACACACACACACACACACACACACACACACACACACACACACACACACACACACACACTTTTTTTTTTTTTAAGAAAACTCCCCTCAAAGACGGAGGGGGCACGCCATTAAGAAAAAGAAACGAAAAAACTAAATTTAAAAGTGGGGAGGACGCCCAGCTTTACCCGACGCCGGCCCTAGGGATTAGGGAAGTTGAGGAAGATGGAGGAGGGAGAGAGGGATGAAAGGAAGTGCCCCTATAAAATGACCACCAATTAAGGTAAGAGCCCCGAAGGACACGGGTGGTGATACCACGGAGCACTCCTGCCGAGATGCCCAACTCGAGAAGCTTGGCACACACACACACACACACACACAAACACACACACACACACACACATACATTTAAAAAAAAATATAAATCTCCCCTCAAAGGCAACAATAAAGTTCAAAATGAAAAAAATAAATTTAAAAAATGGGGAGGACGCCCAGTTTATTACCCCGACGCGACTGTCTGAATCTGACTCGTCTCGAAACTGATTTCAAAGAAGAAAATTTTCGAAAATTTTGATTTTCTTCTTGACTTTCTTTTTTTTAAATTGCAATAGCTTCATTTTCTACGAAAATTCGCTAAAATGCAATTTTTAATTGAATCTTCGGAACTTTTTTTTTGTGAGTGTATTTTCAAAAATGCCTTTTTCTAACTGGATTTTCAGGAGAACTTGTTGAAAAAAAATTAACAACTCAATGTAACTCAAAGAACATCTTATTATTATTATTAGTTTTTAAATCAATAAAACATCATTGAAAATGAATATAAATAATTCAAAGAACATTGAAAAACTTCTTTTATTATTTGAAAACTCCTTTAAAATCTACCTGAAACGAATTTTTTCCAATGGGTTTTGGCTGGATTATCAACCTTCCGAATCTTTCTCTTCAATACCAGATAGCATCTTCTAGATGTGGCCAAATCCACCAGTTTTCTTTTTTTGACATTGTTGATACCAAACACTCCCCATTTTCGCTGGTTCATCATCATTTTCCCTGAATAAACTTTAAGATTTTTGCCATTATATTTTACTGCAATATAAGCTTTTTTTATTTTTTTTATTTATTTATTTTATTTTATTTATTTTATTTTTTTTTTTTTTTTTTTTACACAACATAGCATGATATAATGGTGCCCAATCTCGTCAAAAATGAGAACAAAAGGTATAATCTCACCACCGAAATCGGCGTTTTTATACAAATCGAATACACAGTTGGATGTAGGTAGATGTTTTTCCACAATAAATGAACTTCAAAAGGAAATACTTACCAAGCCGATGAAAAATCCGTACAGCACTTTCTCAACCAGACATTTCAGCTGTTTCGGTGAAACGTTGAATAAGTAGAATTACCACAATAAATCGTCAGTAATCAAAAACTGCGTCCATCCTATCGAAAACGTGTGATTTGTCACAAGTGACTTCTCTGCTATCTACCGTGAAGAGGGACCTACCATTCACATAGGAGCGTTAGAGTAGGTACTAGTGGTGCTGAAACCATATAAGTATAATCTCACCTCATAGTCCTGGAGCCAAGGCCGAATATAGGTAGAAATTTCAGGAGAAGGTTTGAGATTAGATTTTGAAAATTTAATCCGTTCTGAGGGAGAAAATTTTTGTCTGCCATCTCGGAATCGGTGGAAAACAAAATGGTGGTGGTGGTAGTGGTGGTGGTTCATAAAGATAGCTTAATTTGCACATTTCAAATGTTTTCTCTATTAATTGCTAAACCGTACATCCTATGGAAATTAGTACACGCAGGAAGTTGCGGAGCATAAAAAACAAAACGGTTCGATCTCAAAACTCTGAATTATCACTTAAAATAAGCGAATCTTACAAAAAATTGAAAATCACGTGAAGAAAACCTCCCTGCCTCGATAAACCCAATAACTCAAAATTGAAAATCGGGCTGATTTGGGGTCAGTCCTCCCCCCCCCCCCCACCTCACGGCAAGACTTTTGTCCTTCAAAATCACCTAGCGGCCATTAATATTGGACTGATTCACGTCTGCTAAACCTCGTTCGATTCAGGAAGCAAGTTTTAAGGGCGACGACGATGTTATCGTGAATCGTCGACAATATCGGACCACAAATCTCACAAATACGTTTCCTTTTAACTTTTCTTTTTTCTTTACATGTTTTTTGGGGTATCTACTGAATCGAATGGATTCAGTACCAATTTTGGGTTTCAAAACTTGTAAATCCACTTGTTTCGTTCCTACATCATCAGAAATAAAAGCGAAAGCAGTTCTACTTTTTTCTCCAAACTTATTCTTTATCATATTGTGACCCGAATGGATACTGTTTTGAGAGCAAAAATTCAAGACCATTTGACGAAACACGGTTTGAATGATATAGGGCCTGAAAAAAATATGTTGCACGCAAGAATCGCAATGATTATACCTATTGACATGAACGTGTCTTTGAGCTGGGGGTCAGTAGAAAATTTGCGTCACGAAATATTGCAATACTAGAATCAAGGATAGACTAGACCGCTGATACTGACATTTGGAACAGAGCTACTCTGCGATATGTCGAACAGAGTTCTAGGGTGCGGAATCATCCGCAATTTTCAACAGTTTTATTCCATTTTTGTAACTTTTGAAGCACTTACTCAATTTGCAATTTTATTCACGTAATTCAAAATTTTCTGCAGTAGACCAGTTGAAATTATTTTATCGACTACGGGCTAAGAGATTCAGAAGTTCGTGCATAATTTTCTACTGAAAAATATACTTGAATTTCACCAAATTTTCTGAAAATCGATAAAACTGTTAAAATTCTAAAATTGGTTTTTTATATCAGAGTAGGTATTATTGAGAAAACCATCTTTTGTATCATCATTTAATAATTAACAATTTCTGTGAATAAAAGTGCTTGACTTTCAATACAATTTTAGATAAATGCGTACTGGTATACATACAGCGGATAATTACGTAAATTCTCTCATACGGTCATGCGGAGTGTCTTCAAACCAGGGGTTCTTAACCTTTTTGAATTGGCGGGCCACTGAAGAAGACCAAAAGTTTTCACATATCACTTGATTTCGTTTAAAATTAATTATTGAAATAGTAGTTATTTAGTATTATTTATTATTCGCGAAGCAAAATTTTAGTCAATAATAGTTAATTAACAACGAATTAGAACGCAATTATATTTATGCAAAAAAATACAGAAAAATGTACTTGAATTTCATTAATATTTGCTGAAAAATCTATTAAAAATCTGAAAATTTGCTAAAAATCAAATATTTGTTTTGAATTGTAGAATATTATTTAGTACGAGTTTATTTGCCATATAGTCGGTGGTTAACAATTTTTTGCCCTGAAAGTGCTCAAATTTCAAAACAATGTAACATAATATAATACTGTAATCTACAAAAATTCGCTCATACGATCATGCTGCATGACTCGAACTTTTCATTATGAGGGTTACGCTTGCGTATTTTTGACCACTTTATCGGTGTGGCAGTAAAATTTATGGCAACTCAACTAGGTTTCTGCCAGTGTTGGGCATAATCGTATTCGTAAGATTGTAATCGTGATAATTATTCGTTGATTTTGAGTCAACTGCAATTATGTATTCATTCGTGTAATCGTATTCGTCTGTCGGTGATTACACGAATTCAACCCATTAAAATGCGTCACGGTCATCAATTTCAATAGGGCGTCCCTCCTATGATATGCGAAGCCTTGTTAATATTACCTAGCTTCAAAGGGACTCCCTTAAACCGAATTCAACGATTGGAGTCCAGCCTATTTGTTTCAAATCTATTTCAATGAGAAGTCCCTCCGAAGCTAGGTAATATTAGCAAGGCTTTGCATATTATAGGAGTGACGCTCTATTGAAATTGAGGACCATGACGCATTTGTATGGGTTGAATTCGTCTAATCTCCAACAGACGAATACGATTACACGAATACGAATATAATCGTAGTCGACTCAGAATCAACGAATAATTATCGCGATTACAATCGTATTCGTATTCGACGATAAGATTTATGCCCAACACTGGTATCTGCTTACCCCTGAGGGGTACGCGTACCCCAGGTTGGGAACCGCTGATCTATACATTAATGTATACATTCACGGATACGAGGAAGCTATGTGCCACACCCAACTTGGCAGATGTTGCTGTTCTCTCGGGGTTTTCAAATGTTAAAACACTAGTCAGGGCCTAACGGAGACATCAAAAGTCCACTCGAAGATGATACGTGAGCTCACGCGTCTGCCGTCTGAGCCGCGTCGAGACCGAACTCGCCCTTGGCCTCTCGGGAATCTCAACTGCTTCATTAACGACGAAAAAAAGCGGAATTTATATAAAGTGAGACGAGCAAGACGAATTCGTAATAAGGAGGACCCTTTTTTTCTAGCGAGAGAACCCGGTTATAGCGAACTTACGTAATCCGAAGTCGTTTAAGCCAACAACTCCATAATAACTTTATCATTTGAATAAAGATTTTTCTAAAAGCCTCGTCCTCCGTCTAATAATGAGGTAACGTAAAGTGTGATGCAATTTACTACAATTAAAAGATACTTCTTGGTGTTTTGAAATATTCCTCCAATCATGAGCTCTTTCACCATCTATTAATATTCATTTAATTTGATAAGAACTGAATTTAAAATATTGTTTTTATATCTTTAAAATAGCTATCTCATACATCAGTCAACAAAACAAAGAAAACACAAGTTAAATATATGATGAAAATAATAGAAGTAGTCGTAATAATGATTTGTTACCTAACAAATAATTATCAACATCTACTAAATTTGAAGCTACCCCTTCTCGATTGAACTTTGCGTTCAATAAGTCGATATGACAAGTAAACGTATTCGTTTTTATTATAATTAGTATATAAATTATATTAACGTTATATTATATATTCGATCACTAAACCATAGGAAATTACTTATCAAACTGAGTCTATGGTGCATTATTGAAATATATAACTGATCAATGTCACCTATCAAAAAATAAAATAAACTAATAATAACAATAGGTACTATTAAATAAATAAATAATTATATAAAAAGAATACATTTAAAAAATAAAATAAAAGTGACCTTGAGAATTGAAAAACGTCTGCCAAGTTGGGTGGTTAGCAAAGCTTCCTCACATATTGAAAGGAATATATAGGGATATTGGGAGGGGGGCATGAAATTAGTTGAAGACCAAAGTAGGTAATAGTTAAAATTATTGAATGCAAAATTTAACAGTACCTAATACATGATGTCTGTACAAGCTATAATGCAAATTAGGGCTATAATTCATATTTGCATGTGCGGAAATCGTCTAAAGGTTATTATAGGCAGACCTTTATTACTCCAACGGCAATGAAATATATAGGGGAACGTTTAGGAGCTAAGCCGCACAGTCCTTGAAAATTTCATAAAAATCGATCCATTAGTTTTGGAGTTTTGTCTTTATCGATAAATTTTATTTTGCGCATGTGCTATAGTTATTGCTCTAACGATTTTGATAAAATTGATGGGAATTTTACTAGAACGTATATCTATCTACTCCCCGAGTTTGAACGAAATCGGTCCAATAGATGATAAGAAACTGACGTTAAATAAATTAACGTTCGCGCATGCGCACAGACTACTATTCATGTGACGGCAATTAAAGTTAGACTCAGAGTTTAGTCTGTGTCAATCAATATTAGTTTCGCGCATGCGCAATAATTATTACTCTACCAATCGCAATATAATTTATACGAAATTTCTGTTGAACATATACCCAATTACCTACCGATTTTGAACGATAAATTGTTCAGCAAGCTCTTAAACGCAAAAACAAGCGGAAATTTTGATTTCGGAAGACAACAATTTTTTCAATTTCAATCACGAACACATAGCTTTTCTACCTTCGGTTTTGAGGAAGCAAAATGTATGACTGGTCCATTAAAGTCCTATGTATCCCAGCTCCCTGCACCCCCCTGGATCTAACTCTCTGGTTACAGGGATTTCACGTTAGCGTACGCGCAGAGGCAGCTATCAAACAAAACATATGAAATTTAATGAGATGATGCGATAAGCAGACGCTCTTTTCCCACTCATCTAGCTGGTTGTACTTCCTGCAGCCAGTGGGTGACCCACCCAGGGACCGGTAGTGACGACCTTCCCAGCCCGGAGAGATGAGAACCTTGCGTAACCTCCCTTCGGTACCTGCCTCCGCACAATCGTTTCTTTACTTTCTAAACGGGCTTTTAAAGTCCAAGTGCGCCAAAAGGCGAGGCGCTGGCGTGCTGGTGCACTTAGCAAACTTCGCTTACGTCCTGACGCCCACCATCTACAAGGATCTTCTTTTGTGAAAAGTTAGTTTAACTTTGATGAGACGGCCACAAACATAGATCTGTTGTCCATTTGGTTTATTATTTTCAATGATGAACCTTTGTAATCCACCAAGAAAACAAATTGTTGCTTCCGAGTCTGTCTATAGGTATAGGGAACATGGTTTCGATTTTGAGAGAAGACAACAATTTGTTGTCTCCAAAATCAAAATTTCCACTCGCATTTTACGTTTTAGACCATTTTGAACCACTGGTTCCGAGTCAGTCTGTGTGCGTGCGGGGTGTGTGTGTCATTCCAGACGATAACTTTCCTTAGGATTAAGATAAATATTCCTTTCTTGCGCCAAAAATCATGAAAGGTCCAAATGAAAGGTTGAGTTCGTTGGAAAGCACTTTTTGAGCTCATTAAATTGGTCGAATTTCAAAAAATGTGCGGGAAAAAAATCACTAAAAGATGCTACAAACGGCTAAAAATTGTTAATTTTATTTTTTTAGCAGCAAATTGCTCATATAATGTTTATAAACTATAAAATGAAGATTCAAAACTTCTGTACAAAATTATGGTGAAAAATGTATTTAAATTTGCTAAAAATCGATAAAAATTGCAAAAAACTAATATCCAATCCAAAATCTTTTTCAAAATAGCAGATTATTATTTAAAATACATTTTTTGCCATAAAATTAATAGTTCACAATTTCTTTTGCAGTCGAAAAGCTTAAATTTCAAAACAATTTAAGAGTATGCAACTTGATAATTTACGAAAATTCGCTCATATTATCATGCTGCATGAACTTTATTCATTTATTTTTTTGCGTATTGCTGAGCTAAATTTTGTGACCCACCGGTAGCACACGTTCCTTTCAACTTATTGTCCTGTGGTGATCGTACGCTAATAGTTGTTTTAAATCATAATTATTTGCATTTTCCTTTTCTTTACTGAAAATTGCTGCTAATTTTTCCAATTATTCATTGTAATTTTACGAGTAATGAATTTAATTGACCTGATAACTGCAGATTCCACTGGCGCAGTACAATAAACTGTGATTTTAATTAATTATTATTAATGGAGTAATTTATTAATGGAACGTGTGGCAGGAAATCGTGTCTAGAAAGGTTTGATTAAGCAAGAATTGTATAGAAAGGAGGAAGGACCGATTCCAATGGTGAAAACGCAAATGTAAAGTAGACCAAGATACTCCTTGAATCGCCATAATAGCCACCGGGTTTAGTTATAGCTCTACAGTAGAGGAAGCGGGTTAGTTTTTCAAATCAAATCAATCTATATTGTTTCAGGTCCTGACTCATACAATGTAAATTTCCAATTTCTTACAGCATTACCATTATTGACAAGTTTTGTGTCTTGGGGATGGTCCGTGATTTGAATTTGTCTTCTTCTTCTTCTTCCACTCTCCTTCACAATGGATCTACCTCCGGGAGATGTGTGTCCATGATTAATTTAAATTTTTGCAGGACCGCATTTCTTGCAGGACCGCGAGACGAACAAATGTAGCCATTGTAGTATCAAGTGGATAGTTAATAAAATATGGAGAAGAGACTACCCAATAATTGTTTACCTATCTTTTTACTTTAGGCAAACTTGAGAGAGGTGAATTCTCTCCTTTTCAGTGTAGTATGTTGAAACGTGAAAGGAAGCCACTCTGGGACATCAAGAGACAAATGAAATGATAGGCTGATCAGGAATGATAGATTTCTTGTCAGCTGAGTGAGCTAAATTTTCTCCTTTTCACCCTAGGAATGTGAAATTTTACAGGGATCTGTTCTAGGACGTAACGAGTCGAATGCAGTGACGAGTTCCAACCAGATCAACTGACTCAGCTAAATTCTCTCCTATTAACCCTAAGAATTTGAAATTTGATAGGAACTCTCTCCAGGACATTAAGAGACAGATGCAATAGTGGGTTCCAACGAGATCAGCTAACGTATCTAAATTCTCTCCTGTTAACCCTAGGAATTTGAAATTTTATAGGGAGCCTGCCTCGTACATCGAGAAACGAATAAAATGATGGGCTCGTTCCTAATCAGCTAAGTGAGCTAGATTCTCTCCTTTCCACCCTAGCAGTGTGAAATTTGACTGGGAGCCTTTCTAGGACATTACGAGTCGAATGCAGTGACGAGTTCCAACCGGATCCACTGACACAGCTGAATTCTCTCCTATTAATCCTAAGAATTTTAAATTTGATAGGAAGCCTCTCCAGGACATCAGAAGACGGATACAATAGTGGGTTCCAACGAGATCAGCTAACATATCTTGTGACAGAGTTCCCGTCAGAATCCCAGAGAAAGCGCTGCCGTCGCTCCGTTGGAAAACAACGGGCGTCGCACGCCTCTTCTCGTGTTCTTGAGAGGCTGAGTTTGGCGTTGGATGGGTGATCCAGGTCATGGAAATCCAATCTACTCCGAACATAGCTCATTAATTCTATTAGTAGGAGTGGTATCTCTGACAGGATACTGTCATCCTCCTCTACCTCTTTTTCGAGGATTTAGGACCCCATTGCACCTCTGGGGGGCACCTATATCCTTGAAAATCTAAATTCTCTCCTATTCACCCAAGGAATTTAAATTTGATAGGGAGCCTTCCTTGAACATCGAGAAATGAACGAAATGATGGAATTTTCCATGAATCATCACTTACAGTGTCCGACGTATCTTTCAACGTCTCGAAAAGGTTGGGCACTACATCAACAGAAACTAATTCAAATGTAACTTTATTCACCCTTTATATGTACTACTTCATTATTTATTTACAATGTTTTATTCGCTTCAATTAAATAATACATTTTAATGAATAAATTATTATTATTTATAACCATGACTGTCCGAATAATATGTTACGCGGGACAAAGTCCGACGGGTCAGCTGGTAATACAAATAAAAAAATTCTGTATTCGATGCCATCCATGCAATAGAGGCTCTCACCCTGTAGGTAAGTGATTTGTTCGTGATAATCACGTCGGATCAGAGTGAGAGAACCGGCGGGATATTAAGCCCAAACTTGGGGAGGTAGGTTGGTAGGTATCTCCTTTCTAAACCGGTTCCTGATTAGGGCAGTAGGAAGAGGACGTAGGACTTCACTTCATAGGAACTTCCTGACTCGGCAGCTCGTGATGCGCTTTGGGTCTTAGAAAGCATCCTCCACTTTACATTAGCCTTCCTCCGCGATGATTGTTTTGCCGCGAGAGAACCGCTACCACGTGCTCTCTTTGATGCCAACCCTGATGCTTGTCAAGACGCGGCGCACAGTGTTCGAAATCGAGAAAAACCTGGCCAAAACTCAGAAAACGAAACTGCAAGGGAAAAATATATAAGTCATTTTTATTTCCAGCCATTTCACTAGCTCCACGGAGCTCACAAACTCTCTTATTACATCATTTCAATTTATCGACACCAATATTTTCATACGGGATTTTCGACCTGGCAGTTTGATATGGATGGAATCCAACTAGTATGCAGCTGTAGTGCGACGGGTGTATTATATATACGAGGGTAGATAAAATATAACCAAAAATTTACTTTTCTAAATTTCTTTATTGCAAGATAAACATATTTTTTTAAATATTATTTTTCCGCAACATCACAGCATTGTACACATTTTCCCCAGCACAGTGGTCGAAATCGCGAAAAACCTGGCCAAAACTCAAAAAACGAAACTGCAAGGAAAAAAGTAAGTCATTGGAATGAGATCTCTACTATGCGGGAAAAGAAAAGGCAAGGGTCAAATTAGCCGCCGAAAAAACGTTTTTAAATAAAAAACGAATTTAAACTTAAATTTTATTTAAATTTAAAACGAAATTAGCGTTTCTTAGGTGTACAGCGAATGTTCAAACATGACTCCGTTCACCTCGCATTTATTTCAGAGTTTAACAATCGAAAGAGAGCATTTTATCAGTTCGAGTCTAATTCTCTTGTGAAGAAGTCTATGTCAAGTACACACTCACTAGAAGTAAGCATTTGCATATATTAAGAAGGTGAACTTTTTCAACAATAATTAAGTTTTGAAAAAATAGCTCGAACTCAACTGTTTTCTAGATGCTTTTTCTTGGGGTTTTCGTTAACTTCAATGAACTAAAAAATTGCGAGTTGGGTCGTGTTGGGTGATGATACTTTTTAGTTCATCAATAACTGGTTCATTTAATTCATCAGCAGGTTTTATTTTCGGGGCGGTGTAGGCAACGTATGATTTTAGCATAAATTTAGATGTTCCCAACGAGTGGTGAACAATATCAGTCGGATAAGAAATGACGGAGCTACATTTCCCTGGGAACGGCTCCGTTGAAAGTGAAAATTATCGGAAGAAATTTTAGTAAGGACCGCTATAAATACTTTCGATTTTTTCCGTTGTGTGTCAAAGTGAAAACATGAAAATGTCAAAATCTTTGCCCATCCACTTATGCAGGTGGTCTAATCTTTCCCTATCATATTACCGTTCCAAGAAAACATTGCCTTCCGGAGACTAATTTATTGTTTCTTCCTTGTCACATCGGAATAGGAAATAAATAATTACGGAAATACGGAGGGTTCGTGTTATGAAGAAACACGGAAAAACAAGGTTAAGTACCTACATAATTTTTTAAGATGGCGGGCGATGACAAAGATGAGGATCAGCGCTGATCCGTGGGTTAACCCACCCCAAGAGGTGGATTCCGGTCCTGGGTTAATCCAAGAAAAACTCCCATTGTTGGAACTGGCCCTTAGAGTACAGAGTATTAATGCTATGCGATAAGTACATATTTGTTGAAGCTAAAATCACATAATAGTCCTATTCTGCAATCAATAGCATCATTATCAGTAGAGTTTATTAATAATGAAAGATTGGCTACGAAAAATAATCCTCCTTTGGCGGAAATTTTCACATGCGAACAAATTGATTCAACAACTATGGACATTCATCATTTACCACCACGATTCCGGTTGAGTTGGTCTGAGGTATTAGTACCTTTCCGTGTAAAATATATCCAATCATTCGGTTGGGAAGACACTGATATCAACCATTGTTCCTTGATGTATGTTTAGTTGGATGCTCGTGTTACATATCTTCTGATAAACTAGAAATGAAATAGAAACTACCTCCAATGTTATCAAGTTTCACGGCTCAAGTAGTAGCAATATTACAAGCATGAAACACAAATTTATGAATAACTGTCTGTTAGAAACTCATATATCACATTATAAACGGTCATTGAACGAGGTTGTAGGGAACATGGAAGGTTAAAGGGTTGATCCATTTCTTGAGACTTAATTATTTCGTCCCTTTAGTTTTCCAGGGACACACAAGTAGGGGGGCCGTCAAGTACCTATAATATGATGCGTATCTTCCATCAGCCAAACATCGGTTCAGCTTTGCATGAAATATTCATCCTGTGCTTAAATTGCGTTAACCTACGTATTTGTCTCTATAATTTACCTCTTCTAAAATGGAAACAAGTACATCGATCATAACGTGCCTCCAATATATTATCCTCACCACGTTAAGGTTAAAGTTAAATAATAATCGGTAGAGTTGTCCTGATATTATTCGATACCCAGATACACCACTTCAATAACAGCACGAATAGCGTTTAATGGACCTTTTACCTTAATTTAAGGAGCCTTACCCTTTGAAAATATAATAAGAGGTTTTTGTGTCGAAACTCACGACCGCGGCGGGGAGTCAAGGTGAAAAAATGGAGAAATGTTGTAAGCGCGTACGTGACCTCAAGAGCCGGTGCGATCAGTTCGGACGCCCTCGCGGATTTTAATATCCGATCGCGGTGGTCGTGGGCGGTCATTCACGGATCACCGGTACTAGGAAATTGGAAACGGAGTGCTATTGACAGATACGGGTCATTTCCAGCTACTAAAGGGGGAATTCGAAATTGTACAATTTTGGTTTAGGTATTTCAGAAATGAAGGTGAATTTCAGCTACGTACAGTCTCAGAAAGTTAAAAACACGAAAAACAGCACTTTTGACGGATAACAGTATTTCAGCATTTCAGCTACTCAACGTGATACTGTCCGAGGTGCTCGGCTATTCGAAATAGCGCCTATTTGGCGGATGTCAGGGATATGTGTGAATACCAGCTACTTAGGGCAATACTGTAGTCCAGCAGTGAGGTACTTTTGCCTGGACATAATTGGAAAGTTAATGAAATTTTGAGGTGTTGTTCTGGGATGCCTAGGGAAGCTAAATCCGAGTTTTCTGACAAAAAAAGACTGTGCTCGATTGTGGGTGGCCGAAAAACCACGATTTTTTCGGACTTTTTTCGGTTTTCGACTATAACTCGAAAAATATGCCATGTAGAGGTCTTTTTTATTACATTTTCGGAAAGAGCATTAAATTTCCTTCAAATTTCACTAGTCACATGTTTTTTTAAACCAAATAGCTGCTATGTTACAGCCCTTCCAAAGTACATAAAATTTCTCAAAATGTACAATTTTACGGAAAAATGCATGTTTTAGCCTCATAACATTCATTTCTACGAACTATGACTCACATGTATGTATGTTATACATACTATATGAACCCCCCCCCCCCTTCCCCCCCTCACCCGCCAATGTACTCTTCATTCCCATCATAGTGAGTGTAGTGGATTTATATATGTTTGACTAGGGGTAGGTACCCCTAGAGGAATGCCTTTAGACAAATCCTGAGTCGGGAGAATTTCATGAGTCTGGTGATTTGGGTTCGTTCCTTGATGAGGAACTTGTTGAAGGTGCTGAAAAGTACCTTCAGATTGGCGTTTATCCCTGTTTCCAAAGGGGTGATATTTGTCGGACTCATAGGCACATGTCTCGCCATGTAGAGTGGCGATGTGCCGTTCTTTTTGAATATCTCTTGCGTGGGAGAGATATGTTTCATCCGTCGAGGGACCTCTTTGTGTCCACTGGTAGTGGAAGTCTGTGGGTCTTGAAGAGTACCTTTTTGTTCATTAAAAGTGGAAGACTGGAAGTTCTGAAAAGAACTGTTGTCTTGTGAGTACCCGGTCGCAAAGGACGGGTATGTTTCCTCGAGCTGGTAAGCCATGCAAGGAGCCCCACTTGTAGGGGTCTGAAACTCGTGAACTACGTCTATTCCGTTGTTGAAAGGCCGGAATACGTGAGTTTCTGATTGTGTTGGAACCCTCTGTGTTTCGCAGGGAGATCGGCGTTTGAAACGCCGGTGATTGTCGAGGAGGGGAAGCCTGAGCTCCCCGGGCCCGCGTAGGCAGCGCCACTATTTATTGTAAGTACATCAATGTACAGTTTTACGTACATGAATATAATAAGGTATATATAAATCAGTCCTCTGTCGATCTTTGTCTTTTTGGCAGAGCTGGCTCGTCATCCTCACCCGCCGTCTGTGACATCTGCTCCTACGAATGGAGTGAACGTGGTGGGCTGATCGTAGTTCAGTTCTTCGTCAGTGTTGTAGTCTGTGTCCTCTTTATGGAAGTCGGGCTGTGGGGAGTTTTCACACGTAGTCCTACAACAGTTTTTGCACACAGCTGAACAAATGAGTCCTGCTTTTTTGCAAATGGAGCCTCCTGTAGTGCACCCACTAGCCCACTTGCACCTGATGATGTCAGGAGATGGTCTGGAGCAGCTTTTAATGTTGCTGTTTTGGAATTCACGCCTGAAAATGAAAAGATTGATATGACATTTCTGTTAACGTCACAAGCGTGGATTATACTAAGAGCAGTAATATCAAATAAAGGTGTGGTACCGTGAACAATGAACGTGAGCACTAGTAATACCAACCTCGTTTGGTTAAGCTCCAGCCCTAGGCAGATGGTATTTTTAGGTGTTTTCCTGCACATCCAAGCCATGTTTGAACTTGTGGGTATGCCCTGTAGGAGTGGTACTTCGCAGAATCTTGAGTGGGTGGCAGTCTGGCTAATTGAAACGTTGGTTTAACCACTACAGTTTGGAATGAGCGGTATCGCAAGCCATCCAAATCATCAACCTCCACATTCCCTCCATACATCTTCCCCAAGAACTGCTCTCCAGCATCAGAGATTTGGTTTGGCGTTGCTTCTGGGTCCTTAAAAATGCTATGTCTGACAGCCAAGGATTTTTTTCAAGCACTTGCACGGCTTTCTTCTTCCCAATTCCAAAGGGAGCTGATGTTGAGCCCCTCCCACTAATTGCGTGCAGGAAGAGAATGTGCCTAAAAATACCATCTGCCTGGGTAACACCAAACGAGATTGGTATTACTAGTGCTCACGTTCATTGTTCACGGTACCACACCTTTATTAGATATTACTGCTCTTAGTATAATTCACGCTTGTGTCGTTAACAGAAATGTCATATCAATCTTTTCATTTTCATTTGTGAATCCCAAAACAACAACATTAAAAGCTGCTCCAGACTATCTCCTTTACATCATCAGGTGCAAGTGCGCTGGTGGGTGCACTACAGGAGGCTGCATTTGCAAAAAAGCAGGACTCCTCCGTTCAGCTGAGTGCTAAAACTGTTGTAGGACTACGTTTGAAAACTCCCCACAGCCCGACTTCAATGAAGAGGACACAGACTACGACACTGACGAAGAAGTGAACTACGATCAGCCCCCCACATTCACTCCATTCGAATAAGCAGATGTCACAGACGGCAGTGAGGATGACGAGCCAGCTCTGCCAAAAAGACAAAGAACGACAGAGGACTGATTTATGTAGGTATACGGTATTATATTCATGTATATAATAACTGTACATTCATGTCCTTACAATAAAAAAAAAAAATTGTTTTGGACTATTGGAATATTATACAGCACACCTCACTGAGGTGAAATCACCCCCAAATAATATATTACAAAAGATGTCGGACTGCCTTATAACAAACGCCTTTGAAACCCCGAGTCAAGGGCGAACGAGGCAAGTGCGCGCCCTAGTGAGGAGGAGGGGAAAAAGCCGCTTCACCAACGGGACACACCGAGGGCGCCCAACAGATTACACTGGGCGAGCCAATCTCGAGCCACTCCCGACTCCGTGAGGCATATAAATACAGCATCCCATGGCCCAGTAGCTCATACCGATCACAGCAAGCAATCTACAACCTTCTCCTCTCTAAGAAGACCTTCTCCTGCAAACCAGAAGCGATACAACTCCCCTGGCTGAACCGGAAGATGAATTTATAAGCTGGCTGCGATTCAACTCCACCGGCTTGTAGAGAAGAGAAACTCCCGCCTACTAGAACTTCCAGACGTCCGAATAGGTCGAGCTAGACACTTCGTCTACCTCCCTATTCAGCCTCCGTATCAGGCCGGGGCCCGAGACGGTAACCCGACGAGGCGACACCGTCTTGGAGCAGTAAGCCTTGCCCCCGGGTTCGGAGATTTACCTTCGAACCGCCCGCTGGGACAAGCCGTACAACCTCAAGCAGGGCCCACAAACAGCCCGGCCGTTACACATTTCGGCGGACCCGCATTATCGATAGGGCTTCACTCATTCGTTAAGCGTTGGACCCCGGGCGGACACGTTTCACGTGAGATGACATCTCCGAAGTGGTCCCGACTGTAGTTCTTTTCAGACTAAAAGACTCCCCCGAGAATGGAGCGGACGCCTAGCTTCTGCCTTCTCGGGGATACACACGAAGGCAATGCGGCCGAAACCGAGGTGTCAACGCCCGACCGCCCTTCCGCGCCTCGTGAGAATCTCGCGGGCGTTTCTTCAACCCTTAACCGGCCCAAACCCTCAAAGGGCGCGGGCTTAGTGCTAACGTCGCCCCTTAGTGGAGATATTCAAAAAGAACGGCACATCGCCGCTCTACATGGCGAGACATGTGCCTATGAGTCCGACAAATATCACCCCTTTGGAAACAGGGATAAACGCCAATCTGAAGGTACTTTTCAGCACCTTCAACAAGTTCCTCATCAAGGAACAAACCCGAATCACCAGACTCATGAAATTCTCCCGACTCAGGATTTGTCTAAAGTCATTCCTCTAGAGGTACCTACCCCTAGTCAAACATATATAAATCCACTACACTCACTATGATGGGAATGAAGAGTGCAGTGGCGGAAGAGGGGGGGGGGGGAAGGGGGTGGGGGGTTCATATAGTATGTATAACATACATACATGTGAGTCATAGTTCGTAGAAATGAATGTTATGAGGCTAAAACATGCATTTTTCCGTAAAATTGTACATTTTGAGAAATTTGATGTACTTTGGAAGGGCTGTAACATAGCAGCTATTCGGTTAAAAACAACATATGACTAGTGAAATTTGAAGGAAATTTAATGCTCTTTCCGAAAATGTGATAAAAAAGACCTCTACATGGCATATTTTTCGAGTTATAGTCGGAAAACCGAAAAAAGTCCGAAAAAATCGTGGTTTTTCGGCCACCCACAATCGAGCACAGGCTTTTTTTGTCAGAAAACTCGGATTTAGCTTCCCTAGGCATCCCAAAACAACACCCCAAAATTTCATTAACTTTCCAATTTTGTCCAGCAACCCACAGATTTTATGACTTCACTGCTGGACTACTGTCCCAGGTGTGCTAGGAAATTCCAAACTTCGCACTTTTGACGGATCTCAGTATTTCAAAATTTTAGCTACTCAGGTTAATACTGTCCCAGGTGCTAGGCAATTCTAAACAGCGTACTTTAGGTGGATTTCAGTGATTCGTGTGAATTTCAGCTACTTAGCGTAGTACTGTCCCAGGTGCTAAAAAATTCCTCACAGCGCACTGTTGGCGGATTTCAGTTCGTGTGAATTTCAGCTACTTAGCGTATTACTGTCCCAAGTGCTAACAAATTCGACGCAGCACACTTTTGGCGGATTTCAATGATTCATGTGAATTTCAGCTACTCAAGATGACGTTGTTTCAGGTGCTAGGAAATACTTGACCAACGGCTTTTGACTAATTTCAGTACCTCATTCAAGTAATTTTGAATTACTCAGAGTGATACAGTAAATACCTATTTTTAAGAAATTTGTAACAGTGTAATTTTAGCGGGTTCCAATGATTCCTGTAAATTTCAACTACCCATCGTGTTTCCCTCTTTGTACTAGTAAATTTGAAACAGTGCGCTTTTGACGGATTTCAGTAATTTATGTGAATCTCAGCAGTTCAGGGTGGTACATACTGTCACAGAAAGGCCCTGTTTAAAATGCCAGCTTCTTAGCTTGATTCTATCGTTGTAAAAAACCTCAAAAGTATATCGTTACGAAAAGTTTAGTATGCATGCTGTTGGTTTAATCCCCAAAAGACACTTCGCGATGCCAAAACTAAACATGCCAAGCTACAAAATGCATGATATTATCCGATTTGGCACAAAACAATGGTCAGATTGCCGTCTCCTAGTCTTCAGACTTCAAGGAGCGTCTCACTTCCACAGGCCGTCAGAAAGAGTGAGAAAACGAATGCGCTATACAACGAGGCGGCGATCCGACAATTGGTTTGGCTCAAATTGGATGATATCATGCATTTTGTGGCTTAGCATCATCTGTATGCAGAGCGCCTTTTTTCGGGGGATATTTCACATATTTAATGGTCTAGGAGGAAGAGTTTGGAATATACAGGCTGATAAGGATGGATTCACTCATTTCGTTCATCTCTTAATGTCGTAGAGATGATACTCCCTATCAAATTTCACATTTCTAGGGTGAATATGAGAGCATTTTACTCAGCTGATCAGAATGGAGCCGAAAATAAAGTTTGAGCGACAGGGTGAGGTCGGGACGGGGCCATCGTTGGGCCGAAGTTCTACTTTGTTACTTATCTCGGCGCGTCTCGTCATTGCAGTCGGGTTTTTGAAGGCTTGGCAATGTGTTTGTTGTCTCTTGATATTCTTGATAACACTAACGATACCCAGGTTGCCCTTTTCACTCCATCTCCCTAACTCAATAGCACCTGAGGTCGTATCGGCGTGTCCCACATAAATACGTGGGCGTAGTGTCACTGTAAACTTGCAACCTGTTTGGGAAGCCTGTACCTACATGCGGCAGCCTGTAATAATTACTTACATCTACTTAACCCAAGAATAAATTGCCCATTATGAAACGCGAATGATCTGGTTTACTGCTGGCTTCAAGCTCGCCTATTCAGAGCACGAACCAAGGTACTATTTATACTAACCTCAGAATTATACAACACAATATTAAGAGCTTTCTCAAGAAGTAGTGTGTGCCGGGTGGTCATATATGACTAGAGTTATGAGAAATTAATATTAATTTATATCTTCTAAATTCATATCATGCATTAAACTAATTGAGAAGAAAGTACCTACCCTCGCTGTAACATCTATATCTATAAAAAATGTTGTGTAACGTGTTAGTTATCAAACTCCTCCAAAACAGCTCGCCTGATTTTTTATTTTATTTGTTTAATTTTGTAAGTATATTTGGTAGGTAGCAGAATAGGCCGCGAAGTACATTTCAGCTGATTAATCTGGTCAGCTGAGTGAGCCCTGAAATCAATTTCTTGTCAATATACCTACAATGCTGATATTTGATACCGAGCCCTCCCTTTGACATGCGAAATATAATTACCACGTGAGGAACTACCCTGATCAGCTGAATGATCTCTGAGGCCAATTTCTTTCCTAATCGACCTGAGATCCTGAAATTTTAAATGGAGCCTATCTGAAATATGCGGGATATAATTGCAACGAGAAACGTTTTGAAGGATTAGATTCAGTTTTCTGCCTAGGCGGGTAGGTGATCAATTCAATGTGTAGTAGGTCGCTGCAAAAGGCACATGAAGTAAGGCACTGATACGGTAGTTTCGATGAGGTGCTAAGATATCCACTTTTACCAGAACATATGGGCATTCGATCATAAAATTAAGAAGTTTGTGACTGAAACACATGTCTGCTGCGAATCGACGAGACTGAAGAGGAGGGAGGAAAATTTGTTCCTCAACGTCCTCATAAACTATATTCTCAGCTTGCAGACGCATCTTAAAACCCACATACCTCAAAAAGACGTGCTGCACCCTCTCGATCTGTTCACGCTGTAAAGCATAGAATTTATGCTACAACCGCCGCATATTCCAATACAGGCCTCACCAAGAAAATATTATAGCGCCATTAGGGCAGGTATGCTTTTTAATTCTCTTGCGTTGCGCTTGATGAACCTAAGTATTCACATTGCTTTCGATGTGATGTCGTCAATATAAGGCCCGAAATGGGGCTACTGATCCAATCTGACTGCCAGATCCCGAACTGTCATCTCTCCTCCTACTCACAGCCTTCAATATAGTAAACATGACTGAGTGAACTACTACGTTACCTGAAAAACGACATAGAGCAGCATTTGGCGGGTTTGAGCCTCGAAAAATCGATTCACACCATATCATCAAGGAACCAAGGTATTTTTGGAGAGTCAGACAATCAGTTTGAGACTCAATAATCCAATAAATTTTGAGACCTTCAGCGAACAAGAGGCATTTAGCATTTGGAACGTGATCAGCAATTCTGTTGATGATGAGTAGGAAGAGCAAAAGCGCTAGGTTGGTTTTTGAAAAACATCAATTGTATCTCGACCATCTCGAAATAGGTGGAATACAAAATGGTGCCTCGAAAAGATGCATATTTTTCTCCAATAGTTTCTAAACCGTGCGTTCTATAGAGATTTGTACATACACGTGGCAGAGAAGTAGATTATAAAACAAAAAATCGATTGATCCCAAAGCACTTATCTCTTAAAATAAGCAAATTACAAACAATTGAATATCAGGCTAATTTTGGGTCAGTCCTCTCCTCCTCTAGACTTTTGCCCTCAAAATCAGCTAGTGGCATTAATATTGGTCTGATTTCAGTCTGCTAAAGTAAAGCTCATTCCTCTCAGGATTAAATACTTTCCAAGGTTCATATCGAGCATATTTTAGCTGAGACCTATCCCCATTGCTTTACAGCAGAACTCGTGAATTTCATGTTATTTTACTCATTAAGTTCGCAAGAACGGCGTTTTAGCGAATTTTCGTGGGGATAGCAGACAACGATTTTTTCACTTGAAGTGAATTAAATTTTCAAAATCTAATCTCAAACATTCTCCTGAAATTACTACTTTTCGGCCTTGGCTCCAGGACTATAGGTAATGCCTACGATTGTCTCGGCAACCCTACCCTAAGACCTTGGAAGAATAGAATGAGATTTCACATTTATGATTGGACTATTCCCTTTCTTCCTTATAAACTTCATTGCATCTCGACGGTAACTCGATCAATCCATTAGCCATCAATCCATCCGACAAAGATCTACGGGTTGCATTTATTACGTAGATGTCTTTCCAGTGGGTTTATATCACCAGCTTTATGGTCGCTGCTAAGCTACCTGGAGACCTCCGCTCGGATCAGGGGTTTTTGTGCGCAGGTCACGCGGAGATACGGTTTTACTTACGAGGATTCCATCTTCATAAAACGTAATAATTCCGCGATGAGGTTTCATATTTGGAATTAGAAATTGGTATCTGGGATGGAGGCAGTAGATAACTGTATATGCGCAGGAGCCTTCCTGCAATATGACACCTAAGTGTGATTGAAAGGCACTCACAAGTTTTATGGTGTGCCGTAACTTCATTGAATTTACGTGCTTTAGATGGTAGAATGATAATCTTGGTGAGAGGATGCAATTATACAGTAGGTGCTAGTGAAATGGAGCAGGATTCTGTTAGATGAAACAGAGTCGGACACGTTTGATTTTTCTTGTTTTTCTCTGCGATGAATATATTAAGGCGATCTTTGATTTAGCTAGTGAAATGTCCTGCTACTTTGTACTTTAGAATTCTCCAATATAAAAGAGAGTCAAGTCCAAACGGCTTGACCGATTTCGATGTGGGTTTTCGCACAATGATCACAAAGTTCCTGATCAATATTTAGGCTATAGCAACCTCCTCCGAGCCTCCTCTGTTTTGAGGCATTCTGAAATAATAACTCTCCTTAGAATTGAGATAAAAATTTTGTTTTTGCGCCAAAAAACAAGCTTTCCAAACAAATGGACAAGAATATATATATATGTATATATATATATATATATATATATATATATATATATATATATATATATATATATATATATGTGTGTGTGTGTGTGTGTGTTATTCCAGACGATAACTCTCCTTAGGTTTGAGATAAAAATCCCGTTCTTACGCCCAAAAATCAAGCTTTTCAAATGAAAGGATGAGTTTGTTGGACAACAATTTTTAAGCATACTAAATTGGTCAAAGTTCAAAAAAATTAACTAAAAATACTAAAAATGGCTAAAAACGGCCAAAATTTGTTAAATTTATAATTTTTAGCAGAGGTTCAGTCAAACAAAATTACCAATGATTAACAACGAGGACATTAAAAAATTGTTGCACAAAATTATGCTGAAAAATGTACTAAAATTTCATCAATATTTGTTGAAAAATCTATGAAAACTGCAAAAAAACTAAAAATCCATAATCTTTTTGAGTCACCGAATTTTAATTTAGTAAGAGTTTTTTCGCTGTGGAATTGAATGGCCGCCCCCTTGAATATGTTCCTCCCTTAGAGTAGAAACTTTTGTACGTCGTGGAGACGGAGCCGTCATGGTGCGTGGGTCCGGGACGGTCGGGGCCCCGTCGGCCATGCGTGGGGACTTTTCTATGCGTCTCGTCTCTAAACCAGTCACAAACACTCATCAGCAAGACAATTATTAAAATCATCAACATTTCAAAAACAGAAGACACATTACTACTACTACATTTCTGGACACAAGACGACAAGAAAACCCATACACAATTCCCAAACATTCCCACACTTAGTTCTGGAACATGTACGTAATCCAATAACTGAATACAAAAAAGTCTACATTTCATCAATTGTTCAAGTATCGTAACAAGAAGCATTATCATTTAGTAAGTTTCTGGTAACTCATCATTTTAGCCTTATGGAACCAAACACTCACGACCCAAAGATGACCAAATCACGAGTTAACGATGGCCCCACAGACGGCGACATCTCACGATGTGAAAATGGCGTTCCTTATCTCACGTTTTACCGAAGATGTGTAGCCAAACGACTCGCGGTATTCGATAACCCTATGGCATTCAATTGATAGGTACCTTACGGGTGACATTATGTTGGAAGACTTGCTGGTAAACCGTTGTATGGGTCCAGGAAATGAGGCCATCTGCCGAGGAGGGACCGTGGGCGACCAGACCTCGATTGTACCATAAATTACACGGACATTTAGACTAAGTAAACGCAATCCCCTACTCGTATATTACCTACTTTACCATCACAATAGCAGCATATGTAAAGTCAAGCAAGGTAATTGGGAACAAGTGATCTCAGCCCCCCATGTAATTTGGGACTGCAAATGATGTACACACAAGATGAGACAACTTTTTGGGTTTCTAGAACGTATCCTCTCATTTTTCATCCTTCCTCTTCGTTATGAAAACATGATGAATTGGATAAGATCATTAAAAAAAATCATGCTGCATGACAGGAACTTTTTCTGACAGATTTACCGGCAGTATGCTACGATCAAATCAATAGTAATGAAATAAGTTCACAATTACCCCGCCTGACACTACCAGAGTTAAGTTGTGCTAGGCTGTTGATAGCCACTCCTACGGTTAGAATTTTGGATGGACACATATTTTCCCTATATGTGATCGCAATGTCAAGAACTAGGTTGGCTTGGATGGCTCATGTACTGATCGGAAATTGATACTATGCCATAACCTTTTTAAGCATTTTAATGTGGCTGTGGGTGATACTTTATGAGCTGTAGGATGATACTGTAGGAGGTCGCTATAGCAACGTAATAACAACGAGTGGGCGTCTACTGGGGGACGTCAAGGGGACCTTAGACAAGACGTCGGTCGTGCGGATGCATATTCGCAGCTTCCTCGTTGCATATGGATGACATATTCCGCATCAGTTCAGGGTTACGTAAATACGTGTAGCTTCGGAATGATTTACGTGTAGTATTGGAGTTACGTGTGCATTCTATTGCATTTCTATTACTGCGAAACACTTAAAACGATAAGGATTCAACGCGAAATTCCAAGCGAAATATGCCCTTCAGCTGATTTTTGAAGGTCCATCCAAAATTAGTTAATAGTCAAGAATGAAACATTTCACAAATTCACTTTTGTTGAAGTCCTTGTTCCTTCTTGGAACCTTGAAACACCAGGGTTCATATAAAAATCCACAATTCGGTTAAATCCAGAATTTTTTCCTCCAAACTGGAATGTGAACGTTTTAAAATTTGGCAAAAATAGGATAGGATAGAAGTAATAAAAGTGTAGTGGCTACAAGGGTCGCAAATTTTTCATTTAGTGGAGATTGAGATTTTTATTTTAGATAGGTATCCAAACCATCAAAATTGGAAGAAAATGTAGCAGTTTTGATTGTTATAAAAGGACCATCTGTAACCCATATCTCACATTCTCTTTTCGAAATCAACAGAAAACCGTCAAAATTATGTTTACCTGTTATAAAGATTTTTATCACGTAAAATGTTATTCTTCCTGTATTTGTTTAATCTACAATATTCATCAGGGTGAATCGAAGCATTATAGACTATGGCTGCTACAAATATGGAGCAGCAGCAGCTACCATGTTTGAAAACTGGATAAAACCCAATATTCGGGACTTCAAACTGCTCTTGGGGCGTCCTGCTCAACCCCAACTTTTCCCAACCCCAATTTCCTAACTTTTTTTTTTTTTTTTTTTTTTTTTTTTTTTTTTTTTTTTTTTAAATAGAAGTGACAAAAACTGAGTTCAACTAAGTTCTCATCATTATTATTAATTTTTTATTTATTTATTTTTAAATTGATATTGCCGTAAATATTTTTTCAGGGGTTAAAAAAGTCTGTGTAGTTCATAGGCTAAATGACAAAATACGTAATATAAATTTATATTTTTATTATTTATCTATTTGTTTGCATAGTTAATATTACAGGTATTGGGGTGCATTCAGTGTCGTCGCTCATAAGTGCATCAAAAAATTTATGACCAGTCGTAATTGAAGGCACTTGGTTCCACAGCGATGATTCGTAAATTGGATCACTACCGTGTGAACATATTTTATGAACTGCGTAAAATCTTCCCTAATTCCTCCATGAGAATATTTCCCGGAGAAGAAAGAAATATTCACGACTTAGTGCATTTCTGTGCAAATGGGATTAGCACGCGTTGAAAAAAGAAAAAAATAGAACGAGACCCCTGAGTTTCTAGTATTTCACATTAAGCACATGTTGTCACACTAGCTCGGTAACTCTCTTCATTGTGCCGAAGAAAAAAAAAAGCCGACAAATAAAAAAATCCCTCGAGGTAAACAAGGCGCGACGGATCCCTGGGGCGAAACCGTGTGGTTGTTGGGATTCTGAATGAGATGGAAATAATGGGTAGTGAAAGGATGGTGAGAAGCTTAGGGCAAGTTAAGGGTAAAACTTAAACATAGCTAAGCGTCGTTTACTTTTGAAGCTAGGTTTAAACTGACGTTACATCTAAACGGTTATTTCTAGTAAAATCTAGTAGTAGTAACAGTAAAATCACTATCGTCGTCACTAGCAAGTCGAGTACAGTGGGTGGTGCAAGGGAGGCTTTCGATGTAAAGTCATCATCATCTATTTCATCAGAAGACGCACATTGTTTAGATGGCCTTATGAAGATGTATTTACATCGAAAGGTCCCGCCCCCTGCCCTGTACTCGACTTGAGAGTGAGCAGGAGATAAATCCGAAAAGTAAATGATAATTTTGGTTTAAAATATTGATCGCGTTTACACAAGCCCTTTGTACTTTGGTTTAGGTAACTGTAGCTAAAACTTCAAAGAAAGAGAAGAAGAAGACAACAAGACATCATAAACTTTTGGAACTACATGGATAGTAGTTAAAGTTCCATGTTGCGAGCTTCTGATTTCAGACGTCGTTTGTTTATAACCTTATTAAAGGGGAAGTGAATGTGTTGATTTCTGATCTTATGTTCGCATGTTCAGGTTGGTTCAGTAGATCAGCAATTTTCTATTCTTTGAATGTTTCTTGCAACGGTAGTTTTCTCGTTCGACTGAATTATTTATTTATTTTATGTTTCATGTTTGTCCTATCGTTTGTTGAAAGGGAAGAAGTTTATTGCACTTCGTTAAAAACAGGCACAACCACTCAACGAAAAATGGTGAAATCTACTTTTAATCTTTTTTGGATAGCAAATTATTATTTAGAACGAGTTTGTTTGCCAAAAAATTTGTAGTTAACGATTTCTTTGCACTCGAATTTCTCAAAATTGAAAACAATTATGAAAAAGAAAGAGTTTATTTAGCAATATTACAGTTTACAATCTGAAATTAGAGCGAAACAAAATAAAAAATACGGCAACGGAATTCCGTCTCTAAAGTAAATCTGAAATAAAACTAAGTAAGTAGGTACAAATTAGTGGGCATAAAATTACAAAATTAAAATCACTTCATTCCCAGTGTCAAGGCAACCTTTTAAACTTTCTATAACTAGAAATTACACTCATTGACGAGGAATCGCCGGTAGTGCCTTGTAGGCCTGCAAAATAATTCTACCCTCTTCCAATTAGAACCGTTGAAAATCTGGATTGCATCATTTCGACTCAAAACGTTCCGATTGAGTGCTGTGCGCCGAAACTCGGAGAGTACTAGACATCTATACAAGAAGTGGTACACATCTTCCCGTGCGTACCTACTGGTTGCAAAACGAGCATTCATCGAACTGGTCAGTCTCATAAAGACACAAGGTTTAGCATTCAGACTCAGGGACTTAATCCGAACTTTGAACGCCCAACGTGAAATTTGCAGGGCAATACCGCCATATCTTAACCAAACTGACACACTTAACCTCACGGTTGAGCTCACGGTACAATGTGAAAAAAATCTGAGGTTTCCTCTCGAGCATAAAATGAAGATGGCTTTTCTTCAGTAACTGCGAGTATGAGTCGATCCATGTCCGTCTTCAAGGATTGAATAACAAATGATGACAGGTTGTTTGGAATGATTTCCAAACAATTGATTTTTGATTGGTTAACGATTTCTTTGCACTCTTGCACTCGAATTTCTCAAATTTCAAAACAATGTGACAATTATAATATGCTATTTTACGGAAATTCGCTCATATGATCGGCTGCATGACTGGAGCTTTTATGAATCCACCTATCATAAAGCAGCAAAGAATGAGAATTCGTGGTGGGGATGTAGAAATTGTTGAGTGAAGTCCGGAGAGGTTTTTTTTTCCATTTTCAGGGATTAAAAATACCCACATCATTGTAACCTCCACTCGTACCACAACGTCAAACACGTTCCTCGTACCACCAAGCAGTGACGAAACTTGGACGTGGGTGGAAAGCACAATAATTCAGTTAATGGGCAGTCATCATCCCTTGCATCACCCCCGCACAAACCCTTGTGAAGAAACACAAGTAAATACCGTCCCGACCGCGAAATCATGTTGATCCAGCAATCAATTCTCTTTACTAACATGAATATGTAGATCATGCGGACTAAGTACCTGGGCAAGAATCTACCAATTTACCTATCTGCTACACTCTACCTTGTGAAACAGTTGAATACAATCAACTCAATACGAACCCAGGTCCGATTACTTTCATCAGTAATTTTCAATTCCAAGGACAAAAACCTTTTTAACTGAAATAGAGTAAAATTGTGAGGTAGGATACACGGTAAGATACATAGACCTACTTACATGATGACTAATGGTGCTTCTTTGAGTAGGGCAAACATGTGGAAATCGCATGGAGAAAGATACGGGCTGTAGGGAGAATGTTGAAGAGTCTCTCGGATAAAATCTTCCGATTTATTCTGTTTGTTATTTTCAGTATAAAGCTTTGTAATCAACCAAGAAAAACATTCAAGATGCGTAGAGTTCAAAAATCGAATTAAAAATAATCCGTCCGTCCGCCTTCTACCTTCTACAGCTTTTCCCCGGAACTACTGGATCAAAGTTTATGAAACTTGGACAAAAAATCACATATTGGATCTAGTTAGTAACCCCCCCCCTCAAAATTTGTTGTTTTACGTTTCAAGATGCGAAAAATTCAAAAAACCGATTTTAAAAAAATCCGTCCGTCCGACGTACGTAGCCTGAAACTTTTCTTCGAACCTGCTGGACCAAACTTAATGAAATTTGGTTCAAAAATCATCCATCGGTCGGGGATGTGCCAGTAACCTCGGGATCAATTTCAATCAACTCTATTTATCATGTTAGCATGAGTACATCTAGGGGTTACAATAGGTTTTGAAAAAGAATTAAAAACTTTTTTCCCTCGGTACTTACTATTTAGGGTGAAAAAGAAATGCAACTCCCAGCAAAATATGTATTAAACTTATTTGCCGTCCCCAACTCAAATGCACAATGCGAGAGGATTATTAGCAAGTTGTAAGTGCAAGCCGAAAAATGATTACAACTATGTAAGTATTCTTCCACTTTCACCGATTTACAATCCAAGCTAGAACAACCAGGAGCCCCCAAGCCAGGTAACAGGTAATTTTTGTTTTGTCATTTGTTTCAAATATACACCAAGTTTCGTAATTTTTGAGTAAATCAATAAAAAAGAAAAATTTTACAAAACCCTTTTTTTCCAAATCTTTTTTTGACATGTTTTCATGTCTTTAGGACGGCCCGTGATTTGAATTTTCGCAGAACCGCATTTTCGTAGGACCGCAGGACGAGCAAACGAAGTTGAACCACTTAATCAGGTCAAACCACTAACCCAGGTGGAATCACTTATCCAGGCAGACCACTTATCCAGATCTTAACACTTACCCAGGTTGAATCGCTTATCCAGGTAGAACCACTTATCCAGGTCAAACCACTTGGCCAGGCTAAACCACTTATCTCGGTTGAACCACTAATCCAGGTTGAACCATTCATCCAGGTTTTGCAGGACCGTTATTCGAGGAAACGTAGTCATGTTAGTATTAACATTTGGGTATTTTTTGTAGGCATGAAACATGATCCGTTTTTTCCATCTGAATCACAAATTTTGATACGCGTTCCCAAATTGCAACATCAGGGGGGGGGGGGGGGGGGGGTTCAGGGGAGGGGGGGGGGGGGCAAAGACCCCACCGAGACTTTTTTTTCATATTAATTTGGTTGAAATATATTCATACGGTGAAGATACGGTAGATTTTAGAATTGATTTACGGGAATGCACAGTAATTTGGAAGAGTTTTTGGTTATATTTTATCCACCCTCGTATATTTACTACATCCGTCGCACTGCAGCTGCGTACTAGTTGGATTCCATCCGTAACAAACTGCCAGGTCGAATATCCCGTATGAAAATGTTGATGTCGATAGATTTAATTATCTAATAAGAGAGGTTTGTGAGCTCCGTGGAGCTAGTGAAATGGATGGAAACCTGCAGACTTTTGGAAACACGTAGAGATTCGGAGAACGCCATGTTACATGTAAGGGAAGGAACCAATCTTGTGATGCGCTGCAAAATTGTACTGGGCTGCTAGATGCCGACGGCGTATTTTAAGAAAGAAAATACAATAATGTCCTAGGGGGACTTTGCTTAGCCTTTAAGATGCATCGTTCTTCTAAATGTACGCTAAAGGCTGAAGGTGGCATCTGAGGATCCCCAGCTCTTAAGAGTTATGTCAGTTTGCACTGCAGTTGACATGAAAGCAATAATAGCTTAATTTTCTTCGAACATCGTTAAAACAAGTTATTTTACTCATTGAGTGAAAGTTCTCTGATGACTATCGAACAGCCATCAGCGGTAGACCAAAGGTTGTGGGAGGATCCAACACTTAAGATGCCCCCTTGACGCAACGTGCAGCGATTTCGTTGCACATTCGAAAAAAGAAAAGATCGCAATGCCGGGAAGAACTGACGCAACGCGATGCTCATTGTGATCGTCGTTTAGAAGAAGCCTATCGGCTCATAATCGACTTTCGTCATCCGCTCGGTCGCGTTTCGTCAATCGAACGCGGCGGGATCGAGAGCTTGCGGAGACGAATGGATCATCTCGAGTGGGTACCGCTACAATGATATGAAACAAGATTAATGGTGTTCCCGCGGCTACACACTCGTAATCGTGTGGTAACGGAATTTGTCTCATCAGAACAATGAAAACAACGTAATAACATCGTGGTAGTCATCGCTTTTGGCGAAAAAAAAGTTCCAGTCGCGCAGCATGTGCCGTAAGAGTAAATTTTTGTTTCGATGTTTGGGCTTCTTTCAATAGGATTTATGCGGCGAATTTTTGTAGAAAATGAAGCTATTGCAAAAGCCCCAAAAATAGTAAATTGAATTAAAAAAATTTAATTCAAAATTTTAAATACAAATTTTCTTCATTGAAATCCGTTTTGAGGTATTCTGAAACGAATCATTGAGTTTAACGCTTTTTCAGATATATATATATATATATATATATATATATATATATATATATATATATATATATATATATATATATATATATATATATATATATATATATATATATAATCATTGTCATTCAAGACGAGATCCTCCTTAGGATTGAGATAAAAATCAAGCATTCCGAACGAAAGGATGAGTTCGTTGGCCAGCATTATTGAGCACATTAAATTGGCCAAATTTCAAAAATGTTCTGAAAAATCACTAAAAATGGGTAAAAACTAAATATTTTAGCAGAATTTTAGTAAAAAGAAGTTCATTAACGATGAACTAGAATATTAAAAACTACTTGCGGAAAAATAGATAAAAACTGCAAACAAATCCAAAATCTTTTTTTGAAAAGCAGAATATTATTTAGAACGATTTTTTTGCCATAAAATTGGTAGTTAACGATTTATTTTTACATAAAGTCCTGGATTTTCAAAACAATTCAACATAATATAGTACGATAATTTACGAAATTCGCTCATACGATCATGCTGCATGTCTGTTTAACATGTTTATGTTTTTGGGCTGGGGTTCTTGTGAACGATTCCGTCACGTTGTTGAAGTGGGGACAACCAATCAACAACTTTCCGTAGCTACGTCGAATTTATAACGATTTTCAAATGACAACCGATCCAAATAATGGTTTACTAGTATTGAACGTGGTAACAAGGTAAACGCTGTTGAGGTTTATCCATAGCCCGAAAACGGTGAACATGCTGGCGGAGAAATTGTTACATGCATTACATGCAACACTGAACATCGAGTCTAGCTATTAAGAGTACCTACTTTTTAACTTCACCTTTCCTCTGAAGATTTTTGACATGATTCATGTCTTTGGGACGGCCCGTGACTTGAATTTTGGCAGGATCGCAGGATGCAGGACTGCAATATAACGGATGCTTTTACTACGAATACATAACAATTCTGCTGATGAGGGAGGGTTCTCAAGTTGTGATATTATATTCTACCACACCTAGAGAAGCTCCGTTCCAAATTTTAGCGTATCAATTTGGATAGGAACAAAACGATTCGCAATTTAAGAAATTTGTGATTCAGATGAGAAAAAAATCAAAAGTTCAAGGCATGCAGCGTGATCGTATGAGCGAATTTTTGTAAACTATTGTAGGTAAGTACTCTATTATGTTACATTGTTTTTGAGGACTTTAACTGAAAAGAAATTGTTAACTACCGATTTTATGGAGAAAAAAACTCGTTCTAAATGATATCCTGCGATTCAAATAGGATTTTGGATTTTTAGGTTTTTTTCTGTTTTTATCAATTTTTTGCCAAATTTTAATGAAATTTAAGAACATGTTTCAACGTGAATTTGTTCATACATTTTTTAATGTTCTAGTCCATCGTTAATGAACAACATTTGACTAAAATTCTGCTAAAAAATTAAATTTAACGATTTTTAGCCATTTTAGAAATGTTTAGTGATTTTTTGAGCATATTTTTTAAAATTTGACCAATTTAATATGCTCCAAAAAATCTGGCCAACGAACTCATCTTTTTGTTTGGAAAGTTGGAAAGCTCGTTTTTTGGCGCAGAACAAAATTTTTATCTCAATCCTAAGAAGAGTTATCGTCTGGAAGGACACTCAATACATATATGTGTGTGAAAAAGCGTCAAACTCTAGGATTCGTTTCAGAATGCCTCAAAACGGATTTAAATAAAGAAAAATTACGAAAATTTTGAATTTGAAAATTTTGGAGCCATTTCAATAGTTTTATTTTTTACGAAAATTCGCCAAAACGGAACATATTTTATGCCAACAAAATTCCAGCTCCTTGGGTTGAATAGCAAATAGCAAATAGACATAACACTTGAGCTCCATCAGATGACGATAAAAACTTCAATTATTTTAAATTAGGTAATTATTTTATAGTCTCTCCACCACGTGTTATTACCACCCTCACGTTACTACCATGGCTACATTTGCTCGACTCGCGCCCTCGCGGTCCTGCAATGTATAATTCAATGTATAACCAATGTGTAATATACAATAATTCAAGTCACAGGCCATCCTAAAAACATGAAACACGTCAAAATGTAATTCTCAATTATTTACAGTTTCAATAAAAAAGTGAAATCCACTTAACAAAGATACTTAACTGTGTTGTGTTTTAATTTTACAACAGAGGTTTACACAATAACATTGAATTGAATTTTTATGATTTGTCACAACGACAAAAAATAGAATAAATAATCAATATTTTTCCTTTTTTGCGAGAATGTGATTTATGAAGTGAACTAATGAATGGTAATAATCTATTATGGTCGACGCCTAATGCTACCGTACCGTCTATATAAGTAATTTGCGAGGAAAGGAAATTCCGCTTTACTAAACTTGTTTCTTCACAGTTTTCGAAAGGATCATTGTCCCTGAGATACCCCTCACGTTTCGGTTTGAGCAGCCGTATGGATCCATAAAATCGAAGGTTTATAACCGCCTACAATGACACGAGCAAATAATCTTTTAATGTTCGTGGAATTCCGCGGAAGGCATCGTGGCACGATGATGATGGTGATGAGATAAAGGTGAGTTATTACGCTGAAGCACCCGGAGGATTCTGTAGATGTTTCAGTAGGTAATAATTATAAAACAACTATGGGTACGAAACGGTAGTGAGTTCATCCTGAAGAAACTTTCACGTTTTGTAATTGGATTTCTGGAAAGTCTTATTTCATTTCTAGGTACTTAAACAATGAGATATAAGTACCCACCGAGTGGAATTTAGAGTTACATTTGTTTACCTTTCAGGGATTATTAAAAATTTCTGACATAAATAAACGTAGGTACCTATTCATTTCTGTGCCACTGGTCGACATATTTTAGTGCCAGGCTAATTTTTCGAAATGCTGTGGCTCTGTTATATGGAATAGAGCTTGTAATGTCGAATAGTACTAATTAAATTAAATGGAATTTAAGCCGCTGTACAACCGGAAGGGTCCTTAGCAACATTGTGCATGTGTCAAAGGGTTCAGTGCTAGAAACATGATTCTAAGGGGAGCCATGTATGTGGATAGGGCTACAACGTAACACACATAGACCCTTTTAGGGTATAGGGTTTATGTAGGGTGGCGTTAAAAGGTCAAATTCTCCACCACAATAAATAATACAGAGTTTTTGGCGACTTCAACTCAACGTCACCCGTTACCGTAGTCTTGGAGGAGCAAATGAAGATGCTAACCCAAATGGAACCGAGAGAACGGTTGCCTTAATTTTGATGTCACGTTAACGGTGGTTGGTAACCCCAGCTGTCTTGTTGTCCACTGGTTGACTTATCAATTTCTCCGTTTCGATATGAACGCCGATTTTCAATCCTGAATTCGAATTTCATGTTAGTTTCAGTACAAATACGGGCTCTCATTTTTAGTTTTCAATTCGTAAACAGAGCATGGATTTAAAGCAAATATAGTAAGCATCAAGTGTGGAACACCGCGGTTTAGTTGCACTTATAGGTCATTAGTCATTACGAACTTCATGTTTTTGGGTTTTCCGTTGGATATGAACTACAAGTATGAAAAAGTATTTATCTATATGACAATGAACCAGGATTTTACCTGACACAATCATCAGTGGGGGCAGCACTTCACGCAATGTTCACGAGAAAATAGCTGCGAGATCAGGCAAACTAAGAACAATACTGCGAAGAAGTAGTGTCTTAAAACTCAGTTTTGTCATTTAAAATATGTGAAATAACGATAGAAACTAGGCTCTGATCGACCAAATAGAGCCTTTGCGCAAAAGAAACGGATTTTTTCGATCGAGGTTCGACCGAGGCTAGTAAAGCTAGACAGCGGAGGCGGACTTCAGATGGTAGGTACATTCGATTTCTACGCGACTTGGTAAAATAACCAAGTTTGAGGGGTGTTCAAAAACCTACACGCTACATCAACCCAATTAGTTGGTAATGAGGCATTTGAAAAGAAAAACTATTATAATTTACTTCCCTAGTATTTGAGTAATTCTGAGGTGCCCAGTAGTGTTACATTTACAGGAAGGTTAGGCTGGTGTCGTCTGCCTTTAGGTCCTCAAACGGGTGACGTTAAATGATCCATTCTAACGTACGACGTTGTTAACGTCCCCTCAAGGTCACGTACTCTTGGGTACGGTAGGGTGACGTTAAGGTTACGTTAGTGGTCACCAAAAACTCTCTATTAACGCCGTGTCCAACGTGGACGACCAAAGAGCGCGATCGAGCGACCCGCGCGTTCGAGCAAGCGACCAGCTGATTTTAAACATGGTAAACCGAACGAAGTGTCTTACCAGTTTGATTTTGGTCGCGCGCTCGCCTGGTCGCTCTGCTGGGAGGTTTCTAATTTTTGTGTTGATGCGTCGTGTTTTCGTGTTGTTGCGGCTACAAATTGTTTAATTTATATTTTTTTCAGCAGAATTTTAGTCAAACAAAGTCTATTAACGATAAACGACGATGATTAAAAAATAAATGCAGAAATTCATGCTTACAAGTGCTTATGCCTACAATTATAATGATGATTGTCAACATCAATCTTTCCTTAGCTCCTACGGGCCTTTGAAAATTGGTAACTTGATGACCGAATATGTTCAAAAATATAATCGAAAATGGATATTTTCATCCTGGAGTAAGCAAAAAATGCCGCGCCCCATCTTTCCTGAGTTGCGGGAACGAATGGTGGAACTCACCGTATTGTTGCCTTCTTGAATAAATTCTCGAAACTGGCTTCCGTCTCGGCGAATTCTTTTTCGCCAAGTAATAAAGCATTGCTGCATTATTTGTAAGAGATAAGTTATTCATAATATCGCGAAAAACAGAAAACGCAAAAATAGAAAAAGATTTTACATTTAGCACGAAGGTAACCTCGCAAGGATTCTGGACGCGTACTGTAGACGCCTAATGTGGACACTCCAGCAGCGCGCGAGCGACTTGAGGTCGCTCAATCGCGCTCTTTGGTCATCCATGTAGGACAAAGCGTAAATGATTTCTAGCTCTCTCCTGCACTAAAAATACTAATCCCGGATTGCAATCTGTCCCCCTACAACTCCCTTAAGATAAAAATGTTATAATAATCATCTCTAAGAAAATTTTCCCATCTAAAATATGATTAGATAACGCAACTGTTTCACGTTTGCGGATCCACTCAGCCAAAACGCATGCGGCTCGCGGCTATTTCCCAATGTTTGGTTTCGGGGCATGTGCCCGTACGTGAAGTCGCAATACCTAAAAGCTCATCTACATCGCAAATGAAGTAGAATGTGGTTACGAACAAAGGGCATTCTGGAGTTAGGCCAATGTCAAACCCTACCGAACTTTAAATCATATTTACTTTCGAGTTGAATCAAAGTTGTAGGAGCCTTGTGATAACTTTCTAAATTAAACAGTTTTTTTCCTGACGTCACAAGAGGACAAGAAAATAAGGTTAAAAAAAAAAAAATTTCCAATAGATAAATTGCAAATTGATACACACTAGTTTGTTTTGGTATTAGCCTTTGAGCGAAATCGGACCTATGATAGATCATGAGAAATCACTGTTTTGGGAATTTCACATTTGCGCATGCGCACACGCTTCTATAACAGTAGTCATGATATTGATATTAGACAGTCTAGGAGTTGACCATCACAAAACTTGATACATTCGTCAAAATTGGTCCATTAGGCTCGGGGTTTTACCTGCGTCAAGTACGAGTAGTTATAGTTTCGTGCACGCGCACACGCTTATTGATCTGAGAGAAATGAAATTGATCGGAGACCATCTAGGAGCTAACCCGCATTATCCCTGAAATTTGCATCAACATCGGTCAAATAATATCGGAGTTTTGTTTGTGTCAACCGATTAATTGTTGCGCTTGCGCAATTTATTTATTTATTTCTTTATTTCACGGGACGAGCCCAATTACACTCTGTAAAATCAGTATGTCATTCTAACCAGGGGAAAAATGAATATGAAATGAATATAAAGTGGATATAAAAATGATAAAGGTAAGGTACAATGAAAGTTACAGAGTAAAAAGAAGCAATATCTCAAGAACAATTGTAAAAAAAAAAAAAAAAAAAAAAAAAAGGAAAACTGTCTCTAAGTATAAATGATAGGGGACGAGGAAAGTTGTGATTTTAACGAGGCTAGGGAGGAGTAAAAAAAATCGAAATCGGGGTTCACAGTCAGGAAGAGGTTCGCAATGCGAGGAATCCTGCGTAGGGGTTGGCTTCTCTGGTAGTTGGTAGGAGAAAAAGGGACGTAAAACAGCACTTGCGAGCGGGTAGAGGTTTGCTGTGCAACAAGGTTGATCTTAGACAGAAGCGTAGGGCAGTCGATTCGGTTATTTAATAGCTTGAAAAGCAACGTGAGATCGGCTGAGCCACGACGCTTCTCCAGGGACTCCTGGCAGCACCGCTCACGAATAAAGTCGTAATCAACATCGGCTGCGGAGATACCCATCCTGAAAGCAACAAATCGTAAGAATTTGTTCTGGACTCGCTCAAGCCGGTAGTTGTGCACAGCGTATGACGGGCACCAGACAGAAGATGCATACTCCAGTATTGGAAGAACCAGGGCTTTGTAGACCGTCACGATAGCAGGTAGGTATACTTGTGAATTCCCTTGTGTTCCTTTTCAGGAAACCAAGAGTGCGCATAGCTCGGTTAGCAAGCCCCTCTATATACCGTGAAAAACACATCTGTTCGTCGAAAAGCACGCCCAGATCAACCATCTTACTCGACCTTCGCAGGGGAGCATCGCCAAGAATGTAAAGCATTGCAATAGCAATTATTCAACCAATTAAGATGAAATTCATAGGGCACTATCCTGAAACATATACTCAACTACCTACTACCTCGAGTTTGAACGAATCCAGACGACTAGATAATAATAAATCGCCCTTATAAGAAATTTACGTTTATGCATGAGCTCACGCCACTATACCACTATTTATCAGACTGTAGAGAAACTTATAGAGGACCGCTTCCGGTTCAACCCGCACAACCCCCGTAGATTTTATAAAAATCAGACTAAATCTTAGTATAGTTTTGGACGTGACAAGGAATTGGCTCAAAAAGGCTAAGATAGAACCAAAATTGGTCTACAAGTTCTGAACCCCAAAAAACAAGTGGAAATTTTGATTTTGTAGGACAAAATCTTTTTCGGTTTCTGCACGAACACAAAGCCTCCCTACCTTCGGTAGTGAAGAAGCAAATAAGACAAGGAAAAAAGGTTGGCTATTAACGGAGTCGCTATCCGTGGAGACCTGAGTCCCCGAAGAAGATTCATTATCAAAGATCTCGTCCAGCTCTACAACCTTGACCCACACAAGACATAAGTGTCATTTTTACCGTAGCTTCCGCTACAATCACGTGCACTGCAGCTATCAATTCGTCGTGGAATAAATAGTATGTCATCAAGATATCTCGGTCGTTCAGCATCAGCAAATGAGCTGATTTGCGTGAGAAACAACAATTCAGCGGTATGGAGTTGTTTAGCGAAGGATCGTTCCTATGAAACGGGTGGCTCTTGTAGGTTGTATGAAATAATAAAACATTTCTAAAAGGTTCCAGTCGTGCAGCATGATCGTATGAACGATTTTTTGTAGCTTATAGTCATAGTTACATTGTTTTGAAATTTGAGCACTTTGTGGGCAAAGAATTGTTAACCACCAACATTGCGGCAAATAAAATCGTTCTAAATAATATTCCACAATTTAAAAAAAATAGATTTTACCAATTTTTCCGTTTTTAATCGAATTTTCAGCAAATATTAATAAAATTTAAGTGAGTACATTTTCTTGCTTTTTTTCTTTCTTTTTTTTACTCAGAATGTGTTTTAGCCTTGGCATCTCCAACCGAAAACGAAACGTTTTGTGTTAACGAAAAAGTGTGTTGCGTATTTGTGTAACGAAAAAGTGTGTTGCCTTTTTGTATAACGAAAAAGTGTGTTGCGTTTTTGTGTAACGAAAATGTGTTGCAACAATCGACTGATGATTTCCGCTTACAACCGAGTCGTTACTAGAGAAATGGTATTTCATAATTTTTCATCCCACAAAATTCGTTGACCATTCGTTCGAAAGCGCTCGATTTATCCAACCATATTGTGGTAACTACTGCCAAGTGCGTGGCCAACAAGCTGAGTTATGAGCTTGGTTGTATGAGTAATTGTTTACATACAGGTGATCATTCTCAATAATTCATATTGTGAACATGATTGCAACCGCTTGTCGATTTCTGATAATTCATGTTAGATGAATAAATGAAAGCTTAAGCCGAAAAAGGGGAGGGGGGCTGTAAAATGTGCATTTTCGTGTGAGGGCTCAAATGAAAGCTTAAGACGAGGAGATTTCAAATATGGCGCTGGCGATAAATAAATAAAACAACTTGACATAGTAGTGATAAGATACACCGCAAAATTGGAGTCATTCTTATATGCGGGTTTCACGGATTTATGTGAAACGAATGAGCTAAAACACATTTTGAGTTTCAATAATTTCATTCGAAGTATGTAAATAGAGGTAAACGGGGGTCCAGGGGGATTGGCCCCTGGTGAGGCGCGGAGCGCCGAGTTTTGCATTAATTATATAGTGTTCTAGTTCGTTGATGATTAAATTTTATTGGCCAAATTTGTATTTAAAAAATATGATTTTAGTGACGACGAATTCCTCCGAAAGGTACGTAAACAAATGATAAATTTAACAATGTTAAGCCGTTTTATGCCATTTTCAGTTTTTTTTTTTTTTAAGTAAGTACATTTTTTTTAACTTAATGTGCTCAAAAAATATGGGCCAATGAGAGTTATCGTCTGGAATGACACACACACACAGTATATATATACTGGGTGTCTCCAACCCCCCCCCCCCCCCCCCTTCCTGCTAAAATAGTTATTTATGGGTTTAAAAAATCTCAAAAATGATAAACTTTTTTTTCTTTTTTTTTTTCTAAATACGAACCCCAATTTTTTAATACAGATTTGAATTCTACGTAAAATTTCATGAAGAAATTACCCATCACTAGATTTTTTAGTGCGCACAAACGGGCGCAATCCCACTGTCAAAATACGCGATTCCGCTTTACAAGTTCAAAAATTGTGATATAGTGAGTTTTTCAAGATACTGAGTTGCCACATGTAATACATGATGTAATACATGTAATACATGATGTAATACATGTAATATTTCAGCTACTAGACTAAACTGAGTTTTTAAAATCAGTCTCAAGACTAGGACGTGAACTGGGGTTTTGTCCCCTCTCTGATGACTTCGTCTTTTGACACAAATCGTCATATTTCATTCACCCGATCGACGCCACATCAGGTGGAACCAGACGATCAATCTCCCTCGTAATCGTCCTGTAATCAGCTTCCCCGCATTAGGTCAATTCAATCAATTAGATTCCATCGGCCTCCCAGCTCTGTCATTATCCCATTGTATAACGTCTCTCCCGGGAGGCCCACACTATTTACCACGAAATCGCTTTTCTTTCTCTTGTTGAAAAATGAAACTAATGTTCCTAGACATCGTTCGTAACACATTAAAGGCGGGCTACCCGCTTTAAATCGACGTCTTCGGTTAAACCTTTTCTGTATTTCTTTTTTTCCAAACCGATACGGCCAGTAAAAGTTCGGCGCTCTGATTCAGAAGCGGTTGTATCAACAGAATTGCACAATTATGTCCGAATCGTACCTACATCGCCGTATATGTACACGAACACCTATTGGGCAAACTAAGGTCTATGAGATTGCCATTATTGCATTCGTCTCATGTGTATTATTTCTGCGGTGATCCCAAACGACGGAGAGCCGACCCACTTGGGCACCGAAATACTGGTACCTATAGGAACATTTATATGATAGATACGTGTACTTTTGGTATAGGAACCTGGGGTAAATTCGGAATCAGATATAAAACAAATATAAAACTCAAAGTTAGTTTTTATCTATGTTTGTGTGTATGTATGTATGTTCTCAATACACGACTGAACGGCTTGGCCAACTCTGATGAGAGCGGTCGTAAAATGATCAGCAAGTTCCGGCGCACAACATAGGCTATGTCTGAATTTTTAAAACATCCTTCTACTTCATAAACGGCTCGACCCTTCGCAACCGATTCGTTTAGCTCCCGGAGTTTTATTATGGTTGCTAATAGGCAGTTTGTTAGCGGCAGAAATTCGTGACAAATGGAGAAGCCTTGACAATAAAAGACGATTGAAATGATGGGCTCTTTCATGATCAGCTGAGTGAGCTCCATTCTCCCCTGCTCACCCTAGGAAGTTGAAATTTGACAGGGTGACTCTTTGGGACAATAAGAGACGATTGAAATTATGTACCGTTTCCTGATCAGTTCTGGCCTAATTATGCAACTTTTATGCTGTAATTTGGCATGTAGCGTCCGTAGTTACGAGCACAGTCTGGATATGGTTATTTCAGCAGTGTATGCACCGACTAATCCGTACGGGTGGGCCCGTGCAACGCACGGGTAACCGGCTAGTTTCCTATAAGAATAGAGGGAGAACAGAATTGTTTCCGATAAACCCCGTTACGGTACCACTACTGGACCAAAGTCGGATCGAAAATCACATATTGGGTCTGGTTGGACCTAGAACTTAGGTACCATTTTGACAAATCCTAAACGGTAGAATTTAAGCGTTGAAATATTTAAAAATCGAGACTTCGATAATTTTTATGGTTAAAGTAGGCACCTAATAGTTTTTTGTTGTCATTTATAGATACCCCAAAAAATCGAATGAAACCATCCGGATCGCAGTACGTTCATCCGTTTGCTAGAACTTTGACAGGGAAAAAATAATATCAACATGGGGGAGAATAGGAACTGGGGAAACGTGTAAGGTGCATACAACTCCAGTTCCAATTCGCAAACAAAATCAGTGATGCATATTTTTTGAAATCCCACTTTTTTTTTTTTTTTTTTGAAGATAACCAAGCTCACCCTATACATAAGAAATGAATTTAATTACAAAGAGAAGCAAGAATGTCCATATAAAGAAGAGAACAAAATACAAATTAATACCTATTTTCCCGCTAACGACCCTTCAGGTTGAGATGCGGCTAAATTCTTAAATAGAAAAAAAACCTATTTTCTAATGGATGACAAAATACATAAGGAGAGAGAAAGAGATAAAGAAACAATAATAAAAAATAAGAAAACTAACAAACGTACTTAATTTTCATTATCAAAACAGCTGAATGAAGATTCGGAGAAATCTGGTACCTGATCACTTCAGCCTTAGGTATACTTTAGCTTTGAACACCGGGAAGGATATTTCAATAAGCGTTACCCATGGATGATCAAAAGGTATTTTAACTATTATTAAATGGAAGAAGATTCCATCTTAAGAAGTTTTTTGTGTGGTTGTTCCATCCTGAAGATTGAAGATTCCATCCTAAAAAGTTTGTTGTGTGGTTGTCCCAACCACACTCTCCAACGATGAGTATATTTCTTTTTATGACATTTCAAAGTTTCGACTGGTGACGTCAAAGCGTCCTGTGCAGGCCCCCCTATCTACCAGTTTGACTTCACTAGTGCAAACTCTACAAAATCATAGAAATTAATCTACTCAACGAATTAGAGTTCGGATAGTATCAAATTTCTTAGAATGGAATCTATTTTCATTTAAAATATAAAATGAATACTTACCTACGTGAGAACGCTCATTCTTCAGTTAATTTATTATGAAGCTGATGGAGAATTAATGAGGACTTTTCGATTATAAAACCGAAAGGAGTTTTGGTATTTTCGGCCGACTTAAAACGAGTAAAAAATACCAAATTACTACAAATTTAGTCCACACCACTAAATCTTGACAGAACATGGAACATATTCATTGGGTGAACAGGAGATCATTTAGGTCATTCAGATGATTAAGAAAGAGCCCATCATTTGAATCGTCTCATAATGTTCCAGAGAGTCTCCCTATCAAATTTCAACTTCCAAATTTCTTTACAGTGTAATAGTGGTTGTGATTATGTTTACAAAATTAACTAAGAAGGATTATCTGTATGTAAGCAATTATTCAGACAACCACGCTCATACATCAGTTGTTGGCACTGTGGTTAACATAATACGGGTTAGGTAAGTCGAGAGATTTCCAACGACCGGCGAACGAATTTTGTACGACGATACTCGTAAATACCTAAGATACAGTTCCGTAGCAACGATTTGATTGATAGCGATCATCAGAAAATAGGATCGTAACGCACTAAATGTCACGTAACGGTAATTATGTCCCATTTTCGGCTGGGTTATGATGGCAAAAACATGTTCCATGTTAATAGTCATGGACATTCCATGTTAATGAAGAGACCTTATGGTACAAAAATAACAGATTCTTCAAGAAAAGGTGACGCAACGAAAATAGGTTTGAATCCTTGAAAACATTGATGTTTGTCATATTACAATTTAAAGAACTATTCAATATCACTTATGGCTGTATTGCCAAACATGTACTGCCAGTTAAAATAAAAAAAACAAAAACAGAAACACTGGAATAAAGCATAGGCTTGTAATGCATTGTTTTGACGAAATGAAGAGTGAAAAACGTAGTATATTTCTACGAAAAATAAAGAGTTACAATATTAAATCGTTATTGTTTGTTACTGATGATGGCCTAACCGTCGGAATCGATTTAACATTGTAACTCTTTATTTTTCGTGGAAATAGAAACATTTTTTCACTCTTCCTTTTTGAAATGGGTTTCCACTACTTCGTCGTGAGTGATTTACTTCGTTTGTTTTTATTATTGATTTCTGAAGCAGTTTTTCCATTGTTGTGGGGTAAGTTCCACCCCAAACAATTAATCCGTATTGGAGAACCGACTGTACCAAACAACTTGCTCCCGGCTCTATCAAGATGGCATGAAACAGAATTCAGCACCCAATAATCCCCCTGTAATCGCTACATCTAATTGTAGTTGGTACGTGAAGCAAACTTACCGCAGGAATTATCTACTGATCCCCAAGGTCAATCAACCCCTTCTTTTTTTTCGGTTTCGTTGTTCAATACCTTAACGCTACTTGGATTTTAATCGTAGAGTGTCGAAACAGGAGATCGGGGCTGGTGAGCCACACTCTTGTGCTCCACACGTAACAGATGGGTTGCTTGACTGCATAACAAACTAAAGTTTACTAGAATCAGAGCACAATCTGGGATCATCAGGTGATGAATTTATCAGGCTCAGAAGAAACTAGGAATATGAACGTCATTAAGTTGATTTTAAAACATGACTTTCATGGGAATTGAGAAAAGGTCGTAGGTAGTTTGTAAGGGGATTTTTACAATATTGTAGCTTAATAACACGTTATCATTCACACTCATCTTGAGGATATTAGTTAGTTTCCTTCTTTTCTCGACTTTTTATTAGTTGATAAAAAATGGGAAGAGTTGCTTTACCACCAGAATATGTTTCCCTTGTAGTAGGGGTGCTTTTAAGAGTAGGCACAGTTATTCAAGATAGCTAAAAAAAAACGTCATTTATCACTACAAAATAAATTCGTTCCGTATGTCTTTGTCTACGGAACGAATAACTTTGGAACTTGCTAAGCTATTTATACGTACCCACTAGATGATTAAACAAATTTAACTGGGTCTCACATCCACTACTTCGCAAGGATAAATAAAAGGTACGATAATCGTTGAAAAAGTAAGATTTGTACATATTCATAGGTGTGTACATAAAAGGCGCCTCCTTCCGCCGGCCAGGAACTGTTTTCCTCGAAAGTTAACGTAATAATCTAATCGTCCTGTAAATTTCATTACCGGCCTGCACCAGCTGTGGCGTCATTGAAATATCAAACACTAACAGAAAATGCGAAACTTCCTATGTAGATTTGTTCGAAATTTTTTGTGTTGAAGGAAAGTTGCAAAAAATGAAATCGTGCATCGAACAGAACCACCGTTCTTCGACTCTTTTCCTAGATTGTTGGCGATTTTTCGAAATTTTTGTGACCTACTCACTGGTCGAGAATTTCCATGGAAATGGGTAGGTCACGGAAATTTTGAAAAATCGCCAAAACCCGAGGAAAAGTGTTAAGGAGCTGGAGATGGTCCCAATCAATGCAGAATTTCTTCCTCTACTTTTTCCTCCCTTACAAAAATGTAGTCTAGTTTCAAAGGTCCAAAAGTGAGAAAGTGAGAAAATTCGATAAAAGTGAAGAAGAGAGAAAATCGATTTCTTGGGTCAAAGAAGCTACTTCAAGTATGGGGACATGAGCTTTATTCAGAATCAGCGCAAAATTTGTTATTAGAATGAAGCTCCACTTCAGTTTTTCAACACACACACACACACACACCAAAAACCCTTTGGCCCCTCTGTACGACATATGAAGCAGAAATAAAGTATATTGGAGTGGTGTCATTTCAAGAATTATCTGGCAAAAACAAGTTTTTTTTTTTCGTTTGATGGCTTCATACTATTGATATTGTTGATTAATGTTGATTTCGGTTGGTTAAATCAACGTTTAAATCCTGCACTTGACACAGCAAGAAAGGATCTCTGATTTAGGAACTTCGCATTTACTGTGTTGCAATTGCATTCAAGCTTGGCGGGTTCGACCCTCGACAAACTTCACTGAATCCACACACCTCTCTAGTGGATCGGACTAATCATCCATGTCAACAATCATTCAAGCAAACATTTACTATAAAGAAACACATAACCGCCAAAAAGAGATATGTTATTCATAATAAATTAATTTATAAATTTATAAGTTGTTGACTGTTAAAGAACTGAATGCCTTGGTGGACTGCCATTATAAATTATTTTGAACCTTTTCCTGAATATTATGTTGACGACTGCTTTTCATTGTTTACAGATGTAAATTAAAGCCATGTGGAAATAGAGGGATTCCTTCGTAGACCCATTTGAGTAGCAAATGAAATTATTGTATGCCTTACATCTTTGTAAAACCAAAAACCAAGTTCTATAAATAAATTTAAAAAAGGTCGAATCAGCAGCTTTAAAATATGTGGGTTCACCCATTTTGGCTTGAATTGTACGTGATTCACCAGTTTTTAATTCCATTGGGTATGTTTTCCAACTGCATTCCATGCAAGCCAAGGTAGTTCCGCGCAATAGTCAATCCCATAGTGCCCCTAAATCGAGCTGTCCAGGGCTGGTTTTCATGGTTATTGGGATTGTGCATGTAGGGAATTAATAGGTGCATACTCTAAATCCTCTCATTTTGTTCTTGGTACAAGCATACAAAGAGCTGCAGTTAATGCAGATTTACACTCACCATAATGTAAAACATGGCAGTTGACATACCTGAAACAAAATAACAGTTTTGTTACTAAAAATTCTCACTGTAGTTCTTTACATTTAAATGTTTCGGGTTTCTTGAGGGTTGGTCAACGAAAAGTCTATATTTCTACGCCGACGTTTCGAAATATTTATATTTCTTCTTAAGCTTATTTCATATCCTCGTCATAGATTTTTATGATAGATAGCTTTATGATCTATTTAAACACATCTTTGGGTATACTGAGAAACTGAGAAAAACTTTAAGGTATACTGAGAAAACATTAGAAATTATTGAAACCATAGAAGATATGTAACAGCAACGTGGACGAAAATACTATCATAGTATTTTAGTAATTAAATACTATCACAGTATTTAATAATATGATAGTATTTTCGTCCACGTTGCGTTTTCTCAGTATACCTTAGTTTCTCGGTATACCCAAAGATGTGTTTAAATAGCTATCATAAAGCTCTATGACGAGGATATGAAGTAAGCAATACAGTTTTCCAAGCCCTGAAGAAGAAATATAAATATTTCGAAACGTCGGCGTAGAAATATGGACTTTTCATTTACCAACCCTCAAGAAGCAGAAGACCTCCCAGTTGAAGCACATACGACGTCCCATAATGCCACATTCGACCAGTGCTTTGGGGTGAAAGTTTTAAGAAAGTTGCCAGATACAGCTAGTGATAGATCGCTCCAGCAATCAGAAAGAACACATAGATGGATACTTGGAGCAAATCGACCACCTGGCCTCAATTTAAACGAGTAACTCAGTGTTATTGAACATTGCAAAAATTAATAATCATTTAAGCCAGCATCTCAGCCTTGGATACTACTTTCCCAAGCAACCAGGCACGCAAGAAAACATTTATTTCTTCTTCTATATCTGTAACCAAGATTTTGATCGGAATATCAGATTTTTCTTTCGTCCATTATCTTTGAAATTTCTTTCCTAAATTAATCATTCAGTAGAACCATCAACTTGTATATAAATATATATAACTCGAGGATTAGTTTCAGAATTCCTCAAAACAATTTCAATTAAGAACATTTTCGAAAATTTTTATTTTAATTTTTTGGGAAATTCGGTCAAATAAAAATAAATTTTTTTAACTTTTGACAAATGGAACTTATATGAGCCTTCCAATGCAAGTGCTTTTCTATTTTAACTCCTAATTATTTAGGTACATTCTGAGACCTCCTCAATTTGCTGCAACTTGTTGTCGCATGAATCGAGTCTCCAAGTATACCTTGGAAATCACGGAAGCAACGCGGAAAGGTGGATTAAGGAAATCCAATGGTAGCGAAGTAGGTAGTTGTCGCAGGTAATGGTCTGGTCTCGAACTGTCACTAACTGTCAACCTCCGAAGAGATCAGGAACAATGTCGACTCCAAACAAAAGAAAAGAATCAAATTATAGGGAGATTCGCCTTGTTATCGTGATGGTGAAGTGTGGTTATGAGGGGGGTAGTTTTCTGTTCCTGGAACAGACCTTGGAACAGGCTCATGCGGAACAGGGAACAGGGAGGCGTGGCGGAACGCGGGATTCCGTCTCGATGGGGTCAGGGTTGGGGTCGCCCTGTCGCCCAAGTCAGGACAAGCGAGAGTGAAAAAGGGGGTGTGGGGGGGCTCCTACTGTCATTCCATCTTATTCCACTGGTACTGACAGAGACAGTTTTTGTTTCATTTACCCCAATAACGACGACGACAACGACGACGACGACAAAGTAAGAGGCAAGGTGACTCGGAATTCTATTCCTATCAGCATCAACAATAATGACGAATTTGAAAGGTTTTTTATTGACTAGCTGGTTGACCCGTGCGTTGCACAGGTTGACTTGAACATTATCAAATAGCCTGTGACGCAAGTTAAAGTAATTCTGATAGATTCACCCATTCAGATCCCCAGTTGGTTCAGTGACGTTCAAAACGCTTTAATATCCTCTCCCCTTCCCCTCCCCACTGGGTCAGATTTCAAAAATTTGAAAAAAGTAGTCTTCGACTTGAATTAGAGTAATCCAAACATATTCGACAATCAAATCCCCAGTTCGTTCAGTGATGACAAAGATACCCTATTCCTCTCCCCCCTTCCCCTAAAACACCCCCTTCTATGGGTTAAATTTGAAAAATTTCAAGTACCCTGTGATTTAAGTTAGAATACTCCAAACATATTCGACAACTCAGATCCCCAGTTGATTCAGTGACGTCCGGAACGCTTCAACTCCCCCACCCCTCCTCCTCCATTGTGGGTCAGATTTGAAAAATTTGAAAAAAGTAGTCTTTGAATTGAATTGGAGTAATCCAAACATACTCGACAATCAAATCCCCAGTTTGTTCAGTGATGACAAATATACCCCATTCCCTCCTCCTCCCCTAAAACACCCCCTATGGGGCAGATTTGAAATTTTAAACCTTTCAAACCTTCTCTGGACTTCTGCAAATAATTTAAGACCAAAATTAACCAAATCGGTCCAGCCGTTCTCGAGTTTTAGCGAGACTAACGAACAGCAATTGATTTATATATATATATATATATATATATATATATATATATATATATATATATATATATATATATAGAAACAAGGGAAAGGACAGAAGGAGAGATAAGATTAGTTACCTGGACGTTTCGCTTCTAGCGTTTTCAACAGACTGATGCCCTTGCGACCCGATACAGCACTCACCTCCTCGGGTAGTGGGGATGAAAACACGCACTTCATAAATTTCCCGAAAAGGGGGGGTCTATTAGCGGTCGGGCAGCGGAGCAACAAGGAAGAGGAAGCGGAAAAGGGGATGGGAAAGGTAACGATTGTGGAAAATCAAAATAACAACATATAAAAACATAACAACATGGGAGGAAAATATATATATATATATATATATATGTTTTCAAGTCTCCGAACAATCCCAACTCATACACATGCAAAGGATCAGCAGAATGCCAGACACCTATGTGTGTGTATGAGTTGGTTTGTAAAGAGTGTCCTGCCTTTTACGTGGGAAAGCAGAAACCACTCAACTTGAGGATGAACAACCATCGAGCATCCGTGGTTCGGTCAGACGATGATCTCCTTGTAAGCCAACATGCCATTACGCATAATTCATCTTTTGATGATTGTTTTGGCATTAAACTCTTGAAAAAAATGAGGCCCAACGACAACAAGAGAATACTTCACCAGTCGGAAAAAGCCCATAGCAACGTGTTAGGTGCCTACGATCCTCTAGGACTGAATATTAGACGTTGAAGCGATATCCAAAGTTACAACAATCCTTGCCAACGTTGCAAACAGCCCAAATTAATCATTTTCTCTCGTAGTTTTGAAAAAGGCAGAAGCCGAAATATTAAAAATAGTTTTGTGTTGTTATTTTCTGTTTTCTTTTCTTACCAAGTGATATATATATATATATATATGTATACATATATATATATATATATATATATATATAAATACAGATGATTTAAGAACTAACCATTCAGCTCGCCGGTAAAATCACACCAGGAAACATTTCCATGTTTTGCTCAACACCCATCATCTTCCCTGGTGTTGCTGATTTTTCTACGTTGCAATCATACAGCCGCTGCTTATACAGGGTGTTCACACTTTTGGTTACTTAACTCCTAGGGGTCGATTCTGCAACAAATTTGCAACAAAAAGTGCCTCCTAGACCTTTTTTAGAGGCATTGTTTTCGAGTTATTCGCGATTTAAGATTTTTTTCGTGTTTTCAACCTTACATCACAAAATCGGCTATAACTCTCTTCCAAATTGAGTGAATTCAAATTTGAGGATACCGTTGGAAAGAGCGTTAAATTTCCATTCAGATAGGCTACGCCGCTACGATAACTAGTTAGTTAAAGTGTCAAACTCTGTTATAACGGAGTTAGGGACATCTGCAAGTGTTGCCATTCGATTCAGCGGGACAAAATACGTAGAAACCGGCCCCAAACTCGAATTTTTTTAGAGGCTCATTTTTCACATAAACCCTCGTTTTCATAGAAAAAACCATGTTTTTAACATACAAACATACTTTTCTCCTTTAACTCGCAGAGTAAAATACAAATTGATTACAAAAGTGTTTGCCGTGTAAAAAGAGATTTCGGCCAAATTTTTCCCGTAACAAGCGCGGGAATTCAGGGCCGTTTTATGCCGTGCTGCAATACATACATACAGAAATAATAACTAAACCTTTGTGTATAATTTGCATCGTTATAATAAATAATAATACGTTTATTCATAATAATAAACCAATAGGACGCGCTGAAGGACAGGACTTCCCGTGTACATTTAACTGCTCTAAAACTTATACTTAAACTTACTTACTTAAAACGCAAAATATTGCATAAACATCTTTAAATTATACTCTTTGCAACTGTGCGTATAATTACCTGCCTATCTCTATTAAGAAAGACTCTACTTTCGAAGGTTAACAATTTTGGTGGCCGAAGAGTGCTTCAAAAACGAAAAAAATTGGATATAATTATTACAATTTGAAGTAAACTGCTTCGAACTTCATTTCCTCCTTGCATGAGAGAATGTCGCCTAGGGATTGTTCGGTTCGCCCAACGAAGGACAAACTTTGCGATTGTTCGCTAGTTTTCGACCGCAAATCACCAGTTCCGCGAGCGACCGTTCGAAACCCGTTGGATGTTTGAAAAAATCCCGTTGAAAAACGTAGGAAACGAATCCCAACTGCTGTCCTTGAAATCGGAACGTTCACACCCTTTTATAAGTAGTGAATTATATGTTACATAATATAAAACGAAGACACAACTAGCTATATACCTATACATCATTTTATAATGAATTTAATCTACGTTTTCATAAAATTAGGTACATATCTTAGGTAATTGTTTTAGAACTGGTATTATATAATGACCCAACCAATGTTTCAATTTGCCCTCTAGTAGAACTGCTACTGTAATTTTATTTATTTTTATTTAATGGTTTGAGAGTCATCAAAAACAGAAGAGTCATTAGTGGCATTATAATATGATCTTTGGGATGATTTCTTTCAATGACAACCAAAAAAACCTTACTGTTCCCTTGAAAGTTTTCAACATTTTCCCAACATTTCACCCTTAAATTCTACCCTAAGAAGCTATTCGACGCACGAAAGTGAAATTTGAGAGGGAGTCTGAAGGGAGAATGACGACTGAAAGGTCATCGATCAGCTGAGTGAGCTCCAAAGCCATTTTGTCCCCTATTCAACACTAGAAGCGTCTATTTCACGCGGATCTCTTTACAAGAAAATTGGCTATCATGTGACTCACTTCGTGAGCACTGATCTGCTTATTTGTTTTCTTCTTTTTTTTCCCTCGCCCCACTTCTTTTTTCCCCTTCACACTTCTACCAGCTCTTCTCAGCCACTTTCGATGAAATTTGAAACATAGACTACATTTATCCTGACGAATTGCCATAAGGGTTCTGGAGCCACACTAAAGACCAAGTCCTGATCAGCAGAATGAACTGAATTTTCTCCCATTCAACTAAGGAAGTTGAAATTTGATAGCGAGTCTCTCTAGGACATCAAGATACTAATAAACTCATGGCTTTATGCTGATCAGCTGAATGAGCTACATTATCTCCTGTTTACTCTAAGAAGTAGAAATTTGGTAGGGAGACTCTCTGGTACATTGTGAGACGAATGAATTGATGGGCTATACATTCTGATCAGCTGAGTTAGTTAATCTATCTCCTATTCACCCTATATATGTGAAATTTGACAGGGAGCTTCTCTCGGACAACAAAACTCAAATGAAATGACTGACTCCATCATGAGCAGCCCGTGCATTCCATCCTTTTCAAATATCAAAAGCATGATGTCACTCGATTGGGCCAAGCCAGTAGTCGGATTTTCTCACCCTTTTTGACTGCGTCTGGGAGTGAGACGCTTCTTCAATGGCTTTGCCGAATTTCGCCAGTTCGGCCGATTTTCGCCAGTTTGGCCGGTTTTCGCCAGTCTAACAGTTTAAACATCATATTGCTGTTCTCCAAATGTGGTGGGGGAATGTCTTTTTCAAACGGACTTCCCTGATTGTCTACTATTGCAGAGCTCTACAACTTTCATCACGAGGCCATTACGAAGTTTCATTACAAGCACACTATTTCATCCTTTTCCAATCCCATTGTGAATGTCGTTCTCTTGAAATTATATCATACTATAACATTTGCGTTATGGATGCTTCTTACAAATGCAGAGCTAAAGTGAGCTGTAAAGAGCGCTGTACTAATCCACAGTAACATTAAAGGGTTAACATCCCCACATAATTTATAAATGAAATATATTATTATTCAACAGCAAGAATATATTTTCAGTCTCTGTAAGTTGTGTGAATCCGGGACCACAGTTACCAGTACGGTTGTGCGTTAGGTGGAAATCGGCCTAGCCATTGAAGAAGCGTCTCACTCACAAACACAGTCAAAAACGCTGCAAATTATTACAAAAAGGTTTATTATTTCTGTGTTAGACAGCCCTTCTACGCAGATCATTGGTCTATAATTGAAGCGTGGATGTGCAAAAGGTCCCAAGTGCCTTCTGCCAAATTTTTCAGCAGGCTAACTCAAATGTTTAGACTTTAATAGTTTCAGAGAAACATGACAGAATCAAAGAAAAACATTTTTTTCTGATAACCTATAATTAGATGCTTAGACCAAGTTTATACTGTACTGTAGACTAATTAACTGCGTACTGTAGCGTACTGTAGACTAAACTATAGTGTAATGTAAATTGCAGTCATAGACATTCAAAATTTTAGAAAGCAGAAACTATGTAAGTCCCCCTCACGTTTTACTTCAAAAGGATGTATGTGGCATGGGCCGATTTACTGTAGGAACTATGTAACAGTTCCGAAGGAAATTCTACCTGCTTAATAACGCTGGCCTTGGCACAAAGACCTGTAAAATGCAAAATCACGAGTTTCCTATTTTACCGAATTTTTGAAAAAAATTAAGCTATTGCTCTCGCCTCAAAATTTGTAGAATGTGAATTTTTGAAAACATTTTATGCAGAAATCCGTTTCAGGCTATTCTGAATCATAATCTGAAGTTCAACGCATTTTTTAGCGAATTTTTAAAGAAAATTAAGCTATTGCTCTCGCCTCAAAATTTGTAGAATGTGAATTTTTGAAAAAATTTTATGCGGGAATCCGTTTCAGGCTATTCTGAATCATATTCTGAAGTTTAACGCATTTTTTAATGTATGTATGTATATATGTATATATGTATGTATGTATGTATGTATGTGTCATTCCAGACGATAACTGTCCGTAGAATTGTGCTAGAAACTTCAAACAAATTTTAAAATGTTAAGGATACAATACGAAAGTTCAAGTTCGTTGGCCAGCATGATCGGATTACATCTTCGGGTTGAAATTTTCAAAAATGTAGTCAAAATTTTCAAAATAGCCCGTTTTTTGCGATTTGTTGTGCGAAATAATTTTTTCAGCATACTAACATGTGGTATATTCGGAATCAGCGTAAAATTTCCTATAATAATATGTATCAAGTTTTCAAAAATTTCAAAGTTGAAAAATCAGTCAAAAATCGAAAAATGCCGTTCGCTAGTTGTAAAAATCGGTAATATTTGCATGAAACATTGTCCAAATTCAGATTGAACTACTCTTATGGAAGTATCCCTGTATAACCAATCCTAGAACCATGCTGTTTAAAACGTCGGTATGTTATTTCATTTTATGTCAAGATTTGATGATGTTATGATAGGATACTGTTAAGATTTCAACTGCCTTCAATACTGACCACATTGGACATCGAAATCTCTGAATATTTACCTACATTTGTCTTTAAACCAACAAGATTAGTTTAATAATAATAAATTATGAGTACCTCCTAATTATTTTTAATAATTTGATTCCATGTTTGTCTATCAAAATCATAAACTAAAATTTCTCTACACGATCAATAGCGACTGAAATGTCGAAGATTTCTTCAAAAATTCGCTCATGGGGTCATGCTGCAAGACTGAACTTTTTTGGCATTACACCCTTCTGTACTTCCACGCTCCAATTATTGAACTCCTTATATGATCAGAACATGAGGCATCGTCCCTCCCAAAAAGGTTCGCAGCTTTACAGTTAAAAGACCCCGCAATAATACACTTCACAGTAAATGTTTAAAAAAAAAGGACCCATGGGTAAGGAAAGTATATAGGTACAGAGATCCCTCAGCTGATCAGAATCCGACTATTGGCTTAGCCCAAGTTGATGATACTTGCATTTTGTGGCTTGGCATCTTTTGTACGCGGAGAGTCTTTGGGTGTCAATGAAATACTAGATTACATTGCGCATACGAGGCCTCATCGTCAGCTTCGTTCCGTTCATTGATCATCTCAATGGGGTCGGACGCAGGACTGCAAGGCACGCGATTGAGTTGTTCGTGTATTGTTGTCAGGGTCTCAATAGAAATCGATTGTTGGGAGAAAGACGAATGAATCGATTGGTTCAAGCTATTCAGACGGTCGATCTTTCGATTCCCCAGATACGGCCGACAGCTGAGCGAAGCCCCCCTTTTCTTACCAAACGTCGATCCTCGATCCCCACGAATTTTCGAAGACCAGGCTTGCTCCAGATACTGAATCAACTCTTTTGAACACAGGATTGAGATATCTGCTTATACAAAGTGTCTACACCAAGGATGGCCAAAATTCAAGTGGTATATTCTAACGCTCATTTATTATCCAAAGTTCATCATAAGAAATTTGTTTACGCTTTGTTTTCGAGTTATTCAATTTTTAAAATTTGTTTCGTGTTTTGTACCTAATGACATTAAAACGATCATAACACCTCTTAGAGACACTGTAAACTCAAAACTAAGAACACCGTTGGAAAGAACGTTAAATTCCTATTAACCTGATGACAAACCTATATTATTTTAGCCGACTAATACGTAAAGATGAGGCTAAAGAGCAAATTTTGAACATTTCTCAGAATTTGACTTTTTTCTATTTGTCTTTTAGCTCTTTATACAGACTATATTGTAAAAGCACTCCACGGGGAAAACTTCTTCAGAATCTCATCTTTTCAACGGTATAGTCAATTTTATTTTTACTTTCCTAATTAGGGGAAACCTCGCCCTTCGGGGAAACAATTATGCTTTCACGTTGTAAAAGATGGGTTTTTCGATGAAATCGAGTGTTTTGTGAAAAGTTGCTCTCAATGCAAATACGAGATCAGAGACGTTTTCTACTTATTTTGCTTCCGAATCTACCTAGAGGTAGCGTAAGCATTGTTTCCACTTTCGGGAGAAAAAAAAAATTTTGGTCTCCAAAATCAAAATTTCCACTCGCTTTTCCACTCATTTTCTACAGTTATCATCCGATTTGTATGAAATTTTCTGGGGATGTGCGGTCTAGGGGGTAAAAGGTCGCCTATAAGTTTCATCGTTCTTGACTTAATACCTCAGTCTGCGCATGCGCAAACGTAAATTCAACCAGGCATCATTTTCTCACTCTCTAGTCGTTCGATCTCACTTAAATTTGGAAGATAGATGGGGGATGACAATTTTATCATCTTATATCAATTTCAGCATGACTTTATCATTAATAACTACTGCGCATGCGCCAATATGAAAGCCTTGTAACAAGCTTATTTTTCACAGTTTTCATCCGATCTGGATGAAATTTTTAGGGAATGTGCGAGCTAGGGTGTAGATGATCCCCTATCAGTGTCATTATTGCGAAGTCAATACTCCACTCTGCCCATGTGCAAACTTAAATTCCATTATGCTCCATTTTTTCACTCTCTAGTCGTCCGATCTCGCTCGAATTTGGATGATAGTTGGGGAATGACGATTTGATCATCCCACATGAATTTCAACATGATTGAATCATTAATAGCTACTGCGCATGTGCCTATATAAAATCCTTGCAACGACCTTAATTTCCTCTGTTTTTATCCGATTTCGATGAAATTGTCAGAGAATGCGCGAGTTAGGTTGTAGATAGTCCCATATCAGTTTCATTACTGCCAAATCAATACTTCATTCTGCGCAAACGTAAATTCCATCACGCTCCATCTTTTCACTCTCTATTCGTTCGATTTCGCTTGAATTTGGATGATATTTGGAAGAAGATCATAGGTAAACGAGGAAGCTATGTGCCACACCCAACTTGGCAGACGTTTTTTCATGCTGAATCGGAAGGTAACACTTGCAGATCTCCCCAACTAATAACCAGGTTTTACACTTCAACTCACGAATTTGTAGTTTATTTGTTATGCACAATTTTATGTTTTTAAAGGTAAAACTAGTTAGGTAGTTAAAGTTTAAAACTCGGCCACAACGAAGTAGGGGAGATCTAAAATTATTATCACTCGATTCAGCCAGAAAAAATACGTAGAAACCGGCCCCCAAATCGTATTTTCATACAGAGTAATTTTTCACGAAAACCCTTGATTTCATTGAAAAAACCATATTTTTCAACATGAAAGCAAAGTTTTCCCTCTAATTAGTAAAGTAAAAGTAAAATTGACCATACCGTTGGAAAGATGAGATTCTGAAGAACCCCCGTGTAGTTCCTTTCCAACATAGTCTGTATTAAGAGCAAAAAGACATAGAAAAAAGTCAAATTCTGATAAATTTTCAAAATTTGCTTTTTAGCCTTTTTTTACGTAATAAGTCGGCTCAAATAATTGGTTTGGCATCAGATATATAGGAAATTTAACGCTTTTTACAACGGTGTTCTTAGTTTTGAGTTTTCAGTGATTCTAATGAGATTTATGGCCGTTTTAATGTCATGAGTTATAAATTACGAAAAAAATCTTAATCAGTGAATAGTTCGAAAATAAAACGTTAAAAAAATTTTTTTTTGTGTACAGGGTGTCCCATGAACTCCCCCCCCCCCCCCCCCCCCCAACATCCTTAATAAATGGGTTAGAAGAAAAATTCTAATGGGACACCATTAGGATTTTTAGGGCACCATATTTAGGACACCATATTTTCTGTAGATCTCAAAAATGACATGTTTGCGCAAGTGCGCATGCGGGAAATATCGGCAGTGCGCACTAAGCTTGTTGTTTTAAATGAGAAGCCAATTTTCTTATTGTAGATTTAAATTTTCGAATTCCACGTGAAATTTCATGAAGAAACGACCCATCACACGATGTTTTTGGGGCACTAAAGTGCGAAAATTGCGATATAACGCATTTTTGAAGATATTAAATTACCACAATTCATGATATTAGGGAATTTTTTCACGCTGAATCATATAATGATGTTCATTTATTGATATTTTCAACATCAGCTAGAGATAATGTTTCAAAATTAGAAGTGCAAAACAACATCCCAACATCAGATTATAATAAACCAACAAGCCAACATCAAATTATAATAAATTTATAAAGATTGGTTTGATTGATTGATTTGCATCTAATGAGGATCAAAACTAATTTCCCAAAAGGCTATTACATTCCGACTACGAGGTAGGTTGATTCAATCAGCACTTTCTCCCTATGTGTTATGAGATGACTTGTAATGTTCGCTCTGAATTAAGTATTATAAAATGATTATGGGAAGGTTCTGGTCAGACGCCGTCGTCGCGAAGTGGAGCGTGGAAATTCGCCTGGAGACCCCGTTCCACGCTACCATCGTAGCCAGGTGAAATAACAGGAGCAGAAGACAGCTTTTCTTCAATTATAATAATTAACCGAACTGCGGTAGATGTGCTGTAACACGCAGACAACATCTGTCTCCAGTAATGTTATGTACATTGTTATATGTAGCATGTATCTTAGATCGCAGTTTCATTAGCAGACCATGCTATCCAGCAGACTACAACCGTATCTTTTGACTTCGATCAATACAGCATTTTATATAACTACCACTTGTTGGAATAAAAGCAACATTAGAGCCCAAAACATATCTAAGACACCAGACACATTCATCATAAAGGGACCACAATAAATTATAACCAGAAAATGTGGTGTATTTCCTGAACGCCCCGTAAATTTCGTCCAATAAGCTAAAATAGCATCTGAGCAGAGAATGCGATAACTTTTCTGCAATATCCTCTGCAATTTTCTCTGATAAGTTGTGTACACGAATATGTACACTGCACCTAAGTACAGCTCTATCTTGGATCACACTTTCAATACCAAACCATGCGATCTTAAAGTCTACTACGCTACCCTGATGACTTCGATCAGTACAGAATTTTATATTAGATTCAGCTAGGAATAAAAGCTGACAGTCAAGAGACATCAACACATTCACCTTAAGGGGACACAATTATTACCAGTAAATGTGGTATTTTCCGGAGCTCCCTCTACCCAAAAATTTCGTCTATTCAGGCTGAAAGAGCTTCTGGGCAGAGGAAAGATTTTTCCAATTATCTGAAATCCGGTAAATATGCTGCAATGTTCACTGGCATCAGTCTCTGGCAAGTTATGTTCAATAAAATGTACGGCTGTATCTTAGATCGCAGGTTCATTACCAGCCTATGCTATCCTGCAGCCTAAAGCCACATCTGATAACTTCGATCAGTAAAGAATTTTATAAAAAGAACCATATTGGAATATAAGCAACGTTAGGGTGCTGATAGTCAAGAGAAACAAACACATTCAATGTTATTACTCACGAGAGAATTCCAAGCATCTCGTGATTGACATTCTTCCCAGGCTGCATTTGCCTAATGAAGGGAGTTTTTGTAGTAGAATAGCTACGTACTAATTATAATCATTTCATTTTTTTTTGGGTTAAATCTATTGTGTTGTTGGATTACCTAGTTATCTAATAAAGTTCATTTCGAGTAACTCCTAACGTGTTTTACGTGTTAAAAATTATTGTCTAGATAATAATTATTGCGATACTAGGAGTATTTCAGTAAATACCCAAAATTCAAAATCAGCCAACCAGTCGAATCTGTACAAGTAGAACAACAACTCCACTCTAATCTATGGTACACTTATCTTACAGATATTTAGCGCCTTACACTGTAATTACTGCGAAACCTGAAGAATGTGATTTGATGATTTTAATAAAATGTGATTTGAAGATGTGATGAGTCTAGAACATACCAACCTATTATAGGATTAGTATCTACGTATACTAATACCCCATCCCTACCGATCATAAATTTGAAACTCCAAAGATATGTTATGACTGGATCAATCAAATAGGTAAATAATCAATTAGTTTATCGAAATCGATGCCGAAGTTATAGGACCAACTAGACCCCATTTGTGATTTTTGACCCAAGTCTCATAAACTTTTGTACAGTAGTTTCGGAGAAAAGCTTCGTCAGCCAACGGCGGCAGACGGACGGATTTTATGATATGGATATGTCTTATGGCTAGGGGTCATTCCAAAATATGCGTGATACAAAAAAATGTTACGTTATTTGGCGCAATTCCCGTGGTGGTAGACACTTGACTTGGCATGTAGCCTCAAAATCAGCTTGGTGGCTCCTACAGTTTACCTATGCTAATTTACAGTTTTTTTTTTTTTTTTTTTTTTTTTTTTGTATGTAGAACTTTATTGTCTATATGGACAATTCACTTGTTACACGCTCAAGGTGCAGCCCACTGGCTGTCCTATATCAGTACTATTATAGATATGCTAACGATGGATAATTTAGTGAACAATTAAAGTAAGTATTGATGACAAAATTGATAAAAAGTATTGATAACAAATATGATATGTGGGGTAATAAGTATATATATAAACAAGTTAACGAAAAGATGAAAATATTGGTCTGTTAAGTGGTCCTGTGGCCTCTTCCTCTTGAGTCGTCTTCTATCTGGTGGTGGGGGTGAGTTCTCTGGAATACTTGCAATTAGTATGTTTCCGTGTGCTGACATTTTTGCATCTAGCCTTCGGTATGCGCTCCGAATAACTTCCTGTACTGTAGGTACGTTTAGGTCATTATGCAGGGTCAAATTGCGAACGTATCAGGGTGCTCCAGTAATGATACGCAGGATTCGATTTTGAGTCACTTGTATTTTCTTTATGTGACTAGCAGCAGCTGATCCCCATAATCCACAAGAGTACTCCCAGATAGGCCGAATCAGGGAGAAGTAAAGAAGCCGCTTTGTTGACAGACTCAGAGGAGAGCGGTCGTGTAGTAGAGGCTTTAGCTGGTGAATTCGCTGTCTTATTTTAGTGACTAGGTACTTTATGTGGATCTCCCAGGTCAATGTCTTGTCTAAATGGTCAATCTTGGCTAATTTTCAGTAAGTCATGTAAAGGATTGAGAAGACGAAACGAAATGCTGAGCTCAATAAATAATATCGAGTTAGAAAGATGTTGAAATGATGGACTCTTTCATGATCAGCTGAGTGAGCTAAATTATCTTCTGTTCACCCTAGGAAGCTGAAAATTGATAGGGAGACTCTCTGAGACATTAAGAGACGATTGAATATATGCGTTCTTTACTGATCAGCTGAGTGAGCTAAACTCTCTCAAATTTCCCAACTTAAAATCATCTATCACTCAACGCAAAGTACTTAATTCCTCCCTTACTGCGAAAAACAGATATATCCATGATTAGATGTTTTTCCCAATAAGGGAGAAATTGAGTTTGATTTGTGACTCTTGTCTTGTTCACTGATGAATTCTTTTCAACATAATAACCCTAATTCCTTCCATTAAAGTAAATTTTTTCTCGATTTTTGGATTTTACGCAGGCTGAAACGTAAACTAACAAATTTTGAGGAGGTAAACATTTTTTCTTGGTCGGTAACAAAGGTTCATAATTGAAAATAATAAATTGATAATCTGCAAAGAATTGTAGCCTGAACACACACACGTCGACACATCCAAGTTGGACGAGTACTCTCACAATGGAAGTAAATTCATTTTAATTACTTGTCTTAATTACGTTTGAAATTTTTTCAACTCGGTTAAGAAAATTCGCAATAAGGTTTGGAAAATCCTCAAATTGAATTGAAAATGCTAAATCTTGATAAAAATGAAACCTGCCACGTAACGTTTTCTTCACATGAAAGCGTAAACCTATCAGAAAGCAAAGGAATAACAATTACCCGAAGTGGGGCTCGCAATAAAAGCAACTCACCGTCACATCGCCATTTCCATATCACCCGGTCACCCGTCATTTAAATCATTTTGCCGATCATTCCTTTCAATTAAGCCATCATTATTGGTCCCTTCTAGCAGTCAATCATATTATTAATTATTGCGTCACTTCGTTATTGCTACTGACGTAACCTAGACCGGCGAATTAATGCCCGGCCGTACGAAAAAGCAAACAATCGCTCAGGATTTTTGCACAATTCGTTTGTCAATGGCGTAATGCTCGGCCACATGTACTGAAATGGATTTGACATCTATTAACACTTTCACTACAGCGTGGAGCTACAAAGATCGTTTTGTAACATCAGTTATTCATAAGGCAGGTAATGATTTTTGGCCTTCCTAACCGCGATGCCGACCTCCCAAACTTTTTCATGAGTACAACAATATTTCGAATTTCAAGCGAATAACTCCATTTGTGTGACTTTGCTCTTCAAGCACGTATTTTTAGCAATTTTTAATTGTTTTTTTTTTTTTAGCACGTTTTTTGAAATTTGACCATTATGGGCTCAAAAAGTGCTGCCCAACAAACGTGTCCTTTCATTTGGAAAGCTTGCTTTTTTTCACGCAAGAACGGGATTTTTATCTCAACCCTAAGGGGAGTTATCGTATGGAATGACACACACACACACACACACACGCATATATATATATATATATATATATATATATATATATATATATATATATATGTATATATATATTGAGGAAAGTTTGAAAATGAGAGATATTATGTTTTTATAAATTGCACGTGTAGTATAATATTTTTTGTAAGAGTGAATAAGTTTATGGGCTTGCCAACGGGCACCATATGAAAATTAGTTAACATACATAACTGGAGGTGTCGGTTGACAACTGGGTTTATTACTAAAAACGGCTAAAAATAGTTACATTTATAGTTGAAAATTTATAATAATCTTTATATTAATAAAGTAAAGTGTCTGTATGTGGGTACCTCCATAACTTTGGAACGGATTGACCGATTTGCGCGATTCTTTTTTTAATATGACCAGCCACTTCCAGCGCAAAATATAGACCACATCAAAATTGCGCAACCCCTGATCAGCTGAGTGAGCGAAGCGAGCAACATCCCCTACGTACATCGGATTTCAACGAGTGTTTTCCTACACATATACAGCCATCATCCCCTACATCCCCTACACATTTTAAACCTACCTTTAGGGATCTACCGTTTGTAAGCGAAGCGAGCAACATCCCCTTCATGTTTCAATTGTAATACACCTGAGTGGGGGGGGGGGGGGGGTAAAAGTCCATTACATGTACACAGCCACACATTACGGGCTTGCCCCCCGGCTGGACGTGGAGGCCAGCGAAGCGAGCCGGAGCGGCTAATTTAGAAATAAAGTTTATCAACTTTAAAATAGTACATTAAAAAATCTATGTACCTACAAAATTATGCAGAAAAAATTACTTAACTTTCGCGTAAATTTGCTATAAAATCGATAAAAATGGCAAAAAAGCTATAAATCCAAAATCTCTTTTTGAATAGCAGATTATTATTTAGAATACTTTTTTTCATAAGAATAATAATCAACATTTTCTTTGCACTCAAAAAGCTCAAATTTGAAAACAATGTAACAATATAATGCGATAACTAAGAAAATTCGCTCTTACGATCATGCTGCATGACAGGATCTTTTTTCGTTACAATTCGCCCCACTTTATGGAACATCAATTTAGATAGATAGATAGATAAATGATTTATTGACATCACAGAAATAATAATAAAAATAATACACGTTGTAATATATAGGAAATTAAACACACCATTACTTATGTTATTGTTGTCAACTTATTGTCGGCGATGGGGAAGCCCGTGCTGCCGACAAGAGTCGGAACTCAGCTCAAAAGCAGTACAACAAACGATGATTCCTCAAAATACAGTTTAAAAAAAAGAAAAAAAAGAAGAAAATATTTCTATAAAAACTAAAGTAGGTACATAATTGGAATACCAGCTTTTTGTATCCATCTCGGTTACTATTGAAAGGTGATTTCAGAACTCTAGGTAAAGATTTGTGCACTTCATGTATTAAATAGCAAGGATTTTTTGTAAACAGAGTTGTTTTTGTACGAGAGTTTGTAACATTACCATCCAAGCGAAATCTTGTTGGGTAAGGGTGTCCTGTTTCAGCAGAAATTATTTCAGGATGTTTATAATAATATAGTAACAGGTTTTTAACGAACAACTGCCTAATTGAGAAGTTTTTGCTTAAATTAAATACTTCCACCGAACTGAATGTTTTGGGCTTTTGTAAGCATACCTTCAATATACATTTCTGTAATGTAGCTAGAATTTCTAAACAAGTGTTAATTTCTGATCTTGGTAGAATTTTTGGACTTTAACTCAACACGTTCGACGGTTATGACAATCGAGATAAAGCTATAATAATCGGGCGGTGGAGCGGCGGTAGCTGTGACCTGAGCCCCCGACCGGGAAGCTGCCACTCGCTGGAGATACGGCCTTATATTATCTCCGAATGCGAAAAAAGGAAAAGTGGGGAAGGAATAAGATCGTATCTCTCCGAATAATGACGGGCTTTGCGGGTGACGGGCTAACGGACGCCGTTTACGGCCTTTTCGACTCCGGCGATCTCAAATGGACGTACGGACGTCTCACTTATCCAAGTGCGATTGCCCCTGTGATGTCACACTGTCGACCGTCGCTAAATGTCCCTGCACTGCTTATATCGGCCGTCCAGCTTATACCCCACAATCTGCAGTCCAGTAATTGCCCATTGAATCACCCAGTTCCCTTTTGCTTCCTTCATTAAATCACCCTGAAGCACTTAAATCTGCTTTTGCTACGAATTATTAACCAGTCCAAGACAACGAAGTCAATGAACCTACCTAAACTTCAAGCAACTTCAGGGATGAATGAGCTCTAGCATTTTGAATCAAAAGTTCCTCTTTTTTAGCGCTTTGTTTTCGAGTAATTTAATTTTTAAAGATTTTTGTTTCCTCACTACCAAAGGTAGGGAAGTTAAGTTATGTGTTCGTGATTGAAGTTGAAAAAATGTTTCCCCTCCGAATTCAAAATTTCCACTTGCTTTTTGGGTTTCAGAGCTTGCTGATCAATTTTGGTTCCGTGTCTGTCGGTCTATCTGTATGTGTGTCTGTCTGTCTATGGTAAATCCTTGTCACTCCCAAAACTATACCAAGTTTCAGTCCGATTCCGATGAAATTTTCAGGGATTGTGCGGATTAGGTCCAAGACTATTATTTTCAAAGCCGTCAAACCAACAGAAGCCTGCGCGCATTCTCAAACGTGAATTTTTTGTAACGTTGATTTCTTATCATCTGACGGTTTGATTTCGTTCAAACTCGGTAGGTGATTGGGTATATGTTCTAGAAAAAATGTCCTATAAATGACCTACGAGTATATCGCAATCGGTAGAATAATTACCATTGCGCGTGCCCAAAACTGATAACGATTGACTCAGGCAAAACTCGAGTCTAATAGAACGATTTTGATGAAATTTTTTCAGGAATTTTGCGGGATAACTTCTAGACCGTCCCCTATTAATTTAATTGCCGTCAAATGAATAGTAGTCTGTGCGCATGCGCAAACGTTAATTTATAATAACTTTGATTTTGTTCCAACTCTGGGTGTAGATAAATGTATATTCTGCGCATGCGCAAAACTAAAATTGATCAACACAGAAACTCTGAGAATAATGGACCGTTTTTTGACATTTTCAAGGACTGTGCGGTTTAGCTCCTAGACGTTCCAGTATAAATTTCATTGCCGTTAGAGTAAGAATAGTCTATTGATAATAATTTAGATGAGTTCGTTGGCCAGCACTTTTTGAGCTCATTAAATTGGTCAAATTTCAAACAACTGTGCTGAAAAAAATCACTAAAAATTGCTAGAAACGGCTAAAAATTGGAATATTTATATTTTTAGCAGAATATTGCTTAAATAAATTTTATTAACTATAAAATAGAACATTCACAAATTTATGTAGAAATTTATGCTGAAAATGTACTTAAATTTCGTTAAAATTAACTACCTACTAATAATATTGATAAAACTGAAGAAAAAAAATCCAAAATCTCTTTTTGAATAGAAGATTATTATTATTATTTATAATACGCATTTTGCCATAAAATTGATAGTTTATAATTTCTTTGCACTCAAAAAGCTCAAATTTCAAAACAAGTCAACACTATACCTTACGAAAAATTAAGAAAATGCACTCATAGGACCATGCTGCATGAATGGAACTTTTTATGCTTACTGTTTTTGATAGGCACTTTACGAATAAACGAACTTTGAGGTTGCAATTTTGTTGAATCTTGCCTAATAAAACCTTAAATACATTGATTATGTGAAAGAAAAAAGATTCGAATCACTGTGGAGCAAGAATCAGGCGTGAGATGGACTTATGTTAGAATTAATAAAAGGAATACTGGTCCAGCGCTCACACATACTCACACATGCTCACATACTCTTCATTCACACATGTGATGAGAATGACGTTCATTTCTCTTGCCAAGGGATAGATAGTTCCATTTGAAAAGTTGAATAAAATCAGTTGGTTGAAACATCTTTTGAAAGTCGGACTAAAATTTGACGGGCCAATCCTTCGTCGAGGACGCGTTCTTGAAAGTCCCGCAGATGTGTAGATGATAATACGGTGGATCGAGAAACCTCAGCAATAGCTAGGTACCATCTTATCGTACGTCAGAATCGCTTATCTCCCGAATCGGTTTCGAAATATCCTCTAAATAATATCCGACGGGATATCGCTGTGTCCCGTTGGGAGAGAGGCTTTACGGATAAGCGCTTTTTCCGATCCAAGCATAGGATGGCTGAAAATAACTTCTCAGAAGGGGTAGTACACCTATGTACAGCGACTGCTCCGAGAATCCGGATGAGAATATTTTTTATCAACATAGTGGCTTGGGAAAACGCTTCGAAAACTAGCATACAATCTTTACTTTCGGTGCAGAGAAGCGTGTTAAGGATTATGTCTAGAAGTAGTTAAGGAGTAACATCAGTTGAATTATACGTGAAACCATTAAAAATATTGTATATTAGGTCTTTACTCATTTTTCCGAACTCAAGAAACATGCAGTTAATTAATATTAGGCATGGCATGGCTACGGGAGCAGATATTGTAGGCAATTATTTGGTTCCGAGAATGAACTCGGTGATGGGGCAGAATAGTTGGAAATATATCTGACCAAAAATCCTGAATATTGTTAATGAGTTAGAAGAGAATGTTCAGGGATATAATAATGCACAGTTCGAAAAATGGATTGATAAAAAAGTTGCTAATGAAGAATTCTTCAGAAGAATTGAGGCATTATTTTGAAAGTTTAATTTTCAATTTTAACTGCACTTGTATCTAAAGATTGGCATTCTGAGGTTTTGTGTAATGTAGGAAAGAACCTTGATTGATATATTTTATAGTTCTATAGTCTTTTTTTTCCTTTACTCTTAGCAACATTTTATTCTTATTTAGAAATGAATATAGGAAGTTTTTTGATTTTATACATAAAGTTACTATAGTTTAGCTTTTGAAATATTTATACTGAGGTGTAAGAGTGATGACTCCCCACCCCAAAACACAAGCTTGCTTACGGTGGGGGGGGGGGGGAATTATTTTGGATAATAAGTGATATATTATGTTTTTCAGTATTCATAATTTGTATAATAATTTTGTGATGGCAAAATTTTGTAATTCTTTATATTAAATAAACTACTAATAAAAAAAAACTAGACCGGAAAAGTGTTTTTTATAATTCACAACACCCTCCAATGGTATACCTTAGTATACTTTTAATTACTCATAATTTTTCTAATATCTAGTATCTCCAATTCACGTGGGAGCGCTTACCTTGGCCAAAGACCATGTATACGAACTGTTGTCCAAATACAATGGTTATTTATACATATATTTTTATAAACTAAATTTGAAAAAAGGTGGACACGTGATTGATTTATTATTTGTATCTTTGTAATCGACCAAGAAACAACTTTTTAATCCCCCCCCCCCCCTTCCACTACGTTTAAAGTGTAGAATCCAAAAAAAGTTGCAGTCATGCAGCATGATCGTAAGAGCGAATGTTCAAAAATTATCGTATTTTATTGTGTAACATTTTTTTGAAATTTGAGAACTTTTGAGAGAAAAGAAATTGTTAACTACCAATTTTACGGCAACAAAATTCGTTCTAAATAATATTCTACTATTCAAAAAAGATTTGAAAATGTTAGCATTTTAGGGAAGTTTTATAGATTTTTGAGCAAAATAATGAAATTCAAGTAACTTTTTCTGCATTATTAATTTTTTTAATGTTTTAGTTCGTTTTTGATAAACTGTACTTGACTACACAGTATTGTTTATATATATATATATATATATATATATATATATATATATATATATATATATATATATAAATTTAACCATTTTTAGCAATTTTTTTAAGTACCTATATTTTTTGAACATTGACCAATTTAATGTACTCAACAAGTGCTGGCCAACGAACTCATGTTTTCGTTTGGAAAGAAAGCTTGATTTTTTTCACGAAAACGGGATTTTTATCTCAATTCTTAGGAGAGTTATCGTTTAGCTTCTAGAATGACACACACACACAAACACTTTTTTTTACAAACTCCCCAAAAGCGTTGGGGGGGGGGGGGGGGGTTACACCATTCAGTTGAAAAATAAACAAATAAATAAAAGTGGGGAGGACGCCCAGGTTTACCCGACGCCGGCTCCAGGGATAAGAGAAGTTGCAAGAAGGAAGAGATGAAAGGAAGTGCCCCTATAAAATGACCACCAGTTCAAGTAAGAACCCCTCAGAACGCGGTTGGTGATACCAAGGAGTACTCCCGACGAGATGCTCAACTCGAGTAACTCCGGGGCGCTTTTCCCGCACCACACCCCTCGCCATGACACGGTTGCAGCCACGACCTTGATGCTGTTGGTCGCCACTCCTTTTAGCTCGGAAATCGCTTGCCGCAACACACACACAGAGCGTTAAACTCTAGGATTCGTTTCAGAATGTCTCAAAACGGATTTCAATGAAGACATTTTTCGAAAATTTGTATTTTAAAATCTTTGGAGCTATCGCTACAGCATAATTGTCCACGAAAATTCGCTAATAGAATATTAAAAAATCTTAACGTCCGCTGGCGCCTTACGCCGCACAGTGATTCAGAAACCTCTTTTTCCTGGCCAAAAATCAAAATGGCTAAAGTCTTTAGAAGGAATACACTTGTTTGATATCCGGAGCTGTTTAGAAGTTGTTGGAGAGTCACTAACACAGGTTCCAACTGGTATAAAATGTTTTCTCGTTCAGCTACGCTCAGTGAATCTTACGGTTGTGCGATAATGGGATATTTAGTTTGTTTGTGCAAATGGTAATTAGTGAATATATGAGGCTGTCCAGGCTAGCTCGGAATTGAATTAAGAAATTTTCATGAGATTCGGCAGATTCCAGGTTTTTTTTTTTTTTTTTTTTTTTTGAGAAGAAGTAACGTTTCAAAGATTTTCAGAAATTTCATTTTTTCAAATTCGGCTATGTTTGAGCTGATGTGAAGGTCTTTTGCATGGTACATTTTAGGAACCCAAGTACACTATTCTTATGATAAATTTAACGCCAATTCCGAAAATAAGGTCAAAAGTTAAAAGTAAATGAGGAAAAATGGAGAAATTTAGTTAAAAAGGAAAGTTTTGTGTCTCAGGTAAAAATGACTCAATCAAATTAGCTCAGTCAGCTGATCAGAAAAGACCCAATCCTTTCAATCGACTCATAGTGTCCCAGAAAGTCTCCTAATCAAATCTCAACTTCCTAGGATAAACAGAAGAGAATTTAGCTCACTAACAAAGAGGCTTTAAACAGCCATGCAATTTGGGAACTTCCAAAAAAAATTTCTAACGATTTCTGATTTCATTCTTGTAGTATTATTACCGAATTCGTTTATCGGTATCGCGTTACGATTTTGACATGGATATGTCTATTGGCTATATACGAGAACCGCAAATAGATCCAAGATTAGAATTCCAAAAATTAATCTGGAAATTTACAGAAGAAGTGCATATGCTGTAGCGTTACAATATTTTTATAATCATAAAATTGATATCAGTTAGTTTGGCAAATTTAAATGATTTAAAAAGCATTTAATTGTAAAAATTGCTGAAATTGGCTCATGATATAAGCAACCTATTATTTTTATTCTAAGAAGACGTTTTCATAATTGTTTGCTTTTACTTAATAGTGATTTGGTTTTAATATACCATGAGGGATAGCTACGACTCCACAGAGGGACACAAATTCTTTGAATTTAAGTCTCTATGGGTATAAGTGTATAATGTATTGGTTGTTTTTTATGTTTATAAATTTATTTATTTATTGATGAGTAATTCTTTATATTGTCCTTTTGTTTATTTTCTTGTTGTGCCAAATAAAGAATCTTGAATCAACCACGACCCACTTCGGGGTAGTCCCTGGCACTTCGCTGAAATTCTATTAAAACTGTAAGAAAGTACGTAGTAAGTCCCTGTCACCAAGTAAGTAATAAGTCCCTGGCACTTCGCTGAAATTCTATTAAAACTGTAAGTAAATAAGTAAGTTAATTCTCCACAGTCCATCCATAATCGGATTTGGGGTGAAGTGAGCGCCGTTCTCAACCGAAGCCACGCTAAAGGTTCTTTTCCGATCCGATGCACCCGAGCGGCAGCGGGTGGATCTTGACAAATCGCACTCGAAACGAATTGCGCGAGCAGAAATTTCTCAGAGGAGTTTTTCACCCATTACTGTACCAATTGAGCTACCGTGGAATGTCGCATTACATGTTTTTGGGTTTTGCTTTGGGTAAATTATCAACAAGTATGAAAACAGAATGAAAAAATAGAGTTTTAGGCGACTTCAATTTAACGACACCCGTTACCATAGCCTTGAGGGAGCAAATGAAGACAACCCAAATGGAACCGAAAGAACGGTTGCCTTAATTTTGATGTCACGTTAACGATGGTTGGGCAACGCGATATTTTCCCCCAGCTGTCTTGCTGTCTACTGGTTGACCAATCAACTTCTTCATTTCGATATGAAACGCCGATTTTCAATCCTGAATTCGAATTTCATGTTAGTTTCAGTACAAATACGGGCTAATTTCTCATTTTTAGTTGTCAATTCGTAAACAGGGCATGGATTTAACGCAAAGATAGCAAGCCTCAAGTGTGGAACACCGCGGTTTGGTAGCACTTATAGGTCATTAGTCGTTACGAACTTCATGTTATTGGGTTTTCCGTTGGGTAAATTATCAACAAGTATGAAAAAGTATTTATCTCTACGACAATGAACCAGGAATTCACCTGATACTTAATCATCAGAGGAGGCAGCACTTCTCGCAATGTTCACGAGAAAACAGCTGAGAAATCAGGCAAACTAAGAACAATACTGCGAAGGGGTAGTGTCCCCCTTCAGTCCATCACTCTGGACGCAACTCTGAATGACAATTTTTCAAATCCAAAGATTATTATCGATCCATTGGCAACATATGTGGTTTCCATGTCACTGTAGCAACGCGTTTCTGACGCTATTGTATTGAGTTATTGAGTAATATAATAATTCTAACAGCATATATTTATATCCACTATGGCAGGTAGGTTTATTTTCTATAACTTTTTACTACTTTAAGCGAAAAAACCACCAAGATGGTACTTATTTTTGTTAGTTTACATTGTCAACACTAGTTATAGCTCTCCAATACATATTTTAGTCCAGTTCCACAGTAAATAGAGTAATTTTAAAAGTACATCCACTAGTCTGGACATCAGGACTTGGCTTCACTCTTTTCTCACCTGAACTTGGAACATCATGAATCGAGTCAGGTAGTTAGATACCTATAATACTTCCTTAGATTTTCACATACTTTGTACCCTACTTCCGAAGTAGGAAAGTAGGTATAGGTACGTTGATTAATTTTTTTTTAATAAATTTTTTGCAGGTAGGTAGATGTATTTTTGATATCGACGATATAGAAGACATCGGACTTCTGCACGAATGGCTGGACGATTCAGACTTGGAAAGTCTGTATGAGAAACTTGGGGGGGGGGGGGGGGGGGGGGGACGAGTCTCCTGATTCCTTCGATTACACGATCGATGTGATACCATGTTCAACAGCTCAGCGAGTGGGAGGCAATGTGGTTGGGCCAAACACTGTTGAAGAGAAACTAATTTTGGTGATGATGATGACTAGCTAAGTTATGCTTACTGAAAGATAGAAACTGTTTTTACAACTACCATACTACAAAATAATTCTGGTTTTATTATATTTTAACAACATTTTAAAAATACCGATTTCTTGACAAAATAAAACTATATTATTTTCCATTATATTGGTTTGTTTTCATGTTCTACTAAGTCCCAATGTCAACTAACATGGGCATGGAAAAATATGATCTTAGTTCACCTCGGATGTCCATCGTGGTGGAAAAATCGTATATAGTCAATAGGTGCAGCAATCTGCATAAAATTCACCATGTGACGTCTTTGAACAATTACCAATGTACCTCCAAAAGAAAAAAATTGTTGTGTGAAGGAAAAAAATCCGGGACTGAAAGGGTTAAAACTCAGGTTTCACATTTAAAATATGAGAAATAATAATAAGAGCAAGGCTCTAATCGACCAAATAGAGCCTGTGCGCAAAAGAACTGATTTTTCTTCTCGATCGAGTTGCAGGCTAGTAAAGCTAGACGGCGGAGGCATACTTCAGATGGCACATTCGGTTTCTACGCGACTTGAAACGTAAAATAACCAAGTTTGAGGTGTGTTCAAAAAACCTACCCACTACATCAACATAATTAGTTGGTAACGAGGGATTTCAAGAGAAAAACTATTATTATTTACTTCACCATTACTCGAGTAATTATGAGGTGCCCAGTAAGTAGTGTTACATTTACAGGAAGGTTAGGCTGGTGTCGTGTGCCTTTAGGTCCCCAAACGGGTGACGTTAAATGAGCCATTCTAACGTATATAATGTTAGTTTTCTAGACCACTTGTACAATAATGAAGTTGAGGGTTAGCGAGGGTTGGTCAATAATTCAAAAACTCTTCTCTTCGCTATATTTGTATAGGATCTTCAGGGCTTCGTAGTGGAGCAGGGAAAATTTTAGGTCCTCATTGCACGTGATGCAATCCTTGCAGGACCCATTGTACCTGTACACTATTTTCATACATGCTAACTGGAGACTGTTTATAATAATAGAAACTTGATAATTATGATGAAAAATATTAAAGAGGATACATATTGCATAGAAAAATGCCACCATTTGGTGGCAAAATGGTGGCATTTTGACATTTTCATGTCTTTCATATGGCACATAACAAAAAAATCGTCACGAAAAAAATTGTCCCAAGTGGCCACAACGATGATTATGACCATCAGAAATGACGTTGACCATTCATAGGTAAACACACGAAAATGTCCCAATGCGTTGCAGACTCGTATGCAAGCGTTTTTTACTCTGATTTGCAACAGTTATTATAAAAATTTATAATAGGTACCTACCTATTTTTAGGATCCCCCTTCCCATTTCTTCATTCCCCTTCGTTATCAAAACTAATTACCTATAGTAATAATAGATAAGGTCATCACAAAAATTTCTATGCAATATGAGTTCTCTTAAATAATTTTCATAATAATTAATAAGTTTATTATTATTATAAACAGTCTCCAGTTAGCGTGCATGAAAATAGTGTACAAGTACAATGTGTCCAGCAAGGATTGTATCACGTGCAATGAGGACCTAAAATTCTTCCTGCTCCACTACGAAGCCCTGAAGATCCTATACAAATATAGCGAAACGTCGACGTAGAAGAGTTTTTGAATTATTGACCAACCCTCGCTAACCCTCAACTTCATTCTAACGTACAACGATGCTAACGTCCCCTCAAGGTCCGTACTCTTGGCTACGTTAGGGTGACTTGAAGGATTCGATATCGATACTTTCATGGTATCGGATATCCCTACTTCCGGGTAGTCCTTCGCACTTCGCTGAAATTCGATGCAAACTGTAAATAAATTCTCCACAGTCCATCCATATCCGTAATCGGATTTGGAGTGAAGTGAGCGACGCACGTAGGAGCGGCCAAAACTTCTAAATTTTCAAGTGCAAAAAATAGTTAGTTTATTTTTTTATCCACTAGGATAGTTGAGTGGAACATTTCATGGTAAATAAGAGATAAAAATTCGCTGACATTGCTGAACCGCCTCTTTAAAAGTTGACATTTGTAAAAACTCAAATTTTTCGTAAAAAAGAGCACGCTTCTTCCCTTATATAAATTTGATTGATGAATTTTTTAGGAAACAATTTTTTCCCTGGTTATAAATAGGTATAGATCTGAAGTTTCAAAAACGGATGCACAAAGGTTGCTGGCCTCTTTTTTAAGTGAAGTGCAATTTCGGTGGATGGTAGTGGAAAAAAAATACGTTTTAAGTTCTGAAGAGTGAAACTATGATTGCGAAGACGTGTGATGGGTTCTCGCTGTTACAGATGCATTCAGTAGGATCTCACATGAAAAGCGAGATTAAAATCAGCTGCCCCAATTTTCCCCCAGTCGTGTTCATTGAATTCTTATTGAAACGTGTCTCTAGGTTAAAGTTGAGTTCTTCGTACATGCACATAACCATATTTTACATTAGAAACAGTCTAGAAAAGTTTGGTCCAAATTGTACTAAAGAAAAGGAGTTCAAAATACAGCCATTTTGTACATTTTTAATTTCAAAAATATGTTTTTAAAGGTCAAAAATTATTATAACGATATTGAAATTGCTAAAGATGGTTTTACAAAAAACATTGCCACGATCGAGAATGCGCTGGAAGAACACGCAAAACGACTGCAGGAGCTCAACAAAATGAAAGAGCAGGTAAATAAGAACAAAAGTCCAGTCATGCAGCGTGACCCCATGAGCGAATTTTTTAAGAAATCTTCAACATTTCAGTCGCTATTGATCGTGTAGAGAAATTTTAGAGAGCGAAAATCGGAGGACGGAATATTTCACAGAGTAAACTCATCAGTTGTGATTACTTTTTTTTTTTTTTTTTTTTTTTTTTTTTTTAAACAAGCACCTACTACCTACGTTTTAAACAGCATGGTTCTAGGATTGATTATACAGGGATACTTCCATAAGAGTAGTTCAATCTGAATTTGGACAATGTTTCATGCAAATATTACCGATTTTTACAACTAGCGAACGGCATTATTTCGATTTTTGACTGATTTTTCAACTTTGAAATTTTTGAAAACTTGATACATATTCTTATAGGAAATTTCGCACAACAAATCGCAAAAAACAGGCTATTTTGAAATTTTTGACTACATTTTTGAAAATTACAACCCGAAGATGTAATCCGATTATGCTGGCCAACGAACTTGAACTTTCGTTTTGTGTTCTTCACATTTTAAAATTTGTTTGAAGTTTCTAGCACAATTCTACGGACAGTTATCGTCTGGAATGACACATACATATATACATACATACATACATGCATAAAAAAATGCGTTAAACTTCAGAATATGATTCAGAATAGCCTGAAACGGATTTCTGCATAAATTTTTTTCAAAAATTCACACTCTAAAAATTTTGAGGCGAGAGCAATAGCTTAATTTTCTTCAAAAATTCGCTAAATGTTGGGCTCGATATTGGAAAAATAACCTGATGGAATTATTATTAATAATAATCGCTGTCGCTGTACCTTTATTGATATTTTATTTATAAACGTATTTCTAATGATTTCTGATTTCATTCTGGCAGTACAACTTACCGTACTTGTTTACCGGTAGGTATTGCTTTATACTGCTTGATCTGAAAATTTGGTCAAATTTCGTCTCTAAATGTCCCAGAGAGTCTCCCTATCAAATCTCAACTTCCTAGGATGAACAGGAGATAATTTAGCTGTATCAGCTGATTAGGTATGAACCTATCATTTAGATCATCTATTAGTGTCCCAGGGAGTCTCCCCATCAAATCTCAACGTCCTAGTTTGAACCGCAGAGAATTTAGCTCACTCAGCTGATTAGGAGTGAGCCTATCTTTTTAATCGACTCTTAGTGTCCCAGGGAGTCTCCCCATCAAATCTCAACGTCCTAGTTTGAACCGCAGAGAATTTAGCTCACTCAGCTGATTAGGAAACATCCATTAATTGATTAGTCAAATTAATTTAGTCTGCAAGAGATTGAGAAGGCTTATTTATGTATACTCCTACTTAAGAACTTAACTCCTAAGCTCATGCGTATAATGTATTTTTCAATGGCTCAGTCAGTTTTGCTTTATGGTTTGCCAGTTTGGGGTGGAGCTTACATCTCAACCTTAAACCCAGTATATATTTGCCAGAAAATTCTAATTCGAGTTATTACAAAAAGTAAATTCTTAGAACACACTGGTCTACTGTTTCGTAAACTCAAAATTCTAAAATTATGTTACCTTATAGATCTTAATAATGTAAAACAAGTTCTGAAAGAGAAGCGGTTTGCGTATCCCATCCATGAAATAAAAACAAGGTTTCAATCGCAAGGCAAATTTTATCTACCACATGTGCACACAACTGCCTCTTTCAATTCATATTTTTTAGCTGGAATCAGAGCATTTAACAATCTGCCTTCTATCGTTAAAAATAAGTTAATAGATCAACCTAATCAAGTGAATGAAATTTTGAAAAATTGTTTTCTAAAAACATAAGATAATGATTAATAATACTCATGTGTGTAAATAATGAAATATCATCTAGATTGTAATATTTATCCGTATGTAATGGCACTTTATTGATTTCTCCAACATGTAATAACTATTTTGTATTAAGAATTTAAAAAATGTAATATTTAAGAACCTACAGGCTCATTGTACAACTCGTTTTCCCTGTCGCGGATATCACCCATTAGTGAGACTAAATTTCTTTCATTTATTGTAGGTGAATTGTTTTTGTCATATTTTCAGAAATAAATACATTTTCATTTCATTTCATTGATTTCAATCGTTCTCACGTCCCAGACAGTCTTCTATCAAATTTGAACTTCCTAGGATGAACTGGAAAGAATTTAGTTCACTCAGCTGAGTAAGTTCAATCATTACAATCGTCTCTTAGTGTTCCAGAGAGTCTCCCTGTCAAATCTCAATTTCTTAGGATGAACAGGAGACAACTTAGATCATTCAGCTTTAGGAGCCCATCAGCTGATAAGAGGTCTATGCATCGTCTAGTACCTACTGCTTACAAGTACCTACTACTCAATAGTATACCTACCATGTACCTAGTGCCTTCATTTCACATTGATAGTTCATTATGGTTACTTAGCAATATTAGTTTATAACTTAGAGTAATAGGTAAATCAGCTTTCCTTGACGCTACAGTGGCTTAGGGATCATGAGATGATATGATAAAATGAGAGCATTCCAAAAAGTCCAGTCATGCAGCATGACCCCATGAGCGAATTTTTGAAGAAATCTTCGACATTTCAGTCGCTATTGATCGTGTAGAGAAATTTTAGTTTATGATTTTGATAGACAAACATGGAATCAAATTATTAAAAATAATTAGGAGGTACTCATACTTTATTATTATTAAACTAATCTTGTAGATTTAAAGACAAATGTAGGTAAATATTCATAGATTTCGATGTCCAATGTGGTCAGTATTGAAGGCAGTTGAAATCTTAACAGTATACTATCATAACATCATCAAATCTTGACATAAAATAAAATAACATACCGACGTCATATGAAAGAAACGTATTTCCACAGCCAATCGATGATGAGGCTTTATATTACGAGTTATATGAGGTCAGTTGCATTCGAATCTAGTATCCCACAGCAAGAAATTGACAGACAAACTGTAGTCTCTGTTTCGAACAAATATTACCGATTTTTACAACTAGCGAACGGCATTATTTCGATTTTTGACTGATTTTTCAACTTAAAAATTTTTGAAAACTTGATACATATTCTTATAGGAAATTTTACGCTGATTCCGAATATACCACATATTAGTATTGTAATAATTTAACAACAATAACACTTGACAAAGCTCATGTATTCTTTCAACAACTCAAACTTAACAACCAACTTTTTGAACTCTTACAACAACGTTACTATAACAGGAACACCTGATAGTTATGGGTTTCCCACAGTATGCTGAAAAAATTATTTCGCACAACAAATCGCAAAAAACAGGCTATTTTGAAATTTTTGACTACATTTTTGAAAATTTCAACCCGAAGATGTAATCATGCTGGCCAACGAACTTGAACTTTCGTTTTGTGTCCTTAACATTTTAAAATTTGTTTGAAGTTTCTAGCACAATTCTACGGACAGTTATCGTCGGAATGACACATACATACGTATACATACATTTAAAAAAAAGCGTTAAACTTCAGAATATGATTCAGAATAGCCCGAAACGGATTTCTGCATAAAATTTTCTCAAAAAATCACATTCTACAAATTTTGAGGCGAGAGCAATAGCTTAATTTTCTTCAAAAATTCGCTAAAAGAGGCTATCGATTTTCCTGCTATGAAAACTAAGGGAGTTACAATTCGCTAGTAACGCATTGGTTGCACGTGAAAATCAATATAAACGATTTCATGACATCTTCGTTGACCCCCAAAAATAAGACATATCCATGTCAATTTCGAGGGATCGTTATGTATTCTACACTGCCCCTGAATTTAACAAAATTCACTATAAATGTTATGTGCAGCTTTTAGTCATAACTATAAATGCTGTTAGTTGATACTAAAAACCCATCTTATTATGTGAATATATTGGAATTAACACAAAGATATGAACAGAGTGCTTCATGTACAATATTTAAAGTACTTCTTTGCCACAGCATTAGTTCATCTTTAACAGTTTGGCAGCAGGTAGGTAAATACAAGTTAAACTCTTTGATTTTATTTTGTCAAATTTAATATGTCAATCACTTTTTGAGGCTCAGAGATCATGTTAACGAGGATGTCGTCCAGCTCTTGACACCGAAGATCTACTTAGAAGAGTTAAAAGAACTAAACCGCATGAACTAAGTGAAATAAAATGAACGTCAAGACTATTGACTCAATTATCAGAACAATAAAGTGAAGTATATTAGATCTTAAGAAAATGTATAATAATTTATTACATGAATATTGCTTACAAGTTGTTATTACTTGGCGCAATAAAACTTGTCAAAAAAAAAATATTAGATTTCCATTTATTTAATGTATGTTAGAAAAAATGTAATAATTTATTCTAATAATTTAATTTATTTTTTATGTATACCACAATTTACCTGAATTTGTGGGTAGTCCGAATGTTTGGAGGCTGACCGCTAATAACACGGCAATTTGAAGAAATGCGCGCAAACTCACGGCCATAGCGGATAGATCGCAGCGGACAGACTGTTGCAGCGGATATCAGCGGACAGTAAAGGGAAGCGGACGGCGGACTGACTGAATGAGCCGGCAGGACGGCGCGGGTCCTCGGGGGAAGGAAAGGGTCGTGCCGGGGGTGGCTGGAAGGGAGCTGTCCTGGAGGGCGGGAGGGAGCTGTCAGCCGTTCTGTCCTGAAGGCGAAGCTGTCCTGAGAGAGGGGCCGTAACAACCCCCCACGTACAGTGCGTCAGGGTATGGACAAAAGTCCTAACATACTGATAAGTAGCACTGGAGAAATAAAAGCAGTTTTTTCAAATAAGCTAGAATTTTAAAGATAATAAGAACGTTAAAGTTTAGTTTAATAATCTCAGAAGAGTTTTTGAAGACTTCTTGTGATAATCCTCCATAATTTAGGTAATTGTAATGAAAAACCTTTAGATTATCACTTATTTATTGCATTAAGCAAAAACACAAAGCTTTTCGACTAAATTTTAGCCATCTTCAGGCATACACAACAAACTAAACACAGGAACTAAGGTCCGTGTTAGTAGCTTCTCTCCTGTGTTTAGTTTGTTGTCTACGCCAGAAGATGGCTAAAATTTAGCCGAAAACCTTTGTGTTTTTGCTTAATGCAATAAATATGTGATAATCTAAAGGTTTTTCATTACAATTACCTAAATTAAAGTTTAGTTTGATTGATTTGTTCATTAATCTGAAAAATCACAACTAAAAGTTTTGCATCGTTTTTCCAGGTTTAACCACCTTACTTTACGTTGCTTTCGAATCTACTTAAAGGTAGCGGAAGCATTGTCTTCACTTTTGGGGAAAAAAAACATTTTTTTCGTCTCCAAAATCAAAATTTCCATTCGCATTTTACGTTTTAGACCATTCTGAACAACTTTGGTTCCTTGACTGTCTGTGTCTGTCGTGTGTCCGCAAATCCTTGTAACAAGCTTATTTTCCACGGTTTTCATCCGATTTGGATGAAATTTTCAGAGAATGTGCAGGCTAGGGTGTAGACGGTCCCCTATCAGTTTCATTGTTGCGGAATCAATACTCCACTCTGCGCACGCGCAAACGTAAATTATATCATGTTTCTTCCTCGATAGTCGTTCGAGTTCGTTTAAATTTGGATGATAGATGGATGAAGATGATAGGTAAACAAGGGAGCTATGTGCCACACCCAACTTAGCAGACTTCGTTCTTCTATTACCAGATTTTAATTATCTAGCTCTTACCAGGTGCAAATCTCGTTTAAACCCAGTAAAAATCGGAAAAATTGACAAAAACAAAGTTTTTTCACACAAGAAACGATGAACGATAGAAAAAATCTGGTTGCAAATTTGAATTCTACATTAAAAAATCCTATATAAAACACATTTTCTTCGTCGAATTTTTTTTCATAAATTCAAAAGATGGGATTATGTAGGTACGAGTAGTAGTCATTTAGAGGCTTGGAATAAATTGATATTCTCCTCGTCCGACCATTTTTGATCAGGACCAGTGAGTCATCCTACAGCTGGTGCCAAAGCCTTACCGTTATCTTTATCGAGAGGTAAATCTATTCAATCCAGAACCAAATTCCTTTCAACAAGTTTAGTGTTAGCGGAGATACGTCTCAAGCCCAGAGAAATCTCATCTTGTGAATCAACGAAAAAGAATTCCATACATTAAATACGCGTTCTCTATAGGATTTTTGATGTAGATTTCAACCGGATTTTTTTTTTTTTTTTTTTAATATAGTTTTTTGTTTGAGAGAAAAATAACTTTCCATGTGTAAAAAACGTCGTTTTTAGCGATTTTTCTGATTCTTACTGGATTTAAACGAGATTTGTGCCTGATACGAGCTAGATAATTTAAATCTGGTTCCTGATTCAGATTCAGCACCCCCCCCCCCCCCCCCCCCCAAAAAAAAAGTAAGATGGGTAAACCTGGAAATACGATGCAAAACTTTTATTTGTGATTCTTGATTTTTCAGATTACTGAACATGAGAAAAACAGGCATATGGACTGTAACTTTAAAATCGAGCCAATTGGAAAAACGGCTTTCATTTTCTGATTCAGCGACCTTGAAAACCCCCCCAGTCCACAGTAACTTTCTTTGTTACTCGACATAACTTTGTTTTTGTTCCCCAGTGTAATGCATGCATTACAGGGACGTTCCTAAAAAAGAGTTGTACATGATTTTGGTGAGAATGGCGAATCGGTCGCACTTTTACTGAATGTAGTGTATCAAATTTTAATTTACTAAGAGTTGTTCTACCAAAAGATCTAATACTTCGAGCAATAAAGTAAAATAGTCGTAAAAATCATCAAAATCTGCTGAGATGTGCATGAATAGTAGGTTTCACTTCCCCCCTCTATCACTCCTCTTCACCGAAACCCATACGAATCCAAACACAAACAAAATCATAAAAAAGTCCAGTCATACAGCATGACCCCAAGAGCGAATTTTTGAAGAAATCTTCGATTATTTCGATTTTTGACTGATTTTTCAACATTGAAATTTTTGAAAACTTGATACATATTCTTATAGGAAATTTTACGCTGATTCCGAATATACCACATGTTAGTATGCTGAAAAAATTATTTCGCATAACAAATCGCAAAAAACAGGCTATTTTGAACATTTTGACTACATTTTTGAAAATTTCAACCCCTAAGATGTAATCCGATCATGCTGGCCAACGAACTTGAACTTTCGTTTTGTGTCCTTAACATTTTAAAATTTGTTTGAAGTTTCTAGCACAATTCTACGGACAGTTATCGTCTGGAATGACACATACATATATACATACATACATAAATACATATATACATACATAAAAAATGCGTTAAACTTCAGAATATTATTCAGAATAGCCTAAAACGGATTTCTGCATAAACATTTTTCAAAAAATCACATTCTACAAATTTTGAGGCGAGAGGAATAGCTTAATTTTCTTCAAAAATTCGCTAAAAAGGGATCTCCGATTTTGAGCATCTAAACCAGAATATACAAAATAAATAGAAGATACAAAAAGAAAATGGAAAAAACGTAAGAGAAAATCGAAAATCTCATGATTTATTGGAATTACCACCTCCATTCACCCCCACCGTCAGTAAATTTGAACCCTCCCCTGGTTTTTGAATAACTGAACTGAAATAGGAATTGAACGAAAAAAGTGACGGAAATCAGGTGAAACGTGATGACAACATGACGATTTAATGCATACTATTAATGATCCAACGATATTGAGCATATTTTTGCCCAAACCCCATTTTCGTCGCGTAATGAATCCTAAAGAAAAGTAGATTTCAGAGGGCCAAAGCTGTCCCCATGTTCGCCAAATCCACTCAACCGTCTTGACAGTTTTACTAGACTTTCCTCATCATGTCAGAAAGAACGTGTAGGGATTCCAAAAGTGTAGAGTGGACTCGGCGAACTTGGGAATATTATTGGCACCCCGTAAACGAGATTTCTTTATGAGCGCTCAAGTGGAAAAAATGAGGCTTCACGCAAAAACCGTTGGTGGTTTTAAAAACTAGAGATTTTCAAGAACATTAAAAACAAATATATTTTTGGAACCTCGTGGAACCAACAATATTCTCTCGGTGGCAAGTAGGCATAATCGCAAACATAAGTGTAATCGTAACCTAATTATGATTACGGTTACGCCCAACTCTGAGCTGCACGCATATCAAGAATTACCTACTTATATGCTTAGAGAAAGGATTCGCAAATGAAATGTTAGACATGGAATCTTTCTTTTTCCAAATAATGATGACTCTTACTTACTGAATAATTTGGGGAGGACGCACGCAGTGTTTCGACTGATGTATTTCAGGTGTAAAAAATGCAAGATAAAAGATTTAAAAAAGAAAAAATTCCTCAGCATCCAAGGTGGTAGGTAAGGTCTCGAATCGATTATATTTACTTGAAATAACCCCTTCTGAGTAACTCTGTACCCACACTTGAACGAACCAAAAAGAATACACTGCCAAGGAAATGGCACATGAGCTTCCTCGTCACCTTCACAGTACGTCACCATTAAATTCCAGAAAACTAGAAACGACCGGTTCTGGCATCAGGGAATTAATAAGGTGGAAAATTGGAAGCTGAAACGGGACCTCAAGAAAGCTTGCCCGCATCATCCCTGAAAATCTGACCGAAATCCGTTCAACATTGACCGAGTTATGACCGTCACAAGGAATTCACGTTAGCGCCTGCGCAGAAGCTACCGTTGATTCGATCATGATGAAGTTGATAGGGGACCATCTAGAGCTTAACCCGCACGATCTCTGAAAATTTGGTTAAAATCGAATCAAAATTGTGGAAGTTATGGCTGTTACAAGGAAATGTGGACGGACAGACAGACAGACACGGAACCAAATTTGTTCAGGAGGCTCTGAAACGCAAAATGCGAGTGAAGATTTTGATTTTGGAGCAAAAAATTTTTTTCATTTCGAAAGTGAAAACAAAGCTTCCGCTGCCTTGCAGTCCCGGAAGCAAAACTACTATGCGGAGCCCCTAACTGAGGACATTTGTTTTTCTTGATCGATTCGAAAGGTTTATAATTGAAAATAATATACCAAAACAAATTGATGAGATCAATTTTTTAAAGTTCCTGTCATGCAGCCTGATCATATGAGCGAATTTTTGTAAATTATCGAATACTGTAATGTTACTTTTTGAAATTTGAGCACTTTGAGTGTAAAGAAATGGTAGTTAACAATTTCTTGGAGAAAAAAGCTCATTATAAATAATATTCTGCAAGACAAAAAAGATTTTTGATTTCAGTACCAACATCTTAGCGAATCTTCGTAGAAAAGAAGCTATCGCAATGCCCCCATAAATTTTTTGGCAAATAAACTCGTTCTAAATCATATTCCATGATTCAAAATAGATTTTGGATGTTAAGAGATATAGGTAGTAGTATAGATACAGTGAGATTATATATTTGAAAAAGCGCTAACTTCAGGAATCGTTTCAGAATGCCTCAATACGGATTTCCTAGAAGGAATTTTTCAAAAATGTTGATTTTGAAATTTTTTGAGCCATTGCACTAACTTGCCCTAATTGTCCTAAATATGATGCGCCACATTACCAACCTTAAAGAAAAAAGCCTATTATATAGCTTAGCGTTTTTGACATTTTATGTCTTTACTTTGGCACATTAACGAAAAAAGCGTTAACAAAAAGCGTTAAAAAAAAGCATAACGGTTGGTTTTCTGATGATTTCCGCTTACAACCGAGTCGTTGCTAGGAAAATGGTACTTCGTCATTTTTCATCCCACTAAATTCGTTGACCATTCCTTCGGAAGCTCTCGATTTATCCAACCATATTTAACTACTGCGAAGTTCGCGGCCAACAAGCTATATGAATAATTGTTTACACACAGAAGATCATTCTCAATAATTGATACTGTGAACATGATTACAACCGCTTGTTAATTTCTGATGATTTCATTGAGCTGGTGTTTCGATGATTTGATTCATAGCAAGTGATCCGAATATTGTGAGAACGGTTTGATTTGTGAAGCGGTGGTTAAATCATTTTAATAGGTAATTTCTATACTTTACACTCTAGGAAGCTGTAATTTCGTACCTATGTAGCCTATTTAGGACATTTACTTGATGATGCCCAGGGTCCGGATCAGATTAGTGGTTCTTAAAGCTAATTTCTATGCTTTTCACTCTAGGAAGCTGTAATTTCGTACGTAGCCTCTTTAGGACATTTACTTGACGATGCCCAGGGTCCGGCTTGCATACGAGTCTGTAACTGAAGCCATAAAATGTCCCGATGTGTTGCAGACGTATGCAAGCGTTTCTGATGATTATTATGTCTACTTTGGCACATAAACGAAAAAAGCGTTAAGAAAAAGTGTTACGGTTGGTTTTCTGATGATTTCCGCATACAACCTTTCCACTTGAAATTTCATCGGTCTCATACTACTTTCCGTCACATTGAACATATTTATTCTTCAAATCGTCTTTCAAATCATTCCATGATAGAGAAAGAAAAGAGTTCTTTACCCTCAAACCCGGGCAATCTCCAACAGATTTATAAATGAAGGATAGGGATTGAAACCAAAAAACTCAAAAAACATGTTTGTTACATAGTACTTTATTAAGCGTTCCTAGGACATAGTGATTTGATTAGTTTACTAGAACAGGGGCCCTTGGAAATATTGCGCCAAATACATTTCATCAAAGATTTCTCAACATTAGTCCAACATGAAAGTTCAAGAGCATTTTTTTCTCCTTAAAATTTAATTTTTTTTTTTTTTACTCGCATATATAATTTTTTAAAGAATTTAACTTTTACAATTGCCTACACTTCAACAAAGAAGTTTACAAGTTCCTTTTTTTTACAACGTTTAGCAATATTCAAGGTACAGTACATGGATCGTGAGAAGGGAGCACACAGTGGGAAATATACTATAATTAATTTTTTTATGTATATAATTCATTCTTTAATCTTATTAAAATTATGTTGTTGTATAACTCGTTACAGTCACAGAAGTGATGTGTCCCCTTAAAGTTTTCGATCAACGAAAATCCGAGGATAATTTGTTTTTTTAATTTCTTTTAATGAGGTATATTAAAAATTGTGAAGGACTAGACCACGCTCAAGCAAAAATTTAGACCAAAAAAATAAGTATTTAAAAACTCGTCTCACAAAGGCGAAAAGTTTTCCCTTTACAATCTCCTTTAATTTTCTTTAAATTTTCACAATCAAGCTGGCTTTATTTTGTTTAAAATTGTTTAAAAAATTCTACGTACCTATACCGAAGGGTATTTTGTTTCTTCCAACGCCACACCTGCCGTGCGCTCCAAATGCGGCACATTTGGCAGGGAGAAAAAACTGGATTTTTCCCCCCCAGAGTTGCAAATTGAAATTTAAACGCAAAACATCCAGAAAACAGCGTCATTTCAGAATACAACTTTTTATTTTTCAATTTCATCAAAGACAAAGACAAAATTCACACGCGACGTGGTTCGGTCAAACACAGGATGACCAGTTAAATTTCCAGAATAAGAACACCAAAGAATTTCAATAATTATAAATTGATTCAAACAGAAAAGTGCCACTTTTACCCCGAATCCCTCAAGAGTATAATTCCACTATTTTCAGTATGACGTATAATACAGGAACACAAAGTGCATAAAAATCACAATAAAAGTGTACAAAAAACCAAAAAATTATTTTGAATTTCTTTCTTTTCCTATTTTGATATAATAGAAAGAAACCATTCAACATATCAAAGTTTTTACGGAAATGAAATTAACTTATTTTCGAAGGTTTGTTTTCTAAGGATTAATGTATGACTTATCACGTAAACCGTTTTTTCAACGATTATTTGCGGTTTTTGGTTCTGTTTTGAATTTTGTGCCTCTATGGTAATCAAGGCTACTCCTATGCTGGTCCCAATTTAAACAGAAAGTTTCAAACAGCTCAAATGGCCTTCATAAATCACTTTGTAAGCCAAAAAGTGTTTGTCTCAAGAGTTTTGCGCATTTGACCAGTTTTTTGAGGTGTCTAGACGACGACTCAGCATACTGGCGGGTATATGACTACAAATGTCTTCGAATCCAGACCAGGGGATGAGGTAATTAGGTATAATAATACTATAGGCTTATAAATGTATATTTTCCTACGAGTATGATGATGTAGAAGAGCTTAGAAGTATCAATGGATTTAATATACCATAGATACTAAACCTGGAAGTACCAATTCCCACAAAGAAGACTGTAAAATACATAACTCTTCTAGAGATTTTCATAGCAGAGAGCATATAATTTTCTTACTTAGCATTAGACCCAACTACGATAACTTGGTTTGGTATCTAATTTCAGGGGAGTAGCCGCAGTGGGGACTGGTGCCCCAAGCCTATCGGTTACTGAGATATGGACAGTGTCTGAGGTTGTGTGAATTTCAGCGCCCCCTGCAGGTCACCCAAAGCGGTGAGGCAATGTCCAGCAAAATCATTTTTAAAAAAATCGAAGGCTCCCAGTACACACTTATTGAGACGGCTTGTTAGCAAAGCGATACCTGAGGTTGAGTGCTGTGGGTCGAGTAAAGTGGATAAATGTGGAAGTGCTGATGGCTGCAGCTGCAGCAACTGCAGCGTATGCATACTTTAAGTACCACTATCATGACAAATTCCACTTGGTAATACAAATACACACGAAAATCAAAAGATAAATGAGAAGTTGCAGAACTGGCCGCTACGAGGGGGAACAAGCGTGTACTGGGGGTAAACTTCGCACCAACTCTCGGGTCCTTTACTCGTTCCACAAATCAACAGGGATCGGAGTTCGGTCGAGCCAAGTGGAGGCAACTGGAGCCCACACGAGTGATGTCTGTACACGCTTGGCATCGCCTGAGCTCTGGTGAGTGTGTACTGGGAACATAATCCTTCCTTCGGAGACCAGCTGAAGACGTAAGAAATGCCAGAATCGGCATTCAGACGAAAATTCAACCAGGACTTTTACAGCTTTAGCACGTTGACTGCATCTCCAAAAACAAAACTTCTCAAAGGCCTGAAAGGGAATTCCAGAACCCTAACGAGATATCAACTTCAATGATCAATTCTAATTTTTTAATCAAGCTAAGGGTACAACGAGAGGTACCCCATACCTATCATACACTATCGAAGAGTAATATTCAAATCTGAATCTTTTTTCAAGCCCTTAATTGACTCCCCCAGCGACCGGATTCAGACGTCAGTCGCGTCGTAAAGACGTCAATTAATTACAGATCCATCGAGAGGCACCACGACAAAACCGATCTGATGAACTGTCCATCGAGACACAGTAAACGTGTTAAGAAGTGGTTCTAATCAATTTGCGATTTTGCCAAGTGATAATTGATAATAAAACATGAATTTAAAAAAAAAAATACGTTTCGTAACGTAGTGTTTCTGGGACAGGAATGGCGGCCATTTTGTGGTGTGTCTTTTCACGGAAAGTATGCCCACCAAACTAGGGTTTCCAAGATCCAACATTCATTTCTGGAAACTGAACGATCGTTAAGGAGGCCATACCATATGTTGACCAGGTCTCACAATGAGATATCCGGCTCTCTGTGGACCCGATGTTAGGTACTCTTACTATTCGTATTGTTACCAGAGGGGTTGTAATGGGCAGAAACGATACCCGGCTCCTCCACCACTTGTTATGGGTGGGGTAGTAATGAATTTACATAGGGCACTGGGATTTACTCGATGAAGCTCTCTATGTAATGAAATACATACATGTACACATTTTACATGGCTAGGATTGATTTTGTTACAGTCCAGGACAATATCTCTTACAGTTGAAGAGGTTTGATTACTCTGGCCTCATAGATCAGATTGTTGGCGTGTTGCAAGTAAGGGGAAATTTCCCCGTAGTTTTAAGAACACGAGATCGAACTCCTGTCGAGGTATCAAATATCTTTGGGCCTTTACGGAGGTGCAGTCGAAATAGGACCCGAAATAATACGAAACAATAATTAATTAAACCTCTCTCGAGCCAAAAGACTATAAACATCACATCCTTTGTTGTAGCACCTTTCACTCCCTCACTCACTTGAGTCAAAACACACTGTGACAGTAACCTCGCTCGACTGCTGACTTGCTCCAGCGTGCATCTGCTGAGCCAGCGGGCTGCAGTTTCACTTTGTCATTCATCCGACCCCAAACCAGCCGAGACAGCTGGTATTTGACTCCAAGGAAATAAATAACGGAAATAACTCTCACATTCAAAGAGGTTTGATTACACCGGGGTCATAGTTCAGTTCGTTGGAGTGCTGCAACTAAAGGGAAAGTTTCCCATAGTTGTAAGGAAACAAGTTCGAACTCCTATCGAGGTATCGAATAATTTTGGACTGTTACAATTTATTGAGGACTGAAGGTTACACGTGAACGCTTGGAGAGCTACATGTACTCCATGTACATGGAGTAGCTTATAAATGGCTTAAGTATGGCTGAAGGCGAAAGAAGCGGGCAGGAATCACACGGTTGGGATACGCTCAAGTCAGCATCCCCACCATGCAATTCCCTAGTAACAGTTCCTACAAACTCAACAGTGATCACAGGGACAGGGGAAATTTAGCACTTTCTGAATGAATCAAGCATACATTTTAATCCATGTTGAGAAATACCATGCAGGCCAACACGATCAAACATAGACCCAAAACAATCTCTTCCCTAATCCAGAAAAAGCGTCAACTGTGTTCGACCGTATTTTACTATTTTAATAAAAATGACAGGCAACTACGTTTTTTGCAAACCCTGATTATTCACATTGAAATATTTCGAAATTACATTATGCAAAAAAGTGACAAGAAAAAACTATACCATTATTTAAATACCACTATTCAAAAAGTGTCTGATTCGGTAGATCCGTTATTTATTTTATTTTTTCTTTAATCTATATGTTTTAATATAAATTAAAATGAGTAGCAGAAGAAAAAACCCATTATAATAACAACTATGAAGATAAAACCACTGCCTTTGCATACAGGGAAACAACAAAAACGAGAAAACAGTGTTACAATATTGGATTGGATTCGTCAGGACCAATATAGCGTACTAAGATTACAATAATCTACAACTGTACAGTTGGAGAGATGTGCAGAACAAGCTATGTTGGAATCATACTGTTCAATGTCACCAATCATTTAACTTGACCTCATACCAACTAGACGCCTAAGGAAGCACTGTATTAACACATTTTGAAAATGGACACGGATGAACACGAAGCGTAAGCATAATTTACAGTGAGGCTCATTCAATTTACTCGAGAAATTATGTTTGACCAATCAAAAATCGGTATCTATGGAGTTATTTAAAATTGAGGCAAGTAATAGGTCTCGAAGCAGTCAGTTGAAGTCGACAGCGGAGTGAAATACGTCGACCATATAATGGGACTTGTGGAACGATTGTGCCGAAAAAATATTTACCGTTACACAAACTGAATCTGCGTCACTCTAAAATTTCGGTCGATCCTGGGATCAAAAAACATAATCAACAGATCCATAGCCACAACTGAAAACGTCAAAAAGTACGTAATTGAATTTGCAACTAAAAATAGAGTTTTCAGCCATGATTATATGAGAATTTAATTTTTCGTAATGAACAGGTCACGCTAGAGGTTTCAAATCAGATAGGTTTCCCGTTTGATGGCACCAAACTGGATCCCTTTGAGGTGTCAACAACAGGAGTTTGTTTAGGGTTTCCCTACCTTGTTAGAAGATAGCGTAACATAATAAAAAGTGGCAACAATATCTACTAAAAGTATGTTAATTTTCAGTTTGTCTGGCTTTCACTTTTCAATTAAGAGTATTTTAGACTTTTAACTACTCTGTGTATAAACATAAGTAGTCATTTATATTTCTTTCTAGACTTGTTTTTCCTCTTATGGGTTTTAGGACGTTTTCTAGGAGTATTTTTCTGTGGTCAACGTGGTTTTGGTATACGTTAGTTGGCAACACTGCTGCGTGCACTGGTTGCTCTACACTGACCTTTTGCTTTTCTTGGAACAAACCTAATGTAGATAATTTACATAAAATAAACTGTGTAGGAGAACCATATTTAACTCGGTTTAGGTCGAAACCTTCACAAAATAGTTTCAAATTAAACTTGAACGCTCCATCAGTTCATGTGTCATGGGCCACACCAAATAGTACCTGGGGCAACACAAGAAAAACAACAACCGAACGGGAAGAGGACTGTAGGTGGTAACCAGTCGATTGTTTCGATATAGAAATCAGACGAAAATTGGTTCAATCGGTGGTCCCCGTGTCAACAAAGGAGTGCAAAATATTAACGAAAACTAAATTATACGTGATAAGGAAACCTCATTCTTGGAAACTATCTGAATAGAAAAAAGAGAGAAAAAAATAGAGAGAAAAAAAACAGTCCTTTTTTGTTCAACATTACTATACAACGTCAAACGCCCAGGTTGGTAAGCAGCAGTACATACCTATCCTATCAATAATTTGTTGGTATTTGGAAATATTGGGTCACAAAAAAAAGCACCCAATCAGTGGCTGGTTGGAATCTGATCGATGCTTTTAAGAATACGACGAGCCAACCTGTGATACACCAATCATTTACAAAGAACGGTATGCTTACAGTATGCCACGATATGCCACAAAGAAACAAGCAAATGGATAACTTTCATCGTGAAGTACCACTTTTGACGTCAGATACGGAGATTCAGGGCAATTCAAAACCCCCAAGAAGCATCTTCAGCACAAAAGTCCGTTTAGTTTGGACAATAAACGGGTAGGACCCGTAATGCTGGCCGAATACCCATCAAGTAGCACCTTTTTTTGGAAAGCACTCACTCAGATCTTCCTATTGCCCAAATAAAAAATAACCATGCAAATTCCCCATTCCAGATAACGTAAAATGAATAAACACATAGACACCTTTTTTGTTCAGTCCTTTCAATTGGCAAACCATAATTTCCAGAGAATATTTTTCGCTTTCGATCAACGTGACGACATTTCAACTAACGAAATTAACCCACAAAACACTCTCCACGAAAATTCATTGCGAGCGGGAAAGCGCTGGCGATTTGGTCCAAACGAATCCACAATTTTCACAAAACAAATCACAAAAACTATGCAATCATTTATCACCCAGCACTTTTACACCTAAATCAGAGATTATGAAACTACAACTCAGAACAGTCCCCCAAGAAAACAACAAAGAACACCCTAAACCAGCTGGAATATATTTCTTCCTTCGCTGTATAATGATAAAATAAACGAAACATTTTTTTATTTTCTTACTTTTTTTGTCCTCAAACTAACAATTCAGGCACTGGCCAAATCTATAGAGCCAAACAAATAACCGTAAATATTAACAATAAAAATTATGTAAGAACTCTTAAATAATTGGGATAAAAAATTGTCTATCTAAAAACTAAGCTAAACACGTCAAATGCATATTTTTATTTTTTTATTTTTTTCAATGAGCATTACAGGGAAAAAGAGCAACCGCAAAAACTGTGTACAAAACCTTTTGTGGTTAGATATCAGTGATCTATTTTAATCTAAATTGTTTTAAAATTGGCACTAAACTTTTGTTTATATCGTTAAAGAATAAAATAATCCCTTGGTAAACATGACACAAATGAAATAAAACATCTGCATCCAAAAAAACAAAAGGAAAAATAACGTGCGGTTAAAGAGTAGAGATCAAAATTATTTCTAAGCTTAGAAAATCAGCTAAAATAAATTTGAGAAAAAGTATTTTTAAAAAAACAAAACAACCAGCTGCGAAACACAGCGTTGCACCCTCCACCTCCATAAGCGTAGAACAAAATAGTGAAACAATAACAACGAATGTGTGAAATTTTTTGGAGTAATGGCTGGATACTGAGCCTAAATAGGTAAGATAGTTTTAAGGGTGAATGTATGCGTTTCCAAAGTTCGGATGTTACTTATGAAGTGTGTGCAAAATAACGAGTTTTTATATGACTTCAATGCGTGTAGGTCTGATCATACATGTAGTTTAGGAGTCAGAGGTGGTAAAGAATTGATTTGTGGACTACAGTATTAATCATATTAAGGCAGAGACAACTGTTGGAAGTGTTGATACACTTTTAAACTTTGCTGAGATGCCCAGCTGTGTGCAGGACGCTTAATAGGCACACTGGATAAACAACACATGACTGATTTAAACCCTTAGTCGCAATTCAGTTTTATACACTCATTTGGTGTCTCTTTGCGGTCAAATAAACATTTTTTCCATAGTTTTCATAGATGTTGGACCTTATTAATCTCAGATCCCGATGAGACAGGATTCTTCATGATGTCCAACAAGCCCTAGGCGAGGTACACCCTTAAGACTGCCCACATGTGAAAGATGTATGGGAATTTTTTGAAAATTCAACTTGGAAAACACTGTTGAAATGCAGGTTTAATTAAGGATGCTCTTGCGTTGTGTAGGTATCGACAGCTTGCTCACATTGCATGCGTCAGGATGTCGATGTGGGTGGGAGGGGAGAGGGGTGTTGTTATGTAACTTTCGAGATATAGACAACATTTGACTAACTAACTGGTTGTTAAACAGGCAAAACGCAGCCCAACTTGTTGTTGAACTAAACAAGAGTACATACTTAGTTTCAGACTGCCAGGGGCCTTTTATGGCAGCAAAATGAACAGAAATTTCATATTTCTTCTCTGCAACAATAAGGACCACTAAACCCATGATTGACTTTATATATAATTCTTTATTAATAAGAAAAAGTACATAAGTCAATGAATTACAGAGTGATATAGGATGATGAAACATCAAAATCTCAGTGTAAAATGCACCCAACCTCATCATGTTAATCTTATGACTCTTTGGTGAAGATGTGGTGAGGTACTTAACTACAGTGGAGATAGTTTCACAAGAACGAAGCCTTACAGAACAACTGGATAGATACGCCGGCAAAATATGGCTGCCATTATAGAGTTAGAGGCTTACTAGAATACTTAGAAAAGTTAGCCAAGGCAAAGATGGTGGTGCTTTTCCACCATAGTTTAAGATAGCCACATTGAATAAAGTAACAACCCCCAATCAGGAATGGCTTGCCTTGAGCGAAAATCTACAGTATAGGTACCAGAAAGGCTGTTTTATAGGAGGGACTGGAGAGTTCCAGTCGAGATTTTCATTACCTCCATTGGCTAGATTGAATAAATTTGTATGTATTGCAAATATCGCAGTAATTTCTTATCCTTTTAAAAATTGTTCTTCTTCATTCTGAGAATGATCTATGGATAGTCAGGGACAAATCTGTGATATCACTGTACCTTGCAAGTCATTAGTCCAGGAATCTGTATGTTGTAGATAAAATGTGCGATGTGCAGGAGAGGACATTCAGTACTCTACCTCAGTCTCACCCATCAAGAAATGGACCAACAAGAAAGAATATAGATAAGATAGCCATAGACGGGAAGACCACAAGTTATATGAAGTGGCTTGGTACCTAGGCGTCATAAATTTCAGTCCCTAACGTTTTTTGCATCCCAACAGAGCCTGGGACCTCCACCTGGTTCATCTCAAGCACACTTTTTGAGCGTGGCTTACAGAGACCGGAGGGCCGGCCTTAAGGGACCAGAGTGCAAAGAACATCCACGACTAATGCAAATCAAACGAAATGCTAGGATTGTATTGGGAAACAGTTGAATGTTTACAACATAAACAAACAAACAAATAAATTAAAGAAAACTGTAAGACTAAAGTTAGCCCAAGACTCAGAGTGAGATTGTGGTAATAGCTCTTGCATCAAGAAAATGAGCTCTGAATTTAAAACGAAAATCGAGCATCAAGGAGTATGGAAAAGAGTTTTTGAAGAAAAAAATATAAGTTTCACTTGATTCATAGAAAGATAGAAAAACTAGAGGGAGTTGACGATGTTATAAAGGGAAAACGGATAATCAAGCTGCAGGCGATGTTGGAATTTATGAAGCAGGATTGGTGAAGGTTACGGATTTCCAACGTTCAACCCTGAAATTCGCCTGTTTCCAAACTTTGTTCAACGCCAGTTGGAAGAAGATCATACTGCTACGAAACGCTCGCACTGGCAAAATAAACTCGGTTCTAATAAGTATAGTAACAGATGCACTAGTCAGTTCAACAAGAGAAGCACTGGTCTGCAGAATAGTGCTTCTGTCAACTTGGCAACCACAAATAAGCCTGACGTCAGTACCAAACCTGGATTCAGTCTATCCAGACGTCGATTTTCACAAGCCCATGTAATTCTTGTTTACAATATTTCTTTGCATTTTGAGAATTGTGAGTTGTTGATAGAAATGCAAGCCACAAATCAGCCCGCTTCCCAGAAATAAAAACATTTCCTGAACTCAGAATTCATTACCAACTCATGGCTTTATATCAACTAAAATACTCCACTATCTAGACACCACAGATGAGTCAAAACCATAATCCGTAAAAAGTACCCACCAACATTTGTTGAAAATCAATAAAGCGTATCAGCACTTCTTGAAAAACTTAGTACCACATTTTCAGTTAGAAATGAAAGTTTCATTTCACTCGAAAGCTGTTCCATTCGACATTGATCAAACATGTCCGACCATATCTCCGAATTAGTGTAAAAAATGGAGACAAATTTCAGTGCCTCGATATCATATAAAAACTGGTTATTCCCAAAACATTTCACACTTCAATGGTAACATGAAAACTCCCATACGATCACCGAATGTAATTTATCTTATACAAATTATCAACTTTTAGAAACGCAATGTGTAATTAATTGGGGATTACGGCAATTTTGGAGATAAGTTTAACCCCGAAAATCCTTATTAATATCATATAGTATTAAATATTCCTGCTTTAATGAAAAACAAAAAAAAAAAATTATAGGCTCGTGTGTGAAAATCATGAAACGAAATTTCGTAGCGGTGTTTTTTGTTAAACGGCAAACAAAATATGAAAAACAAAATTATTGATAGAAATTAAATCGCACACACTTTACACAAAATCTGTACAACGTATTCACCTAGAAAATCTTCAAAAAACTTATGAACCACTACTGTATTATAGCAACCACTACATATACCACAAGAAACTGGTTGAAGGAAACCGCACACAACGTATATGACCCAACTGACTACAAAACTGTTAGAGGTAAGGAAAAACTAGTAGTTGATAATGCTTTGAGGTAGGGGAGAAAAACTTGGTGATGACTAAATATTTGTAGTATATTTAAAGTGGTAGAATAAACTTGAGAAAGATATTTACATTGTTAAGCTAAAAGAAAAATTGTTCAACAAAATGATTACGTTTTGATGAGAAACGTAGTCCCAAAGTGTAAGAGAAGACGCTTGGTTGACTTGAACTACTATCGCATGCTTGACCATGCGAGCTAGACTAAAATCAAATTGGAAATCTTTTAAAATTATTTTTCGGAAAATAAAAGTGGAATATGTTTAAGAGCTCTGTATTGAGATTAGAAAGAAATTTACCTCTGGGAATGAAGAGCGAAACATGAAAGAAATAAGGATGGTCAAGCGATATGAAAAAGATCCAAGATAATAATAGAAAATAAGGGACAACAAGCCAATATATAGGTAGCGGTAAGCATAGTTACTGGTTAATGGTGGTGCAACGCTGCAAAACAAAAAATAAAATTCTAATTGACACCAAACCGACTTCGACTACGAAATGATCCCAGAAATTAAAAGAAAAACATTACAAAGTGCAGGACACTTCGTATTTAAAACGAAAAGAAAAACGAGTTTCTATAAGGGTAACCGTGAGTGGAAACACAGAAAAATATTACGATCCTTTCCACTAAGCGGAAAGTAAAGAGGTAGGTAAAAAGTGGTGCAATCATGCACAAAAATTTGATAGCATTGTCAAATAAAACGTAGTTTTTGAGCGAAACAAGAAATATTACGATGAACGAAAACAATATTGTTAAGCAAACGTTAAAAGGGGAAGTGCCAAGACCATAATAAGGTATAAAAATCCTTGGATAAGCAAATGGAGGGGGTTTAGGAGCGAATCTGCACTGCGGCGTCCGGGACTGGGTGGCCAGGCACAGGGACAGATGAGGCGTCTCCACGGCAGATCGGGCACGTTCGGTTGGACTGTGGACGAAAATCACATAGAACGGAAATTTAGAGATGCTATTATGGTTGAGAAGCTTAGCTTGTATAAAGTAGGGAGAAATGTGAGGTTCGCAACAATAATTGTAAGAAGTAACATGTGTGTCTCGATGGCAGGAAGGACATCTGGAGTGTCTGCATTTAGCTGGGGAAACCATAGAGATAAGATGGATAGATGGAATGATGGATAGGCGGGGAACTAAATAGATGGCGTGAATAGAGAGTTCCTAAACAATAAGTCAATAGAGATAGGTGCTTAAGGATCAGCGGATGCTAACCTGATAAAGTCAAGAGGGTCGAATTAGTGTCTTATCTTAAAGTGACGCTACTTATCTTCAATTAACGCTGAACCACCAAGAGGATTTTCCCGCCTATCCCGTGTGTTTAGTTTCCAGCATTTCTAAGTTTCCTAATTCTTTTCTTATTCTCAAAAAGGGTTGGCAATGGCAGATTTTGAAAATTTATGAACAAGAAAATGAAATGAAATTGTTTATTTGTACAAGCCTTCCGGTGTTACAAGGTAAGAAAATTAATATAGGTAATTTTCATGAATCGTGAATACCATCAAGGAATGAATAGTACTGTTATCGGTGTGTAAGGTTACTTGGCGATAGGGAGGAAGATATGAGATAGGTAGGTTTGGGATAAAGCGTCTTATAAATTGTTCATTTGTACAAGCCTTCCGGCGTTACAAGGTAAGAAAATGAATATAATTTTCATGAATCATGAATACCATCAAGGAATGAATAGTACTGTTATCAGTGTGTAAGGTTACTTGGCAATAGGGAGGAAGAGATGAGATAGGTAGGTTTGGGATAAAGCGTCTTATGTATGGAGGAATAAATCTGTCTTATTGGAGATGAGGCGCAGAAGTGTTTTCCCCTCACGACAAGGCGCTTCATCTATATCTCCCTATCGATTTAGGAACTCTATATTAATGTGGCAATAAGGAATTTTATAAGGGGGTGGGTTTTAGAGGAGTTTTGGCATGGATAAACATTCACACATGATTAAAATTAATCACTTATGCAACGGTGACATACGAGGATGGATACAATATAAATCACAGTTTCTCTGTGAAGCTCTAAAGGTGAGGAAGGCAGAGTGACTTTGGGTGAGCATCAGGATGAGATTGGGAGTGGGGAGCAACGTACAGCCTCCCATCAGAACGGCTTTGTCATTGTCCACCATGGAAGAGAATGAGTTTGCAGCTTTTGACAGCAGCTCTGCCTGTACATTAACAGGCCCAAAGGACTGTACAGTTTCCAAGAAGCAACTGTACTTAACTCCAATGTAGTTACAAACTTGTTAAGATCTCCGCTAGATCGCGATGTTTTCCAGTGCCCACCGTGTAAGAAGAAAAAAGGAAGGCTCACTAGGTAGGAATGAGTTTCCAGCTTTAGACAGTAGCTCGACCTGCATGTCACTCTAATGTAGTAACAAACTTGGTATGATCTCTGCTAGATAGTGATATATGTTCACTCTCTTCTCATTATCATTTCCCAAAGGCTTCCCCTAAATCTGTCACCACATTGGGTATGGTACGTTAAGTAGTTCACTAACCACCTAGCTTCATCACACATCACCTCGTAAGATTCCCCATATCAGCCATTCTGGCAAGCGAAATGATGTTAATGTTCGCAGTTCCTTGATGCCGCAGATCGTCCCTTTGCAGACACAGAAAACGATGTACCTACGTTATTTTGTAATTTGTTAATCATCAATACCTTAGACCTTAGGAATATCATACCCACCACAAGGTGTCACTAAACTCTACTTCTATGAGACGTTCATTGAAAACTACGTAGGTCGCTACCTACTTACATTGTTTTCCACATGTTAGTATTGTTTGAATAGAATAATTAATTTCACTAATATGTACATGACTACTAATCAGGTAAGTATATTAGGATTCTGCACACTGTGACGAATTTCGTTGTCGATTCTGTAGTAAATTCAAGCAAATTGATTAATGCTATTAGACTCAAATGAGAATTGTACCAAAAAAATTAGATTCTGCAGTCTGAAAAATGAGATAAATTAACTTCCTGTAATGTACGTAATCTAGTTATATGTAGGTAGGTAACTCGTACTGAAACAGGTTTCATCTTGATTTGACCATTACATTCAGCTTAAAATTCACAGTAGTACATGAAGTCAGGGCAACATCTCTGCATCTTGTATTCTTATTTTAATGACGTCTTGCATAGATACTTCGTCAACTACTTGTCAATTCTTCCAAAATAGGCTCATATTTCAACACTCACATTACCATCAACCCACTACACCCCCCCCCCCCCCCCCCTCCCCATCAACATGATCCAAAATATAAAACACACTAAGACCCGTATCGCCCAATAATACAATATTGCATAGTAATTACGTAAGAAGTATACCTTTTTATGGTGCTTTCCTCAGTAGTATGAATATAACACAATATAGATGGATGGAGGCAGTAGAAGAAAGGCATCATTTTTTCCAAAGCATGAGTATTACAATTTAAACCGAGCAGGAAGAAAATCATTATTTAGAAGTTAGGATGACTTCAAATCCGTTTGGCGCAATTGGCGAACTTGATGTAGACAAAACAATACTCATGGATTAAAATGATTGGTACAAATTCAACATGGTTCAAATATATTACATACATAAGGGTTGTGTGAGCGATTTCATAGTGCGTAAATTATGGTCTTGTCAAATGAGGAATGGAACATTGCAGAGCCTAATTTTGAGATGAATACTGAGGTTTTGCAGTTTCTGTGAGAGAGCGTCTGCAGAAAATGTTTCGATGCTTCTGTGTGACGATTCAAGACTACTCTATCAGTTATGGCACTCAATTAACTTCCCGAGTGCCATTCCACATGACAGAAAGATGAATGAGCTGACACCAAAGCTTCTGTGGCTTCGTGCTATGAAATCCCAACCGGCACGGACGCACTTAACAGTAATGCTTATTATGTGTTCTCGATTTTAATTTCCCAACACATAGATTTGAGTAGCCAGAGTAAATGCAATCTACAGACAAACACCAGAAAGAAAGGTGAGTAACTCGGCAATAATTATAACCAAAAACAAGATCCATCTTGGATGTAGTGATTCAGTCGGATGTGGCATGCACAAATTCCACTCCATTACTGCAGAGACAAAACAAACGATCTGTCCAAATATATGATATTCAAAGTTTAGAATGCAGCTACTATCAGTAGCTGGATGTGGAACATATAGAGCCATGATTCTTGAATATAACCTAGACCAATTCAAAATTGATTTAGTCGTTGCGATAGCAACTTCAAAAACCAATAGGTACTAACGTCAATTAAACCTTTTTTACTTCCAACCATAATCGTGTATAGGTTCCTAATGGAATTATTCCGGTTATTCTGATTTTAAAAGTATGTTCTTCGTGTCATCACACTTTTACAGTCATTATTAACAATATTTTCATCCTTCCAGTACCTACGAAAAATCTGAGCTGTGTATTGATCTTTAAAAATGTACCTTCTTAAGCATACAGGGATTGGGCAAGCGACACCCAGAGGTCTCGATGCTGTCTTATTAGCAACCATCAAAGCCAGGAAATCTAAAAATTGGGAAGCTAGACTGTCGTACCACCCTCTGAAAAGTAGAGGATCATGTGAGGCATCAAATGTGATATTTTAAGCACTGTCAACGGTGAAGGGTGGGGGGGGGGATACTTATATAATCGATTCAGGGACATGATTGGCATTGGATGATGGGGGTTAGTAGGTTGTAATTAGATTCTGCTACCATGTAACGTAATCTATGAAACTGTAAACCCTTCTAAGGGCTGAGAGTGGTTATGTCAGCAACATCCAAAGATATCTAGTGCCTTCAATTGGTGCCACCTTGGTTTCGTTTGCAAGGGTAAATCACAACATTGATCAATACCATCATAAAAAGAATAAATATCAACTTACCTTCAACCACTTGTCCACGCACTTGGCATGGAACTGATGTGTGCATGGGAGACCCCTCAGGACCTGTTTCGCCTCAAAATCACACATGCAGACAACGCAAGAGGTCTGTTCAGACTCACTGCACTCTCCGATCCACCTAGAAATAAACACAACAATTAATTAAAATTAATAAACAGAATCAAGAATTAACTAGAAGCTGTAGAGTATCAGTGAAATGGAAAAATGCCTCCAATGCCCTGTTGCACGATAGCTTAGTAACAAAATCGCATACGGATAAATCTGGGGACCGAGGAGGCCAATGAACATCGCTAAACCTGGAAATAAGGCGACCAGGGAAGAGAGGGCGAATATCGTCCATTGATGCTCTGGCTGTGTGGGCGGTCACCCGATCCTGCTGGAACCACACACGTCGGGTTGGAACACGTCGCCATCGTAATTCAGGGAAAAAGAAGTTGGTGATCATTACGACGTAGCGTTATGTTGGAGAGAGTCTACACGAACTTCCAAGAACGCCTCCAGCACTGCATCAACAATTTCGGCCACCACATGCCTGATGTGATTTTTCACACTTGACTGTCTCAAATGCTATTTCCTTGCGAACCTGATTGCATCAATAAATTTGTTTTTGAGTAAAAATTAACTATTTTATGATTTTTTTAAAACCATCCGTCCTCTCTGCCGCACTCTGTATTAGTAACTGTTGAACAATGGCCTACAAATTATTAGTGTTGATTGAAATATTAGTGAATGCTAATAATATTTCTACAAGCAAAATTTCTCCAGTAAAATGTTATATTAGTGTAAGATTTCATCGTTAAAAACTCAGTTAATTCGAGACTTGCAAGATGATGCAAGAAGTGTGTTCGATTCGGGGGGCTTATTAAGAAGATACTTTTCAAATAAACCATGGCCGTTGTTAAAGTCTTACAACCCAGGAAAAACTTTAATTTTTCAAGCGATTTTGAGTATAAAGTGAGGTTCAGAACGCCTCCTGTAAAAATGGAGTAGATTGTGGAAAATTGGGCTCTTTTCTCACACATTGATCGAGAAATAGTGGTACACTAGTGCGAACGAATAGGTGTGTATTGCATTGCACTGGTTGTGGGGTGGAGGACTGCAGAGTTATGGCAGCTGAGAAGATGCAGAGGTATGAGCTCAAATACTACCTTTTTGAACTCATCCCGTTGTAGTACAACAGTCTGAAAAACGTTGACCCTGGCTTGGTTGGCGCTGGGTGAACACAAACGTCTTGCAAACGCTCAGCCGATGTTTTCAGATGGTATAGTATGTCATTTTTGACCATTACCTTTGCGTCTTCTCGGCTGCCGGTAACTCTACCAAACAATTGGTAACAGTACCTATGTTGTGTAATTGAATGACTTGTGGCAGCAGTCTGTGTCCGACTGTTGCCCCGGGTGGCAAGTTGGCTACAAAATATTAAAGAAGAGATAGCAAAAGGCTATCGCATTTCTAGGTTTCCTAGGGTAAAGGAGTTCTTCAGATACCTAAATGTCTTGAAGATGTTTTCGTAATCTGTGACGGAAATCATTCATATTAGCCAATGGAGCGTTGAGTGTTTCCAAATTACGTGATTCTTTGGGAATCAGCCTACAGACTTAAAATTAGTTTAATACCACCCCTTCCTAATGATCATAATGATGATGAGAGAAATTACAACGTCAGACACAAAAGTACCAGATGTGTAATAGAATGCACACTTCCCATTTTAAAAGAAAAATCCCCATGTCTGAACAAACTAAGGATGAATCCCATATTTGTACAACCTTAGGCTGGGTCCAACGTGGCTCTGCCACGAGGGTCAAGTCGTGCGAAAAAAACAAACATTGGCGTGTGTTGAGAAAAAAATGGTGCCCTATGTAGAAACGCATTTAAACACTTCATAAACGAGCAAACAACACCTGTACCTAACTAGGCTTTCAAGCGTAGGTAGGGACTTATTTAACTTGGTGTTCGTTTTAAAAAGCTGCCACAATGCCAATTTTCTATCATGCTGCCATTTAGCAAATTGGAGTAGATGACCAGTCAAACCGCTCTCTTATATTATTAGCACAAAAGAAGAAAAATGCAGGATATCAGTGTAGAACATTAATGGCAAGTGCGGAAGCAGGTTTTATGAATTTCATTACTTGCAATCGAAGCTGAGAGAAAGTGAAGAGTCGTATTCTAAAATGTCAGTGGACAATTTCGACTACATTGTAATAAGTGGTCATCTGACCATCACCAATTATAATATATTGTACTGCATATAAATACTTGCCATGTTCGTTCCCACTTAACCACTTTGTCCCAAATTGTTAATGCACTTCTGTTCTCTATAATTCCATGATAACCATAAACAAAAAACGATAAAGTTGACGAAAAACAACCAAAAACTAATGCGGAACGAATCAGAATACTTGAAATTTGCGCATTTGAAATCTACAGATTTCATCAGAAATGTAGGCTGTAGGTAAAAACGCCTGAACGCGTGCTGCAGATCCACGTAGGACACTAGGTTACGCTTTATAAACCACACTTTCTACAATTTTTTGGACCTGCCAACATCATTACGGACAGCTGGCTAAATTTTCGGCACCAAGACTCGTGAAATCCATCGAATAATAATAGTGACTTGTGAGCCGTTTTGCAACAGAAAATATTACTTCTTGTAACCTAAGTACTTCTAAAATTTAATTATATTACTAAGCTATTGTGCACCAGGGTCCAGGAGGAATAAGCTTGATTAGGATAAGTTCAGGCAATCTAAAATTGCGAATTGATTTGGGACCCAGAATCACTATTTTGTAATTATTATTTTAATCTATCCCCAAAACATTAAAATCTCAAAACCATTCTGATAGATCATAGATTCACTTTACAAAATAATTTTGGCAAGAGGTAGGAGTTAGTGGGTTAGTACCTTGTTTGGCTAATGTTTGTATCCAGGGAAGGTATGAATTGATTTTAGTGGTATTTGCAGTTTTATGCGCAAATATTTCATGTTTCAAGGGACAAAATCCACTTGGCTCCACTGTCGAAATAAATGAAATCATACTTGTATGAAGGGAGACGATCAATTTCAGCCTTAGTGAGGCCACGGGGTTTAGCTTCTCCTAGCCGTTCCGCAAGGCTCAAAAGTTCCTCATAGTTCTCAGGGAGGAGGCTGTCGTTCCGATCAAACTCCTGGGTCAAAGTCGAGATCTGTCGGTTTCCGAACAATGCACTGAAAGAAAATGGAGATATTTAGGTCATGATACAATTTAGAAAGAAAAAAGTGAACGTGAATCAATGTAGCAACGTTCACCGCTGACGTGTTCACAATTTCTCTTGTTTTCTCAAAATATTATGAAAACATCAGACAAAATACTCGACGGTAGCCGTACACCGGCCTGTGGTTCCCTCCTCCGCCACACAGCGGTGCTAGTCTCCCACCTACTGAACGGTGAAGTACTGTGATTGTGTCTTGAATTGATAGTTGAGGTGTAGCCCATTGGTTGTGATAACGGTCTCGTGAGATGAATGTTGTGGGTTCAATTCCTGTTGACTGGTCTCCTTTTATTTTGCTCGTAGTACAACTCCCGAAATATACTTCTAAAACGTCATTTAGACCTGTATGTCCAACTAATTTGAATTTTCACTAAGGGATTGACTACTTGATGATACGTCTTTTTGAGATGCGGACTTGCGAGCATCCAGATCACCAAACTAAACACTTTATTCTGACCTACATGTCCACTAATCTGCATTTTTACTAAAGGATTGACTACTTGATGTTATGTCTTTTTGAGATGCGAGCTTGCGAGCATCCAGACCACCAAACTATACACATCATTCTGATCTACATGCCCAACTAATCTTCATTTTTACTAAGGGATTGACTGGTACACAATCTCCTCACCAATAAATCTATTTTTTCTTGGCATACGGATAAATCCGTAGATTTACAGGTCGGAGTGATCATACATGCCCAGACTGATAAAAGGGGAGACTAGCGCTGCTGCGCGGCGGAGGAGGGAACCACGGGCCAGTGTACGGCTACCGTCGAGTGACAAAATGGCTTGGATTTTAGAATCCCAAGGCCTTTCTAATCAACCAGGGGCCTGTTTCATAAAGCAACAAGTGACAAGTTACAAGCAGATTTTATAGATAGTTGTAAAAAAATTAGTGTGAAACCACAGTGAAAATTAACAATTGTCTAGGCAAATTTGGACAAGTTACAAGTGTTTCCCCATCATTTTGTACAAGTCACTGTTTTACAGTTGTAAAAAATGGCCGATTTTTAACCTACGTCCATTCACCTGTAAACTTGTTATTTTCCAGCAGTGAGTTGACAATTTTCCGGTGTTTAATATGTGGGAATCATCTGCTGAAGAATACAGACAAGAAAGAAGCATTTAGCGTAGAAGACGCCAAAGATTTTTTTCGGCCACGAATAAACGCTCATTTCGTGGGGTATTTTTTAGTTTAATGAGAGATTTAGGATATCTTCTGAGACCCTTGAAAGATTCAAATGCTGCGTGACCCTGCGCAATTTTTCCTGATCGGGTATTAAGAATTTCCCTAACATTGAAGAACAAATTGAAGATCATCTCCAAGTTACAGATGACATTCCTAACCCAGCATCATTAAGACTGAATCATGATGAACTGATTAATCATTTCCGCTGAATAAAGGAGAAAAATCCGATTATGCCAGCCATAAGAATACGTTGAAATCAAATACACACTTTCTCGACTTTTCAGTTTAGAATTTGTCTGTTTTCCAATCATTACACTTAGTCATATACAATTAACATCCTATCGTGTTCGGCATCTCGCATGACGTTCAATTTTCGTTTGAAACCTATCAATTCCTACCTTACATTAAAAGTGAAAGCTTATGCAAAGATAATAACATGGTAATTACGAATAACTTACTGAAATGGCCGTAGATCAATCTTTGTATGACTAGGTAGGAATAGTACTGGAAAGTAGGTTGTTATATGAGAAAGCAACGATTTCCAAAAGAAACAGGTTTTAGTATAATAGTCAAATACACGACCTTTCACTTCATTTCTCTGTTTATTTAAATTTGCAAACTTAGCTTCTACAACTGTAACTTTTCTACACTTGTACTGTTTGTTTTGGTGAAACACTTGTTCTAGTTTACCGTGTATTACAAGTACCTGTACACTTGTAACTTGTTGTTTTATGAAATAGGCCCCAGCTCTCTGAAATCATGTCTTCCTGACACAATCATGGTCCTAATATATTAGAATAAATGGCATACATAACTCTTTACAAATAATACGCTTAACGTGCTCTGCAAATGTTAGTCATTACTGAAGTCACCAAAATTAATTATAAAATATAAATCGTGTGAACTTACAAAACGTAGAGCCATCCAGGGATGGTGCCAGATGAGCGTCTCAGCCTGCTGCTGGCACGCCTAGGAAGCTGTAATGTATAGTTATCATATAAGTAGTCACATTAATTGGTAGTTTAAACATGTTTATTAACAATTAACTGTAGAATTTGAGAAACTATCCTATTACTATCTCACTATGCTTGTCTGGGGCAATTGGAACTCGGGAAATAGGTTGGTTGATCACAGGACACTGAATCCCATCGATCAAGAACAATTTGAATCAACCTATAGAGAACAGGGGAGAAATTGGCTTTAACGACGCCCAAGCTGATCTGACTTCTTCCCATTTTCCTTCCAGTGATCCTTAAGAGGTTATGTACCAAATTTCAGCTCTATGCTATTACATGAAATGGAAAACGGAAGTTAGTGAAAAAACGTTGTCTATTTCCACGAAAAATAAAGAGTTACAATGTTAAATCGATTTCGACGGTTAGGCCATCATCAGTAACAAACAATAACAATAACAAACAATACGTTATTGTTTGTTACTGATGATGGCCTAACCGTCGAAATCGATTTAACATTGTAACTCTTTATTTTTCGTGGAAATAGAAAACGTTTTTTCACTAACTTCCGTTTTATAATGGGTTTCCACAACTTCGTCGCGAGTGATTTAGTTCATATGAAATGGAGAGAGCATTCAGTAAAATTTAGAAAAGAGGACAAGCAGCTTAGGTAATACTGTAGGTACAAAACAGAACCACGTCAAAACCGTGGAACCTAAGCTTGACAGGTGGTAAGTTGTTCCTCCAACAATACGAATTATATTATTTGTGTTCATAACTACATGCCAAATTACGGCATAGAAATTAGCATAATTAATATCGTAGAAAGTAGCTTAGGAGCCACTCAGCTGATCCCGGCCCTTGGCATCGTAAAGCAGAAGTCCTACAGAGGCTACATGCCAAATTACAGCTTCATAGGATGAAAAGCATGGAAATTAGCTGTAGGAGCTCACTCAGGTGATCACGATAGAGTATTTTAGTATAGCCCAAGTTCTATTCCAGAACTTGCTCGCCCTCATGAAAATCGATGCAGCCATTCGGCTCTGATGCTCAGACAAACAAACAGGCATTGGATTTTATGCATATTAATAGGAGATGATTGGTTATATATTACTGGAACTTCGAAACATCAGCTGATCCGTGTGCAGCCATCTTGAAAATTGCGTAATTTCTAGGGATATTGCGACGGTGGTGGTACCTAAGGTTTGAGGACTCAACTACCACGAATAGCCTTCCACACTAATTATACTCAAAGGGACTAACACCGCTTCTAGTTTAGGAAAATAAACATTGAACTAAGTAGTGGTAAAGCCACGTTAACGTGACATAAATAAAATCTTAGCCATCATGGTTACTGGATAAGTTTCCATGGTGATTCAAGTATTGATTCCTTCTCTGCGAGGGACCATTATTGCTATTGCTACTGGAACAGACTTTATGATAATTCGAGTTTTGATTTTCAATATGGAATTATGACATGACATAGGTGGTAGCTTGTTCCATAGCACTCTGGATACGATTTACTTTTTTCCTATTGCCATTTTTACTACAATAATTGGTTAACTGACCGAACTAACGCTCGGAGCTTAATTTTCTGATACACCAGAATTGCCCATTCAACGCTTGGAAGAAATTAAAATATTTACCTCAGACAGGAAGAAGCCTCCAGGGATGTGGAGAGGGAGAGTGGGTTGGATGAGAGTCGGAGTGGAGGGTGCCGGTGGCGGCTGGGCAGATGCCCTGTGGTGGTGGTGGTGATGATGGTGGTGGTCATGGTGGTGGTGATGGTGGTGGTGATGGTGGTCCACGAGGTGGTGGTGGCCGCGATGGTCGTGGTGGAGGTCGGCTCCATAAGCCGGGGGTCGGAGAGGGAGCGAAGGCTCACCGCCCGCCATCTGGGGGTGGTGGTATTGCACATGGGCCATTGGTGGGATCGCGCTGCTAGATGTGCTCGTCCCTGCAAACACAAATTGCCTATTAATATACCAACACAAACTAAACCATTACATCAATTCTTGATTATTCATTGAATATTGACGAAGTAAGTAAACATCCTTGAAAAGCAACCTCCAATATAACAACCAGCTAGACTGTGGGATTTCTTGATGCACGTCTTATGGTGGGTGTCCACGTGAGAGTGTTTCCCTCTCGAGAGCGGCAAATTCACTATCGAGAGTAAAACTCGCAAGTGTAAAGTCCACCGAGAGTACTCGCCGTGAGTGGAGGGGGAGCTCTCCGAGATTCGAGAGGTTGCATCATCCTCGCTAGTGTAAACACTTTCTCGTCGCTCTCCGCGAGTTCTCGCCACAATTCAAGACAGTTTGAATTTCTGAGAGTAGAACTGGCGAGTTTTCGTCATGGCCAGGCCAAATAAAAAGTGGACGCATGAGGAGGTTTGCCTACTCATTGAAAAGTATGAAGCGAACCCAATCCTATGGGATATTCAACACCTCGATTACAGGGACCGCAACAAGAAAAATCTATAATATATATATATATATATATATATATATATATATATATATATATATATAATATATATTTTAAATATTACCTGAAATCTACAAAAATTTTTAAATTGTTGGGCGTCTTCTACATGCAATTTGCGCACTAGATGGTGGTACGAGCCTAAATGATTCCTCTTCGCAATCCAATCCTTCACCCATTTCCTTTTTTTTTACTACTTCTTCTTCTCTCTGTCGGGTCGACGGCATCTTCACTTGCTGACTCTCGAGACTGACCTCGCATCGCATGGTGTTAACAGTTTCAACGGACTCTCGAGAGTTGGCTTCGAGAGTTGCTCGCCGAGAGTGAGCTTGCGGGGATTTCACTCTCTCGTTCAAAGGGCTATGATAGTAACTCTATTAATAATTATGGACCAGAGATCTACGTAGAAGGGCTGTCTAACACATAAATAATAAACCTTTGTGTAATAATTTGCAGCATTTTTTTAATCCAAGTTAATGCTGAAGTAAAGAACCTTTAAGAAATAATTTGCAGTGCTGAGTAATAAATTATAAGTAGGAATTCAAGATTACTCACCATTTGTGAGGAGGGGGATACGAGGAGAGATGCTATGAACCACAGAAGCGAGCGTGGGGGGTGCGGAGGCCGGGTGATGGTGGTGGTGATGAAGGTGCGGCGCCGGTGGCTGCGGCTGTGGCGCCACCGGGGGCGGCGGCGGCGCCGCTGAAGTCGGGGCCGGCGGGAAACATCCGGACGGCGCACCGCTGCAGTAGAGCGGGTGAAGGGCGCTGCCGCCGCCGCTGTAGAGAGAGAGCGGCGGGGGGACGCTCATCGGGACCTGTTCATACACCTGGATATTGAGTTTTAGCTTAATCACTTATATTCGCACGTTTTCAGTTGGTTTGAGAATTACTATCAGACCTAATTATTTTCCAATAACAAAACAGTCACACTACTTTCCTATTTAGTTTTCGTAATAACAAATAATAATAAACTGAACTTGCCAGGCAGCATGACCATGTGTCTCGTGGTCATGCTGCACGACTGAAACTTTCAGTGCATATTTTTTCATTTACCTGGGGGAAAGGATCCATGACGAGGGGCGGCGGGGGGTGGGAGGACGTGGGGTGGGCGAAGGGTGGCGGGGGCGTCGGGTGGGGGTGCATCCGCGGCGGCTCAGGCGCCCACTCCCTGTGGTAGCGTGGTCTTCTCAGCGTCCCTCCGCTGCTGTTACAATCACTGTAATCAATCAATCAACCAATCAATCGAACTTATTTATTTATTTATTTATTTACAAAACGGGCGATGCCCAATTACAATATTAATAACAAAATAAATTCGTCTCTTGATGAGGGAACAAAATCGGTGTTACAGAAGAAAGAAAATAAGTATAGGTATAAGTGTAATTATAAGGTCAAAATAACAAACAAACACTTCTTGTAGCTGAGATGAGTTTAGGGCTATGTGGACAGAAGTTTTCAGGGTGGACGGTGGATGGTACGTAATATTTTTGAGCGGAAGGTTCGAGATGGCTGATCATGGAAAAAGTCTAAGGCTGGATTTCGTTGGAGTATATGGTTGGCCTGACGAGGGATTCTATTGAGAGGCTGTTCATACAGGTAATTAGTAGTGGAGAATTGAATATGAAAAATGGGATGGTTACGGGAGTAAAAAGCTGGAATATGTAGGTTGATTTCGGAGATGAGTTCGGGACAGTCAATTCGGTTATTCAACAAGTTGAAAAGGAACAACATGTCAGATACAGTGCGACGCTCTTCAAGGAACTTATAATCAATTAACTTCTGAAAAAATACTCCAAGGACTTAGCACACCAGGACACAATGCACCACTGCAGCCACCAGAGCAGAGCTCAAAACTAGGGACCAGTGGGGTGATTGATTTAATCGCATCTAGGGGTGCTCATCCAGAAATGGGTGGGCACCCTCGGGAGGCCGCCATGGTGGGTCGGGTCCGGGCTCGGCCGGGACGCCCCGGCTTAGCCACTTTTGGGATGGGCAGGCATCTCGGCTGACATTTTCTTTAGAATTTTTTTCTTTTCTTTTTTTTTCTCTCGCAAGCAAGACTATTCACAGTTTTTTCTTTTCTTTTCTGGCTACAGAGTTGATATGTATTTTTTGGTTTCCTTCTCAAAAGTTGATTTTTTTGGTATTTCTACATGTGATTTGAAAGATAAGTGATGTCAATTTATAATACTAATATGACAATTGTGATGTACATTGTACTTCCACAAATATACTCTCTCTCTCTCTCAAGTGGGGGTAATGGGGCTCCGAACTAACAAGCTCCACCGTTAGGAGCGCTAGGGGGGCAGTCCCCTAAAAAAAAGTGTGATTGACATGATTTTCCCCGTGTATGCACCTTGCGTCGCCCCATTTCGCTCTACAATTCTTTCCTCATACTAAAAAAAAAAACCTCATCAATCCTTTCCAAAAATGAAAATTATATCATTATTAAATTAATAATTATAATAAAAAAATTTTGTCAACAGTTTACGTAACGATTTTTTTGTTTATGTGCCAAAGCAAAGACATAATCGGCAAAGTTGCTACTTATTTAGTGTATAAAGAAACGTTTGCATACGAGTCTGCAACACATTGGGACATTTTATGTCTCTAGTTGCAGACTCGCATGCAAGCTCTAAGAGCCACTCAGCTGATCCGGACCCCGGGCATCGTCAAGTAAATGTCCTAAAGAGGCTACATACGAAATTACAGCTTCCTAGAGTGTAAAGCATAGAAATTAGCTTTAAGAGCCACTCAGCTGATCCGGACCCCGGGCATCGTCAAGTAAATGTTGTAAAGAGGCTACATACGAAATTACAGCTTCCTCTAGTGTAAAGTATAGAAATTACCAATTAAAATGATTTAACCACCGCTTCAAAAATCAAACCGTTCTCGCAATATTCGGATCACCTGCTATGAATCACATCATCGAAACACCAGCTCAATGAAATCATCAGAAATTAACAAGCGGTTGCAATCATGTTCACAATATCAATTATTGAAAATGATCAATTGTGTGTAAACAATATTATTCATATAACCATGCTCATAACTCAGCTTGTTGGCCACGCACTTCGCAGTAGTTAACATAATATGGTTGGATAAATCGAGAGCTTTCGAACGAATGGTCAACGAATTTTGTGGGATGAAAAACGACGAAGTACCATTTCCCTAGCAACGACTCGGTTGTAAGCGGAAATCAACAGAATATTTGGTAACAAATTTGGTAACTGTTTTCGAGTTATGTGCCAGAGCAAAGACATAAAATGTCAAAAACACATACAAACAATAAAAACGGCAAAATAAACAAAAAACGGTAGCTAGATACCGACTGCACATGATCAACCACACTGACATCCATAGAGGTCCTCGACAACAAAATTGGAGACATGAAACCACACAGTAACGTTAGTGAACTATCCAAATCTTTTATTATGCATGAACGTTATTAGGAATTTATTAATTTTTTAATTATTTATTTATTTATTATTACATCACGATGGTTATGTACTGCGTGTTTGGGTGTATCCTGGTAACGTGGGTTTTCCAAGGGATGAAACAGTGGAAGTTGCAATTCCCCCAGGAAAACCACCGAAAAAAAACGGCGATTGAAAATTCGACCTGACAATTTCATGCAGGAAAGTTATACTAAATGTAAGAGCACATACGTAATCGTTTTTGTACTACATAGGAAGTGCCTACAGGGACTTATCACACGTATAGATGCTAATGTGGGAGAGGCATACTTGCGCTTTAGTAGGTAGGTCTACTACTTAGACGCAAGTGTATCCAGGTGCAATAGGGTTGCCAGATAGAAGTTCTATAATTTATAGTATCATATCATCTTTTTAGAAAATTACTATATACCATACACAAAAATATATAGTATCAAAAAATACTATATTCTTGAGCTTTTGAAAAATCTAACTTCATTATTGATATTACTGTTTTCATAGTAGAAGTTTTCACAGCACCACCCCTTTCCTTCAGCTCTTTTTTTAGCTGCTCAAGGGCCGGTTTATCAATTACCTACATAAACTGCAGGATAGGTATACTGAGTATAGCGCTAGAGTCCAGATAAAGAATGTGACTCGTTTATCAATGCCGAATTACCTAGTGGATAAAATTATCCCTCAGATAAATTCTGTTTGGCAGATAGCGCTGTTAGCATCCTCATTGGTGTCTGCAGGCGACAAAATAAGGGCGATTTACACATGGAGCTACCACAGAGTCGAGTCGGAGCTACATTTTCTCCATGGATCGACTATTTAAAATAAAAAAACCCGGGTCTGATGTTATTCCCACATCAGTGTCCATCATATTATCAAGCTCGGAAAATAAGAAACCACCACATTTTTGCAGTTTGCTATTTGCCTATTTGCTTCATTTCTAGAGAGAGAAATTCATATACGAATGCGATATTTGCAATCCGAATTATTATGATCAGTAAGTTGTGGACTTAATTTCATCTTCGATCTGTGTTAGAATGTGAAGAACGGTCCAACCGAAACCCGAATAAAAATATGCACTCGTCCCATTTTAGTAGGTGATCTACATACGGTCTTTTTTCCATTCAACGAATTATGCTACGATAGAATCTTCGCCGTTGCTGCTATTTGAAGACAAAACCCCAAATACATCTGTTGGAAGGTACAAGAATGAAGGCAATCAAACTGGAGATTCAAATAAGAGTTTTGTAAATAAATATAAACTTGTTTGAGGTTAGAAAGCTCTAGGCATCCCATTAACCACCAGTTATAATTGTTATCCAGCCGTCCAGGGACAAGAAATATTAAAACGCCAGATAGGTTTAACTAGGGATGGATGAACACCCCCTATTGTGTTATCTGGAGGATAGGATATGGAAATCCACCTTATCCATTGGATAAATGTGATTGATAAACCGACCCTAGTAGTTAAAAAATCCATTTTCCAACTATAAAATAAAATAAAATCACAAAACAACATCTCAAAAAAATATTCACGAAATTCATCTCAGCCGCCAACTGGGGTTACGGTTCCTTTTCCTCTACTTCTAGTCTTGATACAGAACATCCATTGTGTCCAACACTTCTGCGATCATGGGCAACAAAGACGAGAAAAAAAGGTAAGGTCATTATTTAAGAGCTGCACCCTACCTCGAGCTTCTAATGTTCAGGGCCCCATTGTGACAAGGAGAAGTATTGGTCAACAAGCTGTTAGGTTTCATGAAATAGTTCAATAATTTACTAATATAATGTATAATTTGATAGAAAATATAACAAAAGAATAATATACCTATACCTGCTCTGTTTAATCCCCTGAACAAAAAGCTGGAACCATGAAATGGATCTCAGCACCAATTAAATGGCGGCCATACACTAGGAGATATCTGCGGCAGATTTGGCGTTTTTGAGCGATATTGAAGTGAAAGATAAGAGCATTTAGTGAGCAACAATCCATGAGAGATGGGCCATGTTGTGTTCTTGTTGCGTAAATTTATTTAGAGTCTTACGTTGACACCTAGACTTACAAACCCTTATTCTTAGATACTGAAGAAAGAGAAGGTGAACTTTCACCCTGGAATGTGAAATCTTGAGGAGAAAAGATCAGAACAGATTTTAGCATGCCGGAATGCCAAATCCTGTGGGGCACGCGGAGGAGCAATTTAAACTGGAATGGGAAATCCCATGGGACAAATTGGCTAGGTATTTTTAACCTGGAACACGGAATCCCGTGGGTTAGGAAGAAGGATTAAGGGCACTTGGTACCCCCCCGAAAATGGCGAAGTTCGTGACCCATTATCTCGGCACTCGTTTGGCCGATTTCGATGATTTTTTTTTCTAACTGATAGATCTTGTAAAGATCCAAAGATCTGTGGAATCAGATTGAAAAAATAATAATTTGCCGCATTACAATATCGAAGCCGATTTCGGAAATATTGGTGGTATTTGAGGTAACTTCGATTATCTGTCCCGTAATTACAATAACTTATTTCGATAAACTATTCCCGCAGATTTATGCAGTAGGTTGAGAGATAACTTTCTAAAGAAAGAAAAATGAATTCGGTTCAGTAGATCCCAAGATAGAGGGTCCGATGCGCAAAAATACGCTACTTTTCAGGAGAGCCATAAAACGAAAAAGTAAGGATATTCGCGCTTCTGTGACGTTTTGGTGAACTAATATGACTTGAATATGTGTGAATGAGTTAGTAATCTCAATGACTTCACTTCACACAGTCAGAGCATAATACCACGAGCCAACCAAACAGAATGATAAGATGATAACAATGATAAAATGTTCTGTTATTCTATGTTGTTTACCTTTCCACTCGTCCGTGCATCTTTCCGTGTTCGGTTTGTCCGCAATTTGTTTAGTCCGTATAGTTTTAGTGTTATACCTACGCAATGACGAAAAGTAAAAGAATATTCAAGAAGGTCAACCATATCGCGAATTTCGTCAAGAAGTTGCGTGAAGATGATTCTGCATTTCGAGTCATTCATCCGGCTCTCATCCTTTGGCTTCCTATGATCCTTCTGTTCCTGGAACTTGTTTCTCTGAAACCCCTCTTTTTCCTAGTACTTCATCCGGCGACTCAAGCTGGTTATCTTACTCCAAGAAGAAATTAGGATTTGGATTAGGATTAGTAAGTACCAGTATTTTGGATATTATCGACTTTCCCTCTGTTTGAATTTGAAGAATCAGGGGCAGCGGACTATGAGGCGGGCAACTTCTAAGTTAATTTGTGAGACATTTGAATTTTGTAAATATTATATGCATTATATTATTTTGTTCAGGAATGAATCTAGTTTTGTTTAAGACGAAAAAAGAAAAAAGGTTGAAAAATTGTGGTTGGGGTACCAAGTGCCCTTAAGTGCACCGGAATGCGGGTTTGAAAGAAGTAAACTACAGGAAATTCAGATTGAAATTGGTGCTCAAGCCATATGTGTTTCAATTTATACCAGAGTATACCCAGGAGGGAGTACCCTGTCCACTGTAGGTCATGCACCTATCACGAGTTCTGTGCGAGACGCTACATTGTCCACCTGCAGGTTTTCTACCAAGGCCTGGCTAGTTCTATCCGATTTATTTGTTATGAAGCTTTGAAAAACCGTGCAACTCATCATAGGAAAGTGTCCTGGTGTCAAAATTCTCATGGTAAAATCTACTTACTTTCAATAAACAACAGTAAACGCAAATGTCAAACCAATGATTTCATTACCGTTCTGATCAATACTATAAATGTGTTCTTACTTGGTACGTATGGGCAACCTTTGGTTTCTGCGAGGCTCCCAAGGGCTTTGGTGATGAGCCGGGAGCGGCAGCCCGTTCTGAGAGTGGCTTTGAGCCCCCTGCACGATCCGACGCCTCTTCCTGCTAGGGCTTTCGCTCTAAACAGAAACAAAACAAACAAAAAGTTAATTTTAGGATTGACAATTGAATGAACGAATTTACACAATTAATTCAATTACGTGAATGAGTTCAATTACAATGTACAATGAATTCAATTACTTGAATTTACATAATGGGGATTCATAGTACAAAAAATGGAAAAGGGGAGGTTCACGCGGGGTTATCCATTCCTGCTGGGTGGCAATATGTACAATTTCTAATACCCCTTCGTACAAAACTTTCCATGTATAATAGATTTGAATACACATAGATTCCACTCTTTTTTCATCTAAAGGAACTTTTTACAGAGATTTCTGCACAAAGTTCCGATCTATATGAAATTCAGGTTACTAAATCAACTGCTCCCATCACTAATTACATTACAGTACATTACTTGACCACACCAGGAAGGTTTAGGTCATACACTGCAACTTAGCCGATCTCCGAGTAGTTTCAACGCAATAACTGTCCCTCTTACGAAAATGTTGAACCTCAACAACTTACTTTGCGAGTAGCTTCATCTGTAGCGTTGTTCCTGAAGAATGAAGGAGCTTGTCCGCTTGGGTGAGGAGCATTGTTTCTCATGTCTACAAAACAAAAAATCGAAACATTGAATTTTTATGGTACATCTATCAACAATGAAGTGTCCTTCATGAAACAGGAATAGGAGAGGAGAGACCAGCGTGACTGAATACCTAACACAAGGGGTTTTAACATGTTTAATGTTTTAGGGCTGGGGGTCATTCTGTGAATTCCGACACGACACGCAAATGTGCAACGTTTTTTTCTGATGATTTCCGCTTACAACCGAGTCGTTGCTAGGGAAATGGTACTTCGTCGTTTTTCATCCCACAAAATTCGTTGACCATTCGTTCGAAAGCTCTCGATTTATCCAACCATATTATGTTAACTACTGCGAAGTGCGTGGCCAACAAGCTGAGTTATGAGCATGGTTATTTGAATAATTGTTTACACACAGGTGATCATTCTCAATTATTGATATTGTGAACATGATTGCAACCGCTTGTTAATTTCTGATGATTTCATTGAGTTGGTTTTTGGTTAATTAGAATCTTTTCTTTTTTCTTGACCTTAAAAAACTATATCTAATTCTCCCTTGCGAGGGAAAAACATTAAACATGATTTAATGTTTTTCCCTCTCAAGGGAGAAATTATGATTTTTTTTTTTTCATACAAGCCGCCCCCACCTTTCAATTAGCACCAAAAATATTGATTAGTGACCAAAGTGCGTTTGAGAAGCCCCGTGCATTATATTCCTTACCAACAAATTTACTCAAACGTAATACTTTTTGAATATTGGTACAGGATACGTGGATGAAGAAAATCTACATGATAGAACCCAGTCGTACCATATTATGACAGTTTATGAACCTTTCGAAAGTATTTTTTCACCTCCATTTTGATAAAACTAGTAAGTTACTTTTACAATGGCATTTGTCATTTCATTATTTTTTATTGAATGAAGAATACTGACTAGACTTATAAATATTTGAAAATGGGGGTTACACCAAAGAACACCCCACAGAGTGAAGACCTAGTATTGAAGGAAGTACAAAAATAACTATTGTAATCATGCTGACTACACAACATCAATTCTTAAGCTGAGATCACATCCACCCGGAAATGCGACAATCCATAAATGCAAGTAGAGTAGGAGCGTTCACAATTCTCCGGTTGTGCAATCATTGCGTTATCATTGTTCGTGTCTTCTATTACCATTGCATTTTCCCAACCAGATCTATTTTCTCCCGCATTTTCTCAAAACCACCAAACATTTCATGGCCATCAAAGGGCCTTACACAACGACGATGTTTAAATAATACATGCATAAGTCATGAGAGCATAGAAAAGCCATTGCTGTGTACTTCAAGTGCTTCTTGTGGTGCATCAATGCATAAATGATTTGTAATGCGCCTGCCTATACACGATATTCAGGTAGAAACATTTTTTCTCAAGATATGTAGTTGACAAAAATACCGAATAATTACCCAACAGTCTCATTTCAAAACGACTTCGCCTTTGCAGTTTTAACGTAGGTAATCTGTACATTTCGTAAGCACAGGTAGGCGTATTTCTATACTTCATACATGTTTTGTAAATGTTTTATCTCTCCTCAAATACCTACCTTTTCACTTATTTGAAAAGCAGAAAATTCCTATCTATATATAGATCAAAAAATATCACGAGTGGAAAAGGATCATTAGCTAGGTGAGTTGTTTGTGAGAACAAGAAATCGGTACACCTAGGTATTTTTAACACAAATCGTCCTCACCTGCATAATACTGTGTCCAATTTGAGTTTTTATTAATTTATTACTGTTATTTTTCTCTTCACTAGCTACAGAAATTTAGTTTCTATAAATAAAATTCACATTCAATTTAGATATGTAAATATACGGGCTCGCTCTTGACCACAGCCATGCAACAAGACAACAACATCTGCTGACGGATGTGGACAGTAGATAGTCCACCCCAAGAGTGCTAGTCCAACAAGATTCACCCCACTCCTCTAACTGGCGCTAGCCAACCAGAAGACCGAACGCATTGACGGATTGCCGCTTTTCTGGGTGGATGTGGTTTGCGGGGTGGGTGGAGTCCATATCTTAGATCAAAAGCTAGTTAGTAATGATGCAATAAAGTCAAATTATCTCATTTTTGTTTCCCCCATCCAACAACCTTCTGCTGGCTCAGCAGATGCTTGCCGGAAGAAGTTGCAGTCGAGCAGGGTCATTGCCACTGTGTATTAATTTTGACTAAATTGAGTAAGGAAGTGAAAGATGCTACGTCAGGGAATGTGATGTTGACAGTCTAGCTCGAGAGGGATTATTTCATGTTAGAGTTTGGGTACTAAACTGAAATTAGCCAAATAACAAACCAAAAATATTTGAAGCCTCAAATGAGTTCGAACTCATACCTTTACCTTCCATGAGATAGAAGTTAGTTTTAAAGACAAGCACTTCAGAAACCTAGACCTCCGATTAATTACACCTCTTTGACTGAGAGAGTTTTTCTTGAACGTAACATAAGCTCGTTTATAACCAGAGCCCTTCACAACATGGCATTTGTTTTTGCCAAACGTGGCTCTAAAAAACATGGCAAAATGGCTCTTATTTTGGCCAAACATGGCTTTTATTTTGGCCAAACATGGCATTTATTCTTCGAAATCCAAACTTTATTTTTGTCTCTTTTCTTTTTTCCCCCATGACCTTGCAATGACCCTTTCCTTTTCAAGTACTAATGGCTGTAATCCTCGGACATTGGAGACCTTAATCCTCGAAAGGGAATTCCCAGTCGTTGACTCGTGAGCTTGCCCACATAGTCCAGTAAAAATAGGATTTTCCGAAGAAAAACGTATAGAAGTTTTTTTCTCAACGGTTCTCCATGTTTTTTGGGTCGCTGAATCCAAATTTCAGGTTTGCCCCCTCGCCAGAGGTGAGCTAACTTCAGGAAACGCAAAAAACATCGAAAATTTCGGACTTTTTTCAGTTTTTTGCATTTATCATGAAAATACTACTATGTACAAAATTAAAGTAGACAACATTTTCTACAAGGTTATATAATCAAGTTTTTTTCTATCTTCAATAGGACCGCCGCTATAGCGCTCTGAAAATAGACCATTTTTTGACTCCAACTGAAAAATGAAGGAAACTCGAATCTACCGTTGCTCTTTTATGCCATTGAGTTGTAATAGGCGAGTTTTCTGCATTTTTCACTTGGAGTCAAAACATGGTCTATTTTCAGAGCGCTCTAGCGGCGGTCCTATTGAAGATAGAAAAAAACTTGATTATATAATCTTGTAGAAAATGTTGTCTACTTTAATTTTGTACATAGTAGTATTTTCATGATAAATGCAAAAAACTGAAAAAAGTCCGAAATTTTCGATGTTTTTTGCGTTTTCTGAAGTTAGCTCACCTCTGGCGAGGGGGCAAACCTAAAATTCAGATTTAGCGACCAAAAAAACATAGAAAACCATTGAGAAAAAACTTCTATACGCCTTTTTGAACCTAGATTTACTGGACTAACATGAAAAAGCCCTTGTTAGCTTGCCTTTTTCTGACAAATTTTTGAAAAAAATACTTGAAACCCCAACTTTTTGCAAATTTTCCCAGATTTTTTTTTTTTTTTTTTCCAAGAAAATCAGGCGAAAAATGGCTCAAACGTGGCATTTTCCCAGAAATTGGTAAAAAATAGCTTTTTACCCAAAAATTGGCCAAACATGGCATTTAAGGATGGGGCCATGGCAAAATGGCACTTGAAGGGCTTTGTTTATACCATAGATGTCTCCATATATCTATGTCCAACAGACTTTAGGCAGACTAGACGTTTTAACTTCTACTTGGCAACCAGAAGGTTTTTAGAGACAAAAAAAACTATTTTTAGATCATTGAGTTACATATTTGTGTCCCTTGCTTTATTATGGCTGATGAGAAAGTAAACACCTCTTGAACTCACCAGAATGAGGAGGAGGGGGGTGGCGGTTGTCCATCGAATGAGAAGGAAGAAGAGGTGGAGAAGTGAGGGCAAGCAGCTGAGGAGGTCCGGCGAGAAGTGGGATCGAAGTTTCAATGGCCGGGGCACTCCGGATTATCTGCAACAGAAGCCGAGTTGATAAACAAGTAATCCCAATTACCATTACAAATTACATTCACTATTGAAAACACTGCCGAGTTGGGTGGACCTACCTACCTCTCTCGCTCATAGTAACATGGACGAGTAGAATTAGTTGAAAAAACGCTGCAAATTATTTCACAAAGGTTTATTATTTTTTCAATTGAGTTTGATCTTAGTTTTAGTAGGCTTGCGTACGTCATAAGGCCGGTCCAGACTCCTCGGCGTATCCTATTTCGAGTTGCCACAACCTATACTTCTATAATTATATACGCATGTTTATATTTCTCGATTTGAGCTCCTATCTATTCAAATAGTTATTGCCTTAATAATATCATTATCTAAGTACGTACGAAAAGTCGAGACGATATGTTATCAAATATGCGTAGGAAAAGCATTGGTATTAACACACAAATATGACCTAGAAAAAACATATATTCATGCCTCGAAGGAACACTGTACCCACCTCATGGTGCCACGGTGTATTATATGGGTATAACACGTAAAAGTAATAAATATCCATTCTCCTACACCCCTCTGCTACGCCCCTGGTCACTCCAGCCACCACAAGGTGCCGCGGCGCCTCCTCTCACTCCACCCCCGCTCACCACCCACCGTGACCCCCTGCCAAGCGTGCCAGGCGTGCATCTAACACGTCTAACACTCAAAACCTCGAAAAAGACACTTTTTCGCCCGTTTTTGGCCCATAACATCTATGCGGCATGGTTAAACGTTAGGACCAACTAGACCCCAAATGGAGTCTATGTGCGAAAGAACGGGTTTTTCAAGTAAATTCTTCGGCCTTTTATGGCCCGGACGGCGGACGGACATTTCAAATTTGGATTCTACGCACCTTGAAACGTAAAGTGACAAAGTTTGAGGGGGGGTTATAACAATTTTTGCTACACGATCACATAGGCTTATTATTAGAAATAATAAACCAAAATACGAGTCATTACAAGAAATTGTTTGCGCATGTGCACAGGATACTATTATTTATTCGAGGGAAATGAAATTTATAGAAACTCATTCAAGAGTTAACCTGTACAATGCCTGAACATTTCATCAAAATTGGACCACTGCTCTCGGAGTTTTGCCTGTGTCAACCAATTTTAGTTTTGCATATACGCAATACTTACTACCCAACCAATCACAATAAGGTTCATAGTGCACCATCCTGGATATTATACTCAACCACGGACGAGTGATTTGACATCAAGACCTTAGTAGCTGAAGGAACAGCATCTAAAGCTTCGGAGGGCGACATTTATTCATAGAAAGGGAACCAAGCCGAAAAACTCGTTTCAGCAAGGTAGATAAGACGGGTGGTAAATTATTCAAAGGCTGCCTCATCAACTCCATGGCAAGAGCGACATTAGATACAGAAAACTCCGGAATATTGAAAACGGGCCCATTTGAGGTCGTCTGTCCTCCATCACAGCGATGACCGATTTAACAGCTTGCCCTACAGGCAAATTTACTTCTGAATCAACACCCTCCTCCCCCCTCCTCCAAATGATTCCAAAGCCACAACACGAGCCTCAAGGTTGGCAGTGCGTTAACTTTGACCTGTAGGTAATCAACTTTGGCAGATACCTCACAATTAGCGATGCATGCGTCAATTTTTGTCTCCACTATAATGCCCGAGATCTAAGAATGTGCACAGAGAGCCTCGCCGTGAGAAAGGCTCTAGAGCTAACCAGAGTTGTCAACGTGAGGGTAGCACATTACCCTCTGTGTATAGCAGCCTCATAATGAGCTTGACGCCCGGTTTGTAATATCAAAGTGGTACTAGATAACTGCACTCAGCTTTCTAAGTTCTCGATTTATTTCAAACGTCTATACGTGCGCTTTTTTCGCTTAATCGGGGGCGCCGATAATGGTAGGTGAAACCGGCGTCAGACAACTAAAGATGCGGAACGCGCACGTCTCAGACCACACCCACTGGTGAGTTAAGAGGCAGGCGACTGGATAATGACAGCTGAAGGTAGATGAATCCGGAAAATGTGGATAACTGTCAAGGTGTTTCCTGAAAATAGAGAGATTTACTCACCAGGAGTGGGTGTTGGCGTAGGTTGTTGCAAACACGAGATGGACACCGAAGATTAGTAAGATCTAGCAACTGTAAAAGGGGTTTATGAGGCAGTAACGGCAGACTTGAAGCTATCTTGACAACTGACAGGAGGCAACTGTTATGACCATTTTAATGTCATAATGTAGAAAACACGAAAAAATCTAAAAAAAACGAAATTACTCGAAAAGAAAGCGTTAACAAATCTCAAGGGGAACTTTCGACCAGAAATGACGTACCATCATTAAGGCCCATTTACACTGAGCGCGCATCGTTCGCAAACTGTGTTTGTGAAGGCCACGAACATGGTGCGCATGCTATGTAAACACTCAACCGCACCGAGCAATGTTTGTGAGCCACTTTCGTTCGTGCGGGGGGTCGCTCCATCGACTTCGGTTTTTCTGCGAACGCTCGTATTCGTTACTCGTCAGTTGAACGCGTCGTTCTGGCTTGGGAATTCTGTATTCTTTGGTGACTTTATCTAGATTAAAGATGAATGGTTCAGTCCGTTTTTCAGTATGGAATTGATTAACGGCGAGGTACCTATCCGATTGTGTTGTACAAATTAATAGTCCTTCAAAAGGTATTTTGATACCTTTGATTTGAAAGATAATTTGGGTAAAACAAGAAGATATTCCTCAAAACAGCTGTATGAAAATTCAAAAATATTTAGCATTAGACAACAAGCGTTGTTGATGATGTTTCGAGCTACAGCCTGCAATTTTGAGCTATCAACTTGAAATTTGGTGGGTAGATTCTTTTAGACAACCGGAATTAGCTGTATAGTTTTTGGTGACGATCCGGCGACAGGAACTTGTGGTCGGCGACGACGATCTTCGATAAATCATTCGAAAATCGAGTTTGGTATATTTTCTACGGTTTTGCCGCATAGAATCAATTTAAACCACTATAAAAGCTTTAAAAGTTAACCTTGAAGACTATACGACATCGGCGTCATCGTCACTGACGTCAGTCATTGCAAATCATCAAAAATCGAGTTTGGTAGCGTTTTCAATAGTTTTTGTCGCATAAAATCGATTGTAACCCTTTAAGAGGATCTAAAATGTAATCGACGCAATATAGTGATGATATCACCAGAGACGTGGGACGGTACATCTCAAAACTGTAATAAACTCGTGGTCATTTTAGTTGTTTGAAGGACGTTAATGTATACAGGGTGAAAGATACAATTTTTTGCGTAAAACTAAATCAAAATGGAGTAAATTGCCGCTAAATACATAATTTTTAATGCATAATTTTTTTAAGCGAGTTTCACACTTAAACTCACAAGTTTCAAGTTTGTTTGTTATGCCTAAATGTATGAGGTTATGGGGAGAAACTAGTTGAATAAAGTGTAAAACTCGGTTATAACGGAGTTGGAGAGATCTGCAAGTGTTATCATTCGATTCAGCGTGAAAAAATACTTGAAAACCGACCCCGTACTTGTAGATTCATAGGGGGTAATTTTTCAAGAAAACCCTCGATTTCATTGAAGAAACCATTTTATCCACCAATTAGAAGAAACAAATTGAGCATATCATTGGCAAGAGTATTAAATGAACCAGTTTTCATGAGACTTGCCAACACACACACACACACACACACACACACACACACACACACACGCACACACACACACACACACACACACACACACACACACACACACGCACGCACGCACACTTTTTTTTTTTTTTAAGGTGATTTTCAGAAATTGATTTTTTCAAATTCGGCTATGTTTGAGCTGTTGTTGTGGTCTTTAGATGGTACTCTTTATGAATCAAAGTACACCATACTTATAGAAAATTTAATGTTGATTCCGAAAATATGGGCAAAAGTTAAAAATTGAATGAAATAAAGCGGAGAAATTTGAGTTTAAAAGGAAATAGACACGGTTTTCCGGAACTTACCTTTAAAAATCATAATTCGATAATGGACTGAGATAAAAATATGCAGTTGGCGGCATCTTACTCCATTTTCGATGTGGTTTTACGCAAAACCTTTTTTTTTTTTTTTTTGCATATTCACAAGCGGTTCACCCTGTATTATACTCGACAACCACTTTTTCAAACTTTGTGAGGAAACTGGTCAGCAAACCAACTAGTTCTATAATGTGTGCCTATAGTAAATATTAAGAGCAAATAAACAATATTATTATTGTTATGTACCTGAGGTCTGTGGGGTGGCGAGAGGATGAGAGATGGCGGGGGCTGGCGCATCTGCTCGGGGAGCACCCGTGTGATCAGCGTTTCGGCTGGTGGTAAGAAAAGTCCAGTCGCAAAACTGTAACAAAATAAAACATAAACGTGAGGCATGAGGCAACAATTCAACATCATTGCAAACCGATAGAAAAAATATATTCAAGTTGATTTGTGTACACAATTAACTTGAAATAGTCTTGACTGAACTAGCAGACAACATAACAAAAAATAGCGATACAAAAAGCTCTGCCAAGGATGTAACTACGCACACCTACTGCAAAGCGTCATCGTATTTGTAACATTATTGTATGGACAATTGAAATGTAGGTATTACACAAAGGAATTTTAATATGTGTAACAAAAATATACGTTGTTATTGCGGAGTAAGACAAGGAAAAAAACTATGAATTGTGCTGTTTTTGATTGCGCAAAGTGTACCTACTGTGATTAGAGTAATCATCCTGAAAACAAATGCTGATCAGTTATAATAAATAGCCATCTCAAGCTCAACACATATCCTCCTGAGAATTTATCGAAATCCAACAGAAACCTTGTAAGATATGGTTGATACAAGAATTTTGCTTTTGCGCAGGCGTAGATGCTAACAGGTCGGAGAACAATACCACAGAAGGAGGAACATCTCGGCCCCGACACCCATCACAATGTTTCAGTAATGACAGTCATCCATAATGGACGAAAATTGTAGTTGCAGCTGTGGAATTCATGAGGGCCATCTAGGAATCAACCCTCATAACCACCAATTTCATCAAAATCGGGTGACAACTCGATGAAATGTTAAGGGGCCCGATGTGTAGGACCCGGAAAACTGGGCTGGGATGCATGGTTCATCGGTAAACTCGTGAGCAAAAGTGGTACGGAAGATTTAAAATGCACCCTCACCGCCTCTTTCATAACCTTGAAAAAATTATAAACTGTTTTTACATCGTAAAATGGAACGGATAAAGATTCACGGAAATGGGTTGAAAATGTCACGATTTATCGGAATCCCCCTCAATATGAAATTTAAATAAGCGTTACCCGTTGATGTGAAAAAGTCATATTTCTTCTGTTTTTCTATCCTTTTCTTTCTATTTTTAATGGAAGAGGATTTCATCTTGAGAAGTTTGACAACGCCCGCACTTTCCTGCGATAAGTAGCTTTCCTTCTATGAATTTTTGAAGTTTCGTGTATATTCTGGTCGAAGCCCGACAAGCGGAATGATTCGAGCAGACAAGCACCAAGTTTAAATCACGATTTGAAACCAAAAGAATACTAGTTTTTTTTTCCATATCGTTGAAAGTGTGGGTTAATTACTTTATCATACTGTAACAAGAGATCTCACCACTTGCCTTTTCAACTTACGACAGATGTTCTCAGATCTAGATTAATTTAGAGTGTTTTTGGTGACCACAAACGTACCCTTAACGTACCCAAGAGTACCTAAAGGCACACGACACCAGCCTAACCTTCCTGTAAATGTAACACTACTGGGCACCAGAGAATTACTCGAATACAGGTGAAGTAAAAAAATAACAGTTTTTCTTTTCAAATGCCTCTTACCAACTAATTATGTTGACGTAGCGGGTAGGTTTTTGAACACCCCTCAAACTTGGTTATTTTACGTTTCAATTCGTGTAGAAACCGAACGTGCCATCTGAAGTCCGCCTCCGCTGTCTAGCTTTACTAGCCTTCAACTCGACCGAAAAAATCCGTTCTTTTGCGCTACAGGCTCTATTTGGTCGATTAGAGCCATATTTCTATTATTATTTCACATATTTTAAATGAGAAAACTGAGTTTTAAGACACTAATTCTTCGCAGTATTGCTCTTAGTTTGCCTGATCTCTCAGCTATTTTCTCGTGAACATTGCGTGAAGTGCTGCCTCCAATGATGATTGTGTCAGGTAAAATCGTGGTTCATTGTCATAAATACTTTTTCATACTTGTTGTTCATACCCAACGGAAAACCGAAAAATATGAAGTGATACCACTAATGACCTATAAGGGCAACTAAACCGCGGTGTTCCACACTTGAGGCTGACTATCTTTGCGTTAAATCCATGCCCTGTTTACGAATTGAAAACTAAAAATGATAAATTAGCCCGTATTTGCACTGAAACTAACATGAAATTCGAATTCAGGGTTGAAAATAGGCGTTTCATATCGAAATGAAGAAATTGATTAATCAAACAGTGGACAGCAAGACAGCTGGGGGGGGGGGGGGGGGGGGAAATATCGCGTTGCCCAACCACCGATAACGTGACATCAAAATTAAGGCAACCGTTCTCCCGGTTCCAATTGGGTTAGTGTCTTCATTTGCTCCCTCAAGACCACGGTAACGGGTGACGTTACGTTGAAGTCGCCAAAAACTCTAATAACTAACATCCAGCAAAAATTCGAGTTTGAATTGCGTACTAAACCATATTTACATGAACAACTTCCGTTTAGTTTGTACCTATCTGAGTGATTATTGTTCATCACAAATGTGGCATTACAATAGTTGAAGCGAGCACGTCGAACGTGATATTTCTTGAACAGCCTAACAAACAAATGAGCGACTCCACATCAAGAAGAAATTATACATCCCATGCAAAAAGATCCCCTGAAGAAAAACTTCCTGCCTCATTAACGATTCTAAACTCCATGCATATTTTTACAAAAAGGTTCTCACTTTGAAAACAGATCATTTCGCCTCAGTGTTAGCGATATTTCGTAGAAAATGAAACTATTGCATTGGCTCCAACATTTTTGAAATCACAATTTTCGAAAATTCCTTCGTTGAAATCCGTTTTGAGGCATTCTGAAAGAAATCCTAGAGTGTGACGCTTTTTCATATTTATGTGTGTAAGTGCGAGCGTGCGTGTGTGGGTCCTTACTGACGATAACACTCCTTAGGATTGAGATAAAAATTCCGTTCTTGGACCGAAAAACCAAGCTTTTCAAATGAAAGGATGACTTCGTTGGCCAGCATTTTTTGAGAACATTAAATTGGCAAATTTCAAAAAATGTGCTGAAAAATTCACTAAAAATGGCTAAAAATTATTAAATGTTTTTTAAGCAGAATATTGCTCAAATAAAGTTTATCATTTATAAAACAGAAAATTCAAAAAATCGTATAAAATTATGCTGAAACATGTAATTAAATTTCATTAAAATTTGCTAAAAATATCTATAAAAACTGCACAAAAAAACTTAAAATCCAAAATCTCTTTTGGAGCAGCAGATTACTATTGGAATACGTTTTTGCCATGAAATTAATGGTTAACAATTACTTTGCAACACTCAAAAAGCTCAAATTTCAAAACAATATTAACATTATTTAATACAATAATCTACGAAAATTCGCTCATACGATAAAACCGCATGATGACTTTATTCTACCTCTTATATTTAACTAAGAAACATACGCATACCATCTCATTAGGTTCATTAATGATAATGAAAGAACAGATAAGATAATAATTATTGTTTTGTGATTGACATTTGACAATCCTGTTTAGCGTAGTAGGGTACACCAGCCGCCAGTAAGAGAAAACCGAATAGAATCGACGCAAACCAATTGAATTTCAGCCTAGCCTACTCCACTCCAACGTCTGTGAATGACATTGCGATTCACAATCGTGTTGATGATCTTCATAGTTAAACCCTTAACCCGTCGTAGTGCGCAAATGGTTGCTCGTCCGGACGGTCTCGATCAATACTGTAAACACAATCTTGAGACGTGTAGATAGGCTTGCATAATGTCCGTACTGCCGTATTATCAGAGGCTGGGTGGAATAACTCAAAAATGTAGAAGTCTTTACCAGGAAATCTCCCAGTATTATGAAAACGTTTGGCACTGTAGGCTTGGTGAAATAATAAGTAGGTACCTAACCTCATGATATTAAAAATACCAAAAAATATGTGCTTGTGTACCTCCAAATATTTCTGTTCTGTGCTGTCAAGTGTAAAGATGTAGGCAACCCCCCCCCCCCCCCCCCACCAACCAATCCCTGAAATATCATCGAAATCTGATAAAAATTGGAATTTTACGATGAAACCGATGAGAATTTCATCAATATCACGTTTCCGTATGAGCTTAGTCTAAACTACAACGAAACTTATTGAAAATCATTCAGGATCCAGCTCACTCAATCTCCAAAATTTGATGAAATTTGGAAAAACAAATTAATTGAAATTTTACAATAATTTGCAAGTTGAAAACCTCATTGTACCGTAGGTTACAATGGATTTGACGCATCAGGTCGACTAAAGGCCCTGAGACCAGCGACGACAAGCATTGGGGAGTTATAGCGTATCGGTTAAATATTATATTATTCCAGTGCTATAAACATAAGAAACCTAAGCGCTAAAATGAATAGTGTCAGTTGACATCAAAGGAACAAGTACTAAGTAATTTCCATGTTCTCAAGGATTTAGTGCTTTCATAGAATAGTGATTACAATTGAGACAAAACTTTGTACGAGTACTCGATATTTAATTCAGCTTGACTCATTTACGGAGGGTTATTTCTCCGCTTTCTTATTCAACAAAGAGATACAATCCCCTACATTATCTAGGTTTGACTGAGCTACACTAACCAAGTTAGTACCATAGTTTTGTATTTGCTACTACAGAAAGTTTCAGGGCGCTCCGTGTTGAGACCTGATGTAATTAAAGGTCATATGAAATTTAAAAAGTCCAGTCATGCAGCATGACCCCAAGAGCGAATTTTTGAAGAAATCTTCGATTATTTCGATTTTTGACTGATTTTTCAACTTTGAAAATTTTGAAAACTTGATACATATTCTTATAGAAAATTTTACGCTGATTCCGAATATACCACATGTTAGTATGCTGAAAAAATTATTTCGCACAACAAATCGCAAAAAGCAGGCTATTTTGAAATTGTTGACTACATTTTTGAAAATTTCAACCCGAAGATGTAATCCGATCATGCTGGCCAACGAACTTGAACTTTCGTTTTGTGTCCTTAACATTTTAAAATTTGTTTGAAGTTTATAGCACAATTCTACGGACAGTTATCGTCTGGAATGACACATACATATATACATACATACATAAAAAAGTTCCAGTCATGCAGCATGATCGTATGAGCGAATTTTCATAAACTATCTACTGTACTATAGTATGTTAAATTGCATTGAAATTTGAGCAATTTTAGTTGACAGAAATGGTTAAAAACCAATTTTATGGCAAAAAACTTATTCTAAATAAAATTCCACTAATTCAAAGGGATTTTTGATTTTTAAATTTTTTTGCAGTTTTTTTAGATATTTTAGCAAATTTTTATGACATTTAAGTATACATTTTTCATCATCATTTTGAGCAAAAATTTTTAATGTCCTAGTTAAACGTTGAAAATTTAGTTTTGACTAAAATTCTGCAAAAAAATAGAAATTTAACGATTTTTGGCCGTTTTTAGCCATTTTTAGTGATTTTTTGGGTACATTTTTCGAAATTTGACCAATTTAATGTGCTCAAAAATTGTTGTCCAACGAACTCATCTTTTCTTTTGAAATGCTTGATTTTTTGGCGAAAGAACGAAGTTTTTATCTCAATTCTATCGAGAGTTATCGTCTGGAATGACACATACATATATATATATATATATATATATATACATATATATATATATATATATACATATAAAAAAGCGTTAAAATCCAGGAATCATTTCAGAATGCCTCAAAACAGATTTCGATGAAGAAAATTTTTAAAAATTTTTATTTTAAAATTTTTGGAGCCATTGCAATAGCTTTATTTTCTAAGAAAATTCGCTAAAAATGCGTTAAACTTCAGAATATGATTCAGAATAGCCTGAAACGGATTTCTGCATAAATTTTTTTCAAAAAATCACATTCTACAAATTTTGAGGCGAGAGCAATAGCTTAATTTTCTTCAAAAATTCGCTAAAAGGGGTGAGGGCAGATGAAGTCGAGGTTGAAGAGCTAAAATACTGCTACCAGCAATTGATATAATAGGTTATTCAATGATTTGATCATGGTTGGATCTTATGGTCATAAAATTCATCATAGAACCATAAATCGTCGGAGAATCATAAAACTTTGAATAAAAGTGCCCCCCCACCGAGTTGCCAGTGGAGTCCATGATGACACTCCTTTTTAGTCAAGGATGGCAACATGGCTCCCCTTAGAATCGTACCACTTCCAGTGTCCCTTAAGACACCGTGTTCAAGGCCGCTAATGACCCTTCTGGTTGAGATGCGGCTTAAACCTTAATAAAAAAAAATAATAATAAAAAAGTGCCTTTGAATACACGGTGTTTTTTAGGCACATTTTCAGCGCTTTTTTTAATGCGCTATTGTTTTTGGGAATTTTTCCAGGATTGACATGTATGTCTCACCCCACAACATGATGCCAAACTGAAAGATAACTCGAATCAAGCTGTAGTATATCTTCTTCAGTAGTTCTCGAGGAAGGATGAATCGCATGTTAAAGAAGAACTTTTTTCTTTAAAAAAAAAAGGAAAAATGAGCTATTGTGTTCACTTTGTCCGTTAATGTATGTATGTATGTCCTCTTTAAATCGTATTAAATGCCACTTCTCGACGTCCAATTTTGATGAAACTTGGTATGGATGTAACCTGTATCATGGCGGGGATAAAGATGTATCAGGGGTCGGTCGGTGACGCACGAGAGGTAATTGATCAGCGGAGTGAACTCCAAAGCCATTTTGTCTCCCGTTAGACGCAGGAAGCTGAAATTTGAGAGGGAGGCTGAAGGGAGAATGCTGAAGACGACTGAGAGGTCATTGATCAGCTGATTGAGCTCCAAAGTCATTTTGTCTCCTATTCAACGCAGAAAGCGTCTATTTCACGCGGATCTCCTTACAAGAATGCGCTATTTGGAGAATGAAGAAATGCGCTATTATGTGACTCACTTCGAGAACACTGACCTACTTGTTTTAGCCTGTTGGGCATAAATTTAATGTGTAGGCGCCAATTTTAAAACAATAAATTGGTCAAATTTCAAAAAATGTGCTAATAATCACTAAAAAATGCTGCAAATTGTTAGACAAAGGTTTAGTATTTCTGTATTATTAGATGGCACCTACGCAGATCGCTGGTCTTTAAAAAATTACCTATCAAACTAAGTCTATAGTACATTATTGAAATACAACTAGACGATGTCGCCTACTAAAAGAAAATAAATGAATTGACTAAAAACAATTAATAAATACAACAACAAATCTTGAAAGCGACTAGGAAGAAAGAATTTAAAAAAATATGGTTTCACTGCTAGGATGCGAACCCCGGCCAGATGATAGTAGCCGCCCTTCAGTTCAGCACTCTTATCTTAGGTATTGTATAAGACTCTATCCGACGTACATCATCTAGGGCGGAATTCATAGACGGGAATTGAGTGTGAGTGGGCCCCTAAGTGTATCGATAAGGGAATTCATGCACTCTGTGCGATTCATAGATGTGATTTGAGGGCGACCCTGAGGGTGCACTGAGTGTGCAACCTAAGTGCACACTCGACGGGATTCATAAACAAAAAATGGCGTTGAGGTGAGTATCACCCTCAGCTCAATGGTGTAAAATCCTGAGTGACGGCAGGAGGTCACTTAAGTGCGTCAACTGATAACTTTTATTATTATTTTCACGTAGGTATAGGAATAGGTAATAGGTAATATAGTAGAACATACATAGTTTATTTAAGTTCGGAGTTTATTCAAAAACTTCATAAGAGTACGCACACATAAGAGTAGTTAGGCTGTTCCTAAACTGTAGTTAGGTACATGTTTGATGTGACAGATCCCATTCGAATGTTACACAATCAACAACGAAATATTTCTCAAACTATTCCGATTCGGGAAAGATACAGTCATGAACAACTACGAACCCTTAGGAGCCTAAAATAAATGGAAAGGATTTATAACTAGGTACCACAGCTGAAAGTGCTGGTCGCTCTTTGATTTTATGCGATCTCTACATAGGTACCAAGTTTGTAGTGCATGGTTTTCAGATTCATCTTGGTTTGTGGAATGAGTTGTCGGTAGGTACCTACCTTCCATTCATCAGGATGTACAATCAATGAGAATTCCAAGAAAATGTGATTGCTTGCAGCTCTTCCAAAACCTCACTTTTTCTTTTTGTCCAACAGTCTCATTATACCATAACTCTTCTTATGTTCAACTACATATATCTGTTCTTCAAAACTAACTGGCAAATCATTGTTTTCTCATTTTCTCACTTCCTTTTCGTCACAACTCTATACATAATTATACAATTCAATACTACAAATCAATAGATAATAAACACAAATTATCAGCACTTCAACAAACAAGCAACAAGGATTCACTTCAACTTATGGCTGCCCTGATCCAGGCGGGAGGACCAATAACTTTGGTTTTTGTCTGATAAGGCCTATGTAATGTCTCGCCAAGGAACAAGGATAATAGCTTAAAAAGCAAAAACACAAAGAAAAGTGTAACCTTTGAGAACTGTTATTGATCAGTGTGGAATGTGAGAGGGAATTTTCCCGTCCTTTTTTCCTCAAACAAGGGAAAATTCCCCTACATCGTACTGCCAGGACTGCCAACTTATGTTGAAAAAGCGTTGAGTGTACCCTGAGTGCACTGTTGAGCTCTTGTAATCTGAGTGTGCCCCTAACTGTTGAGTGAACCACCCCACTCAACTATGAATTCGAACTTGTGAGTTGAGGGTGACCCTCCATTTAGGTGAGTGCGAGTGAACACACACACTCAGGCTTTGTCTATGAATTCCACCCCTAGACTCGTATATTCCCTGTATTGCCCGATAACCCTTTACGGTGGACCGAACGGGATGCCGATCTAGCTGACACATCACCGGCCGAAGTATGATTTCTGAGCAAAATCTCAAGTTTGGTCCAGTAGTTTCTGAGAAAAGCTTCGGACAGAGGACGGACGGGTTTGCATTATTATTTTTATGTTTTATTATCATTTTTTAATTCGATTTTAGGACTTTACAAATCTTGAAACGTAAAACCACAAATTTTAAGGGGATGATAAAAAAATTTCTTCTTGGCCGATTAGAGAGGTTCATTATTGAAAAAAATGAACCTAAATGGCAAAAAACTGCTAAAAATCATTAAATTTATACAATAATTTTAGGCAAAAAAAGTTCATAAAATAGGGACAAGAACGTTAAAATTTTGATGTACAAAATTTTGCTAAAAAAAAAAGTAGATTACTTGAATGTCACTCATTTTTGCTGAAAAATCGAAAACAACTGAAAACGTGCCGAACACCCAAAATCTATTTTGAATTGCAGAATGTTATTTAGAACTTTTTTTGTCATTAAATTGTTGGTTAACAATTTCTTGAACACAATACTTAAATTTCTAAATAATGTAACAAAATATAACCGATAATTTACGAAATGTCGCTCATACGGTCTTGCTACGAGAACATGACTGAAACTTTTAGCAGTGTGTGATGTGAGTAAAGGACAGACAGAAAAGAAAGGTACTATATTTATAACACTTCTCTGATTCGAATAGTTATGATGTTTAAATTGACTGACACCTTATTTTTAATGAAGAAAAAACGGAAAATTATTAGATTATACCCAATTTTACTTCGACCTCGAAGGTTGAACCGAAAAATAAAACAAAACTGATCAACGTCATGTTACTAAATCGAGTTTCGTCAATGGTCTTAATCTAAACCAACCTGCACAAATCATTGGCATCGCTGGTCTTGTTATCCACTCTAGTGCGGGTTGACAACTACAATGGGGAGTCGCTCGTCCTTGAGATTTAATACGTAGCGCATTGCTAAGTGGGGCTGGATATCTAGAATCGCAGAATCTAGCGGGACCAACAATATCAATACCACGTAACGTAGGTTCTTGAATTCAATCATCAATACCAAGTGTATAACTGATTTCAGTAAGCACTCCGTCAGAGCCAACGATCATATCAAGACTAGGTACAGTACGAGTCAAATTGTAAATGCGAGTTTAAGATAAAACATATTAGGTAATAAGTAATGCAGACAATACAGGGACGGGGTGTTCTTTACTACCCCCCCCCCCCCCCCTTTCAACAAAATTTCTTTAATTCAAAACATCGCTTTCTCATTTTGAAAATACAATTTGGACTCTTCAAAACTCCCTCTTTTTTTACAATTATAATTTGAAACATCCCTATGATTATCTTTACTTAATTATGGTTTTAAAAAATTGGGGGGCCGTAGTAAAGTTCTTGCCGAGTGAAAAACTTAAGACCTGCCCCCACTTCCAAACAGCAGTAACAGTGGGATAATACCACTGTCTGATGAAACAGAGATGTATGTAAACACTTTTATAGAAAGTTAAGGGAGTTGAGAGGCGATAACTTGAGTATGGCTGGACTCCTCCTCGTTGATCTCAAGAGAGATTCTGGGGAACTCCTCCCAACTCCCCAATGTGATATCTATTTGTCCAACTAATCTTTCTTTTTCCAAAAGGATTGATATTTTTCTTCCTCATAAAAAGATAAGATATTGTTCTTCCTCACTACCGAAGGGAAGCTATGTGTTCGTAATTGAAGTGGAAAAATTTTTGTCCTCCAAAATCAAAATATCCACAGGAGAAAAGTTAGGTTCATCGTTCACCTAGCTGACCTGATTACCTCGAGAAAACTTCCACGGGTCCCCAAGAAGCTTTCACGGCTCTTAGATGTACAAGAGAGAAGTTCCCTTTATAGCTCACACATTGATCTGACTTTTTCGCTATCACTTCCATCGCTCCTCTGGAGGCTGTGTGCCGGATTTCCGGGATCTAGGATGTAAAGGAGGGAAGTTCCCTTTATCGCTGACATAGCTGATCTGACTTTCTCGCTATCACTTCCACAGAAGCTGTGGACCGAATTACAGGGCTCTAGGATGTACAAGAGAGAAGTTCCCTTTATAGCTCACACATTGATCTAACTTTTTCGCTATCACTTCCATCGCTCCTCTAGAGGCTGTGTGCCGGATTTCAGGGCTCTAGGATGTAAAGGAGGGAAGTTCCCTTTATTGCTGACATAGCTGATCTGACTTTCTCGCTATCACTTCCACAGAAGCTGTGTACCGAATTTCACGGCTCTAGGATGTACAGGAGAGAAGTTCTCTTTATAGCTCACACATTGATCTGACTTTTTCGCTATCACTTCCATCGCTTCTCTAGAGGCTGTGTGCCGGATTTCAGGGCTCTAGGATGTAAAGGAGGGAAGTTCCCTTTATTGCTGACATAGCTGATCTGACTTTCTCACTATCACTTCCACAGAAGCTGTGTACCGAATTTCACGGCTCTAGGATGTACAGGAGAGAAGTTCTCTTTATAGCTCACACATTGATCTGACTTTTTCGCTATCACTTCCATCGCTCCTCTAGAGGCTGTGTGCCGGATTTCAGGGCTGTAGGATGTACAGGAGGGAAGTTCCCTTTATTGCTGACATAGCTGATCTGACTTTCTCACTATCACTTCCACAGAAGCTGTGTACCGAATTTCACGGCTCTAGGATGTACAGGAGAGAAGTTCTCTTTATAGCTCACACATTGATCTGACTTTTTCGCTATCACTTCCATCGCTTCTCTAGAGGCTGTGTGCCGGATTTCAGGGCTCTAGGATGTAAAGGAGGGAAGTTCCCTTTATTGCTGACATAGCTGATCTGACTTTCTCGGTATCACTTCCACAGAAGAAGCTGTGGAACGAATTTCAGGGCTCTAGGATGTACAAGAGAGAAGTTCCCTTTATAGCTCACACATTGATCTGACTTTTTCGCTATCACTTCCAGCGCTCCTCTAGAAGCTGCGTCCCGGATTTTAGGGCTCTAGGATGTACAGGTGAGAAGTTCCCTTTATAGCTGACACAGCTGATCTGACTTTCTCGCGATCACTTCCACAGAAGAAGCTGTGGACCGAATTGCAGGGCTCTAGGATGTACAAGAGAGAAGTTCCCTTTATAGCTCACACATTGATCTGATTTTTTCGCTATCACTTCCAGTGCTCCTCAAGAGGCTGTGTGCCGGATTTCAGGGCTCTAGGATGTGCAGGGGAGAAGTTCTCTTCATCGCTGACATAGCTGATCTGACTTTCTCGCAATCACTTCCACAGGTCCCCACCAAGAAGCTGTGTACCGAATTTCAGGTCTCCAAGATGTACCAACACGAGAGAGATAAGCTTCACTGCTCATATATCTAATCTGATTTCCTCGCGATTACTTCCACAGGTCCCCTTGAGACTGTGGTCCAAATTTCTCGGCTCTAGGATGTACAAGAGAGAAGTTCCCTTTATAGCTCACACATTGATCTGACTTTCTCGTAATCACTTCCACAGAAGAAGCTGTGTACCGAATTTCACGGCTCCAAGATGTACCAATACGAGAGAAATAAGCTTCACTGCTCATATATCTAATCTGTGTTTCCTCGCGATCACTTCCACAGGTCCCCTTGAGGCTGTGTACCAAATTTCACGGCTCTAGGATGTACAGGAGAAAAGTTAGTTCATCTCTCACCTAGCTGATCTGACTACCGCGAGATTACTTTCAGTGATCCCCAAGAGGCTATGTACCAAATTTCACGGCTCCAAGATGTACAGGAGAGAAGTTCCCCTTATAGCTCACACATAGATATGACTTCGTCGCGATTACTTCCACAAGCCTCCTATAGGCTGTGCACCAAATTTCAGGGCCCAAGAATGTACAGGAGATAAGATAGGATAGTACAGGAGAAAAGTCGAGAGCAAAACTCGCAAGTGTAAAGTCCGCCGAGAGTGGAGGAAAAACTCTCCGAGAGGAGAGGTCGCGCCACCCTCTCCAGTGTATGAATGTTTTCCCGTTGCTCTCCGTGAGTGCACTCAAGGGGTTTACACGTGAGAGTACTCTCGCGTATAAAACCACCTTATTATGTAATGTTCGATGCAAAGTCAAAACACCAAGAGAAAAGTGCACACTAGACGTTCAGTATTCACATTGCCATGCACCCACGACGACAAGATAGTTAACATGAGATCGAACCACGACTAGTATTACAGTCATGCAATACAGTTACAGGTTCAAGTTTCAAAAGTTACAGTCATGCAGAATGATCGTAAGAGCGAATTTTCGTAAATTATCGTATGTTACACTGTTTTGAAAATTCAGGGCTTTGAGTGCTGAGAAATTCTCAACTCCCTACCCATTTTTATGGCAAAAACCTCATTCTAATATAATATTCTGCAATTCAAAAAACAATGTTGGATTTTGAGCTTTTTTGGAGATTTCATCTATTTTTAGCAAATAATAATGACATTTTAAAAAATTTCTCACCATAAATTTTTTAATGTTCCAGTTCATTGTTGATAGACTTATTTGGACTAAAATTCTACTAAACAGGTTTCTAAGATATTTTAGGTTGTTCCAAGTATCAACTATGAAAAAGAGGGGACTCTAAAGATTCCAAATCATATTTTTAAAATTAGAAAACGATGTGGCTTGAAGTGGAGAAATCTGAGGGGCAGGACTAAATTACATCCTCCATTTCGAAACACCCACTCTATCATCTCGCTATAAAACCTCTTATTGGCTCTAATTCGAAAAATATTGATTCTTTTATAAGAATATGTAGGGTTGTAGAAAAATCGAGCAAAAAAACTAATAATAATAATGACCCGATCAGATCTGAATGCTCGCGTCTCCAAGAATAAAAAACCTCCCGGCTTAAACTCTTTTGGTTTATTATTTTCGATAATGAACCAATGATTTTTTTTTTTTTTTTTTTTTAAGCTTTTACTGCACCGAGTAAAACAATATAAATCTGACTTATGTTACTACAATACACTATTCAGCACCTAAGATGCATAACTTTGTCCCTTGTCTCTAGAAAATATCACATTCACTTCTTACACAAGGTCACGCGGTTTCAAACGCTCAAGGCGTCGAGTTAGATCTTGCACATCTAACTTTACAGCTTCCTCATTCACATGATCTTTTAGTCTGGCAAGATGAGCTGTTGCTCGCTTTTTGATCTCCTCATCCACAATGTCAACTTGAAGGTCAGGGTGGAGTGCCTCATTTCGGAAGTACCAAGGCGCATCAGTGATACATCGTCGTACTACAGAGTTCTGGAAGCGTTGAATGATCTGTCTTTTGGTTGGAGCTGTGCAGCCCCACAACTGCGCTCCATACATCCAAACTGGCTTGAGTACTTGATTGTAAAGAAGCAGCTTGTTACCAATGGTTATGGTGGATCGTCGGCCGATTAGCCAATACATCCTTCCAAGTTTCAATGCGAGCTCAGTCCTCTTCTTTTTGACATGTTCCTTCTAACTTAGCTTGGCGTCTAGCGTCATGCTCAGGTATTTGGCTTCATTCCCGTAGGGAATCGCTAACTTTATTGAGGAAAGTAGGGATGTAGTTAATCTTCCGGTTGGTAAAATCAAGGCCTCATTCAATTTGATCCTCCATTTTGTTGTCTAAAGACTGATTTGGAGATGGACTTATTGAGTTTCGATATTGATTCATTATTGCTGATACCAACTGCCAGGACATCAGGGTGGTCTGTAAATGTTGGTGTGGTGTTATGTTCAACTTCTGGTAAGTCGCTGGTGTACAGAAGGTGCAGGAGTGGGCCAAATACACTTCCTTGTGGCACACCAGCATTTATTTTCATTGGCTCTGAGCACGCATCTGATGCGAAAATACCGGTCTGATAGGTAGGATTCAAGCAGCTCAGCTATATAGATAAGGTAGCATATTCTTCAGTTAAACGAATGAATGATTTGAACCAATGAATGATTCCGTAATTGACATTAAAAAAATAAAAATTAACCACCCCCACCCCCCCTCAAAATTTGTTGGTTCTGTTTCAAGATGCATAGAATCGAAAAATCGGAAATTAGCCAAATCTGAAAAACAGAAAAACATACAACGGCCGGGAACGTGCCAGTATCAGTGGCATCAATTCTGATCAACCCTAAAGGGTAGTAATTAAGGGCTGAAATATTGAGATCTCGAAAACTGTCAAGACAGTAATGTTTTTTCAGTTGTCATTTACATCATATATTTTCACAACGAATCGAATGAAATCAGGAAAGCTGCACGATCTTCCGTTCTCTCACTACAAGCTATTATGGAGTAGCGACCCATGATTTTTCAGGGGAACTATGTAACCCAAGTTTCATCAATGATCGCTAGATAGTGTTAGGATTGCAGGCTAGCGGCATACCACAGCTCGTGGATTTAGCATCATCAGCTCGTGTAAGGAAAAATTAGGTGTGTCATTAAATTGTATTAATTTCTCTTCAGTAGGCGTCTACACCCATGGAGACAAATTAGATAGGTACCTACCTAATGATTCGTTTAATAATATAGACCAGTGTTCTGCGTAGAAGAGCTATACAATACAGAAATATTGAACCTCTAAGTAATAATTTGCACCGTTTTTAAAATTACAGAATAAAATATTTTGTAGAATGTGTAGATCACATCTCAGTACCTGCAGATCAATGAACTGAAGACTGGTTTGCACAAGGCTTGATAACAACTAGGTGTGACAACAAGAACTGATTGAATTGTGGTATCTACTCAATTTGAACCTTAATTAATTTGAGTTTGGCATTGTTGAAACAAGAAGAAGGAAGTGGAAGTTTGGAAGAAGGTAAGTTGAACCTATAACGATCTAGATAGGCCAAGTGAGTTAAACCAAACAACGAACAACAACTCGGGAAATGGTTCACGAACCTGTCTAGAGCAAAAAACAATGAGCAAAAGTGTTCCGGCGCAGTTCACTGTTCCGCAGTGTTCATTCACTGAAAACCAGCATTCCTGCAGCATAGTGTGCAAAATTGTCCTATGTGAACACTTCCCCGAATTCACAGCGCTTGCGCAGTGAAGAAGGAGTAAGAAAAAGGATTCCGCAGCCCCCCCCACAGTTAATATTCGGTGCAATATAACCGGTGTTTCCGCTGCCCCAGGAACATGATCCGAACATGAACTTTCTGCACCGCCGGAAGACCGGCTGCAGCTTGTTCCGCGCATGCGCTCCTTGAAACTTTGGATAACCCTATATATCCTTCCTCAAACTTTCATAACCTTACACAGAACAACAGCAGAAGGTCGGACGTCGGAGGGCACAAAAACAAGGGTTTGTTTGCTAAAGTCATATCATGGATACATCTTCATGTATCCATGGTTACAGCCACGAACATTTCCTCGAGCTTTTCCGCTGCCATCTGAACTGAACAGCCATGGAGGTGCTCTTGCTCTGCACTTGCTCTGACCAGAACCTGCTCCAGAGAAGCAGTGGAAACAAACCTATAGTCAGTTGTTCTCTCTCAACGAAGTTGAATATCGTCGCGTAAGTTCTACCAAGGCCTATCTGAAAAGTTCCAGTCTTACAGCATGATCGTATGAGCGAATTGTCGTAAGTTATCGTATTATATTATTTTTAATTGTTTTGAAATTTGAGCATTTTGAGTTCAAAGAAAATGTTAACTATTAATTTTACGGCAAAAAGTATTCTAAACAGCAATCTGCTATTCAGAAAGTGATTTTGGATTTTTAGCTTTTATTAACAATTCGTATCGATTATATAACTAATTTAATGAAATTTAATTACATTTTTCAGCATAATTTTTTTAATGATATATTTTACATTTTATAAACTTTATTCAAGCAATATTCTGCTTAAAACGATAAATTTAACAAATTTTAGTGATTTTTTCAGCACATTTTTTTAAATTTGACCAATTTATCGTGCTCAAAAAGTGCCGGCCAACGAACTCATCCTTTCGTTTGGAAAGCTTTATTTTTTGACGCAAGAACAGATTTTTTTTTAAATCTCAATCCAAGAATCGTTTCAGAACTCTTCAAAACGGATTTCAATAAAGAAATTATTCAAAAACAAAGTTTTTGACATTTTATGTCTTTGCTATGGCACATAAACTAAAATAGCACTCCGCCTAGGAGAGCCATTGCCATGAAATTGTGTATATAAACGCTTGCATACGAGTCTGCAACGCATTGGGACATTTTCATGTGTTTACCTATGAATGGTCAACGTCATTTCTGATGGTCATAATCATCGTTGTGGCCACTTGGGACAATTTTTTTCGTGACGATTTTTTTGTTATGTGCCATATGAAAGACATGAAAATGTCAAAAACGTCACGGGAATTGCTCACGAAAATATTCTAATGATTTCCGCTTACAACCGAGTCGTTAATACGGAAATGGTACTTCGTCGTTTTTCATCCCACAAAATTCGTTGACCATTCGTTCGAAAGCTCTCGATTTATCCAACCATATTATGTGAACTACTGCGAAGTGCGTGGCCAACAAGCTGAGTTATGAGCATGGTTATTTGAATAATTGTGTACACTCAGGTGATCATTCTCAATAATTGATATTGTGAACATGATTGCAACCGCTTGTTAATTTCTGATGATACGAGTCTGCAACTGAAGACATAAAATATCCCAATGTGTTGCATACCAGACTCGTATGCGAGTTTTTTTTTTAATTCAAATTTACGGGAATTAAATAATGAGCGTGAATGAACATTTTTGTGTTCATTCATTAATTGTATTAATCACCAAAACCTTGAAATGCATAATTAAATTTGAATTTAATCAAATTTTGTGTTCGAATAATAATGGACTTTCTTTTGTCCCTGTCTTGTGTCATAATTTTGTTAGAAGTACAAGGAGCCCACATGATGGACTTCAGTATTTAGCAACACAGTGAGTAAAGGACTTGGGTGAACCAGTTTTTCAAATAGCGGTAAAAATACCATGAAAGGTATTAAAATTGTAGTCGAGTATGTTTACACGGATTAGTGGCAATGCAGGAAACATTTTATTTAATTATTTTTTTTCAATTTTTCGAGCCACTTCAATAGCTTAATTTTCCACGAAAATTCGCTAAAAATAAAGTTTTGAGTTTGAAGCAGTTTGTCAGGTATTTTCTAATTTTCCTCGCGACGGTCTACCACTCGTTTCGGGGCATATTAACTAGAAGCCGAAGAAGAAGGCGAAAAACGTGATAAGAACTGCCATATCTCAAATCTTTTTTCACTTATCATGGCCTAACAACAGTATCTCTAAGAAAGTTTCCAAGGAAATGTTGGATAATACCGTCTACTGAGTATTATCATGATTCATGCAATGTATGCTTATTTAAATGCATATTTTAATAGATTATGTAATTAACATTTATATTGCTTTGAATTGCTAATAATAGCTTTATTAAAAAAAACACTTTTTCATTTACTGGAGTGGCAAATCAGTTTTTTGTTGTTCCTGAAAATTGTCGTTTTTGAGATGGGGCAAGGTAGAACTTACGCGACGAATCTGTATGTATTCCAAGGCTTCAGTGTTGAAATGTCTCTAGAGTTGAATATCAACACTTCGGCATTTCTTGGGGGTGTGCTTCTCTGTTGTAGGTGGGACAGCAGTTATGATCCAGGCCTGCATTGGGGTACTAAGTAGGTAGTTTCATTCAGAAGAGAGTTCAGGTTTCATGAGAAATCGCTAGAATAGTGATCGCGTGTCCAATGATGAATCTTTAATTACTTTGTAAAATATATTTCCCTTTAAGCAATTGTAGACCATCTACCAATGCTGGCTTTCTCTAGCAAGACAAAAATATGTAACCATATAAACAAAAAGGCAACAAAAATATAGTTTTTCAGAGGGAATATCAGAATATGTACCAGAGAAACACAATCAAGTAGATTCTCTGGCTAAGCAAACGTCAAAGATAGAAGGGTCCATCACAGACGCACCTACCTACCTACCTAGGAGTACGGAGAAATGTATAATAATAAGACATACCTCTTTGGTGAAAGGTAAGGTTTTTCAATTTCGGGCTGTAAGATACGGATAGATTTTGAAAGCCGTTCTTTGAAGAATGAATTTGAAAACGCTTGCATACAAGACTGCAAAACATTGGGACATTTTATGTCTTCAGTCGCAGACTCGTATCATCAGAATTTAACAAGCGGTTGCAATCATGTTCACAATATCAATTATTGAGAATGATCACCTAAGAATACACAATTATTCAAATAACCATGCTCATAACTCAGCTTGTTGACCACACACTTCGCAGTAGGTAGTTAACATAATATGGATGGATAAATCGAGAGCTTTCGAACGAATGGTCAACGAATTTTGTGGGATGAAAAACGACGAAGTACCGTTTCCCTAGCAACGACTCAGTTGTAAGCGGAAATCATCAAAATATTTTCGTGACGTTTTTTTAGTTTATGTACCATAGCAAAGACATAAAATGTCAAAAATAAGCAACAAAATAGGTACAACGAACTGGAAATATTAAAATAAAATAACGATGGTGTTTTCTGGTAGAAGTTTTACTAACTGGCGGATACGTGCTCATCTGCAGTCATGTTACATACCACAATCTCTATGTAGATAGGTATGTTGTTAGGAGATTTTCAACGACCACCGCGCTTACATAATTTCAAACATTACAGGTATGACCCAGAAACCTGATATTATTAGGTCATAATAATTCAACCATTACGGCTACTATCCTGTCATTCACAGCTGGAAAAATCACTTCGAAAACGAAATCTTTGCCAGCGCAAAGGTTTTTGTATCATGAGCCTAATGTTATCAAGAAGGGCGAACGTAGTGATACTAAAATTACATTTTATTTTGAAGGAAAGAAATAATATGCCCACGAAGGACACGGTTAAGTTATGGTGGGAAAGGAAGGGAACCCTCCGTCATGAGGGGAAACAGGTGGCCAACCTAACGAAAATCACCCGACCATTCAATACACCCCAATAGCCAGAAGGAAAAAAAACGAATAAAACAACATTTTATGGGTTTTTGGAGATAGATATGTGAAATTGACAGTCAAAAGCACGACAAACGTTTTGGATGTGCTGAAACGAAGACGGTATAAGAGAAAAAGGAAGCTTTTAGACTGGGAACAAGTAAAAATGTCCATTGTTGTGTTGTGGGGCGTATGTATTGAGTGAGGAATGGAATTTCGGAGTGAAACGGATCGTTATAGGATGGATCGAATGTGAAATAACAGCGATCGGATGTAGAGAAGTGAGAAATTTGGATGGAAAGCGTAGAAAACGATTCAGAAATATAAATGTGAAGAAAAAAGGAGAAGGCTCACCAAGGGGGCCTGCGCCTCGATGCCGAGACACTGGTGTCTGAAGAGAACCACAGGATTTCTCTATGAGAACATTTTCAGTGAGGTCTGAAACGGAATACGATCCGAAACGCGGTGCACTGCTCTTGCAATCGGTTTAAACTGAAAAACCCCCGGTAAAATAACTGAAAAACCAGCAATAAATCCACCCCTGGACCACGGAAAAACTGTTCGAAGGACCACCCTTCACGCGAAAACCAAACAGACGTAACTACTTCAGAACAAAGGTAAATCGAGGCGGAGAGGGGATGGATTCTTGGAGAGACTCTAACGTCTAGGGACAGCCGGACGGGTGCTAACCCCAATGGCGGTCCTTTTAACGTGAAATCCGATCAACCAAATTATTTTAACGAGTTCCTCTATCGTTTAATTGTGTTTTAACGTCGATAATGTGGTTTATAGATCAGTATTTGAACCTATGAAGGAAATATGTGGGCAAAGAGAGTACGGCACATTTTGAAGTAAGGTATTTTGCAGAAATATCAAGACTTTTTAGTTTTTTAATGGAATTCTCATTGTTCCCTTCGTTTTGTTTGCCTATAATCGAGATTAAGTTCCGGATTTTGAATATATTTTCGAATTTTGAAGAACTATCAGCTGGATTGTGAGATTTTTGTAAGGGTTAGTTGGAGCGGTGGGGTTTGGGGGTCGGAGGCAGTGACTGCAACCCTTGTCCCAGTTCTCACTTCTCAAGCTCAAGGACTCGATTCAAGGTGCTGCCCAACTACCAGAGACCTACACACCCCCTTCGACGTCTGGAAACCCTGGAGGCAGACGATAATTATTGCAATTAGTTCCTCGGTTTCAATCAAAGGAAACGAAATTTCGTCTTTGGTTTCAGCGAATTTTCGAGGAAAAGGAAGATATTGCAGTGACTCCAAATATTTTTTACATTTTTAGTAGTTTTTTTGGCACAACATTTGGAATTTGGCCTATATAATGTCCTTGTCATGTCATGGGCTCGTTAATTTCGTCTTGGTTTTAGCGAATTTTCGAAGAAAAAGAAGCCATTGCAATGGCTCCAAACATTTTAAAATCAAAATTTTCGAAAAATTTCATCGTTGAAATCCGTTTTCAAACATTCTTATTTCAAACGAATCCCAGAGTTTAATGCTTTTTCATATACTTATATATATATACAGACTAGACATATATATACAGACTAGACATATATATACAGACTAGAGCTGACGACGCCGACACGGCGAAATATTCTCTCAATTTTGTAAGTTTTATTTAGGTGTTTCCTATCTTTTCCAACCTTCTGTAATACTCCAAAATAATATTACACGCGAAATAATCTCTTTTTGAATAGCATATTATTATTTAGATAATTTTATTTCCATAAAATTAATAACATTTCTTAATGCGGACAGTTCAGATTATAACAAGCTTTATAAAAAAGGCCTTCTGTCTTCAAATTGTTTATTTTATTTTATTAACTTCAACGTTTCTCCCCTGGCAATGGGGCTTCTTCAGGGAGATTAATATTCAAAAGTGTAAAATATCTACTTACATTTTACACTTAAGTAGATATTTTGCACTTTTGAATATTAATCTCCCTGAAAAAGCCCTAGTTCCTGGGAAAAAACGTTGGAGTTTAATAAAAAAAAAAAAAACAATTTAAGGACAGAAGGCCTTTTTTTTATAAAGCTTGTTATAAAATTAATAGTTAACAATTTCGTTGCACTCAGAAAGCTCAAATGTCAAAAAAATTGTATGCAATACGATAATTTACGAAAAATTCTTCAAAAAATCTGTAGCAGTACCTATCTAATACAAGTATATACATGGTAGATTGCAAATTAGGGCTATAATTCATGTTTGCGATTTCGGATATCGTCTATATAGAGATTAACGCACACAATATTTGAAAATTTCATCAAAATCGTTTCATTATTCTCGGAGTGTTATCCAACATTGGTTTTGCGTATGCGCAATAGTTATGCACCTATTATTCAGCTTCATGCCATAAAATACAAAGGGCGTCATCCTGGACCAAAGAACCTCTCGAGTTTGAACAAAATCGGACCAATAGATCGGCGTTATAAGAAATTAACGTTTGCGCATGCGCACAGGGCAGTGAAATTTATGGTGGACCGTCTAAGAGCTAAACCGCACAATCCCTTAAAATGTCATAATAATCGGTCCATTAGTTTCGGAGTTTTGCCTGTGTTGATCAATTAGCGTAAAAAAATGAAGCTATTGCAATGGCTCCAAAAATTTTAAAATCAAATTTTTCGAAAAATGTCTTAATTGAAATCAGTTTTGAGACATTCTGAAACGAATCCTAGAGTTTAACGCTTTTTCATGTGTATGTATATGTATATATGTGTCATTCCAGACGATAACTCTCCTTAGGATTAAGATAAAAATTTCGTTCTTGCACCAAAAAATCAAGCTTTCCAAACGAAAGGATGAGTTCGTTGGCCAACACTTTTGAACACATTAAAGTAGTCAAATTTCAAAAAATGTACTAAAAAAATCACTAAAAATGGCTAAAAACGGCTACAAAATTGTTACATTTATATTTTTTTAGTGAAATTCAAGTCATATAATGTTTATTAACTATAAAATAGATCATTCGAAAACTTGTGGACAAAATCATGCTGAAAAATGTAATTAAATTTCATTAAAATTTGCAAAGAAATCGATAGAAACTGCAAAAAAAGCTTAAAAATCCAAAAACTCTTCTTGAATAGTAGATGATTATTTAGAATACGGCTGTGTCATAAAATTAAAAGTTAACAACTTGCGTGCACTCAAACAGGCTCAAATTTCAAAGCAATTTAACATTATACAGTAAGATAATTTACGAAAATTCGCTCATGCGATCATACTGCATGCGCTATACTTATTACTCCACCAATCGCAATTTAATTCATAGGGAATTTCCCTGGAACATATACCCATCTGCTCCTAGGGTTTGAACGAAATCGGCGTTATAAAAAATTAACGTTTGTGCATGCAGACTACTAGTTATGCTACTGCAATGAAAGTAATAGGGGACTGTCTAGAGCTAACCCGCACAATCTCTGAAAATTTCATCCAAATCGGACTGAATCTTGGTATAGTTTAGCGTGTGACAAGGATTTACCACATGGAACCAAAATTGATCAGCAAGGTCTGAAACGCAAACAGCGACTGACAATTTTGATTTGGAGGACACCAATTTTTTAGACTTCTTTCTCGAACACAAAGCGTCCCTACTTTCGGTAGTGAGGAAGCAAAATTACAGATATGGCGAAAACCTAGTAGGTATTACAAACGTTCTGAGTGTTGGCCAAGAGCCGAGGTTCTTGGACGTGGACCTCAAAATGTCACGGAGAGCGAGTTGACGGCGCAGGGGGTTTACCTTTACCCCTACCCCAAGACCGAGCGGTCTTTCAGGTTTTGCATAACTTGGGTGCCTACCCTCAAACCCAAAATGGGGCGGAAACATAAAACATAATGAAAAGTTGGATGAAGTAGGTACCTACACACCTTTCTCTTATACGCAAAATGAGTGTGTAGATCACAGGATTGAACAGAATTTTAGATAGGTAGTTATCCCAAAACGTGTTAACGGGTCAAATCAACATTTTGGAATTTTGCAAAACTTGAACTCTGTTGTTTCCTGTTTAAGGTACTACGTAATTATTTTAGCGAATTTTCGTAGAAAATAAAGCTATTGCAATGGCTCAGAAATTTTTAAAATCAAAATTTTTGAAAATTTTCTTCATTGAAATCCGTTTTGAGGCATTCTGAAACGATTCCTGGAGTTTGCACTTTTTAATATTTGTATATATCGGTCGCTGGGGGTGTCAATTGAGGACTTAAAAATCGATTTCGAGTTGAAAATTACTCTTCGATAGTGTACGAAGGTATCTTTCGTTGTGCCTTCAGATTGATTACAAAATTAGAATCGATCATTGAAGTTGATATTTCGATTTATCATTAGGGTTCTCGAAATTCCTTTCAGGCCCTTGAGAAGTTTGGTTTTTGGAGACGCAGTCAACGTGTTAACGTAATATTCTGCAAATATGGGGAGTGTGGGAATGTCGTTGTAGGTAGGATCATCCAGTCTGAGAGTTTTCAGTTCAGCTGACTCTTTAGTGCTGACTCTTTATTCTCTCAGCTCAGGGCCTCTCGAAAAGAACCATGGGCAAAAGGTCTCGAAGGGTGAGCGTGAGGGATTAGTGGTGGTGGGAGGCAGGTGTGTTGTGTAGGAGGTGAATTCCTAGGTACTATGCCCTACGAAGTACTAAGTAGTCCTAGGTACTATCATGATGCTTTGCTATCATACTCTGGTAGATTTGGAAACGAACGAGCCATATAATTGAGGCTTTTTGTGTTATTAGGGAGCAATAAAACGGGTAAATTTATTAAAAATCATCAAATATCGGACGTGTGGGAATTCCGTTGTAGGTAGGTACATCCAGTCTGAGAGTTTTCAGTTCAGCTGACTCTTTAGTGCCTCTCGAGTATTATTCCTTCAGCTCAGGGCCACTTGAGAAGAGCCACGGACAAAAGGGTTCGGAGGGAGGGAAGGTCTTGTGCAGTTGGTGGTTTCATATGGTACCTACTATGTAGGTACAATCGAAAAATAAGAAAAAAAAGGTCATCGGTCGAGATCTAAATTTCATCGAAATCGGACTTTAATTTAGTTTCACCAGTTACAAGGTGTGGTGGCTAGGGGCATAGGTACTACAGACACGTAACTTGAATGCTACGGCGTTTCGTCTGTTTAGGGAGATGTAAAACGGGTTAATTTATTAAAAATCCTCATATATCGGGTGTGTGGGAATGTCGTTGTAGGTAGGTACATCCAGTCTGAGAGTTTTCAGTTCAGCTGACTCTTTAGTGCCTCTCGAGTATTATTCCTTCAGCTCAGGGCCACTCGAGAAGAGCCACGGACAAAACTTTTGTGGCTCGAAGGGTGAGAGGTTTGGGGGAGGTGGAGGGGGGGGGGGGGGGGGGTCCTCTCAAAAAATCGTTGGAGAAGGCCCCCCTTTTCCGAGCAGCGACGGAGGAAGCCTTGGGAACAAAACAAATCCCCCTCCTCCCCCTCCTTCCCCTACCCCCCCCCCCCCCACTCCACCGCCGTCATCTGTTTACGGCCCTGGGGGGTCACGTGACCCGGACGGATGAAGTTTCCCCTCCCCCGCTCTTCAGCGCCGTATCGAGAAACGTGATGCGGAGGGGTGGCAATTCGAGCTGGAGGGGGGGGGGGGGCTCCTGGTAGTGAAACTACCGTCTATAACACCAATCCCTATCCGATATTTTGGAACGTGTTTTCAGTAACAGAACATTGGAACTACTGCTTACTACGATGGAACAGTTAGGGTAGATGCACCAGTAGTAGGCACTGCTCTAGTAGTAGGCACTTGTGACTTCAACTCCTTAAAATAAGTGATCGGAACCACTAAAATATTTGAATTTGGCACCGTTTTAAAGGTTAGCATGTGCTGTATTTCTTCTAGAATCATCTAGATGATCGAGGCAGCCTTGGTTACATTATGTCACCTGTTAACAAAACAATCTCCATAAGGTTGTCTGCCTTAACAAATCTGCTAAGGAGGTAGGTTTGGTTTTTAGTATTTTAGCCCCAATTTGAGGCAATTTCGGATCTGTTTTTTGTTTCTTGTTATCTTTTATGTACCCTCGAGAAGATGTAGAATGTTCCTGTACCTCTAGAAGTTTTAACTTCGGCTAAAATAAGGTGCCTACTACTGGGTCATAAAAATACTGAATTTTCCAGTAGTAGGCACTTCTGCCTACTACTGGAAATACCTTCTCTTTTTGTTAGCAACATAGTTTTTATCAGTTATTAATTTGGAATACGACAGTATCTGAGGTTTTTTCAGAAAATGAGTAGTTCCAATAGTTGGCAGGGGGTGCCTACTTCTGGATCCCGAAGGTGCCTACTACTGGAATAGATTTTTTATCTCAGAACTCCACATGTTAGGACGCTGAACGTTTACTACTGATGCTGAAGTACCAATGTGATACTTTGCCGTTTTCTAATAGACTGAAGTTTGTTTTCAGTCAATACCTAGTAAAACTCCATTTTATATTTTACATTTTTTAAATTTGTGTTTTGTATTACGACTATCATGGCCTATGTATAGCATTTTTTTTAAAGAATAATTCAATATGAGGGCTGAGAAATTTGGTAAACTATGATGTTTCAGGCCGTGATGTATTTTCGTTACATTTTCGTTTAGAGGAAATGTAATTAATAAAATTCGTTCATTGAGATTCAACTGCCTACTACTGGTTCATCTCCCTGCCTACTACTGGAATTTCAATGCCTACTACTGGCTCATTTCCCAGCCTACTACTGGAGTTTCAATGCCTTCTACTGGTGAAAAAACTTGCATCCGGTTTTTTAAATTTAAAAAATCATAATCGTCTATTATTTAGACAATTCAAATGTAATTAGCTGTGGGAGGAGTTAGTAAATGTTGAACAAGCATTGGAAATAAAGTAGTATGAACAATAACATCGTAACACACAAAAAACGTGATTTTTTTCGTTAAAGTGCCTACTACTGGTGCGTCTACCCTACTGTTAGTTTAACACTTGGCACACAGGGAGATACCACACAAATGGTACTCATCAGGTTAATAATGGATACAATTAATTGGATCCAATATCCAAGTTATACACGTAGGATACTTGGTACTCTACCGTTATACCCACCCCCCCCCCCCCCCCCCCCAGTCAATTTTTCTTCAACACGCCCGCCCGATGTTTCTAAGTACTACTTCTTACTTAGATTATGTTATGTTATGTATTTTTGAAATGCGAGCTTGCGAGCATCCAGATCGCCAAAGTATACACATCATTCTGACCTGCATATGTCCAACTAATCTGTATTTTTACTAAGGGATTGACTACTTGATGTTATGTAGTTTTGAGATGCGAGCTTGCGAGCATCCAGACCACCAACCTGTATACAGCATTCTGATCTATTTGTGCGAATTCATGTGCATTCTACTTGTGCGAATTCATGTGGAGGCAATCAAACCACAACCGCGCCAATTTGTTTCAACAAATCCTCACCGACATCGGCAACTTCTGAAAGCACGGTCCTTTTTTTTATACAATATAATTTCTTCCCACAGCTTGAAATTGTCACCAATTCTACGTAAATATGTAATCTAAGTAAGAATAAGAAGTAATGCCTAGAAACATCGGGCGGGCGTGTTTGAAGACAAATTGACTGGTGGTGGGGGGGGGGGGGGGGATAACGGAAAAGTACCGGATACTTACCTAATTGAATTACAACTCAGGCACAACTAGCAATCATAAAGAGGAGGAAAACAGTTGTTCAGTACGCTGAAGTTAATTCACAAAAGACGTAAATCAGCTATACAGTGGTACCACTCTAAAGTGATGAATGGCCTAAAAACATTCATTTTATCAACAACAAAAAAGAAGTAAAGTAAAGTAAACAACCATTCCAGGTTGGGGCTTTTCGTCCGACTGCCTCGGGCTTCATTTTATCAATAGGAGGTTCGTTCTCAGTTCGCGTTCTGCGAGTTCGGAACGGTTCTGAGCAAGCGCAGTCAGTTTGGTCGTTTGTCTCTTAGAAGAAGTAATTGGGGATATTCCAAATTCCAACCTCGAATATACTTTATCGAAAAAGTTCCAGTCATGCAGCAAGATCGTATAAACGAATTTTCTTTAGTTACCTATCGTATTATAACATGTTGAATTGAAAAATACGGAAGTGAGTGAAAAACGTTGCCTATTTTCACGAAAAATAAAGAGTTACAATGTTAAATCGATTTCGACGGTTAGGCCATCATCAGTAACAAACAATACCTGAAGACACATTAGAAAGGACACAGCTTATATAGTGACAGGTGAAGGAAGATTGAATCCCATCGGTCAAGAGAAAGGAAAAGGGCAGGAGGTACAACCAATTAAGGGCATACAAAGTGAAGGGGGATTATAGCTAATCAGATGAAGTGAAAGGAGGGAAAATAACTAAATATGGTTTCAACAGTTTGAAGGGATAATTCCAAGCTTCATAGAAATGGACCCATCAGAAAATTTTATGAAAATTTGATTTTTAGAAAATGTTAATAAAATTTAAGTAATTCAGCATAATTTTTTACATGTTCTGTTTTATAGTTAGTAAACTCAATTTGAGCTATATTCTGCAAAAAAATATAATTTTAACGATTTTTATCCATTTTTATTGATTTTTTTAGCTCATTTTTTGAAATTTGACCATTTTGATTTTAACATTTTCCGAGCCATTGCAATAGCTTCATTTTCTACGAAAATTCGCTAATAATGGGAAACTAGTATTGGATTAAAAGAACTTCGACGACATAGGTACCTCAAATATCGTACAAATAGGGCATAATCGAACGAAGTTATAGGAAGGAAGTACGAGCCCCATACTCGTCGTCCGAAACAGTAATTAATTATCAGTACAGCTGGCAATAGAGTAAATTGATCCACTCAGAATTGAATAGCTTAAACCAACAGTATCAACTGCGCACACGCAAATCGTACCCTCTTCACCTTCCTCTCTGAGCTCGCTTGATTAATCCAATTGAATTAATCCTAATTTATACAATCGATGCTGTCATGCTGTTATTAATATAATCATGGTATCCAAGGAGCTAATTCGAGGAAGTAGATAAGCAGGAAACCACACCCAGTTGGTAGTCGATTAGGTGTGCGACATTCAATAATGACCATTATTTGTAGGTAGGTAATCGACGAATGAACAAAAAGCTAGAACTCAAAATCTACTGGAACGTAAATCCAGAACACGCACCTAAATTTCGAGTATCGAATAAACAATGAAGAAAATTGCGCCCCCCTGGACCCCCCAGTTGCTTTCCGCATTGATGCGTCTAAAAAGCTAAAAAACGGAACATGCTTTCTTCCCGCTAATTCGGGATCGCATTTGTGTTCTTGCTGCTAATTCGGGGTCGCATTTTTGTTCTTCCTGCTAATTCGGAATCACATATTCCTATCAATGGATTCCATGGCGCCTGGAGCACTGGGAATGCCACGCAGTGGATAGTCGAACTAAAGGGCAAGTCAGGGTGTAGACGTAGAGTCTCGTGTCTCAACTTGGTTGTTCGCGAATGTCTCGTTAACCCTATCGGCTCGAACTTAATTTTCTTTGCATATCCTAAGAGGGGCATGCTTCCTGAGTCGTCTGATGTCAAATACAACGGTAAATCGATTCTATACAAGCTAAAGCGAGGCGTCAAAATGTATGTTTTTGGTGTTTTGTCATTTTATATCTTTGCTATGGCACATAAACTAAAAAAACGTCACGGAAATTGCTCACGAAAATATTCTGATGATTTCCGCTTACAACCGAGTCGTTGCTATAGGGAAATGGTACTTCGTCGTTATTCATCCCACAAAATTCGTTGACCATTCGTTCGAAAGCTCTCGATTTATCCAACCATATTAGGTATGTTAACTACTGCGAAGTGCGTGGCCAACAAGCTGAGTTATGAGCATGGTTATTTGAATAATTGTGTACACTCTGGTGATCATTCTCGGTAATTGATATTGTGAACATGATTGCAACCGCTTGTTAAATTCTGATGATACGAGTCTGCAACTAAAGACATAAAATGTCCCAATGTGTTGCAGACTCGTATGCAAGCTTTTTTTTATCAATATTATCACTCAATATAGCTGTGAAAAATACGATATTCAAAATAATAAATTAAGATCATAGTTCACAACCAAGGCAGGTTGAACCTGCATCACACCTGCCGATTCTGGCGTCGCTGTCCAATAGAGATGGGTGTTCGTGTTAGTTAACCACGATGACTTGTTTTGTAGGTACCTAATCAGGGTATTTAGTAAGACACTTCACACGACTTTCCCAACACTGACAATTTATTGTGTGTTATTGACGTTTTTCTTCTTAAAAGCAGTCGAGATGAAGCAGTGAAGATCCAGTGACCTACTAAGTAGTCTCTCGGCTGCAAAGTATTTTCATTTTTTTCTCGTCTCACCTTATTTTGCTTCCGAGACTGCAAGGCAGCAGAAGCTTTGTTTTTACTTTCGAAATGAAAAAAAATTTTTTTGCTCCAAAATCAAAATTTCCACTCGCATTTTGCGTTTCAGATCCTCCTGAACAAATTTGGTTCCGTGTCTGTCTGTCTGTCTGTCCGTCCTTATTTCCTTGTAACAGCCATAACTTCCACAATTTTGATCAGATTTTAACCAAATTTTCAGGGATTGTGCGGGTTAAGCTCTAGATGGTCCCCTATAAACTTCATCATGATCGAATCAACGGTAGCTTCTGCGCAGGCGCTAACGTGAATTCCTTGTGACGGTCATAACTCGGTCAATGTTGAACGGATTTGGGTCCGATTTTCAGGGATGATGTGGGTAAGGTCCCTTGAGGTCCCATAAGACAATCATCATAATTGCATTAGCGGTACGCTCTGCGCATTCGTGAACGAAATATTCTTGTTACGGTCCTTGCAACAGCCGTTTTTTCCACAATTTTGATGCGATTTTCTTCAAATGTTTAGAGATCGTGCGGGTATAGCTCTACATGGTCCCCTATCAGTTCCGTCATGATCGAATTAACGGTACCTCTGCGCAGGCGCAAACAAAATTTTCTTGTTTCGGTCATAACTCAGGCAATTGCGAACGGATTTCGGTCAGATTTTCAGGGATGATGCGAGCAAGGTTTTTTGAGGTCCCGTATCACATTCTTCGCGATCATCAGCAGCGGTACGCTAGGCGCATGCGCGAAAGTGATGTTTTTGTTACGGTCACAGCTTAGTTAATTTTATCGGATTTTGTTCAAATTTTCAGAGATGATCCCGGTAGAGTCCCTTGAGGTGCCATACGAATCGTACGGTACTACCAGTGATTGTGCCCATCATGCCGGGAATTTATCTGCAGGGAATATTCCCGGCCGGGAATTAATTTTTTAATTTTTTCTCCTCCTTTTTAAATATTTGTTATTCCATATATGGAATACCGAAATTCATGTGCAGCGAAATACATGCATGTTCATTGAAGGACTGTCATGGGGTTCACGTTCGAACGAAGTGAACTCCATTAGTTCCGGACGTAGGTCCCATATTAAAATAAAAATTTTCCTTATTAATTTCATTTATTATATGTACCATTCAGCTTCCAATTTCCCACCTTATTAATTCCCTGATGCCAGAACCGGTCGTTTCTAGTTTTCTGGAATTTAATGGTGACGTACTGTGAAGGTCACGAGGAAGCTCATGTGCCATTTCCTTGGCAGTGTATTTTCATTTGGGCCAGCCAATTGTCGGATTCTCGGTATTTTTGGCTGCGAATGGGAGTGAGAGCTTCTCCAACGGCTTGGCCGATTTTCACCGATTACACAAACACCATTGTTATTCTCCAAATGTGGTGGGGGATTATCTCCTTTAAAAGGATTTCCCTGATATTCATCCCATTTCTATATTAGGACCAGAACCCACGACCTCCGCTTGCCTACTATTGCAGAGTTCTACAACTTTCAACTGGAGACCAGTAGGAAGTACGTAGGTAACACTTTTTCATTCCTTCTCTAATCTCATTTTGTGAAACTACTTCCATTCCACTATGAATGTCGTTCTCTTGAAATTATATCACACTATGACATTTGCGTTACGTATATTTCTTACAAATGCAGAGCTATAGTGGGCTGTAAAAGTTCACATCTCCATATAATTTATAAATGAAATACATTATTAAGTATTCATGATTAGGAATATATTTTCAGTCTCGTTGAGATGTGAGAATTCACCATCACACTTACCAGTACGGTTGTGAGATAGGCGAAAATCGGTTAAGCCGCTAAGCCGTCTCACTCTTAAATGCAGTCAAAAAGAGTGGGAGAATCCGACTATTGGCTTGTCCCAAATTGGATGATATCAAGCATTTTGTGGCTTGGCATCTAATGTACGCGGAGCGTCTTTTTGGGGGTAAAACGTCTTAAATAATCTTAGAAAACTCCGTTGCAGATTCCAGTGATTGGGGGAATTTCCTTATTTCACTTCACTATTTCCTTCAAACACTATCCTGCAAGTAGTGCTTCAAGGAAGTCGAACTCCAGAAAGTACAAGACGCTATTCAGCTCAGATGAACCAAATTGGCTTAAAAAAAATGGAAATGAAGAATTTCGAAAAACGTCGCCAAACCCAAGCATTGACAGAAACAAGATCCTACTCACTTATATGTTCATCCACCGCTGCTAAAATCGTTAATAATGGGTTAAAAAAATAATTTTTTTTTTTTTCAATCTTAATGCTTTTTCTAAGATTAAGGTTCTAAAGAATGACAAAATCGCGCATTGCGCATGTGCGCAAACTTGGCATAAAAAATAGCCAAGAAAGTGCTAAAAAACGGCGTTTTTCGCCTATTTTTGAAGGTTTTTTGCCAATTAGGTACTGCCCTCAGAGTATTTCCCCAGATACCTATGAGCGGTATGAGAAATCATTTCTACCCAGAAGAGGAGTAACTCCTGTGAATTTAATCAAAATCGCTAGAGCCATTTTTGAAAAAAGACAAAAAAGTGCTAAAAACGACGTTTTTTCACCTATTCTGATTTGTTAACCCCTTAAAAATGATCATTTTAAGCTGATTCTTTTACGGTATAGATACCCAACCCCGAAATTGGAATTTTTTTTATGTCGTATCTTGAAGGTCGCAATCGTGTACACGAGTTACATACACACACACATACATACATTTTCATGAAACGTATAGATATGGTTTCAGGTTGAACAAAATACCCATCTTAGCATGAGTTTCAGGAATTGATTTTCAGGGTGATTGCAAGACTTTCCCTTCACCCTTTGGGTTAAGTAGGGATAGTAAAAAAAGAAAAAAAAAGTGCAGATTTCTGCCCTCCCTTACCTCCCCAAAATCATTAATAATACCACATTTCACTTGCTGCTGTGAATTATTTTCTCAAAGTTTATCATCCAAAGAGCTCCATAGATTGCAAGTTTGCTATAACTCAATAGCCAGATATGTATTTGACAAAGGCCGGTACTGAAATACTGAATTTTCTGGAAAATTGATTGGCTGTTCTTTGGTAAATTATTTTAAATTTCGTATTTGTACATTTATATTATTCAGGCTTTTGTTGTGTGAGGGCCCTTGCTACACCGGAATACCTGTCTAGAGACTAGAGGGCATGTTTGCCTATGTGCGTTCTGGGTGGCTCCATGCCTTGAACGTGTCACTCCATCGAACGGTCTCCTTGGGTAATTCCCTTCGTATTGCTGGTGCAAGGATACGGAACGCCCTTCCCATTGCCATCCGTCGTTGCCCTGACTTTTCTGCCTTCCTTTTGCTGGCTGAGAAACATACTCTCACCCACCACAATATTTCGATTATTATGTTTCACCATACTTTATTTTTTGCTTCTTAATTTAATTAGTCGCCGTATGGATCCGGCAGGGGGTTTATTATGAATAGGAAAACAGGAAAACTGAATTTAAATGCAGAAAAAATGGTCCCAGGTGGGAATCGAACCCACATCCTCCGGTTTACCGTACCGGCGCCTTTACCATCTTGGCCGCAAGGACCACTGGATGGAGAGAGCTGGGATCTGAGCCAACACCCCCTGAGAACCATTACTCTGCATTTTTCAATGAATTAACTTTAAATCAACTGTACCCTATTAGTTTAGTCACCGCTAACGAAACGGCCCGAAGAATCAATTCTTAATTTAATTAGTCGCCGTATGGATCCGGCAGGGGGTTTATTATGAATAGGAAAACAGGAAAACTGAATTTAAATGCAGAAAAAATGGTCCCAGGTGGGAATCGAACCCACATCCTCCGGTTTACCGTACCGGCGCCTTTACCATCTTGGCCGCAAGGACCACTGGGATCTGAGCCAACACCCCCTGAGAACCATTACTCTGCATTTTTCAATGAATTAACTTTAAATCAACTGTACCCTATTAGTTTAGTCACCGCTAACGAAACGGCCCGAAGAATCAATTCTTAATTTAATTAGTCGCCGTATGGATCCGGCAGGGGGTTTATTATGAATAGGAAAACAGGAAAACTGAATTTAAATGCAGAAAAAATGGTCCCAGGTGGGAATCGAACCCACATCCTCCGGTTTACCGTACCGGCGCCTTTACCATCTTGGCCGCAAGGACCACTGGATGGAGAGAGCTGGGATCTGAGCCAACACCCCCTGAGAACCATTACTCTGCATTTTTCAATGAATTAACTTTAAATCAACTGTACCCTATTAGTTTAGTCACCGCTAACGAAACGGCCCGAAGAATCAATTCTTAATTTAATTAGTCGCCGTATGGATCCGGCAGGGGGTTTATTATGAATAGGAAAACAGGAAAACTGAATTTAAATGCAGAAAAAATGGTCCCAGGTGGGAATCGAACCCACATCCTCCGGTTTACCGTACCGGCGCCTTTACCATCTTGGCCGCAAGGACCACTGGATGGAGAGAGCTGGGATCTGAGCCAACACCCCCTGAGAACCATTACTCTGCATTTTTCAATGAATTAACTTTAAATCAACTGTACCCTATTAGTTTAGTCACCGCTAACGAAACGGCCCGAAGAATCAATTCTTAATTTAATTAGTCGCCGTATGGATCCGGCAGGGGGTTTATTATGAATAGGAAAACAGGAAAACTGAATTTAAATGCAGAAAAAATGGTCCCAGGTGGGAATCGAACCCACATCCTCCGGTTTACCGTACCGGCGCCTTTACCATCTTGGCCGCAAGGACCACTGGATGGAGAGAGCTGGGATCTGAGCCAACACCCCCTGAGAACCATTACTCTGCATTTTTCAATGAATTAACTTTAAATCAACTGTACCCTATTAGTTTAGTCACCGCTAACGAAACGGCCCGAAGAATCAATTCTTAATTTAATTAGTCGCCGTATGGATCCGGCAGGGGGTTTATTATGAATAGGAAAACAGGAAAACTGAATTTAAATGCAGAAAAAATGGTCCCAGGTGGGAATCGAACCCACATCCTCCGGTTTACCGTACCGGCGCCTTTACCATCTTGGCCGCAAGGACCACTGGATGGAGAGAGCTGGGATCTGAGCCAACACCCCCTGAGAACCATTACTCTGCATTTTTCAATGAATTAACTTTAAATCAACTGTACCCTATTAGTTTAGTCACCGCTAACGAAACGGCCCGAAGAATCAATTCTTAATTTAATTAGTCGCCGTATGGATCCGGCAGGGGGTTTATTATGAATAGGAAAACAGGAAAACTGAATTTAAATGCAGAAAAAATGGTCCCAGGTGGGAATCGAACCCACATCCTCCGGTTTACCGTACCGGCGCCTTTACCATCTTGGCCGCAAGGACCACTGGGATCTGAGCCAACACCCCCTGAGAACCATTACTCTGCATTTTTCAATGAATTAACTTTAAATCAACTGTACCCTATTAGTTTAGTCACCGCTAACGAAACGGCCCGAAGAATCAATTCTTAATTTAATTAGTCGCCGTATGGATCCGGCAGGGGGTTTATTATGAATAGGAAAACAGGAAAACTGAATTTAAATGCAGAAAAAATGGTCCCAGGTGGGAATCGAACCCACATCCTCCGGTTTACCGTACCGGCGCCTTTACCATCTTGGCCGCAAGGACCACTGGATGGAGAGAGCTGGGATCTGAGCCAACACCCCCTGAGAACCATTACTCTGCATTTTTCAATGAATTAACTTTAAATCAACTGTACCCTATTAGTTTAGTCACCGCTAACGAAACGGCCCGAAGAATCAATTCTTAATTTAATTAGTCGCCGTATGGATCCGGCAGGGGGTTTATTATGAATAGGAAAACAGGAAAACTGAATTTAAATGCAGAAAAAATGGTCCCAGGTGGGAATCGAACCCACATCCTCCGGTTTACCGTACCGGCGCCTTTACCATCTTGGCCGCAAGGACCACTGGATGGAGAGAGCTGGGATCTGAGCCAACACCCCCTGAGAACCATTACTCTGCATTTTTCAATGAATTAACTTTAAATCAACTGTACCCTATTAGTTTAGTCACCGCTAACGAAACGGCCCGAAGAATCAATTCTTAATTTAATTAGTCGCCGTATGGATCCGGCAGGGGGTTTATTATGAATAGGAAAACAGGAAAACTGAATTTAAATGCAGAAAAAATGGTCCCAGGTGGGAATCGAACCCACATCCTCCGGTTTACCGTACCGGCGCCTTTACCATCTTGGCCGCAAGGACCACTGGATGGAGAGAGCTGGGATCTGAGCCAACACCCCCTGAGAACCATTACTCTGCATTTTTCAATGAATTAACTTTAAATCAACTGTACCCTATTAGTTTAGTCACCGCTAACGAAACGGCCCGAAGAATCAATTCTTAATTTAATTAGTCGCCGTATGGATCCGGCAGGGGGTTTATTATGAATAGGAAAACAGGAAAACTGAATTTAAATGCAGAAAAAATGGTCCCAGGTGGGAATCGAACCCACATCCTCCGGTTTACCGTACCGGCGCCTTTACCATCTTGGCCGCAAGGACCACTGGATGGAGAGAGCTGGGATCTGAGCCAACACCCCCTGAGAACCATTACTCTGCATTTTTCAATGAATTAACTTTAAATCAACTGTACCCTATTAGTTTAGTCACCGCTAACGAAACGGCCCGAAGAATCAATTCTTAATTTAATTAGTCGCCGTATGGATCCGGCAGGGGGTTTATTATGAATAGGAAAACAGGAAAACTGAATTTAAATGCAGAAAAAATGGTCCCAGGTGGGAATCGAACCCACATCCTCCGGTTTACCGTACCGGCGCCTTTACCATCTTGGCCGCAAGGACCACTGGATGGAGAGAGCTGGGATCTGAGCCAACACCCCCTGAGAACCATTACTCTGCATTTTTCAATGAATTAACTTTAAATCAACTGTACCCTATTAGTTTAGTCACCGCTAACGAAACGGCCCGAAGAATCAATTCTTAATTTAATTAGTCGCCGTATGGATCCGGCAGGGGGTTTATTATGAATAGGAAAACAGGAAAACTGAATTTAAATGCAGAAAAATGGTCCCAGGTGGGAATCGAACCCACATCCTCCGGTTTACCGTACCGGCGCCTTTACCATCTTGGCCGCAAGGACCACTGGATGGAGAGAGCTGGGATCTGAGCCAACACCCCCTGAGAACCATTACTCTGCATTTTTCAATGAATTAACTTTAAATCAACTGTACCCTATTAGTTTAGTCACCGCTAACGAAACGGCCCGAAGAATCAATTCTTAATTTAATTAGTCGCCGTATGGATCCGGCAGGGGGTTTATTATGAATAGGAAAACAGGAAAACTGAATTTAAATGCAGAAAAAATGGTCCCAGGTGGGAATCGAACCCACATCCTCCGGTTTACCGTACCGGCGCCTTTACCATCTTGGCCGCAAGGACCACTGGATGGAGAGAGCTGGGATCTGAGCCAACACCCCCTGAGAACCATTACTCTGCATTTTTTAATGAATTAACTTTAAATCAACTGTACCCTATTAGTTTAGTCACCGCTAACGAAACGGCCCGAAGAATCAATTCTTAATTTAGGGGGTGTTGGCTCAGATCCCAGCTCTCTCCATCCAGTGGTCCTTGCGGCCAAGATGGTAAAGGCGCCGGTACGGTAAACCGGAGGATGTGGGTTCGATTCCCACCTGGGACCATTTTTTCTGCATTTAAATTCAGTTTTCCTGTTTTCCTATTCATAATAAACCCCCTGCCGGATCCATACGGCGACTAATTAAATTAAGAATTGATTCTTCGGGCCGTTTCGTTAGCGGTGACTAAACTAATAGGGTACAGTTGATTTAAAGTTAATTCATTGAAAAATGCAGAGTAATGGTTCTCAGGGGGTGTTGGCTCAGATCCCAGCTCTCTCCATCCAGTGGTCCTTGCGGCCAAGATGGTAAAGGCGCCGGTACGGTAAACCGGAGGATGTGGGTTCGATTCCCACCTGGGACCATTTTTTCTGCATTTAAATTCAGTTTTCCTGTTTTCCTATTCATAATAAACCCCCTGCCGGATCCATACGGCGACTAATTAAATTAAGAATTGATTCTTCGGGCCGTTTCGTTAGCGGTGACTAAACTAATAGGGTACAGTTGATTTAAAGTTAATTCATTGAAAAATGCAGAGTAATGGTTCTCAGGGGGTGTTGGCTCAGATCCCAGCTCTCTCCATCCAGTGGTCCTTGCGGCCAAGATGGTAAAGGCGCCGGTACGGTAAACCGGAGGATGTGGGTTCGATTCCCACCTGGGACCATTTTTTCTGCATTTAAATTCAGTTTTCCTGTTTTCCTATTCATAATAAACCCCCTGCCGGATCCATACGGCGACTAATTAAATTAAGAATTGATTCTTCGGGCCGTTTCGTTAGCGGTGACTAAACTAATAGGGTACAGTTGATTTAAAGTTAATTCATTGAAAAATGCAGAGTAATGGTTCTCAGGGGGTGTTGGCTCAGTTCCCAGTGGTCCTTGCGGCCAAGATGGTAAAGGCGCCGGTACGGTAAACCGGAGGATGTGGGTTCGATTCCCACCTGGGACCATTTTTTCTGCATTTAAATTCAGTTTTCCTGTTTTCCTATTCATAATAAACCCCCTGCCGGATCCATACGGCGACTAATTAAATTAAGAATTGATTCTTCGGGCCGTTTCGTTAGCGGTGACTAAACTAATAGGGTACAGTTGATTTAAAGTTAATTCATTGAAAAATGCAGAGTAATGGTTCTCAGGGGGTGTTGGCTCAGATCCCAGCTCTCTCCATCCAGTGGTCCTTGCGGCCAAGATGGTAAAGGCGCCGGTACGGTAAACCGGAGGATGTGGGTTCGATTCCCACCTGGGACCATTTTTTCTGCATTTAAATTCAGTTTTCCTGTTTTCCTATTCATAATAAACCCCCTGCCGGATCCATACGGCGACTAATTAAATTAAGAATTGATTCTTCGGGCCGTTTCGTTAGCGGTGACTAAACTAATAGGGTACAGTTGATTTAAAGTTAATTCATTGAAAAATGCAGAGTAATGGTTCTCAGGGGGTGTTGGCTCAGATCCCAGCTCTCTCCATCCAGTGGTCCTTGCGGCCAAGATGGTAAAGGCGCCGGTACGGTAAACCGGAGGATGTGGGTTCGATTCCCACCTGGGACCATTTTTTCTGCATTTAAATTCAGTTTTCCTGTTTTCCTATTCATAATAAACCCCCTGCCGGATCCATACGGCGACTAATTAAATTAAGAATTGATTCTTCGGGCCGTTTCGTTAGCGGTGACTAAACTAATAGGGTACAGTTGATTTAAAGTTAATTCATTGAAAAATGCAGAGTAATGGTTCTCAGGGGGTGTTGGCTCAGATCCCAGCTCTCTCCATCCAGTGGTCCTTGCGGCCAAGATGGTAAAGGCGCCGGTACGGTAAACCGGAGGATGTGGGTTCGATTCCCACCTGGGACCATTTTTTCTGCATTTAAATTCAGTTTTCCTGTTTTCCTATTCATAATAAACCCCCTGCCGGATCCATACGGCGACTAATTAAATTAAGAATTGATTCTTCGGGCCGTTTCGTTAGCGGTGACTAAACTAATAGGGTACAGTTGATTTAAAGTTAATTCATTGAAAAATGCAGAGTAATGGTTCTCAGGGGGTGTTGGCTCAGATCCCAGCTCTCTCCATCCAGTGGTCCTTGCGGCCAAGATGGTAAAGGCGCCGGTACGGTAAACCGGAGGATGTGGGTTCGATTCCCACCTGGGACCATTTTTTCTGCATTTAAATTCAGTTTTCCTGTTTTCCTATTCATAATAAACCCCCTGCCGGATCCATACGGCGACTAATTAAATTAAGAATTGATTCTTCGGGCCGTTTCGTTAGCGGTGACTAAACTAATAGGGTACAGTTGATTTAAAGTTAATTCATTGAAAAATGCAGAGTAATGGTTCTCAGGGGGTGTTGGCTCAGATCCCAGCTCTCTCCATCCAGTGGTCCTTGCGGCCAAGATGGTAAAGGCGCCGGTACGGTAAACCGGAGGATGTGGGTTCGATTCCCACCTGGGACCATTTTTTCTGCATTTAAATTCAGTTTTCCTGTTTTCCTATTCATAATAAACCCCCTGCCGGATCCATACGGCGACTAATTAAATTAAGAATTGATTCTTCGGGCCGTTTCGTTAGCGGTGACTAAACTAATAGGGTACAGTTGATTTAAAGTTAATTCATTGAAAAATGCAGAGTAATGGTTCTCAGGGGGTGTTGGCTCAGATCCCAGCTCTCTCCATCCAGTGGTCCTTGCGGCCAAGATGGTAAAGGCGCCGGTACGGTAAACCGGAGGATGTGGGTTCGATTCCCACCTGGGACCATTTTTTCTGCATTTAAATTCAGTTTTCCTGTTTTCCTATTCATAATAAACCCCCTGCCGGATCCATACGGCGACTAATTAAATTAAGAATTGATTCTTCGGGCCGTTTCGTTAGCGGTGACTAAACTAATAGGGTACAGTTGATTTAAAGTTAATTCATTGAAAAATGCAGAGTAATGGTTCTCAGGGGGTGTTGGCTCAGATCCCAGCTCTCTCCATCCAGTGGTCCTTGCGGCCAAGATGGTAAAGGCGCCGGTACGGTAAACCGGAGGATGTGGGTTCGATTCCCACCTGGGACCATTTTTTCTGCATTTAAATTCAGTTTTCCTGTTTTCCTATTCATAATACTTTATTTTTGTTTTTCATTATCTATATTGCTTCCGAGACTGCGAGGCAGCGGAAGCTTTGTTTTCACTTTCGAAATGACAAAAATTTGTATGCTCCAATATCAAAATTCCCACTCGCATTTTGCGTTTCAGAGCCTCCTGAACAAATTTGGTTCCGTGTCAGTCTGTCTGTCTGTCCGTCCACATTTCCTTGTAACAGCCATAACATCCACAATTTTGATCCGATTTTAACCAAATTTTCAGGGATCGTGCGGGTTAAGCTCTAGATAGTCCCCTATCCACTTCATTATTATCGAATCAACGGTAGCTTCTGCGCAGGCGCTAACGTGAATTCCTTGTGACGGTCATAACTCGGTCAATGTTGAACGGATTTCGGTCAGATTTTCAGGGATGATGTGGGTAAGGTCCCTTGAGGTCCCCTAAGACAATCATCAATTATATTATAATAATTTAATAATATATAATAATTTAAAATTTAAAAACCACATAACATCTCTTTTAAGTAAACTACGTAAACTATTTTTTGTGTTTAAGACTGTGAGATGCTTTTTATCTAAAAAGCAGTTACGGATGGTTTATTTTGGTCTTGCCTTCTCATTACTTAAATACGGTATTACCGTATGGGGAGGGACCACTAAATCGAACTTAGTTCCTTTGCAGACAGTTCAGAACGCATTGATTAAAATACTTCTCAATAAACCTTATATGTATCCTACTGCTAGATTATATTCAGAATTTAATGCACATAATGTAAAGACCATTTTTCTAATAGAGTCTTGTACTCTTGTTTTTAAAACGGGTATTAGACTCGAGCACCTATGTAATGTTTCCTTCAGTAGAACTGCCTCGACATCTAACATTTCCCTACCCCGCTGTCGTACAGAATTGTATCGTAGAAATTCGTACAATGCTGCTCTGAACTTCTTATATAGCCACAAAATTAATTTGTCCATTTTCCCCAACGTAAATGGTTTTAAAAGATGTATATCGGGGATTCTTTCTGACTTCCAGTAATTGTTGGGAACCATAGGGAATTGATGTTCTGTATTCATGTGAATTCATAATTAATTTTAAAAATTATTGTCATATCGGTTATGGGTATTTTATTTTGATATAGTAGTTATTTCTGTTTCCGCCAGTTTTATCTTTATATATAGTCATATTTATTTTTGTTTTTATATATGTATAGTCTAGTATTGTACAGCTGGGCGCCTCTTATTAAGAGTAAGACTCCACCAGGGGACACAAGTTCTTTTGAACTTAAGCCTTGGTGGGCAAATTATTCGATTTTTTTGAAGTCCTTGATTAAATTAGTTCCAATTTAAATTATTTGCAAAATGTTCACTTTTTAAAAAAAGAAGTATCTTGTTTTAATTTGTTTATTACTAGTATTGTCAAGTACTACTATTATTTAATTTTCTTATTAATATGTGTTTGCCAAATAAATAAATAAATAAAATAAATCATAATTGCATTAGCGGTACGCTCTGCTCATGCGTGAACGAAATATTCTTGTTACGGTCCTTGCAACAGCCGTAATTTCCACAATTTTGATGCGATTTTCTTCAAATTTTTAGGGATCGTGCGGGTATAGCTCTACATGGTCCCCTATCAGTTCCGTCATGATCGAATCAACGGTAGCTTCTGCGCAGGCACAAACAAAATTTTCTTGTTTCGGTCATAACTCAGGCAATCGTGAACGGATTTCGGTCAGATTTTCAGGGATGATGCGGGCAAGGTTTCTTGAGGTCCCGTATCACATTCTTCGCGATCATCAGCAGCGGTACGCTAGGCGCATGCGCGAAAGCGATGATTTTGTTACGGTCACAGCTTAGTTAATTTTCCTTATTAATTTCATTTATTATATGAACCATTCAGCTTCCAATTTCCCACCTTATTAATTCCCTGATGCCAGAACCGGTCGTTTCTAGTTTTCTGGAATTTAATGGTGACGTACTGTGAAGGTCACGAGGAAGCTCATGTGCCATTTCCTTGGCAGTGTATTGATTATTGTTTTACCATACTTTATTTTGGTTTTTCATTATCTATATTATTTTACTACAAATACCTACCTAATTATCTTATTACCTAATTAGTCTCAAAAAAGAGCTAATTTTTATTTTATTGCAATTTTAATTTTTACACAATTGAAAGGCCCACGAGGCTTATGGTACCTACCTATGCATTTTGTTTGCAAAAAACAAAAAAAAAAAATCTTCACAATTTGATTCGTTCCCGATTTCCGAATTGTCATTCATTGTTTGTTTCTCACTGTTTGTAGATCGGGGGGGGGGGGGGGGGGGGGGGGGGGGGGGGGGGGGGGGATTGATTCCTGATTCCTTTATCTCCGTTCTTGCCAGTGACGGATTAATAGAATTTCGTGGGTGGGGGCGGTAGTCCTCTCCCCACCGGAAGGTTTTTTGAAAAAGACCTTGACAAACCAGCAGTCTTAGAGGATTTAGACCTACACTTTATATTACGTAAAAATTAACATGAAAAACACGATTTTTATTTGCACAAACATTAATAAATAAAAAATGAAATAATTATAGGTAAGTATTTTTTTGGCAAAATTATAATGCAAAATGCAGGGAATTACACATAAAACGCTGGAGATATAAATCAATACTACATAATAACTTCAGTCCTCGTGATGTAATATTATTTATAGATTATATATTTGTATTGTAAACACAGTTTAAATAATAATACACTGACACTACCCGCGTAAATCCCCGATTGATACCCCACGGACACCGCACACAGTTTGTAGGCCTACTAAAATTCAAACGAACAGATTTGTAAATTGACCGTGACAAGTAAAACCCAGTTTCCCCACAGGCCCTCTTCATCTAAGAAAACATACTTGATAAAAAACGGAAGTTAGTGAAAAACGATGTCTATTTCCACGAAAAATAATGAGTTACAATGTTAAATCGATTTCGACGGTTAGGCCATCATCAGTAACAAACAATAACAATAAAGAGTTATTGTTTGTTACTGATGATGGCCTAATCGTCGAAATCGATTTAACATTATAACTCTTTATTTTTCGTGGAAATAGACACGTTTTTCACTAACTTCCGTTTTGGAATGGGTTTCCACAACTTCGTCGCGAGTGATTTAGTTCGTACATAGTTGATGGCTCAGTTTTCAATCCTGGGAGTTTCGGTAGAAAAAATTCCGAAACCACGAAAATTGACAGTAATGAATATTGCGGTTCTATTTCCCTAACTAATAGCGGAAGCTACTAGAAATAAGATAAATGGAAAAGAAAAAAATCATTTTGAGGCCTAATCGCTTCATTGATGAAGTTAGCTAAAAATAATAATAAGGTGATTTTGGTCTAATGGATGGTAATTTTGCATTAATTTTATCAAACCCACGTACCTAATATTAAATTTTATATTATACCTAGAAACTGGGAAGGTATAAATGACGGTATGTTACTCGGCTTTCAAGTTTCACGGCCATTTTTAAATAAAACTCACTGTTTCAAATTAAGTATACAAATTGCTATCGAAAATTGAAAAAAAAAAATCAATATTTGCAGTGGTTTGCAGAATAAACGGGTTGAAAATTCTAATTCTGCATTAAATTCTGTAAAGAATGCTTCTAGTTTCGAGACTTGACATACCGGTACTTTTTTGGTTTATTATTTTCAATAATAAGCCTATGTGATCGTGTAGCAAAAAATTTTTATAACCCCCCCTCAAACTTTGTCACTTCACGTTTCAAGGTGCGTAGAATCCAAATTTGAAATGTCCGTCCGCCGTTCGCCGTTCGCCGTCCGGGCCTTAAAAGGCCTAAGAATTGACTTAAAAAACCCGTTCTTTCGCACATAGACTCCATTTGGGGTCTAGTTGGTCCTAACGTTTAACCATCCCGATCGCTTTACTCGCATAGATGCTATGGGCCAAAAACGGGCGAAAAAGTGTGAACAAGCGTCAGTTAGACTGACGAACGCGCGCACGCCTTGTGGGTGGGAGAGGGTGGGCGGGAGAGAGAGTGTGATGAAATTAATTCCAATTAGAAGAGATTGTTTATGAGTATGAAAATACTCATAATTCTATTCTACGCTTTATGATATAAAGCTTCGCTTCCTTCGGGTGTCCCTAGACGGCCTCATTTATTTGTTTTATTTTTTCCTCAACTTTACTATAAAGCGTAAAATTATGGGGTTCTGGAGCTGTGATGCAGTGAACGAGTGAACCAAATATTGGAAGCCCCGAGTTTCGATACCTAGTAAATATACTATAAGTGAGGCTAAATAATTACGGGCAGTTTTCTACGTAGAAGGTCTGTATGATACAGAAATAATAAACCTTTGTGTAATAATTTGCAGCGTATTTTTTTTTTTTTTTTTTTTTTTTTTTTTTTTTTTTTTTTTGAGAACTTTTATTATGACTTTTTTCTACCTGAAACACATTAGTCGAAACACTTTGTGGCGTGGTTCTTTTCTGTGCATTCCCTGGCAAGAATTTTTTTTCGTCTGCCTCTCGGGGGGGGGGGACCGCCCCCCCTTTAATCCGTCCCTGGTTCTAGCAGAGCTGTTACCCAGTGCAAGTTCCTTTCTTACAACACATGTTCCAAAGATGAGTCGCAGCGACGCTAGTGGAGGAACGGTGAAGGAGCTGCAAACGTATGATTGGAATAACGTTGAAGGGTGGAAGAGAGAGGGGTGTTGTTCTCACGAAACACTCCTTGGTCGGGCGGGGGGTGGAAAGGGTGTAGCGGGGAGGGAGAAGCAGTCGATTCAGTTGCTCCCCTCCCCACCATACCGCTTCATACGCTCCCCCTGTCACGTTCACCGGAAATCGATTGTTGACGATTCGATGCATCGAATCGATCTGTTTCCTATTTGATGTGCGATACTATCGCAACGAACTAAATCACTCGCGCGGAAATCCGTTATTTCAATTCAATTTTTTTTCAATTTCAAAAGTTTTAGCGAATTTTCTTAGAAAATAAAGCTATTGCAATGGCTCCAAAAATTTTAAAATGAAAAATTTCAAAAATTTTCTTCATTGAAATCTGTTTTGAGGCATTCTGAAATGATTCCTGGATTTTAACGTTGGACAACACTTTTTGAGCACATTAAATTGGTCAAATTTCAAAAAATGTGCTCAAAAAATCACTTAAAATGACTGAAAAGGTCTAAAAAGTGTTAAATTTATATTTTTATCAGAATCGTAGTCCAAAGAAGTTTATTGACGATGAACTAAAACATTCAAAAATGTATTCACAAAATTATGGTGAAAAATGTACTTGAATTTCATCAATATTTGCAGAAAAATCTATTGAAAAACTGAAAAATTGCTAAACATCCAAAATCTGTTTTTATTCGTAGAATATGATTTGGAACGAGTTTATTTGCCATAAAATTGGTGGTTAACAATTTCTTTGTACTCGGAATGCACAAATTTCAAAACAGTAATATAATACAGTAATGTTACGATAATCTACGAAAATTCGCTCATACGATCATGCTGCATGACTGGAACTTTATTTTATTTTTACATGGATGAATATAACTATATATATGCACATTTTTCAATTTCCGTAAATAAAATATAATAAAAATAGATTTATTATGCTTTTTAAACATTGTTAAAGAAAATAAAATGTTTCGCCAGTTTAGCTATTTTCAGCTTCCGTTCTGACGAAATCAGTATAAGTAGGTAACACTTTTTTGAGATGGCTACCTTCTGTTTCAGTATAATTAAAGAGCATACATTATAATTCTAATTTGAAATAATTGATGATAATAAAATTCAAGTAAACATATCATAGGGTGATGAATTACAATTCAATTTCAAAAATTACTTTATAATTAGGTTGGTAGCTATAAAAGGACCCTCTATCCTCTATAATAATGATGATACTTCTCCACTATTCTCATCTATATCCCATATCCAGTCATTTATTATTTTTTTATAATTTTTTTAAGTTAATTTACCTTCTTGTTTTGCACGGTAGTAAATTGTACAGGCGTGGGGCTATAAACGTGAACGATTTCCGGAACTTTTCTATATATTTGCTTGGGGAGTTTAACCCTTTTTAGGTCTGTTTTCCTGCTTCAATGTATCTTTACTTTTTGAAATGTATATTTTTAATGTTTTTGAAATTAGACGTTTTTTTATTGGCATTATTTTTATGTTTTTGAAGATAGGAAGGGAATGAAGAAAACGGAAGTTGATGAACGTTGTCTATTTCCACGTCTGTTTTTCTAATTAATTTCATATACACTATAAAAAGCGACATTAGTCCTACAATGTGTATTGCTAATAAAATTATTAGAATTTAAATTTCCACGAAACAAAAAAGTCAGCCAAGTTGGGTGGGCTTCCTAACATATTGTAACATGGGTATAGAACTATTTGAAGAACGAATTGCGAGTCGAAATGATTGAATGCAAAATATAACTACAATAAATATAGAATAATAATATTTATTGGGCTTCGGACAATGAACAAATCCATAATCGCACACATAACCATAGAAAATAACAAACGATCCTTGTAGTTTTCAAAATACCACCTGAGGGCTTTTTGACACTGTAGTGATTGTAGTGGGTTTAGTCGTTTTTGGGTCGAATTTTGTTCCACTGAAATTTAAAATTTGGTACAGTTTTGGAAACGCACATTGGAAACTGGACTAACTAATAGGAATTAATAAAAAAATAAAAATTCTTCAACTCGCATTATTGTGAAACGGCGGCCCGGGTCGATTAAAAATGTAATTTTAAACGCTTCCCTCGCTTCCGCTCGCAATTTGACCGAGTTCTCGCCACTTTTTTCGATATCCGATTTCGGATTCAGATTCGGCGGGATCAAAGCTGTATTTCGCCCGCGAAAACCGTTCCGAAAAACGTACCTTTACGGGGTATATTTTAATGGGAAAAAACGTAGTTTTTCGTCGGACTTTTCGAGAAAACGGGTCCGTACTCTCGCATTTTTTTGACGCATTTCCCGATACTTTTTCCGCGATCCGATCGCGCCGTCGTCTTCCTCGTTCAAAAACCTACGAAACCGGTATTTTTCCGGAATTTTCGACGGCCGTTTAGAGGGGGTAGAGGATGCGGGGAAGTGGAAAAAGCGCACATTAATTCTTACTTCGACCCCCCTCCCGCCCTACGGCCCATGGTTCGGCTGGGATTAGAAAATTTTAAATTCGCTCGCTCCCCCTATCGAAAAATCCCAAGAAGATCCCCCCACTCGTAGACTCCCCCCACTCAGCCGTGGCTCTAGACACGACAAACAGACGGAGTTTCATTCTTATAAATAGTATAGATATGTATTATACAATATTACATATATATAATATGTATATTAATACATATAGATATATATTAATATGTATTATACAAAAGTATAATATAAATATACCTTCCTACTAATATTGTGGCGAAATATCCTCAGTGCGTATGAGCGAGAAGATATGGCTTCAGAAATGACAGAGTTGAAATAGGACGGGACCAAGGAATGTCGATGACTTTTGAAAATGAATAGGGTACCTATCAAGGAGGGAGTCTCCCTGATTTGCCGCTCATTTTGCCATTCTCATTAAACACGTCGAGCTGAGACTTTCGATACAAAACATCACGGGAAATTTCGGGAAAACCTCGGAAAATTCGCTTCAGAAAGATCTGTAGTTTGCCAGACTCCTTTAAAGAAAGCGAAATCGATGAAACTTCCAGCGGATTTAAATTCCACACCTCAAACTGAGGATCGTGATACCAAAACATCCCGGAAAATCTGGGGAAAACATCAGAAAATTCGCTTCAGAAGGATCTGAAGTTTGCCAGACTCCTTTAAAGAAAGCAAAATCGATTAAAGTCTCAGCGGATTTAGATTCTACACGTCGAGCTGAAAATTGTGGTAGGTACCAAAACATCCCGGAAAATCTCGGGAAAACCTCGGAAAAATCGCCTCAGAAGGATCTGTAGTTTGCCAAAATCCTTCTAAGAAAGCGAAATCGATTAAAGTTCCAGTGGATTTAGATTCCACACCTTAAACTGAGGATCGTGATACCAAAACATCCCGAAAAATCTGGGGAAAACCTCGGAAAACTCGCCTCAGAAGGATCTGTAGTTTGCAAAATTTTTTAAAGAAAGCGAAATCGATTAAAGTCCCAGCGGAATTGGATTTTAAACGTCGAGCTGAGGATCGTGATACTAAAACATCCCGGAAAATCTCTGGAAAACCTTGGAAAACTCGCCTTAGAAGGATCTGTAGTTTGCCAGACTCCTTTAAAAAAAGGAAAATCGATGAAAGTATGAGTGGATTAAGATTTTACTCAGTGACCTGAGATTTTTGAAACCAAAACATCCAGGAAAATCACCCTGGAATATTTCGCATTTTGACAGTCTCCCTTAAATAGGTAATTTTTGAGGGGCAAAGAAAATAAATTTAATGTGATATTGCGCTATGATATACAGTGTATCCCCAAATCCCCCCCCCCCCTGAAAAATTTTAATAATGGGTCAAAAATATAAAGTTTTTTTTCAGTCTTAATTTTATTTATTTTTTATAAGGATCCCAAAAATTACAAAATCGCGCGTTGCGCACGTGCGCAATTGACATCAACTTCGTTATTTTAAATATGAACCCCCATTTTTTTATTGCAGATTTGAAATCTTCGTAAAATTCTATGAAGAAATAACCCATCACTCGATTTTTTAAGTGCACGTAAACGGGCGCAATCCCGCTCTGAAAGTGCAATAAATGTGAAATACTGAGTTTTTGAAGGTACCTACTCAATTGCCACATGTTATGCATGATTATGGAGTATTTTTTCATATTGAACCTTGTAAAGATGTTCACGCTACACCAACTTGAGAAAACACCGAAAAACATACATTTTAGAACGCAATATGCTTCGTGGAAGAAAAGTGCAATGCTGGTAAGTTTTTCTGTGTTTTCCCAAGTTGGTGTTGGAAATATCAGTAAATGAACATCAGTACAACGTTCTGCACACAAAAATACTTACTCCAAAATCATGTATTCCGTGTGGTAATTGAGTACCCTCAAAAACTCCTTATTTCACATTTATTGCATTTATTTTGCATTTATTGCATTTTCAGTGCGGAATTGCAAATTTATAGAGCGGAACTGCGCCCGTTTGCCCATACTTAAAAAATCGAGTGATGGCCCATTTCTTCATAAAATTTCACGTAGAATTGAAATCTGCAATAAAAAATGGGTGTTCCCAATTAAAATAACGAATTTGATGTCAATTGAGCACGTTTCCGCACGTGCGCAATGCGCAATTTTGTCATTTTTGAGATCCTTACAAAAAAAAAATTGTAAAACAAATTGATTTTGTTGACCTATTATTAACGATTTTAGTAGGGAGGGGGGATGTTTTTGGGGACACTTATTTATTGTAAAGGCAATATATTTACATGAAGAAGAGAGAAGTTGTGTGAAGCCTCGCATTGTGCCACGTTCGATACATCGAATCGAAAGGAAACATCGATTTTCGCTGCCCCCCACCTCGGAACACAAACTACGCAGTGCCCTTCACAGCCAACCCACTTCGTTCCTACAATCGCCATTTCGGTTTTCAGTTGATCGAAGTCTCTAGAAGAGTTAGGAAGGAGGTGAGAGCCGTCGAGCCCTAAGTCAATTTACAAACCAACCCTCCCGTTTATTTCGTTTTTCGGGGAACACACCGACCATTTATTCAGAAGAAATCTCGAAGAATCCCCTTCAGTTTTCATCTTTTTGGGACTTTTCTCCGCTGGTTCGTTCTTAAGAGGAAAAAAAACAAAACATCGAAAAGTGTTCCCCTTCGTCCCCATTATCCTCAACAACTGCCGAAATTTTACTCGACGAATTACCTCCCGAAATTCCGAGGAATATCTGAATTTTCAGTCGTTTTCGGAGGATTCTCGTAAACTCGACGTTGTTCCCCAGGACGACAAGGTCGAAGCTTACTGCGCAGTTGGCGGCCATATTGTGTGTGAGTCCTCTTTGATTTTATTATTTTATCTTATTTTCTTTTTTAATTTATTGTTCAGTGCATACAAATTTATTTACAGTAATGAGTGATTTTGGCATGCCATGAATGACTTTTAGTCGGAGCGCTTCATCGAGAAGAAATGATCCGAGCATATGGTAGTGATTGTTCTGTTCTCTTTGTTTGGGGGCTGTGGAGTAGGGGTGACTAATTCACCTCCACTCGAGAATTCCTTTCTATTTTCAATTTTGCTTTAATTATTTTTACTAGAAAAATATGCACCAACGTTATTGTACCTCCAAGAATCTCTTCCCTGTGGAATGATATAACCCGAGGTGATTTGGTTCGGTGAAATCGATAGTGTATGATGAATTAATATTTTGAATGGTAATTATAGGTAGGTAAATGGAAGAATTGAGACCATTTCTCAATAGAAACTGTAGGTAACTCGTATTGTAAAAAAAAATGCTTGCTAGTAACCTAATTGTGCCAAGATGAAATGCAGTAAATTTATTGAGCGTTGAGTATCTGTCCTGCTTTTATTAATTCAACGGGTGTGGTAGCCATAAATTGTATGCCCTAGAAATGTAGAATTCCGTAAAAAAAATTATTATTACATGTACTTATAACCGAATGTTTTTGGATGCAAATTTGTGGAAATTGATCGATGACCGTATACAGCTGTTCGCCTTCCTTGTTGTCAAGGGGCTGAGTAGGTGGTGTGGTGAGGAGGGGATCTAAATTTAAGATTCATTCTTACAGGGATTCCTTTCTATTTTTGACTAAATACCATTCAGTTCAGAACTGTCAAAACAGATTATTTGAAGATTTACAATCAATTGCTTGATATTCTAATTACTTTATCAGTGTAATTTCTACACTGATTTTTGGAAAGGAGTTTCGTCTCATTTTGGAAAATCTTTTGCTATTGCTTCAAAAAATTGGATTTTTTATTATTATTTTTTTTTTAAATTTTAATCCGTTTGTGTTTGTTGAGGGTAGAGAAATTGTATAGTCTTCTCTGATAATGTGGTTTAATGCATAGGCTGAGCGCTTTCGCCAATATATGGCTTATTATTGATTGGTGAAATGTATTATGTTTAAGTATACATTTTTGGGATTCTCCTTGAAACATCCCAGTCATGACCAGTTATATTTGGAGATGTTACTTGAGTCAATTATGTTAAAATCGAAGGAAATGTGAAATTCGTGTGGAGAGACACATAGTCTGATAGGTACGGTGACCATATTTATCTTAAGCAAAATCGGGACGGATAGAACTATCAAGGGGGTCTGAGGGGTATAGAATACCCTCCATGGGGAGGACGGTCCGGGGGTCCACCCCCGTAAAAGTTTGAATTTTTTACCCTTTAAAAGTTTGTTTTTAAGCCTATTTCATCCATTCAAACATTGGTTTATTAAGAGCTTCGTATCAAACTAAAAATATCTAATATTCATTAAAGAATGTGGCACTAAGAATTACATGACAAAATAATTTCAAGAAGTTTATTACATACACAGAAAGAATATGTACCTTTTGCACGAACAAACTGAACTTCACGAACAACAGGTAAGTTTTTATAGTCAAATAAACAAACATTAATTTTCCAAAAAATGAAAAAATAAAAGTTAACAGAGCAGTCTGTTTACATCATTGTTATTGTTATATTTTTTCACTAGGGCCAGGTACTCTTTTTACTCCAGTCGTACTTCTACGTTGAGGAAAGTGCTCTCAGCAAGGAGTCGTCTTTTCTTATTTTGTCGTACATTTCAACACACGACAAAGAACTGTTCATTTGGACAATTAGTAATGCTTTAACACAGTCTAGTGCCTGCTAGAAAATCGGGACATTTCTTTCCCAATTCGGGACACAGGCTTTAAAATCGGGACGTATGATCACCGTACTGATAGGTGAACCTCTTTGTCTTGACCTTTTATGTTTGGTGTTATTTACTTACTGGGTTCAATTTGTTCTTGAATTGAGAAATATTCAAATTTTGTGGGGATATGCACATTAATGAACTGATTAAACTTTAATTAATTAAAGTTTTATCAGTTCAGACAATGTGCATATCCCCACAAAACTTGAATATTTCTCAATTCAAGAACAAATTGAACCCAGTAAGTAAATAACACCAAACATAAAAGGTCAAGACAAAGAGGTTCACCTATCAGACTATGTGTCTCTCCACACGAATTTCACATTTCCTTCGATTTTAACATAATTGACTCAAGTAACATCTCCAAATATAACTGATCATGACTGGGATGTTCTAGGAGGACCCCAAAAATTTATACATGAACATATTGAATGTATTATTAATACATTTCACCAATCAATAATAAGCTCTGAAGAGGTCATATATCGGCGAAAGCGCTCAGCCTATGCATTAAACCATATTATCAGAGAGGCCTATACAATTTCTCTAACCTCAACAACAAACCCAACCTACGAAGGACAAGGCAACAATCCATAACCAATCCTAGAGTTCATCACTTAATTCGAGAAGATAACGTTCCTTACAGTTAGGATGAAAATCCATTTCTTGCGCCAAAAAATCAAGCTTTCCAATTGAAAGGATGAGATCGTTGGCAAGCAAGCACATTAAAGCCAATAATCGCATTATATATTTTAATAAAAAAATCGACAAAAACCACACACACACAAAAAGCTGAAAACCCACACAATTTTGAATCAGAATATTATTTGGAATGAATTGTTTAAATCGTAAGATTGGTACTTTGTTGACAATTTCTTTGCACGCAAATCCTCAAATTTCAAAATCTCAATATGATGCGATGATTCACGAAAATTCGCTCATATGATCATTCTGCGTGACTGGTTTAATTACTTGAATATTTACTATTAAACTATTTAAATACCTACCCAATGTTTATTTGACATGTCCTTCATGTTTACTTTTTTTTTTTTTAATTTGTGTGCCACTAGTTATTATGATGAGATTTTGGATGTATAACCTTTTTAATTTTATAAAGAAAATTAAAACTTGACTTCTCTACCAAGTTGGGTTGGCAATTTAGCTTCCTCTCTTAATTCAAAGACGTATAGAATTGGTTGAAAGAATCAATTCGACGCTATCAGAAATTTATGGTTGCGCTTGCGCCCAAGCTACTAGCTGTGAACCACGAAATTCCTTTAGAAAAGAAGTCATTAGAATCAGTCATCTAGTCTCGGCGATCCACGTATGTCAACCAACATAGTTTTTGTACATGTGCAGTACTCAACCAATCGCAGAGGGAAATTCATAGGGAACGTTCTTAAAATTCGTACCTAACTAAGAAACTAAATAAGAAACTAGTTTACGTATGCACACACGCTGAGTTATCAGTCCAACGGCGATGAAAATTATAGGGAACCATCTAGGAGTTTACCGTCATAATCCCTGAGAATTTCATCAAAATCGATCCATTAGTCTTGAGGTTTCACGTATGTCCATAAACTATTGTTTTGCGCACTATTTTCTCAATCGTTCACGATAAAACTCAGGGAACTTTTGTGAAACCTATACTTAACTCTACCTACAAGTTTAAACTTTATAATAAATATACATTTGCGCAAGCGCACACGCCATTATTGAATTGATTCGACTATGAATGTTACAGCTAACCCTCACGATTCCCGAAAATGTCATCATCAAAACTAAGTATCATAGAGTATAATATAGATAACTACATATTATATATAACTGAGTATAACTAGTTAATGATCGTGACAAGGAATTGGCACAGACCGACAGACACGAACAAAATTGTATCTACTCGAAAACTCATAAAGAAGTAGAAGTTTTGACTTTGAAGGAAAATAAATTATTCCCCGCCCCAAGATGAAACATAACTGATTTCCATAAGCGAAAAGTTTATTGGTTTACATCTGACTGAAATGATTTAATTTCAAGTTTTTTTTTTCTCTTGTTTTCCCAATAATTCCTTAATCGGTCCCAAAAAACAAAGCGGTAATCGTCGCCGAAAAGTGTAAATGATTACCTCCGAAAATATCCTAAAATTACCTCCTATTTTGAAAATAAGTCTCCGTTTCCACGTGATGTTTACATATTTATGTTGTGAGCACACTCTATGGGGGCCAAGTTTCCTATGTGTTTATAAATAAATGAATGAAATAAAACGAGGGAGTTGCGAACAATGGAAAATTGGGCCGATTTTTGGTGAGTCCTTCTCACTTCTTGACTTTTTGGCTTTTAAAATTACCTACCGGCCTTGATATCGTCCCGATTGAAGTCTGTCGAAGAACAAACGCATTAGACGCCGCTGAATGCTGTCCAAGGTTTTCGTATGGAGCAGGTTAAAGTTCAGACAATTGCACACCATTGACTTTGATCGCATAAAACGTATGCGATATATATATATATATATATAGCGTCCGTGACATAGTCAAGTGGTGTGGCATAAAAATGTTCTAAATCCCCAAAATTGGTTTGTATATGTATAAACATTTATTTGAATAAGTTTTTGTCCCATAAATTAGGTTGTTATAAATTTCTGCGCACACGAAGTGGTCAAATTATAAACAAACTTGACATAATCTATAAATTAACCTGAAATTGCTAAACTGCGCATATGGTCATGCTGCCTGAAAAGTGTCATGTCAAAATGAAGCAAATCTTTTTGGGTTAAGCTCATTTGAGCTGCTATTTTGTATTGTAGCTGTTCGAGGTGGCAGACGATGATCATTCGGTCATCATGGACTAAATTTTCCAAATTCATCTTTCACACATCAATCTTTTTCTAGGGACGATCTTCAAATTCCGTCCTTGGAATTTCCAATTCTTTATTTTAGTATTCAAAAGTGGTGCTGCTGATATTTTTTCCTGACAAAAGTTCTAGCCTTTAAGGAGAGCGAAAGGATGAACGTACAGCGGTCCGGGTGTTCTTTAGATTGTTTGAGATGATGTAGCAATGACCAAAAAAAAAAAAAAAGATTCCAAAAAATTCTAATTTCGGGGTTGGGTTTTCTATACCCAAGATAAATAAATAGGGCAGAGTAGAAAAATCAGCTTAAAATGACCATTTTTAGGGGGTTAAAAAATCCGCCGTTTTTAGCACTTTTTTGCCTTTTCTCGAAAATGGCTCGAGGGATTTTGATGAAATTATCAGGAGTTACTCCTCTTCTGGGTAGAAATGATATTAGACACCCCTCATGCTTGGGAAAGTACTCTGAGGGAGGTAATTAGCAAAATACTTCCAAAAATAGGTTAAAAAACGTAGTTTTTTTAAAGCACTTTTTTCATCTTTCCTTCATTATGGCTCGAAGGATATTGATGAAATTCACAGTTACTTTCCTTATGGATACAATTGATATTCAATGCCCGTCATGGCCAGGAAGATGCCCTAAGGACAGTAATAAGCTAAATAAATGTAAAAACATTATTTTTAGCACTTTCTTATAATTTAAAAAAAAAAACAGTAATTAGAAAAAACTTCTCAAAGATGTGATCCATCATGGTAGCATCCATGTAAAATGAATACAATTAAGGAAAAAAGTGTAAAGCCTCGCACCAAATTTTGTTTGGGGGACGGTGTTATCTACAATGTTTAGGATTAGTACCACCTCACATAATCATGTCACGTACATTTCCAGTTCACAATATTCCTTATACTAAATAAAATCCACTTGATTGTCCTTCGTAATCAATCTTTCTATGCTTTGTCTCGTTCCGTGCTATCGTTATGATCTTCTTTTCTTCTCTAAACATGGACGAGAACTATCTTCACATTTCACAAGACCAAAGTCACGTAGATCGTACCACAATCTGCTCCTGTTGTAGATCGCAAGACAATCGTTCAAGGAAGGTAACTGCGGTATTTCGTTCGACACGTGACAATCATCGATCGGCGTTACGCCGAATACTTGATACTAAACGTGCCTGAAGTCAACGTTTCGTTTTCCCCATCCTATCAAAGCCGATTTAGTCACGTTTTCGTTATCTGTCGTTTCCCTCTATTTTTATTTGGGTATTATAAGGTCGGATTTTATTTAGTAAAATGCTTATTTAAGATAAAATAGTATTGGGATTGTGCTGGTAGATAACTACTTATCACATTGTAATACAATATTGACATTGTAACGGTAACATTATTTGAAGGACAATTTATGTTTCGTTGATATCTTCGTTCTCACGAATGCATTTTCTTCGACGTACTTTTGATGAGTGTTGTTTAATTGTGATCAATTTTTAGGACGTCCCTCTCAAGCTAAGGCTTCGTCGATGGGGTTCGACCTTCTGGAATCGATCCAGGGGGTGTGGTACAATCCAAGCATGAGAAAAAAAGTGTATAGAATTGACAACTGTTATTTCATGGCAAACAACGTGTTCTAAATGATAATCTGCTCTTCAAAAAGAGATTTCGGATTTTAGCGAATTTTTGGTAAAAAATAACAATTGCACGTAAAATTTTTAAATAAAACATTTTGAAAAATTCAATCATTAAAATCCGTTTTGAGGGACTCAGAAACGCTTCCTGAAGTTTACCCCCCCCCCCCCCCCCACTTCTTCATTTCCCCTGAATTTAGCGTGAAAATTAGGACCAACGCCATTCTTCATAATTTTGTCGTAAACTATGTAGATCTCGGGGGGGAAATAGAAGTGGCGCAAATTACGGACCTTTTTTTTTTCAAGTAGGAACTCCCATGTTTTATTGCAAATTCGAATTCTACGTGAATTTCATGAAAAAATTATCCATCGCTCGATTTTTCAAGTGCGCGTAAACGGACGCGATTCCGGTTAAAAAAAAGTGCGCAATTCCGCTCTAGAAGTGCAAAAATTGTGGAATACTGTGTTTTTGAAGATATTCAATTCCCATCTGCAATACATGATTTTGGGGGGTATTTTTTCATGCTGAACCTCATAATGATGTTCATTTATTGATATTTGCAACAGCAACTTGGGAAAACACCGAATAAACTACAATTTAGTACGCTTTGTGCTGTGTGGAAATGAGTAAGATAAGTGCAATAATTCTGGTCGATTTTTCGATTTTTTCCCAAATTGGTGTTGCAAATATTAATAAATAAACATCATTACGAGGTTCAGCATGAAAAAATACCCCATAATCATGTATTACATGTGGCAGTTGAATATCTTCAAAAACTCAGCATTTCCCAATTTTTGCACTTTTTGAGCGGAATCGGGTCCGTTCACGCGCACTTAAAAAAATCTATTGATGGTTCATTTCTTCATCAAATTTAACATAGAAGTGGAATCTGCTATGAAAAATGGGGGTTCCCTTTTGAAAAAAAAAAAAAAAACAGTTAATGCCATTTGCGCCACATCTGGCGCGCGCGAAAATATTTTTCCCGTTCGATTCAAGTAAAAACGTATGAGGAATGGCGTTGGTCCCATTTTTTTTACGCTGAAGTGAAGGTGGACCTTTCTGAGGGATATATCATATTTTTATAATATCTGTCATTCCAGACGATATCTCTCCTTAGGGTTGAGATAAAAATCCCGTTCTTGCGCCAACAAATCAAGCTTTCTAATGAAAGTACGAGTTCGTTGGCCAATTCTTTTTGAGCTCATAAATTGGTCACATTTTAAAAAAATGTTCTATAAAATCATTAAAAATAGCTAAAATGGTTAAATTTATATTTTTTGCAGAATTTTAGTCGAGAAGTTTACTACCAATAAACTAGAACATTGAAAAATGTACTTACTTGAATTTCATTAATATTTGTCGAAAAAAATTGATAAAAAACTGCAAAAAAGCTAAAAATCCAAAATCTTTTTTGATTTGCCGAAAATTATTTAGAACGAGTTTTTTGCCATACTGTGGTTAAGAATTCCTTTTTACTTAAAGACCTGAATTTTCAAAACGATTTAACATAATATAGTACGATAATTTACGAAAATTCGCTCATACAATCATGCTGCATGACTGGAACTTTAAAAAAAATTTCTAGCCATTGCAGTAGTTTCATTTTCTACGAAAATATGCTAAAAATTGAGCTAGTAAAATTTGAAAACTTAACAGCAGTTTTTAAATACAGCTGCGAGATTATTGCAGCTTCTGCACATGTGCGAACGTAAATTACATGAAACACTCTCTCTCTACTTAACTACATGGTCGTAGGTAAGTAGTTTGTAATGATTTATATTGTCACAGTTACTCCTGTTCTAAGGATCTTGCAAATCCACTCAACCTCCTTCAAATTCTGACACGAATAAAATAAGAAAAGCCTACTTTTATTGCTGTCAAAGCGATTGCTCTTGGAATATCGTACCAAGGTAAGCCTGGTACCGAAAATGTTCCATTGTCAAATCCTGAGGTCTCCCCTTTTGGAATCCGTGTCACACCTGCTCTCTGTGGCAGCTGGCTGCTTCTGGCATATGAATGAGAACAAGTTTCCAACATCTGTCATTGACATTTGCGTTCATACCGCAGCTAAATTCTTTTTGTAATAGTTTATTCGTATTGGTTATCATGTGTTAGGGTGTCAGCGAATTTTCAATGAAAAGATGTGCTATTTATTTAGATAGCTTCAAAATTTAAAAACTCTGCAAATTATTACACAAAGGTTTATTATTTATGTATTAGACAGCCCTTCTACGTAGATCTCTGGTCCATAATTATTAAACGCCGCTTATAGTATATTATATATAGTATCAGAACTCGGAGCTTCGGATCTCACAAATGGGTTCATTCCATTACAGCAGCGGAATCTCACAATTTTACGCTTTTTAATATAATTGATAAACAAAACAATTTATTACCAAGTCATCTTTCCAACACATAAAAGTGTTACCTATACTGTATATTGATATCATCTAATTGGTCAAATTTCAAAAAATGTGCTGACAAAATCACTGAAAATGGTTTAAGAATGTACGAAATTATGCTAAAAACTTGTTAAATTGATATTGATAAACAAAACAATTTATTACCAAGTCATCTTTTTTAGCATGGCTAAGATTGGTCAAATAATGTTTATCAACTATGAAATAGAACATTCAAAAATTTATGTACGAAATTATGCTAAAAACTTGAACTTCATTAAATTTTGTTTTAAAAAATCTATTAAATTGCAAAAAATAGCCTAAAATCCAAAATCTCTTTTTGAATAGAAGAGTATCATTTAGAATACTTTTTTTTCCATAAAATTAATACCTAGCTAACATTTTCTTTTCACTCATAAATCTCCAATTTCTATACAACTTGAAATATACAAAAAAAAGACACTTTTTCACCTATTTTTGGCTCATAGCACCCATGAGAGTGGAGCGATCGAGCTGGCGAGAAGTTAGGACCAACTAGACCCCAAGTGGAGTCTATGTGCGAAAGAACAGATTTTTTAAGTCAATTCTAAGGCCTTTTATGTCCCGAACGGCGGACGGCGGACGGACATTTCAAATTTGGATTCTACGCACCTTGAAACGTAAAGTGACAAAGTTTGAAGGGGGGTTATAAACATTTTTTGCTATACGATCACATAGGCTTATTATTGGAAATAATAAACCAAAAGTGGGAGAGATGATGCGGCTATCCCCTACAAATCCGTTTCATACGTCAAAGAACACAAGATTTCAATGTCGTGTGTGTATACATATATATAGGGTGTATTTCCAGACAATAACTCCCTTAAATACGGCGTAAAAAATTCCTGATAAATCCGTCTTGGCAAAAAACAGGTAGAGTTCGTTTGCCAACCCGATCGTTCCAGAATTTCTGATTCGAATTTACAATTATTTAGTATCCCAAAAAAGCTTTAAAAAAAAATCGGTTTTTGACAATAGGGTATGTTGGGTGTCACAAGTCAAAGCATTTTTTAGTCGATTGCGACCTACTTCCAGATCTCTATTCTAGGTGAAAAGTTCCCATAATTGACCACATTTTCATGTTTGGCTGGGTGTCCTTAAATTTTCTTTGCAATCTATAATTAGATATAAGAGCTTATGTTGTATATTTGTACATGTACAAGAAAATTCAATTCAGTGAAATAAATAAATAAAAATGAATGAATAAATCTCGACGCACACACGGCTGTCCCCTCAGTTTTATTCATTTTTCTTTGAAAATTCGCTTTTTTAACCATGCATTTTTTAACCATTTTTTTTAAATCTAGGAATCTTCTATCTTTTACATGTAATTGGCAGATAAATGGTTCGAATTTTCTTTTAAAATGTGTGGCATACCGCCCTGATTAACCATTTCAGCTGCCAGACCAATTACCTATTCGCATTTTCCAAATCGTTTGGTTTGATGAAACTTAGCATTAAATTTAATTCAGAGGTAAATTACTGGATTTTTTCTAATACGTTCTCTAAACCTTTATAGTTGATCGTTTTGGCTGACAGACCAGTTACAAAGTTGAGTTTCCAAATCTGACCCAACTTTAAATTTTAGATGAATTTAATTCAACCGAACCCAAAAAGATTGAAGTTCCCTTCATACTGTGATTATCACATGATGTTGTATTTCAAAAACTGAACAGGAGTATAACGGCCCAAAAATATTTAATAGTTTGATCGAGTTTGAACTTGTCGTCTTAATTCAATCAATCAATCAATTCAATTTTAAAAATGCGTATATTTGTGAAGAATAAAATAATATGATACAAAATAGATCAGGACATGTATAAAATTTGAAACAAAATAACAGATAAACTTTGAATAATTAAACGTATTCTCACAAACCCACAAAAGAAAATCTTGTGCGTGGGCATATTCGTAATAAAGTAAAAATTTATAATAAATTCATGTGTCCAGTCTAATAATAATAATATCAAACACTTATAATACTAACAGTACAAAATGAAATGAAGTACAAATTGTTCAAATTACAATGTATATTAATAGTTAAATAATATTTTCCACTACCCAAGTCTTTATTCTAACTTTATTCTTAGCTGTGAATGGCGGTTCTAATAAATGACACGATAATTGATTTAATAAAATTGGTCCACGATACGGCGCTTGAAACAATCCTAGGGTATTGTGTTTTTGTGGTACATTAAAAGTATTCGGAGTTCTAGTACTATGAATAGGAGTATTCCGGACTAATAGAAATTGGCGTTTAACAAAAAATTTAATCGTTTGATAGGCAATTATTTGCGATATTGTTAGCATGTTAGATTCACTGTAAAGTAATGCTGTTGGGTAAAGTCGAGCTTTTTTGAAAATTATTTTTAAAATTACAAACAAGAAATTCTTCTCTTAGTAATAACGCTCCAACCAGATGAGCGATGTAACCAATTTAATCAGACTTCTTTGACTGCGTAAGGTTTCCTTGAACTTGACATTTTCCTTTCACGAGTAAACAATTTTCAAACCTAACTTGTTATTCTTCTTCAGAATCTTTTTCTGGATTTTAAAGGTCCCTCTTCTCCGGATGCGCCGAAAAACGTTGAGGTGCCTTTAAATCCAAGACCCTAAATCCTCGATTCTTTGTCCTTTTGGAGGACGACGGGAAACAGGTAGCTCCAAAGCCCATCACCCATCTTTTCTCGGTGGAGTTCTCTCGTTTCTTTTGTAACAAAACCTGAAACCTTCCCATCTCGCCTTGGCGATCGCCTTTCCCTTGTAGGTGGGTTGGCTGTCTACCCAGTTCTACCTCCTTCCCTGGATGGAACGGTTTCTTCTCCTTTCTTCCTGAAAGGTTTCTACCGTCTTATTCTTTTCCAAAAAAGCCCCACCTGGTTCGATTTAATGGACTGTACGTTGCGACCTGGCGAATCTCCTTCCCTTCACTCCCACAGTAATTGAGGTGTCCAATTTTTCACTTTCGATAATACCTGGAGTCAACGAAAAGTTACGTAATCAATCGGTTTGGAAATCTCTTGCAAAGATGAACAAGGTAGGGAATCTTCTGGAAGACATTCCTTTACGAATTGGATAACGCTGCAAATAATCAACAGGTTTATTATTGCTATATTAGAGGCTGTAGACCAGTTGAGTGCAAATCTCTCATTCACTCTACCTAGCTAAAGAATTACTGAGGTCATAATCGAATTAAGAAAATCTACGCCAAGTAAATTTAATCGCTCTAGGTTATCGCTAAGAACACAAGACAATCGTTTAACTGCTCTATTTGCTCCGTGTTAATATTTATTTAGATTTAAAAATATGAAAGAGGGTAAAGGGGCTTGGCCTCCACAATCAGTTGAAACGGGTTTTCATATTCTACCAGTTTTTATTTATTTATTTTATTTGTTTTTTCCATTTTCAGAATCTTTGTGATTAGATGGATATGGGATGTTTTTAATTTCTCCCTACTCGATCCTTGGAGCTGTGCTTTTCGTTATTTTTACATAACGCTAATAGCTGTCATTCTTCAATTTCACAGTTATTTATTATTTATTTATTTATTTCACGGGACGAGCCCAATTACACACACACACAGTCACAGTTCATTTATAACAGCGACTGAATTAGGTTTTCTTAAAAAAATGTAGTGATTCCACGTTTTTAAGGAGGTACCACATGATGGGTAGTCCGTCATTTGATGTTCACAGGTAGAGAACGTTCGAGATTATATTTTGAAAATATCGTAGTCAGCCATCTCAAAATAATTGCAATACAAAATGTCGGTCTCACAAAGATGGTTAACATTTCACATTTTTTAGGTTCTATTTTTCACCGACAGTATGTGCATCCAATGATTCCCACTAACTTCAAAATTGTGCATGTAATATTTTTAGACGTGTGGTAGTCAATAAGTTCTCTGGAACTTGTTCCACGGTGGACAGTCATTTTATTTTTGATTTTATATTTCGATTATCTTGTGTTACTTTTAACCTTATATAATATACTGTTGTATTAACTAAATCTGCGAATAAGTCATTCATTCATTTCAGCCCCCCTTCCTCGTACGAATAAATGTCTTAGAAAAAGAGAAATTGCAAAGACCGAATTGCCAAAATTGCAAGACGAACCAAGAATGAGACCATTTTGCGTAGGATAATATTAGTTAGGGATTTAGAAGTTATATGATTCGATTGAAATAACCAAGGTTTATGCATATCTTCAGTTCCCAATTGTTGATTCATAGTTGAAATCATTCTTATAAATTTCATGATCGGGAACTGACGTAATCCCTATAAATTTCATGATAGGGAACTGACGTAATCCCTGCTTCTACTGTTGATGAAAACAACTTTTATCTGAATCAAAACTCTCGACTTTTTATACCTATCTCTCTAGCTGAAGTGTTACCGATAACTCCAGATACTTATAACCTTGCTAAATATTTGAATGTATTTGCTATCGCTCTTGTTTCAAGTCGAGGTAGTGGAAGCATTGTGCTCAATTTTGAGAGGTGGTCGGTTGTGGTGGTTCGTTTTGGAAGTGGGTAGTTGGGCAGTGGTTTTTTGGGTCAAGGTGGTGTTTTGATAAATTAGCGTTCGAATTCAACGTTATAGATTTCCTGCCTGTCGATATAGCTGTTCCGCTGATCCTTGCAATACCTTTTCATCCGATCCCTTTCTTTCCTGCGGAAGATAATCCAGAACAATGCCGTATTGAATCAGTGACTACTCATCTGTTTTGTCATGCAGCAAATGGAAAAATTTATCGGACAAGTTGTCAACATTTCATAAACCACGTAATATTAAATTGAAATTGAGCTTCCTTCTTATTTCCACCACTATGAAGTTCGCCCGTCAACCATAGGAATATAAATCGTTAAATAGGTCTCTTTCCTTAAAAAAAAAAAATAATTTGCTTGGTATAAAACTGATAGATATTCAGAATCTTTCCTTCATTAAGAAAGTAATTTGGAGGAGTACGACAAAGGTCACCCTAAATGCATATTTAGTAATATTCAGCGCTGATGCTTTTATGTTCCTACAAGTTCACTCATCGCCGAGTCAGTGGGCAGAAGCAGACACGAATTTCTTTGTAACACCTATTTCCAATTTCCTATATCTAATTCTCTGCATTTGCTCAAAAATGAACGGTAGTCAAAATATTATCTCACCGTTGTTGTTCGTGAATTTCATGCAAGTTGGATGAACTGTTATCAAAGGCTACTGCGAATATGAAAAAGGTTGTGCACGATGTATTTCTCATGATTTTACTGTCTTTATGTGCTAAAAATTCGGAGGTAAATTGAAGGATCAAGATGATATCCTGTGAATTTCATTGTCTACGGGAGGGTTTCCGCTATTAGAGGGTAAAGGGAAGTTAATCCAGAGCCAGGAGTTATATCTCAAAAACAGCAGTGAGATAACTAATTAGTGATTTTCCGTGGAGGAACGGAGTACTAGATTGCAATTTACAACAATTTAATTCTGTTGGGCAGTTTATTGTTGAACGTTAAATAATCATCTGTTTTCATTGCTATCGGTCCGATAATATCCACGCATTTTTATCGATAACCCTGCATTATTATCTCTTAAACCCAAAATGAATGGGTCTTGCTAAAAATAAGAGGAAGCTGATATGACACTCCCCCTTTTTGTGCTTTTTCATCCGTTTCCGATATCGGGCGATTTACGTAACACGCCTTTGTTTTTAAGTAAACATTTCATTTAATCTCCATTAATTATGAGCTATCGTTTTCATCTTTTTGTGAAAGATGAAGAAATGATGAGTATTGTAAATTTATCTCACAATTATTAGTATTATAATACCAGCTAGTATAATATTTAAATTCTGGCACATTGGGTTGGCAGTACAGCTTCCTGACTTATAAAAAAATAATATAGAAATATGTAGCATTCGCACTTTTGATTGAACATCTTGTGAAATGAATTAAACCTTTCACAATTTGAATTGAACTATACGCAATTTATTTAACCGAAATTAATTCCATTAAATCAGTGTCAACTAAGCCAGTACTACAGTAGACATCACCAGAACTCTACCAATTCATGGCTGGTAGTCTGGTCTGGGTAGGTGTGTGGATTCGACCAAAATTGCTATCAAGTCTGGCTTTTTGGTCCAGAACTGCTTCCAATTCGTGTCTGCTAGTCTGATCTGGTCTGTGGAGGAATGTAGATTCGTTCAGCAGAACTGGCTTCGATTATTCAAGTCGCGAGGGAAGGGAGGGTAAAGCTTGACCAGAACACTTGAATTCGTATCTGGTCTGGGGAGTTAGTTGTGTACACCAACCAGAACTGCCTTCAATTCTTGCTGGTGGTATAGTCTGTGGAGGAGTGAGGATTCGACCAGAACTGATAATGTGTCCGGCCTTTTGGCCCAGAACTGCCTTCTTGTCAGATAGTATCTGCGGAGGTGAACTGATTTGTCCTGAACTGCTGTCAACTCTGGCTTTTTGTTGATGTCGTGAGGGAAGGGGGAATTTAAACTCAACCAGGACACTGCCTTCAATCGTGTCTAGTAGTCTGGTCTGGAGAGTTATCCACCAGAACTGCCTTCAGTTCATGGCTGGCATTCTAGTCTGAGGAGTTGTGTTGATCAATCAGAACTGCCTTCAATTCATGGTTGGTAGTCTGGTTTATGGACATGTTGGGAGGGAATGGCCGGGATATTTAGGCGACCAGAACACTGCCTTCAATTCGTGTCTGGTAGCCTGGTCTGGGGATTTGTGTAGATTAACGGAAACTGCCTTCAGGTGTGTGGATTTAACCAAAATGTGGTCAAGTCTGGCTGTTTTGTCCCATGGCTGCCTTCAATTCATGTCTGGTAGTCTGGTCTGTGGAGGTGGGTGGATTCGTGGAAGTCAGGGTTTTTGGCCAGAACTGCCTTCAATACCAGCTAGTAGTCTTGTCTGTGGATGGTATGTAGATTCATCCAGAATTGCCTCCATGTCAAGTCGGGCTTAATGGTCATGTTTTGAGGGAAGGGTAGGGGTGTGTAAGCTCGACCAGAACACCGCCTTTAATTGGTGTCTGGTAGTTCTGTCTGGGGATTTGTGTAGTTCAACCGGAACTGCCATCAGTTGTGTGGATTCAACCAAATTGTGGTCTGGTAGAGGTGTGGGGAGGTGTGTAAAGTCGTCCAGAACTGCCTCCAAGTCAAGTCTGGTTTTATGTTCATGTCGGGAGGGAAGGGTAGGGGTGTGTAAGCTCGACCAGAACACTGCCTTTAATTGGTGTCTGGTAGTTCTGTCTGGGCATTTGTGTGGTTCAACTGGAACTGCCATCAGATGCATTCAACCAAATTGTGGTCAAATCTGGCTGTGTCTGGTAGTCAGTGGAGGTGTGTAAATTCGTCCAGAACTGCCTCCAAGGCAAGTCAGGCTTTATCGTCCATGTCGGGAGGGAAGGGTAGGGGTGTGTAAGCTCGACCAGAACACCGCCTTTAATTGGTGTCTGGTAGTTCTGTCTGGGGATTTGTGTAGTTCAACCGGAACTGCCATCAGGTGTGTGGATTCAACGAAATTGTGGTCAAGCCTGGCTGTGTCTGGTCTGTGGAGGTGTGTAAAATCGTCCAGAACTGCCTCCAAGTTAAGTCTGTCTTTATGGTCCATGTCGGGAGGGAAGGGTAGGGTTGTGTAAGCTTGACCAGAACACTGCCTTCAACTCGTGTCTGGTAGTCCTGTCTGGAGTCTGGGGATTTGTGTAGATCAACCGGAACTGCCTTCAGGCGTCTGGATTCAGTCAAATTGTAGTTAAGTACTGCTCCTTGTCTCCCATAGCTGCCTTCAATTCGTTCTGGTCTGTGGAGGTATGTTGATTCGTCCAGAACTGTTTCGTAAAGCCCCCCCCCCCCCCCCCCCCCCCCGAAATCTCTGTCCTCATCGCCTGCACTCTTCTCAGCAACATGAACCTCATATATACTTTTCTTCTGAAGTACCGGTTTTGTTCCTTCATCAAGAGATGATTTTTCGTTAACAGTATTATCATTGGGTATCGCCCGTTTTGTGAATAAATAAAGTCTGCCTTTTAGTCATGTCGTGATGGAAGGGGGTGGGGGGTGTCTAGATTTAGCCAGAACTGCCTTCAAGCTGTATCCGGTCTGTTAAGGTGATCTATAGGTACAGGATTTAAGGGTTGAACTAGAAAAATGACAACGCGTCAGTCACAGCTGGAGTAGGCCTAACCTGAGTTGATTGGGCGATGCCCCATTTATTGCTTACACTGCCAAACCTTTACTTGGTCCAGTGATCTCCACAGAAGGGACATCTGACACTGGAATAGTTAATATTTTTGTCTAATAATTTGCTATGTTCTTCAGTAAAGATCTGATTGTAGTACTGGGATTCTGTGTTTCTTGCTTAAATTTCGAACCTAAAGGTGAATGAGAATGTGAAGTTGTTTATGTATTTTGTTGCAGATGTCTCGTCCCAGATGTCCGCTGTCACGCGTATGCCGTCCAAATCTCCATCTCCTTCTGTCGCCTGGCGAGGACTCTCCAGATAGCAATTTCACGAGTTGAAGACTCGAAACCTGATTTTCATTGTGATAAAAGTGCCACTTGAGCGTTTAATGACTCATTAATTAACCCAGTTTTAATTAACGATAAAACGCCTTTTTACCGTACCACGTACAATACAAAAAACCGGCATTTCTACGACGGATAAACTCATCCCGACCATCAGTGTATTAATTGTAATATTTAATAGACTGTGATTTTATTGAAATCTGTTCCTTTCGGATCGTGCGAAACGAAAAAAATTTTCATTTTTTTTGGGAAGTCTTCTGGGAAGATTGTGGATAGAAAATTGAAAATTTGAACGTTTTTTGGGGGTTTGTTTGACTGTGAAAAAGTGGTTGAAATTCATCGACGGCAAAATGACCAATAATACCAACAACGCGGTGAATTTCGAGAGGATGAGGAGTCCGCCCAACGGGAAGGGGGCGGGCGGGCGGAAGAAACCGCGCCGCACCCCGCCCTCGCCGCCCCGCTTCGGGTGCCGCCAGGCGGCGCTCGGACCGGCGGCGCTGGCGCCCGGTCAGCCGGCGCTCCCGCCGCCCCTGCTCCCGGCGTCGTTCGTTCTGTCCCTCGGGGACCAGCGGCGCCTGTACGCCGGGTTCACGGAGCCTCCGGCGCCCGCCGCTCTCCCACCTCCGCCTCTCCACTGGACCCGCCCCATCGCCGTCGCCTGAAGTCCGTAAGACAAGATTCTTAAAATTTAAAATTTGTTTTTCCTATAATTACTACATTTTTGCATAAACAGAAAGATCTATAAATTAAATCAGTATATATTACTATATATCTACATACAGAGCAAACCAATGTATTCATTCTACCACCCTCACCTTAATATTTAGGCCTACTCCTTTTTACACCCTGTAAAAAGGAATAATTTTTACCTCTGTGATGAAAGGCATTTGTGATTTTTCTTCCATATAGTCAATATCGAGGGACCCCAATGAAATACATTGTTTTGCTCACAAAATTTTTAATTAATCCACCAAGTTTTCTTATAAGTTGCAATTGCGGTACATCATCTTAAATCTCAAATAGATCTCCGCCTTTTATTCATACGATAAAGTTCTACCCAAAAACGTTTTTAACTTCATACTTGAAAATATCTTCTCTTAGATAATAGAAAACTATAGCAAAGTAGTTCTCTAAAAAACACTCTCAGAAGTTACCAAATTCATCTTCAAAATTTCATAATTTACCCTACATTATTTTCCATATTAAGTAAATATATTTCGGTTTCGACCAAAGAACTTTGATTGTATTTGTAATAGGCGCATTTAGTTTGTTTCCCAATTTTAACCAAATATTTGATTTTCGAAGGATTGAAAACTAAATTCACATTTACATGTTTTACTCTGAATTTATCTCTGTTTTTTTTTTGTTAACATTTCGTCAAAAGCAATATTTTCTCTCCTCGATCGAATCGTGAACGCGTTTCATTTCTATGACCTAGTTATATGAAAAAATCGCTCAATACGACTCGATGAATCACCTTAAATTCTGCTCTCAATTTTTGCTCAAAATCATAATAAATTCAAAATTTTGAATCCGTTCGAAAATCGCTTATTTGAGTCTCCATGACGATTGCGCATCCTAGTTTTATCCACCTGATTTTACTTCCGTGCGAATGGAATCGTATTTGCCACACTGAACTGTCCATAAATGTTTTACAACTTTAAGTTGCATAGTGGTACTTGGTAAACAAAACCTAATCTTTAAGGAAAAATGCAAATTATTGTTTTTTAAGGAAGGAGAAGTTGATTCTTGTGATTTTATTATAAATTAATGTTGATATTAGTGAGCGTTGTTTGATTTCTGATTTTGAGGGAGAAGAGTGCCTTTGAAATTGATTGATTTTGATTCTTAAGGTAATTGAACATTTGCCCATTTCTGCATGTTAAGAGTTGAAATTTAAATTCAGAAAACGTACCAACATTTTCTTTCATCACTCATGAGTTAATATTTTCCAATCGGAGCTGAAATCTGGTTTTACCGCTAGTGGTTGAATGGAGCCACTCTTAATCATAAACAATGTCACCATGATATGATATCACACTGAGGTACACCAGAGTATTTACATTCTTGATCAACTCTAGCTAAGATCTTCTCTGTGTACTCATGTGTAGAGCTGCACAGGGCTTGAGCACTTACCTCTAAACAGGCCACTATGCTGGAGGTGTCACCAAGGTATTTGATAAATTCATCATGCTTGGAACTATGGCGATCAGAATTCAAACAGCTTTTCCAGCAGCAGACAGAATCTCTGGGGACCGGCTGCCATATAAAACCATTGGCTACCAATGCCAGTTAATCTAATTTCTTAGACTGAGTTTTCCTGCCATTACATCTCCCTAAGGTGAAATTTATATCACTTATCCTCGGTGAATTAGGGTTTGCAGGAATGATGAGCTCAGCAGTTTCTCGCTGGAAGTCTTGTCAGTCGATACCATTATCACTGTGTGTTTTGACTCGGAAAGCTGCTAAATCAGGGAATGTGATGTATACTGTCTGGCTCAAGAGGGATTCCTAGTAAAGTTAGTCCTTCCTACCTGCACCATTGAAATCAGCTGTGATCATCCAAAAATTGGATTCCTCCTCAGAATTCTCACTAAACCACTCCACTACCGACACCAATCAATCTAACCTCTTTAACTGTGCGACTGCACATAGTTTTGCTACGTTTTCCTACTTAGGAATAGTCTTTCTTATATTTCCTGATCCGATTTCTGAACCCAACTAAGACAGTAGAATTCATCATCAATTTGTTTCGATAATTCTTCATCATTTATACTTGTATTTAAATACAGGTGTAACTGATATAGAATAATCGTATTACAAAACTTATTATAGCTAAACTTATTAAACTCATTATATATCCCTTATAGATAATCATTTCATTTATTTCTTGAAAATCAAAAATTCCTTCAATTTCAAGTCCTGAGTTTCTCCCGTGAAAAGAAATTGAATTTCAACGCTTTCACGCTTTTTCCTATACAGATAGACTTGAGTACAAAATATAAAGAATCCACTTCTCCTGTTAAAAAAAAACCTAGATATTAAGTTAGCATGTAAGATTTTTGAGGTTTTTTCATGCCCACGCTGATGAGTTTTGTCTGCAAACTGCTGGGTGCATGATGGAGGAACTAAAAGGTTTATATTGTATTATGAATTCTAATTTTTGTTGTTGATCAATCGTTCTCCTTAGAATGTTTCTAGTCAAGGAAAAGATGATGACAAAAACCTGACAGACTTGAACGAGAAGAATAAACCTCTTTATTACCAAGTTTTTTCTTCGATTGTATAATGTAGTTATCAATGAAACGTTGAGAGACGAAGAATTTTATTAATTTTCCAAGATCTTTCAACGTTTTTCTATGCGGAAAAGAAGCGTTGCGAAAAATTATTATGATAACTAAGATAGAATTTAAGATGTATTAATGATGTAAGGAGAAAAACAACATAGTATTGTTAAGTAAAAGCAGAAAAAATTATTTTGTATACATACCTGTGATGTAATGCCTATAATTATGTGATTTTGGACTGAGAGAAAATTGTTGGACAGAAGATTTTTCGTCAGTCCAGGGGCCGAATATTTTTGTTTGTTCTCTTTATTGCGTCTATTATTATATATGTGGCCGTTGGGAGCTCTTATTTTTTAATGGAATGCTTGGTTTCGTAAACCTCTGTGGATAGTTTGGTTAAGGGCTTATCTTTGATGAAGATTATGGCAAAAATTCCGCTATATCTCGCACTCTCTGTTTAATCAGTTCCTTGATCTCACGGATTCGATGTTTTAAAAAATACTTGGACTCTCAATCATCGTATCACCAATACGTAACTTCATCACAACTTAAGGGAAGGTCACTTTGGCCGGTGACTTTCACTCTGACCTTGACTAAGGAAGGTGACCTTGAGGTGACCTCTTCACGCCCTTCAGATTTTCCATTGTACATAAGACCCATCAGGACCTGCCCGAGGTTTGAATCCAGAGAGGAAAGACTGTTCATCAGTAGTCCAATGGTTTTAATTTCTCATTGTGTTATTAATTTTATCCATTTCTCGCTGTAAATGATTTTAATCGCTGTGGAAATGGGGAGCTCTCAACCGGTTACCAGAACATGATATTGAAACGTTAAATTTTTCGAAATATTGGCTGTACATATATTGTAGGTGGTATGTGTCGTTCTCAAGTGTTTTTTTCCTTCGTGAATTGAGAGAATGCGACGGTCTTATTGTTTCGTGCTTTAATTATCTTTATTAAGGAACTGTGGAATTCCGGGTATTCCAACTCATAAAACACGCTCAAATCGCGTGACTTTTTTTTTTCGCAAAAAAAGCGACAGTTGTTTTTTTGGAATGTATGATGTCAAACTATACCAAAAAGTATAAAAAATGAAGAAGATCGAGAATTCTGGACAGTGATATTGAAGATGGACTTCGCTTTTTTATACAAGACTGATCATGTAAAAAAAAAATTAATATCATTCCAAAAATATGTTTTTTTGACGGCCTTAATGTCGTTGCGCTTCCTTCGCGCATGCAAAAGAAGTACAAAAAATTGTAAAATTACTCATTTTTTCTCGCAATATCATGGAAGATCCCTCTTTAACGTTAATGGCGTGGAAATCACTGATTTATTAATCTTGAGCAACTTGAGTTTGGTCCATCTTTCCACGTATTTGAATTTCAGTCCCATTTATCAGGGTTGTTTTTGAAAAACTGCGTTGGAGATGTTTGTAAAAGTTTCAACTCCCAGCAAGCTCTGTCGCTTAGTGGGAGTTGAAATGATTTTGCAAATGACTTGAACGGTAACGCATAACAGACTGAATTCTACTTTTCTCTTTCGTGAAAGACCTATCGTTGTGTTTGAGGTGTACCGATAGTTGCTGAAGATTTAAATTAATAAATTAGTGAATATTACGTCAACAATTACCGTTTATTACCAACGCACATACAACTTTTCAGTTTCATTTCCCAGAGAAGAGACAATGGTCTCTCTCTCTTTACCAATTTTTTTAGTCTTGGTTTTTGATTTTTTGATTTCCCCCGTTAAAACCTAATGAATGGTGTCTTCCAAAACAAGAGAAAAAAATAAGTTTTTAATTGAGCGATGCGACAATAAATCGCTCCAACGCCAATAACTTGGTCCGCCATCTTATTTTCCCCTCCTCTCATCCTCAAAGGTGTTTTGGGTGAGGAGGCGGAGGGGTGGGGATGCCGGACTTGTTAACGGGTGCTGTGTTAATTTTTACCACCAAAAACAAATTTTATATCATATCAGGTCTCTGGCTAATTCATATGACTGATGTGGCGTTATTTTGTTCTTATACAACTCACTGATTTTACGTTTTCTCACAGTAATTACCAATCGTATTGAATTGTATTGATAAACCTGAAGAAAAAATCGAATTTTGTGCAATCTACAACTTTTCATAGTCAAATCTTTTTCTTTTTCCTCATGATCTGTGATTACTGATTCGATATGGTATATTCTCCCACCACCCAGAGCGCTGGTTACGCCTCGCTTCATACAGATTTTGCCAATAACTCTCATAATTTACGACACATTTTACCTCTTGTGATAGTAGACATACGATACTACTTGTGTAATATGGTCTCAATATATATATTTGTTTGTTCTCTCTCGTGTGATAAATCGTTGTTCGTCCCATCATAACGAATCTCGATAAATATAACCTGTCTCAATAGCCACTCCTCACGAAACCGAATTAGCCAGAAGACTCTACTATAGCTTCCTCCCCCACGGGACAAGCTACAAGTACCTTATTGATTGTAAGAAAATTAAATATATATAAAAAAAGAAAGAAAAAAACACAAAAAAATATGTATTTGATCTCACCGTTACATGTAACAAACTGATTTCTTCTATTACTCTTTATTTTTTTGACTTTTTTTCTACAATACAAAAATTTTATTCGTAGTTTCGTAGCCTATCTAGTAGTGTACCATTTATATGTCGTATCAAAATTTGTAATGTTTACCTTCCCGTTCTTTGTACAACCTTTTTCGCCCTTCATTTAGTCTAGTCCAGTAAGACAGAATTTATTACAGTTTACATTATTGTTTTTCGTTTGTCAATTTATTTTATTTTTTTGATTTTACGTTTTACCTTGGAAAAAAATATCTACGTACAAAAAAAAAAATTTAAAAAAAAAAAACAAAAAAAAATCCTTCACTTTCCTGCCATTTTCCTTACATTTTTGAAATTTCCTTCCGATAAAATTCGTTCTCCGATCCCAGCCAATCTTTGCGGTTTGGCTCTTCCTCATCGTTACTCTTTGTAGTGCGATACTTTCCTATTTCCGATACTTTCCTTACCTCCTTCCCCCTCCCCTCCTCTCCCCTCCCACCAAATGGTCTGAACGGTAAAAGAAATCAGTCGCCTCAGGCGCACCTTTCTTTTCAGGGAGTTCTCTTTCAGGGCATCTGGATGATGATGAAGATACAATGATGATGATGGACGATCATGAGGAATGTGAAACACTTGAGTGGTACAACAGGTAGGAAATCATAATTTTCTTTTAATCAACATTCTCCTGTAACACCATAATAAAACTTGGAAGATTGCGAAAAAAATATCAATGTTGGAAAATTTTGGAAGAAAAAAAATTATCTTGGTCGCTACTTATTGCCATGGTAACAAGTGGGACGGGCTGAGGTTGTTCATATTATAAGATAATATGTTTGTTCCTATAAGTTATTATTGGCTGTTTAGTAAAACATAAATTTATAATTTATTTTAATATATGTTATATATTATTGTGTTTTATTTTGTGTTTATAAGTGGGGTTGGGTATATAAATAGTTATCTATATATATAAAAATCAATTACTGTTCGTTAGTCTCGCTAAAACTCGAGAACAACGGCTGGACCGATTTGGCTAATTTTGGTCTTAAATTATTTGTGGAAGTCCAGAGAAGGTTTATTAAAAGGTTTAAAATTTCAAATCTGCCCCATAGGGGGTGTTTTAGGGGAGGAGGGGGGAATGGGGTATCTTTTTCATCTGAACAAACTGGGGATTTGATTGTCGAGTATGTTTGGATTACTCCAATTCAGGTCAAAGACTCCTTTTTTTAAACTCTTTCTTTTAACTTCGATTCTCTTCTTGCTTGAGACAAAATTTCAGATCGATTTTTAACCCACTTCCCGATATCCAATCGATCTGAAATTTTGCACACGAGTTCATGCTGGCGTACATTTTAATCTATCAAATTTTTGCGAAGAAAAAGTTAGTTATACTCTAAATTTTCGAAAATTTGAAATTTAATATGGGACACCTTACAAGTGTTGTGTATTGTAGAGAGGAGAAGGATACTATTGAACTTCTGCATTTATAAAATGACAACGAATCCCGGGTCAATAAAATATTAAATGATTTTCCTTGTCAATTTAATTTAAGTTATTATCAATGTGATTTTGTTTCAATTTACTGTTGCCAAGAAACTACCAAATATTGAAACAACAATAAAATTAACCGAGAACATGAGAAAAAGAAAGGGTAACATTAAAAACTTGTTTTTATGGGTTCCTTTTTTTCAAATCTGACCCACAATGGTGGGGGAGGGAGTGGGGGAGTTGAAGCGTTTCGAACGTCACTGAACGAACTGGGGATCTGAGTTGTCGAATATGTTTGGAGTATTCTAACTTAAATCGCAGGCTACTTGAAAATTTTCAAATCTGCCCCATAGAAGGGGGTGTTTTAGGGGAAGGGGGGAGGAATGGGGTATCTTTGTCATCACTGAACAAACGGGGGATTTGATTGTCGAATATGTTTGGATTACTCTATTTCAAGTCAAAGACTACTTTTTACAAATTTTTGAAATCTGACGTAGTGGGGGGGGGGGGGGGGGGGTGTGCTAAAGCGTTTTGAACGTCACTGAACCAACTGGGGATCTGAATGGGTGAATCTATCAGAATTACTTTAACTTGGGTCACAGGCTATTTGATAATGTTCAAGTCAACCTGTGCAACGCACGGGTGAACCAGCTAGTTACATAATAATATATTTAATCATGATATGTAGACCTGTGCTTTGAGCTATTGGGGGTTTGGTTTAATAGCAGAATAGAGTGGTCACCTCAAAAACTCCAAAACAAATTAAGACGGTGCTCATATAAGGTGAACCCATTCCAGTCATTTATGAGCCACTTGGCTTCACTGGTTGGGAGGTGAGGGGTGGAAATTGTATTGGCTGTTCCTCATAAAGTTTATTCTGCGTATCCAAGGACTTGAGCTTTACAGCATCATCAGGGATCTACTTCAGGAGTACTATGGTAACATATCAGGAGTACTTACTATAATATAGTTAGTTCTAGGGAACCATTCTATCACATACATTTTACATTTTTAAGGTACCAACAACAACGAGTAAGCCAAATACTTGGATTAGTTAGATTAACAATTGCTCAGTTACCATTTAAATTATTTAGTTTATACATTTAAATTATTTATTTAGTTATGTAGTTCAGTTTGATTATTCAAATATATGTTTACTTACGTATCTATTCTACATCTACCCGTATGATATTTGTTAACTGCAGTTGTATAATCAAAAAATGTTCTACAATTAGATACGTAAGTAGACATACCACAAAATCCGTGATATCATCCAAGGACAACAGCATACCTCTTGCGGTCCACCTGTTCACCACCTTTACAGTACAACCACTCCCGAACGGCTTGGCCGATTTTCGATATTATCCTAATCACAACTCCCGATTCGCACCATTTTGCTGAAATGTCATCCTAACGGGCCTACTTACAATACACTCAGCCCTCATGTTCGTCTGATCACCCCCTTCCGTTGAAAGAAGTTTATCAGTAAAAACCCAAACAAGTTGTAATTGAATAGGTAATAGCGAAAATCGGCCAAGCATACGGCAGAGGTTGTACTGTAAAGGTGGATCGCAAGTGGTATGCTGTTATCCCTAGGCGTGTTCTTGGCACGAATCGGATGATAACATGCATTTTGTGGCTTGGCATGTTTTGTACGCTGAGCGTCTTTTTTGGGGGGATATCAAACATTTCTAACATCTAACAGTCAACCAAGTAGATAATTTGCTGTTGTCCGAAAATATATAACACTTGCCCAGTTGCTTAACACTTTCGATGCTGGTGTCATGACATCCATGGCGGGGCCCTCTGTTGAACTGTATTATCTTCGGACCTCCAGTCTTTGCGGGAAATTGTTGAATGGGGTCCGCCATCAATGAAATCCCTTCAGTACATCCCCAGTTAGAGCCACTGGAGTGCATTGTTTTCAAATCGAAGTGTATTCAAGATAAGAGTTCATCTTAACATGTGGAAGTTGCCAGTTGTGGTGGGTTCGGAAAAAGCTGGGTCAGTACTAGGGGGGTGGGGGGGGGTGCAGTGGCGGGGCCAGCATCGAAAGTGTTAATATCGAAAAATTTCTTCAAGAACACTCCCTCAGAAAATGTTCGAGTTACCTCCCACTGTGTACCCAGGGTGGTGTGGTGCGATAGGAGTTGATCCCATTGAAATCCGACCACTTTGAATTTTCCCCCACCCACCACTTCTGGAAATGTTCGGGATACCTCCCACAGTGTACTCAGGGTGGTGTGGTGTCTATAGGAGTTGATCCCGTCGAATTCGACCGCTGAGCGTGATACTCCAAATGGATGGATAAACTCCCCCACCCTGCCTTCATAACCCCCCCCCCCCTCCCACGCCACCACCACCACTTGAGCAGAGAAAAGGGAAACCTGCAAAAGGCACTTCCTTCATGATGCGTGTGGCCAACATCCAAAATTCCATCGGAATCGGTCCAGGGGAGAGCTGGTAGATACTTTAGGGTAAATAATCGGGTGAGAGAAAGAACAAAAAAAGTGAGAAAAAAAAGAAGAATGTCCCAAAATAACCGTTTTGACGCATCGTTTTAGGTAACTTAGAATCGTCCTACCATTACGAATTTGGCATCGGGTTACTCAGACCAGGTTATGCTAGGAAAATCGGTGTTAATAGGGAGGGGGCTAAAGTTGGGTCGAAGTTCCTCTTTGATATATATAAGCCACTCGTCTGCATTGTCTGACTTCTTGCTTGATCTTTGAATAATCGAACTAAACTGCATAATAACTACACATGGAAAATTTTGAGTTATGGTGTTTCAAAATTTTACTAAACTTCATTTTCCACTTATTTGCTATAGGTACTCACTAAGTCTTTCGTACGAATCCACGCGTTATAATTTTTTCCGAATTGCGTTCATCAGCATGATGTGTGTATGTGTCATTACAAACTACAACTCGCCTTTCCCTCGTCAAAAAATCAAGCATTCCATAAGAAAGGATGATTTCGGTGTAAAGTACTTTATGAGCACATTTCAAAAACATATATTTTATTAAATTTTGTGGTTTGAGCCGCACTTTAACCAGAAGGCATTAGCGGCATACAAAACCTTTAACCCTGGAATGGAATCGCTACCCGTAGTATGGTAAATGGAATCGCCCGGTGTGATTTTCACACCTCCCATAAAAGCTCCAGTTATCATGATATTTACCTTTTTTCCGATCTATCGAAGTTCTTCAATTGAAAAACATGACTTCTACTCTATTTGGAAGGCCAAAAAGGCATTTGTTTGATAATAATTAACCTCTGATAGGTACAGTTTTCACTTTTCCAATGGTTTGCTTTCCATTTTTCCTTCCTTACCACAACAATATTTAATCCTTTCTAGTACGCCAGTACTTCGATTGAGTGAACTGTTGTATCTTTGTGCTTAGATCCAATTTCGGGACCTGGAGATTAGTTATTATAGGAATAATCAACCTATTTGGGCCTATTTTTTTTAATTCAGCCATACGGCGTGGAATATAATTCATGCTTGAAAATTATATAAACTTTATTTAACATAATGTTTGATACGCTAAACATCTGAGTATTAATCTAATCAGTCTTGAAAAAACGTTTTTAAATATATTCTCATAGAATCATTGCGAGTCAAACATTATTAGAAAACTAGGTTGTTCAGTCTTGTATAGGAACTTGAAATCCTTTGAATTATACATTTGAGCAATAAACATTATAGAAAACGCTTCTAGTAAAGTAAAATAATTCTCATATAAACATTTCAGTTTGTATTAAACATTTTTAGGGCCACTTCGACCTTGAGAAATAATTCTCATGAAAAAATTCTTAATATCAAATTTAGGCCTACGTTAAACATCACAAAATTGTATATTTTAATTCACTTCAATCTTGAAAAACTTTTACTTGGTACCCAAGTGGTAATCATTTGGTAGACGAGCATCACAATCACAATAAATCACATTATTAGCATTCATGGCAAAGTCTTTTGCCTATATGTTCACCACAAATACGTCTGCTACATTGAGAGCACATGTCAGTAGGTTTTCGGCGTCGAACTGATGGGCAGAATTGGCATAGGCCAGGAATTTTGCCCTTCTTCTTCCTGCATTTATTCATTTGAAGTGCACCACTTTGAGTAACTTCATGTGGAGCAGCACCGTTTTGAGCATGATCATCTGGAGCAGGAATGGTCGGATCGTCTGGAGGGTTGACTGGATCTAGGCCAGTTCCATCGTTGGGAGTCGGGTGAATTTGATCAGTAGGGTCATCTGGAGGAGAGGAGTCGGCAGGTGGCATGGCAGACATATCGAGGCTTTCTCGGATACCTGCCTTCGTCTGCAAGCTCATATTAGAGAGCTGTTGTAGCCTCACCTCTCTCCAAGAATAGGTCAATTGTTCATGCAACTTCATCATGAATTTGAGACGGGTGAGTGGCTCGGGGGCTTTTTCTGTGGAGGTGTACTTCCCCTTTTCTCTTTGAACACGCTCAAAATTATGTTTATATATGACAAAGGCATTGACGCAGGCCAGGTTGATCATATTATAGAATACACAAAGAGGCCACCTCTTTGTTTTTCTGTTACAGCTCGAGTTTGAACATAGCTGATCCAGGGTATCCACTCCTCCCTTAGTTGCATTATAGGAATGTATGATGTACGGTTTTCTACTAAATGGATGCAGTTCTGGCTTATCGTGCATGGAAGAGATTAAGGTAACCAATTTATTGTCCTTCGATTTGTATGAAACAGCTGTCAAGTCTTCATGGTACATGAATAACGAGGAGCCAACTCGTCGATTCTTGAACTTCAAGTTAACAAATTGAGCAGGAAGTTCAATTTTGTCTTTGTGTATGGTACCTAAGACTGTGAGCCCTTTCTTGCGGAGATCTGAGACTAGTGGTATACTGGTAAACCAGTTGTCAATAGTTACATTCCTGTTGGTATTTTCAATGGGTCCCACCAGCTTTTTCACAAAATATGAGGCTACAGGTTCATGAGGTGGTGTGGAACCTTTTCCCGTATAACGGATTGCATCCAATACGTAAATGTGGAGGAATCCACCATGACTATAAATTTCAGCCAGTGTTGCAGTGTTTATTCGGGAGATACATCCTAAAGGGGCACTTCCCACGATAACCAACAAGTTGCTCATCTATGGTGACGTAAGTACCTGGTTTGTAATGACTTTTACACTGTTCGATGAACATATTCCACTGATCAGCAATTGGGACAAACTTGTCTTGCAGATTTCGCGTACAAAACGAAGGGCTCGGAGTAAAAATTCGAACCGCTTTACAGACATGCTTGCACAGTACCATAGACCACAATGTCTCGGATCAAACAGCAGATTTGTAGGCAAGTGATTATCCTTCGTGGCAGCGCTGTATATAAGGAAGCCTATCAATGCCTCTAGCTCATTGTCGCTATCTATTTTCTTTGTTGTTTCAGTATTTAGTGTTATTCGTGAAATTTCTTGATTTGTGTGTTTTACAATCAAATCAAGCATTTTCGGGGTTATAAAGAGTCTAAAACAATCAAACAATCTATGGGCTCTAGAACACTTCGAGCCGGTCCAACTGGGCCTGGGCGAATGTGGACAATATTTTTCTGAGGAACGCCTTGACTGGAGGGTAATGGTTGTGACTTCCAAATAAACGACGACCCATCTTTCCGGGGTTTTCCACGAACTGTGGGACCGTCAAGTTCTATTAAAAGTTCATTTTCTGATAGTTCCTCCATATTTTTTTTCCTACGCTTTCCAGTTGTCACTTTTTCATTCATGTCTCTTTCATCTACCTCTCCTCTTAAATCAATCTTTCTTTTTTTGCATGATATTTGTGTCATTTGGTTTTGTCTCAATTCTGAATCAATACCGTCTGCTGGTGCTAAAACGTTACTAGGACCAGGGAAGTCACTACATTCATCATTCTGCTTACCAGAATCATTCGAATTCCCTCTTTTCTTGTTTTGTTTTGTTGTTTTTTTCTTACGGGCCTTTGAATTTCGGACTGAGGTGGAAGAAATTTGAACATTACTTACAGTTTCTTCACTCTCACAAATATGAGTATAGAGGGTTTCTTCTGCCAAATCCAAGTCAAATTCGGGTACCTCACTCTCTGATGAAGATAGCTCTGCTGGATCGAAATCTGGATCCCTGTCATCTTCCACGTCAACAGTTTCGATTGGGTCAGCAGCATCTTGAAGCAACAGATCATCATCATTGGAACTTTCGCCATTACTCTCAGCATCATCTTCAAACTGCAATAACTGGTGCCGTATTTCTTCCTCGCTGAAAACTTGTTTTGCAGACCGACGCTCCATTTTGTTCCTGAAATATAAAAGTAAAATACATCAGCATATTCATTGGAGAAAATAAGGGGATTTTGTAAATAAAATAATCTGGGTAGAAAAAAAAGCATTGGAGAAACGGGCTGTTCAATGGAAGTGGTGTGTAAAATTTACACCTTCAACAGATGTGTCATTGGAAACGCTAAGTATAATTCACACATTGGCATGGGGGTGCAATGGAATTGCAACGTTTAATTCACACATTGGTAACGGGGTACAATGGAATCGGTGTGTGAAAATCACACCGTTCTACCTACTACATTGGAATCGGTGTGAAATTCACATATAGGCTTTTGATTACTTACCTCCTGTCGAGCTACTGCATGAACCAGCGGGCGGCGGCTCCACTCATACTGAGGCAAAATGTCTGGGATGGCACAACTGGAGGAACGCTCCCCTCTCATCAACGGCCTCCCCTCCACTTCACTTTGAATGTCCGGGCGGTGTGAAATTCACAACGATTCCACTCCAGGGTTAAAAAGATGTTTTAAAATAAAATCTCTATCAATGGCAAAAAACTGCTAAAAATTTTTGAATTCACATTTTTAGCGGAATATTATTCAAATAACGTTTATCAACTATTGATGAACTCGAATTTTCATAAACTTTTGACAAAATTGTGCTAGAAAATATCTTAAAATGTCATTAACATGTGACAAAGAATCTATAAAACTGCAAAACAAAATCAGGAAAATTGTGGACATTTTCATGTCCTGCCTTAGGCACATGAACTGAAAATTGCTCGTTACGAAGAAATAATGAAAATTTGGTTGTTACGAAACACGTTACAAAGAAATGCTCACGGATACCTATTTCTAATCCTAGCTTACAATCAAATCTTTGCTACGGAACTGCATCTGCCATTTTTCATCTTACAAAAATCGTTCGCCAGTCGTTGGAGAGATCTCACTTTAGGCTAAAACTCCTCCGAAAGTAAAAGCAGCTGAGCTACACGCTAAGTTATTAATGAACATAAACAATCCTCGAGGTATAACGAAGGCGAATGTGTTAACCGAAACATGAGAATCACGGGGTTGCGGACTCATACGCAAACTGTTTGAATTGAATACACTGCCTAAGTTTTTTTTGTTTGTTTGTTTGATAAAAATTTTATTGCGCTCGAAGTGTTCAAATTTCAGAACGATTTAACATAAATATAATATGATAATAGAAAAAATTCGTTCATACGACCGATCATGCGGTATTACTGACACTTTTTTTGCTTCCTCACTACCGACGGTAGCAAACCTTGGCGTTCGTGATATGAGTCGAAAAAAATTTTGTCCTCCGAAATCAAAATTTCCACTTGCTATTTGCTGCGTTTCAGAGCTTATTGATTAATTTTGGTTCCTTGTCTGCCTGCGGTAAATCCTTGTCACGCCCAAAACTACATATACTATACCAAGTTTCAGCCCGATTCCGCTGAAATTTTTAGGGATTGTGCGGGTTAGCATCTAGACGGTCTCCTATAATTTTCAATGCCGTCGAATCAACAGTGACTTGTGTGCATGCGCATACGTGAATTTCTCAATGTTGATTTTTCGTCACCTGTTGGTCCGATTTCGTTCAAACTCGTTAGGTAGTTGGGTATATGTTCTTAAAAAATGCGCTATAAATTATATCGCGAATGGTAGAGCAGACACCATTGCGCATGCGCGAAACAAATATCGATTGACACAGGCAAAACTCCGAGTCTAGTGGAACAATTTTGATGAAAATTTCAGGAATTGTGCGGGATAGCTTCTAGGCGGTCCTCTATTTCTCTAATTGTCGTAACATACATAGTAGTCTGTGCGCATGCGCAAAATTAATTTATTATAATGCCGGTTGCTTATCATCTATTGGTCCGATTTCGTTCAAACTCTGGGAGTAGATGGGTATACGTTACTGGAAAATTCGCTATGAATTATATCTTGATTGTTGGAGTAATAAATATAGCGCACGTGCAAAACTAAAATTGATCGACACAGACAAAACTCCGATACTAATGTACCGATTTGTATGAAATGTTCAAAGATTGAGCGGTTTAGTTCCTAGACGATCCCCTAGGTATATATTTCATTGCCATTGGGTTAATATTAGTCTGCTCTCATGCGCAAACGTTAATTTCTTATAACGTCGACATCAATCGTTGCGACTCGTACTTGTGCTTCAAATAATTCTATACGTCCATGTTACAATTATATGTGAGGAAGCTATACTGCCCACCCAACTTGGTTGAGGTTTTTTACTAGGAACGAAGAGCTGATCACCTGACCATCAGGTACATAATAGGTACATATTATTTCATAGGTGAGTTTTACGAATGACAAAAATAAATATCAAGAGTTGTGGTCAAACTGTTCAAAAGTAACAACGCTACACGCACATAAAAAGTGAAAGGATATGTCATTGGCTTCCCTGCTAACTACATCACCTAGAGTAAACCATTTGTGAGAAAAATCAACTCAGTATTGAACTAGGGAGAAAACCCCAGCAGAGAAGTGGATTGATCCAGTAAGAGTCCCAGAACTAGTTTGTATACGTAAGCTAGGACTTCCAGGAGGGTTAAGGAGGGGGGAAATTGGCCCATTGGAATGTGGAGTCATGTGTCATAAATTCATAGAGCAACTTTCCAACGAACGATTTTAGTGGGATGGGAAATCAGGAAGTTATACTCTCTCTGGCAAAATTTGGTAGTTGGTAGGTGAAAAAGAGCGTGATATTTTTTGCTGTCGGACGAAAATTTCGAAGGATTACAAACTAAATTCACATTTACATGTTTTACTCTGAATTTATCTCTGCTTTTTTGTGTTAACATTTCGTCAAAAGCAATATTTTCTCTCCTCGATCGAATCGTGAACGCGTTTCATTTCTATGACCTAGTTATATGAAAAAATCGCTCAATACGACTCGATGAATCACCTTAAATTCTGCTCTCAATTTTTGCTCAAAATCATAATAAATTCAAAATTTTGAATCCGTTCGAAAATCGCTTATTTGAGTCTCCATGACGATTGCGCATCCTAGTTTTATCCACCTGATTTTACTTCCGTGCGAATGGAATCGTATTTGCCACACTGAACTGTCCATAAATGTTTTACAACTTTAAGTTGCATAGTGGTACTTGGTAAACAAAACCTAATCTTTAAGGAAAAATGCAAATTATTGTTTTTTAAGGAAGGAGAAGTTGATTCTTGTGATTTTATTATAAATTAATGTTGATATTAGTGAGCGTTGTTTGATTTCTGATTTTGAGGGAGAAGAGTGCCTTTGAAATTGATTGATTTTGATTCTTAAGGTAATTGAACATTTGCCCATTTCTGCATGTTAAGAGTTGAAATTTAAATTCAGAAAACGTACCAACATTTTCTTTCATCACTCATGAGTTAATATTTTCCAATCGGAGCTGAAATCTGGTTTTACCGCTAGTGGTTGAATGGAGCCACTCTTAATCTTAATCATAAACAATGTCACCATGATATTGATATCACCCTGAGTATTTACATTCTTGATCAACACTAGCTAAGATCTTCTCTGTGTACTCATGTGTAGAGCTGCACAGGGCTTGAGCACTTACCTCTAAACAGGCCACTATGCTGAAGGTGTCGCCAAGGTATTTGATAAATTCATCATGCTTGGAACTATGGCGATCAGAATTCAAACAGCTTTTCCAGCAGCAGACAGAATCTCTGGGGACCGGCTGCCATATAAAACCATTGGCTACCAATGCCAGTTAATCTAATTTCTTAGACTGAGTTTTCCTGCCATTACATCTCCCTAAGGTTAAATATCACTTATCCTCGGTGAATTAGGGTTTGCAGGAATGATGAGCTCAGCAGTTTCTCGCTGGAAGTCTTGTCAGTCGATACCATTATCACTGTGTGTTTTGACTCGGAAAGCTGCTAAATCAGGGAATGTGATGTATACTGTCTGGCTCAAGATGGATTCCCAGTAAAGTTAGTCCTTCCTACCTGCACCATTGAAATCAGCTGTGATCATCCAAAAATTGGATTCCTCCTCAGAATTCTCACTAAACCACTCCACTACCGAGTTTTGCTACGTTTTCCTACTTAGGAATAGTCTTTCTTATATTTCCTGATCCGATTTCTGAACCCAACTAAGACAGTAGAATTCATCATCAATTTGTTTCGATAATTCTTCATCATTTATACTTGTATTTAAATACAGGTGTAACTGATATAGAATAATCGTATTACAAAACTTATTATAGCTAAACTTATTAAACTCATTATATATCCCTTATAGATAATCATTTCATTTATTTCTTGAAAATCAAAAATTCCTTCAATTTCAAGTCCTGAGTTTCTCCCGTGAAAAGAAATTGAATTTCAACGCTTTCACGCTTTTTCCTATACAGATAGACTTGAGTACAAAATATAAAGAATCCACTTCTCCTGTTAAAAAAACCTAGATATTAAGTTAGCATGTAAGATTTTCGAGGTTTTTTCATGCCCACGCTGATGAGTTTTGTCTGCAAACTGCTGGGTGCATGATGGAGGAACTAAAAGGTTTATATTGTATTATGAATTCTAATTTTTGTTGTTGATCAATCGTTCTCCTTAGAATGTTTCTAGTCAAGGAAAAGATGATGACAAAAACCTGACAGACTTGAACGAGAAGAATAAACCTCTTTATTACCAAGTTTTTTCTTCGATTGTATAATGTAGTTATCAATGAAACGTTGAGAGACGAAGAATTTTATTAATTTTCCAAGATCTTTCAACGTTTTTCTATGCGGAAAAGAAGCGTTGCGAAAAATTATTATGATAACTAAGATAGAATTTAAGATGTATTAATGATGTAAGGAGAAAAACAACATAGTATTGTTAAGTAAAAGCAGAAAAAATTATTTTGTATACATACCTGTGATGTAATGCCTATAATTATGTGATTTTGGACTGAGAGAAAATTGTTGGACAGAAGATTTTTCGTCAGTCCAGGGGCCGAATATTTTTGTTTGTTCTCTTTATTGCGTCTATTATTATATATGTGGCCGTTGGGAGCTCTTATTTTTTAATGGAATGCTTGGTTTCGTAAACCTCTGTGGATAGTTTGGTTAAGGGCTTATCTTTGATGAAGATTATGGCAAAATTCCGCTATATCTCGCACTCTCTGTTTAATCAGTTCCTTGATCTCACGGATTCGATGTTTTAAAAAATACTTGGACTCTCAATCATCGTATTACCAATACGTAACTTCATCACAACTTCAGGGAAGGTCACTTTGGCCGGTGACTTTCACTCTGACCTTGACTAAGGAAGGTGACCTTGAGGTGACCTCTTCACGCCCTTCAGATTTTCCATTGTACATAAGACCCATCAGGACCTGCCCGAGGTTTGAATCCAGAGAGGAAAGACTGTTCATCAGTAGTCCAATGGTTTTAATTTCTCATTGTGTTATTAATTTCAACCATTTCTCGCTGTAAATGATTTTAATCGCTGTGGAAATGGGGAGCTCTCAACCGGTTACCAGAACATGATATTGAAACGTTAAATTTTTCGAAATATTGGCTGTACATATATTGTAGGTGGTATGTGTCGTTCTCAAGTGTTTTTTTCCTTCGTGAATTGAGAGAATGCGACGGTCTTATTGTTTCGTGCTTTAATTATCTTTATTAAGGAACTGTGGAATTCCGGGTATTCCAACTCATTAAACACGCTCAAATCGCGTGACTTTTTTTTTTCGCAAAAAAAGCGACAGTTGTTTTTTTGGAATGTATGATGTCAAACTATACCAAAAAGTATAAAAAATGAAGAAGATCGAGAATTCTGGACAGTGATATTGAAGATGGACTTCGCTTTTTTATACAAGACTGATCATGTAAAAAAAAAATTAATATCATTCCAAAAATATGTTTTTTTGACGGCCTTAATGTCGTTGCGCTTCCTTCGCGCATGCAAAAGAAGTACAAAAAATTGTAAAATTACTCATTTTTTCTCGCAATATCATGGAAGATCCCTCTTTAACGTTAATGGCGTGGAAATCACTGATTTATTAATCTTGAGCAACTTGAGTTTGGTCCATCTTTCCACGTATTTGAATTTCAGTCCCATTTATCAGGGTTGTTTTTGAAAAACTGCGTTGGAGATGTTTGTAAAAGTTTCAACTCCCAGCAAGCTCTGTCGCTTAGTGGGAGTTGAAATGATTTTGCAAATGACTTGAACGGTAACGCATAACAGACTGAATTCCTACTTTTCTCTTTCGTGAAAGACCTATCGTTGTGTTTGAGGTGTACCGATAGTTGCTGAAGATTTAAAATAATAAATTAGTGAATATTACGTCAACAATTACCGTTTATTACCAACGCACATACAACTTTTCAGTTTCATTTCCCAGAGAAGAGACAATGGTCTCTCTCTCTTTACCAATTTTTTTAGTCTTGGTTTTTGATTTTTTAATTTCCCCCGTTAAAACCTAATGAATGGTGTCTTCCAAAACAAGAGAAAAAAATAAGTTTTTAATTGAGCGATGCGACAATAAATCGCTCCAACGCCAATAACTTGGTCCGCCATCTTGTTTTCCCCTCCTCTCATCCTCAAAGGTGTTTTGGGTGAGGAGGCGGAGGGGTGGGGATGCCGGACTTGTTAACGGGTGCTGTGTTAATTTTTACCACCAAAAACAAATTTTATATCATATCAGGTCTCTGGCTAATTCATATGACTGATGTGGCGCTATTTTGTTTTAATACAACTCACTGATTTTACGTTTTCTCACAGTAATTACCAATCGTATTGAATTGTATTGATAAACCTGAAGAAAAAATCGAATTTTGTGCAATCTACAACTTTTCATAGTCAAATCTTTTTCTTTTTCCTCGTGATCTGTGATTACTGATTCGATATGGTATATTCTCCCACCACCCAGAGCGCTGGTTACGCCTCGCTTCATACAGATTTTGCCAATACCTCTCATAATTTACGACACATTTTACCTCTTGTGATAGTAGACATACGATACTACTTGTGTAATATGGTCTCAATATATATATTTGTTTGTTCTCTCTCGTGTGATAAATCGTTGTTCGTCCCATCATAACGAATCTCGATAAATATAACCTGTCTCAATAGCCACTCCTCACGAAACCGAATTAGCCAGAAGACTCTACTATAGCTTCCTCCCCCACGGGACAAGCTACAAGTACCTTATTGATTGTAAGAAAATTAAATATATATAAAAAAAGAAAGAAAAAAAACACAAAAAAATATGTATTTGATCTCACCGTTACATGTAACAAACTGATTTCTTCTATTACTCTTTATTTTTTTGACTTTTTTTCTACAATACAAAAATTTTATTCGTAGTTTCGTAGCCTATCTAGTAGTGTACCATTTATATGTCGTATCAAAATTTGTAATGTTTACCTTCCCGTTCTTTGTACAACCTTTTTCGCCCTTCATTTAGTCTAGTCCAGTAAGACAGAATTTATTACAGTTTACATTATTGTTTTTCGTTTGTCAATTTATTTTATTTTTTTGATTTTACGTTTTACCTTGGAAAAAAATATCTACGTACAAAAAAAAAATTTAAAAAAAAAGAAAAAAAAAACAAAAAAAAATCCTTCTCTTTCCTGCCATTTTCCTTACATTTTTGAAATTTCCTTCCGATAAAATTCGTTCTCCGATCCCAGCCAATCTTTGCGGTTTGGCTCTTCCTCATCGTTACTCTTTGTAGTGCGATACTTTCCTATTTCCGATACTTTCCTTACCTCCTTTCCCCTCCCCTCCCCTCCCCTCCCACCAAATGGTCTGAACGGTAAAAGAAATCAGTCGCCTCAGGCGCACCTTTCTTTTCAGGGATTTCTCTTTCAGGGCTTCTGGATGATGATGAGGATACAGTGATGATGATGGACGATCTTGAAGAATGCGAAACACTTTAGTGGTACAACAGGTATGAAATCATAATTTTCTTTTAATCAACATTCTCCTGTTACACCATAATAAAACTTGGAAGATTGCGAAAAAAATATCAATGTTGGAAAATTTATCTTGGTCGCTACTTATTGCCATGGTAATAACAAGTAGGGCGGGCTGAGGTTGTTCATATTATAAGATGTGTTTGTTCCTATAAGTTATTATTTACTGTTTAGTAAAACATAAATTTATAATTTATTTTAATATGTTATATATTATTGTGTTTTATTTTGTGTTTATAAGTGGGGTTGGGTATATAAATAGTTATCTATATAAATAAAAATCAATTACTGTTTGTTAGTCTCGCTAAAACTCGAGAACAACGGCTGGACCGATTTGGCTAATTTTGGTCTTAAATTATTTGTGGAAGTCCAGAGAAGGTTTAAAATTTCAAATCTGCCCCATAGGGGGTGTTTTAGGGGAGGAGGGGGGAATGGGGTATCTTTGTCATGAACAAACTGGGGATTTGATTGTCGAGTATGTTTGGATTACTCCAATTCAGGTCAAAGACTCCTTTTTTTAAACTCTTTCTTTTAACTTCGATTCTCTTCTTGCTTGAGACAAAATTTCAGATCGATTTTTAACCCACTTCCCGATATCCAATCGATCTGAAATTTTGCACACGAGTTCATGCTGGCGTACATTTTAATCTATCAAATTTTTGCGAAGAAAAAGTTAGTTATACTCTAAATTTTCGAAAATTTGAAATTTAATATGGGACACCTTACAAGTGTTGTGTATTGTAGAGAGGAGAAGGATACTATTGAACTTCTGCATTTATAAAATGACAACGAATCCCGGGTCAATAAAATATTAAATGATTTTCCTTGTCAATTTAATTTAAGTTATTATCAATGTGATTTTGTTTCAATTTACTGTTGCCAAGAAACTACCAAATATTGAAACAACAATAAAATTAACCGAGAACATGAGAAAAAGAAAGGGTAACATTAAAAACTTGTTTTTATGGGTTCCTTTTTTTCAAATCTGACCCACAATGGTGGGGGAGGGAGTGGGGGAGTTAAAGCGTTTCGAACGTCACTGAACGAACTGGGGATCTGAGTTGTCGAATATGTTTGGAGTATTCTAACTTAAATCACAGGCTACTTGAAAATTTTCAAAGTTAACCCCCATAGAAGGGGGTGTTTTAGGGGAAGGGGGGAGTAATGGGGTATCTTTGACATCACTGAACAAACGGGGGATTTGATTGTCGAAAAGGTTTGGGTTACTCTAGTCCACATCAAAGACTACTTTTTTCAAATTTTTGAAATCTGACGTAGTGGGGGGGGGGGGGGGGTGTGCTAAAGCGTTTTGAACGTCACTGAACCAACTGGGGATATGAGTGGGCGAATCTATCAGAATTACTTTAACTTGGGTCACAGGCTACTTGATAATGTTCAAGTCAACCTGTGCAACGCACGTGTGAACCAGCTAGTTACATAATAATATATATATTTAAGTATGATATGTAGACCTGTGTTTTGAGCTATTGGAGGTTTGGTTTAGTAGAATAGAGTGGTCACCTCAAAAACTCCAAAACACGGTGCTCATATAAGGTGAACCCATTCCAGTCATTTATGAGCCACTCGGCTTCACTGGTTGGGAGGTGAGGGGTGGAAATTGTATTGGCTGTTCCTCATAAAGTTTATTCTGCGTATCCAAGGACTTGAGCTTTACAGCATCATCAGGGATCTACTTCAGGAGTACTATGGTAACATATCAGGAGTACTTACTATAATATAGTTAGTTCTAGGGAACCATTCTATCACATACATTTTACATTTTTAAGGTACCAACAACAACGAGTAAGCCAAATACTTGGATTAGTTAGATTAACAATTGCTCAGTTACCATTTAAATTATTTAGTTTATACATTTAAATTATTTATTTAGTTATGTAGTTCAGTTTGATTATTCAAATATATGTTTACTTACGTATCTATTCTACATCTACCCGTATGATATTTGTTAACTGCAGTTGTATAATCAAAAAATGTTCTACAATTAGATACGTAAGTAGACATACCACAAAATCCGTGATATCATCCAAGGACAACAGCATACCTCTTGCGGTCCACCTGTTCACCACCTTTACAGTACAACCACTCCCGAACGTCTTGGCCGATTTTCTTTATTGTCCAAATCACAACTCCCGATTCGCACCATTTTGCTGAAATGTCATCCTAATATACTTACAGTACACAAATCTCTCAGCCCTCATGTTCGTCTGATCACCCCCTTCCGTTGAAAGAAGTTTATCAGTAAAAACCCAAACGAGTTGTAATTGAATAATAGCGAAAATCGGCCAAGCATACGGCAGAGGTTGTACTGTAAAGGTGGATCGCAAGTGCTATGCTGTTATCCCTAGGCGTGTTCTTGGCACGAATCGGATGATAACATGCATTTTGTGGCTTGGCATGTTTTGTACGCTGAGCGTCTTTTTTGGGGGGATATCTAACATTTCTAACATCTAACAGTCAACCAAGTAGATAATTTGCTGTTGTCCGAAAATATATAACACTTGCCCAGTTGCTTAACACTTTCGATGCTGGTGTCATGACATCCATGGCGGGGCCCTCTGTTGAACTGTATTATCTTCGGACCTCCAGTCTTTGCGGGAAATTGTTGAATGGGGTCCGCCATCAATGAAATCCCTTCAGTACATCCCCAGTTAGAGCCACTGGAGTGCATTGTTTTCAAATCGAAGTGTATTCAAGATAAGAGTTCATCTTAACATGTGGAAGTTGCCAGTCGTGGTGGGTTCGGAAAAAGCTGGGTCAGTACTGGGGGGGTGGGGGGGGGGGTGCAGTGGCGGGGCCAGCATCGAAAGTGTTAATATCGAAAAATTTCTTCAAGAACACTCCCTCAGAAAATGTTCGAGTTACCTCCCACTGTGTACCCAGGGTGGTGTGGTGCGATAGGAGTTGATCCCATTGAAATCCGACCACTTTGAATTTTCCCCCACCCACCACTTCTGGAAAAGTTCGGGATACCTCCCACAGTGTACCCAGGGTGGTGTGGTGTCTATAGGAGTTGATCCCGTCGAATTCGACCGCTGAGCGTGATGCTCCAGATGGATGGATAAACTTCCCCACCCTGCCTTCATAACCCCCCCCCCCCCCCCGCCACCACTTCCACTTGAGCATAGAAAAGGGAAACCTACAAAAGGCACGATAAGTGTGGCCAACATCCAAAATTGCATCGGAATCGGTCCAGGGGAGAGCTGGTAGATACTTTAGGGTAAATAATCGGGCGAGAGAAGGAAAAAAAGTGATAAAAAAAGAAGAATGTCCCAAAATAACCGTTTTGACGCATCGTTTTAGGTAACTTAGAATCGTCGTACCATTAAGAATTTGGCTTCGGGTTACTCAGACCAGGTTATGCAAGGAAAATCGGTGTTAACAGGGAGGGGGCTAAAGTTGGGTCGAAGTTCCTCTTTGATATATATAAGCCACTCGTCTGCATTGTCTGACTTCTTGCTTGATCTTTGAATAATCGAACTAAACTGCATAATAACTACACATGGAAAAATTTGAGTTATGGTGTTTCAACATTTTACTAAACTTCATTTTCCACCTATTTGCTATAGGTACTCACTAAGTCTTTCGTACGAATCCACGCGTTATATTTTTTTCCGAATTGCGTTCATCAGCATGATGTGTGTATGTGTCATTACAAACTACAACTCGCCTTTCCCTCGTCAAAAAATCAAGCATTCCATAAGAAAGGATGATTTCGGTGTAAAGTACTTTGTGAGCACATTTCAAAAACATATATTTTATTAAATTTTGTGGTTTGAGCCGCACTTTAACCAGAAGGCATTAGCGGCATACAAAAACCTTTAAAAAGATGTTTTAAAATAAAATCTCTATCAATGGCAAAAAACTGCTAAAAATTTTTGAATTCACTTTTTTAGCGGAATATTATTCAAATAACGTTTATCAACTATTGATGAACTCGAATTTTCATAAACTTTTGACAAAATTGTGCTAGAAAATATCTTAAAATGTCATTAACATGTGACAAAAAATCTATAAAACTGCAAAACAAAATCAGGAAAATTGTGGACATTTTCATGTCCTACCTTAGGCACATGAACTGAAAATTGCTCGTTACGAAGAAATAATGAAAATTTGGTTGTTACGAAACACGTTACAAAGAAATGCTCACGGATACCTATTTCTAATCCTAGCTTACAATCAAATCTTTGCTACGGAACTGCATCTGCCATTTTTCATCTTACAAAAATCGTTCGCCAGTCGTTGGAGAGATCTCACTTTAGGCTAAAACTCCTCCGAAAGTAAAAGCAGCTGAGCTACACGCAAAGTTATTAATGAACTATAAACAATCCTCGAGGTATAACGAAGGCGAATGTGTTAACCGAAACATGAGAATCACGGGGTTGCGGACTCATACGCAAACTGTTTGAATTGAATACACTGCCTAAGTTTTTTTGTTTGTTTGTTTGATAACAATTTTATTGCGCTTGAAGTGTTCAAATTTCAGAACGATTTAACATAAATATAATATGATAATAGAAAAAATTCGTTCATACGACCGATCATGCGGTATTACTGACACTTTTTTTGCTTCCTCACTACCGACGGTAGCAAAGCTTGGCGTTCGTGATATGAGTCGAAAAAAAATTTGTCCTCCGAAATCAAAATTTCCACTTGCTATTTGCTGCGTTTCAGAGCTTATTGATTAATTTTGGTTCCTTGTCTGCCTGCGGTAAATCCTTGTCACGCCCAAAACTACATATACTATACCAAGTTTCAGCCCGATTCCGATGAAATTTTTAGGGATTGTGCGGGTTAGCATCTAGACGGTCTCCTATAATTTTCAATGCCGTCGAATCAACAGTGATTTGTGTGCATGCGCATACGTGAATTTCTCAATGTTGATTTTTCATCATCTGTTGGTCCGATTTCGTTCAAACTCGTTAGGTAGTTGGGTATATGTTCTTAAAAAATGCGCTATAAATTATATCGCGAATGGTAGAGCAGACACCATTGCGCATGCGCGAAACAAATATCGATTGACACAGGCAAAACTCCGAGTCTAGTGGAACAATTTTGATGAAAATTTCAGGGATTGTGCGGGATAGCTTCTAGGCGGTCCTCTATTTCTCTAATTGTCGTAACATACATAGTAGTCTGTGCGCATGCGCAAAATTAATGTATTATAATGCCGGTTGCTTATCATCTATTGGTCCGATTTCGTTCAAACTCAGGGCGTAGATGGGTATACGTTACAGGAAAATTCGCTATGAATTATATCTTGATTGTTGGAGTAATAAATATAGCGCACGTGCAAAACTAAAATTGATCGACACAGACAAAACTCCGATACTAATGGACCGATTTGTATGAAATGTTCAAAGATTGAGCGGTTTAGTTCCTAGACGATCCCCTAGGTATATATTTCATTGCCATTGGGTTAATATTAGTCTGCTCGCATGCGCAAACGTTAATTTCTTATATCGACGACTTATCAATCATTGCGACCCGTATTTCGTGCGTCAACTAATTCTATACGTCCATGTTACAATTATATGTGAGGAAGCTATACTGCCCACCCAACTTGGTTGAGGTTTTTTACTAGGAACCAAGATCTGGTGACCTGACCATCAGGTACATAATAGGTACATATTATTTCATAGGTGAGTTTTACGTATGACAAAAATAAATACCAAGAGTTGTGGTCAAACTGTTCAAAAGTGACAACGCTACACGCACATAAAAAGTGAAAGGATATGTCATTAGCTTCCCTGCTAACTACATCACCTAGAGTAAACCATTTGTGAGAAAAATCAACTCAGTATTGAACTAGGGAGAAAAAAGTGGATTGATCCAGTAAGAGTCCCAGAACTAGTTTGTATACGTAAGCTAGGACTTCCAGGAGGGTTAAGGAGGGGGGAAATTGGCCCATTGGAATGTGGAGTCATGTGTCATAAATTCATAGAGCAACTTTCCAACGAACGATTTTAGTGGGATGGGAAATCAGGAAGTTATACTCTCTCTGGCAAAATTTGGTAGTTGGTAGGTGAAAAAGAGCGTGATATTTTTTGCTGTCGGACGAAAATGTTTAATTATCCCCAGAGCTAAGAAATACATGTAAGGAAAAATGTACTTCAACAAATAGTTTCAGATCACAAATGGAGAGAACATAAAATATTAAATAAAAATTCATGCAGCATGATCGTATGGGTGAATTTTCGTATTACATTTAGGTTAAATTGATATGATATTTGATCACTTCGAGGGCAATGAAATTGTTACAAATAAGTAGGAAACATGTAAGTAGTGCTTTTGGTTCATTATTTCCAATAATAAGCCTATGTGATCGTATAGCAAAACATTTTTATAACCCCCCTCAAACTTTGTCATTTTATACGTTTCAAAGTGCGTAGAATCCAAATTTGCAATATCCGTCCGCCGTTCGGGCCATAAAAAGCCTTAGAATTGACTTAAAAAATCTGTTCTTTCGCACATAGACTCCACTTGGGGTCTAGTTGGTCCTAACTTCTCGCCAGCTCGATCGTTCCTCTCTCATGGGTGCTATGAGCCAAAAATAGGTGAAAAACTGTCTTTTTTCTTTTGTATATTTCAAGTTGTATAGAAATTGGAGATTTATGAGTGAAAAGAAAATGTTAGCTATTAATTTTATGGAAAAAAAAGTATTCTAAATGATAGTCTTCTATTCAAAAAGAGATTTTGGATTTTAGGCTATTTTTTGCAATTTTATAGATTTTTGAAAACAAAATTTAATGAAGTTCAAGTTTTTAGCATAATTTCGTACATAAATTTTTGAATGTTCTATTTCATAGTTGATAAACTTTATTTGACCAATCTTATGCTAAAAAATATCAATTTAACAATTCTTCGCCATTTTCAGTGATTTTGTCAGTACATTTTTTGAAATTTGACCAATTAGATGATATCAATATACAGTATAGGTAACACTTTTATGTGTTGGAATGATGACTTGGTAATAAATTGTTTTGTTTATCAACTATATTAAAAAGCGTAAAATTGTGAGATTCCGCTGCTGTAATGGATTGAACCCATTTGTGAGGTCCGAAGCTCCGAGTTCCGATACTAAATATAATATAATATACTATAAGCGGCGTTTAATAATTATGGACCAGAGATCTACGTAGAAGGGCTATCTAATACATAAATAATAAACTAATTTGCAGCGTTTTTTTCTTCTTTAAATGATACGATTTCGTTTTATAAGCATTGAAGGTACAATAAAATGATGAGAAAACAAAAGCAACAAATTTGAATTTGATATTTTTTGTCAGGGAAATCTGAAGTTCGTTCAGGGAAATGTTAGGGAAATTAAAAATTTCCATTTGGGGACCACCCTGGACCATGCATCCAGGTTCCTTATAGCCAGGTTTCATAGTGCTTTCCCTTAAATCCTTTCTAGCTAAGTAGATATAGAAAGTACAGAGAAAATTTTCCCATAAGGTGCTGCACTGCTATTAGGTACCTACTTATAACAAAATAACAGGGTGGCGCAGTGTGTGTGTGTCCTTCCAGACGATTTAGATAAAAACGACACCTTAGGATTGAGATAAAAATTCCGTTTTTGCGCCAAAAAAACCAAGTTTGTTGGCCTGCATTTTTTTAGCACATTAAATTGGTGAAATTTAAAAAAAAAAGTACTGTAAAAATCACTAAAAATAGCAAAAACGGCTATAAATCGTTAAATTGATGTTTTTTCTTTTAGCAGAATATTGCTCAAATAAAGTTTATTAATTATAAAATAGAACATTTAAAAAGTTATGTGCAAAATTATGCTAAAAAATGAAATGTACTTAAATTTCCTTAAAATGTGCTAAAAAATCTATAAAAACTCCAAAAAAGTTAACCTCACCAATTTCAAGTTCAATACTGTGTTGATATTTTTCATGGTTAACTACTAGGTGATATATGGGTGATTCCACTAAAAGTGGAAAATTTCGGACAAGGAAATCTGGTGATGTGGTTGGAAACAATTTGAACGTTTTTCGATGTTAAAGTGTTCTTCAAATATGTCCTAATGAAATCTATTTACCGGCGGCAAAGTTTATTCATCCAGAGGGGGTACACAGCCATAAGTAATTATCACTGGTCCAGAGTAATGACAATGGAAACAGGGGAATGACAAAAGTTAAGATAGTCGTTTAAAATTTGCCTATTTGCCTATATATATAAAACATCAAAATCGACTTCAGTGTAACAGTTCAGACTCTTTAATTGAATGTCATCCTCTACCCAAAACATTCTGCAGTTTAGAAAATACACATCAGTTGATAATGACCTCTATAAAATACAGAAAACTAGAACTAAATCACATTATTAATAATAATAATTATTGGAAGACTGTGTGATACAAATTACCTATTAACTGGCAGCCTCTTCTTCTCGTTGAATATGTCATGGTATATAAATTTAAAACAGTTTTCGAAATCAAGGAACATATGCAGTTACCTAAATAACTACCAACTTTTTTGAATGGAGAAAACATACATAACGAAACTGGAATTCAAAATGTAAGGGGATGGCATAACCTACTTGTGAAAAATATTAGTGAGCCTAAGTATGAGTAAAAGTAAGGGAACAAGATTAAATAACCAAGAATAGAAGTCTTCTTACTAATGCCTATAAATTATAATTTATAGGCATTAGTAAGAAGACTTATAAAAGCAAAAGTTAATGGAGAGGTCGTCCAGGAGCAGCAGAAACGTATCCACCACGTAATTTGCACAAATGCTGAGCCGTGCTACGAGAAGAACTTTGGTACCTACCAAGCAACAGGGAGAGGGATCTTTGTTCCTTTCTTAATGTTATTGATCTTTCACGTATGAAGGTTTAATCCAATTTGCGGAAAGTTTAATTCAATTCGCGGAAAGTCTAATTCAATTCGCGGAAATTTTAATTCAATTCGCGAAAGGTTTAATTCAAAGTGCGAATGCTATAGTAACATGAGAGCCGAAGACATATCCATGTCGCAAAGAATCAGCGTGCAGTGGTGATACTCTTTGAACAGCTGAAACATCACTCTTGATATCATTTGTCATGCGTATGAAATAATAAGTGTGATGAAGTATGTCGTTGAAGCAGGATTTCTTAGGAGTTCGAACATACCTAAAAATGCAGCAAACAATTACACCAAGTTTTCATTAGAGGGTGTGTCTCATCTCCACTAGATACCTAATCATGATTGGACGGAATCCATAAATGGGAATTGAGTCTGAGTGGGCCCCTAAGTGTATCGATAAGGGAATTCATGCACTCAGCGCAATTCTTAGAAGTGATTTGAGGGCGCACTGAGTGCAACCCTAATGCACACTCAACAGGATTCATAAAAGTCTCATTACTACGATGTATCATGACGGACACGCTATTGTAATTCAGAAATGATGATCTCCACCGCAACCTTCAAGTTGACACCGTATGTTATAACCCAAGCTGGTATGAAATGTATCATTTAAACGGTGTACAACGGTTCAGAAACCGAGGGTCTAGAACTCTAGACTGTGAGAAAGTACCGAAACTCGTAAACGAGTTCCACTATCTGCTTTGCAAGCAGATACCATGTTACATGGATATGTCTTCGATTGGGGATTTCATTAAGGTTGTCCTCGAGAGTTGTAAACAAATCCTTCAACTTTGGACCGTAGGCGACGAACTGTAGGATAAAGCATTTATTTTATCATTTAATAATGATTAACAGGACGTTTCCATTTGTTTTCGTCACGTCACGGTGGGGTTTCTTCCACCAAACGAAAATTGTTTATAGTCCAGACAACTTAGTTTAGGAATGTAGCCAAGTACGTAAGGAGGGGGTAATTGGTATCTTGAGATGTGAACATTTATCACATAAATCAAGCGCTTTCCACCGAGTGGCGAACGATTGCTGTGCGATGAAAACTGCGGAAGTTCCATTCCCCTAGCAACGGATGGGTTGTACGTGAACATCATTAGAAATTGTGACATCAACTTTTGCGTGACGAAAATTTTTGGTTGACCCCCCCAGAGCAAAGACATTCAGCCCCATGTCAAAAATTCCCTGACATTTTCCTGACGCAAAGAATTCCATGACATTTCCAGGTTTTCCATGACTTTTCCGGGGGGGGGGGGGGGGGGGGGGGGAGACCTTGAATAACTAATGCCATATGGTGGTGAATACGTTTCTCCGAGGCAGGGCAAGAGATCTCGCTGAGCTCCGAGAGGCCTTGCAGAGCCTGTCAGCTGGAGAGGGGGAAGAGAAAGCTGCTCGCTGGCCCGAGCCCCAGTTTCACAATCCGCCGCTCCGACGAAAAACAGGAAGGCAAAAGGCCGCAGTGAGCTGAGGTGGGGTGTGTAAGTGTGCATCCCCCAGGCTGGGCCCCATATGCCGTCGTTACCATCGGGTAGAAGACAAAATACAACTCACGAGGGGACTGTGTTGCAGAGTCGAGCATTATTCAACTATTCGTTTATTTCAACTGACGTTGTAACTGACAGTTATTAGATACTTAGGGTTGGTAGTTGGCTTTCAGGTTTACACCTTAGGGTTGTGGAGGGTGAGAGTAACCAGCTTCTCGTATTTTGTAGATTTTTATTCAGCTAAGCGCTTTCGCCACATAAGGCCTCGTCAGAGCTTCTTATAAGTCATGTTATAGTGATTATTTGCTAGGGGGACCCATCCTCTTATCATAGTGGCAGGCGGTGTACCTTTTCATGTTGTTGAAGGCAAAGGGGAGCTAATTTTGTTGTTAAAACTAGCGAAATATACAAATTATTATTAGCAGGAGCACTTCTCATACTTTCAATGATGGAAGATGAAAGAAAGTCTTCCATCATTGAAAGTACGAGAAGTGCTCCTGCTAATAATAATTTGTATATTTCGCTAGTTTTAACAACAAAATACCCCCCCTTTGCCTTCAACAACAAGAAAATAATCCCTAGCAAATAATCACTATAACATGACTTATAAGAAGCTCTGACGAGGCATTATGTGGCGAAAGCGCTTAGCTGAATAAAAATCTACAAAATACACTGCCAAGGAAATGGCACATGAGCTTCCTCGTGAACTTCACAGTACGTCACCATTAAATTCCAGAAAACTAGAAACGACCGGTTCTGGCATCAGGGAATTAATAAGGTGGGAAATTGGAAGCTGAATGGTAGGTACATATAATAAATGAAATTAATAAGGAAAATTTTGATTTTAATATGGGACCATCCAGGATGTAGTCCGCATGTTCCCTAAAAATTTCGTCTAAATCGGATCAAAACTTTCGCGCATGCGCCTAGCGTACCGCTGCTGATGATTGCGAAGAATGTGATACGGGACCTCAAGAAACCTTGCCCGCATCATCCCTGAAAATCTGACCGAAATCCGTTCACAATTGCCTGAGTTGTGACCGAAACAAGAAAATTTTGTTTGCGCCTGCGCAGAGGCTACCGTTGATTCGATCATGACGGAACTGATAGGGGACCATATAGAGCTATACCCGCACGATCCCTAAAAATTTGAAGAAAATCGCATCAAAATTGTGGAAATTACGGCTGTGGCAAGGACCGTAACAAGAATATTTCGTTCACGCATGCGCAGAGCGTACCGTTAATGCAATTATGATGATTGTCTTATGGGATCTCAAAGGACCTTACCCACATCATCCCTGAAAATCTGACCGAAATCCGTTCAACATTGACCGAGTTATGACCGTCACAAGGAATTCACGTTAGCGCCTGCGCAGAAGCTACCGTTGATTCGATCATGATGAAGTTGATAGGGGACCATCTAGAGCTTAACCCACACGATCCCTGAAAATTTGGTTAAAATCGGATCAAAATTGTGGAAGTTATGGCTGTTACAAGGAAATGTGGACGGACAGACATGGGACCAAATTTGTTCAGAAGGCTCTGAAACGCAAAATGCGAGTGAAAATTTTGATTTTGGAGCAAAAAAATTTTTTCATTTCGAAAGTGAAAACAAAGCTTCCGCTGCCTTGCAGTCTCGGAAGCAATACGAGAAGCTGGTTACTCTCACCCTCCACAACCCTAAGTTATTAGATACCACCAATAACTAAATTTAATAACCTAATTTTTTGGTGTAACTAGCGTTATAATTGATCACAGTCACTTTAATTTATTAGTTAGGGGAAAATGGGACCGCACCTTAAGCATATTTGATTATCACAGCCCAGGTTTGCTCTCTGGAGCTTCAGATTTCGAAGCAAATTATAAAATAACATTTCCAGTTGGTAGTGAATTTGATGGTTGTGTAGCAACTTTATATTAGTAAACGACAATTTACGAGATCCTTGTAAATAGCGATATTGCCCCAGTTATCAGGGGAAATACCGCCATGGGGGTAGGGTAATACCACCATATTAAAACAAGGAGGAGATAAATGAACAGTCTCATCAGAACATCGGAATAACGATTTATTGAATTTCAAAAATTTCCTGGGTAGCTTCTCACCATATTGGGAACTTAGATGACAAGAAAAGGATTCACTAAAGGTTGACAAACAATTCCACATCAGAATAGTGAAATTGGAACAAAATAAATACTGGTAAAATAATGTTGGTACTTCACAGGAACTGAATTATTGACAACGTTCAACGCGCAACACGGTAAAAAAGAAATATTTTATAGCATTCCATCTTCACAGCTTTTGAAGTTTTAAATTTGTGCTTTTCTTCAGGTCACAGCAAAATTCACAAGACTAACGTCCGTTGTCAAAATCAAAACATGAGCAAGAAGAGTGGAATCTTAACAACGATTATGTTAATTTAGGAAGGCAGTCTTTATGTTAATTCAGGAAGGGCTTAGTAGATACCTCCTAGTTACAATTATTCAGTAGATAGGTAGGTAAACATCTAATAAGTCACGATTAGGTAAATATAGAGGTGCTTATGGAGATAAACTATTACAATATAATTCGTATTTTTTAAACATTAATTTATATTTTAATTACTCCGAATCAATAGAAATGGGTGATTATTTCCACAAAAAACTCTGAAAAAATCCAGCAAGACTGATGATTGGAGCATTGAGCAATAATACCGCGGTGGCGGAATTACCCTGAATTTGGTGTGGCAATATTGCCCCAGTAAACTTTTCGAGATAAAAAAAAAATCATTAAAAACCAGTTTTCGTACAAAATCATGAAGTAATGAGTGGAAATTGAAGCTAAATGATTTTTCCACGTCGTCATGCTCAACGATTTACATAAACGTATGATAACTGTTACCTACTACGAAAATTCGACAACAGTAAAACATGAACGCCAAGCTTCAAAAACTGTGAACTCGCTTATCTTTGATGAAAACAAATTAATGATCCCAAACCAACTTTCCCGACATTACTGCTGATCTAAAAATGACAATATTTGGCTACAAGATATATCACTCAGGTGTTTAAATAATTATATGGGATGGCGGTATTACCCCACTCTCCCCTACTACAGCTAAATTCTACTGAAATTAGTTTTTTAGTTGCAACCTTTCAGCTAATTATAATCTCGGAGAAATTGGTTGAACTAATAAATAATTGTTGTTTAATTATTAGTTACACGCAGGTGAAACTAATTTAGTTATTAATTACATGCAATGAAACCAATAGGTAACTAATTTAGTCGTACAAAATTTAGTTGCTTGCAGTAATTATTAATAACTAGGTGATTAGTTTTTAGTAATTATTTGCGCGAACAATAACTAATAGATAACTTTTTCCGTTGAAAACAACAAAATCGAAACTAAATGTAGAAGGAAATTTCATTGGTGCGATATTACTTTATGTGCTAGTTTTTATGTAAAACGGCAATAATATTAGTGTTTGCATGAACCTAATTCAACCTGTGAAATCCAAATTTGTTTACTATTTTTTGGGAATTTATTAAAAAAAAAAAAAAAAAAATTAAGATATTCGCTCATATTATTCATGTTATAGCCATGTCATTTTCCGAGAACGAAAACAATGTTTTCGCCACTTACAGGTAAATTTAGAATCAAATTTAGTTATTTTTCGCGCGAATAACGAATACATCGAATTACCTCAGTACAGTTTATATAGTTTCATATATTTTATTCCACCTTAAGCATTCACTCAAATTTATAGTTTTACTTCAAATAGGTACCTATCTATATAGTATCTACCTGTTCTTTTTGTATATATGTTTTCGTACATTGAAACCCATGGGTCTGAATGTATAAAAACATTTTCCAGAATCTTCTTTTGTGTTCATAACAGATGGGAAAACTGAAATGGTTCAGGCGAAATCCCGAATATTTACATAATTTCTAACATTACCTACTGCACAGTGGTGACGTCACATTTTGAGCTTCTTCCTCCATAGATCAGCTCCAAAGTTGACAAACTTGAATGGAAATTATAGTATCCATAACTACTTCCCCGTCGCACTCTCATCGCGAGCGATTTTCTAACTAACCAATTTCCTGCCTGGTGGCACTTGCATCCCCCTGTGATAACTGATATCTTGTCCGACTTTTCGTATTGTGCCCCCCCCCCCCCCCCCCTAGTTGGCAATGTTAATGCGAACGGTTTCGCGCGAGCAGGCTCAGGACAACAGTTTTGGGCCCTTCTGCCATCTGCATTTCCAAAAATGCCTGTAAAACTAAAATTAAATCATGGGCCACACAGGTCCTCAACATTCTCTGGAGCAGAGAAACAGCTAAATATAGACAAATCAGAATGCTTGTTACGTCTTCCGATCCCAAACGAGCATATTGGCTTCTAAGTAAAAGTCGAAATTCAATTAGAACTACGATTGGCATCCTTACCGGACACTATGATTTCCGCAGGATGCTAAATATTATAAACAAAATTTCACTATGTGCCCTTGCGGACTCGAAGGATTCTGCAGAGCACTTTCTTCGCAGATGCGACCAGGCGACCAGTACCTACTGGAGATCCATAAGTTCATCCAGTACCTACTGGAGGCATCATATAGTTGAACATGCTTCCCTCAGAGATATTGAGTGGGAAAGAACAAAAAACTTACTGATTTAAGCAAAAGATTTGCTTGTGACGACTCCAACTCGGAATAACCGGTGGAATCGTCTTTTAAATTTATTAAAGGGGCCTCTTCTTGAGGGAGCGTCTTGATGGAGTAGAAGTTGAGTTGCTGCTTTCAACTTGACTCATTTTAGTACGAAAAATAATGGAATTGAATAGAAAATATAATAGAACTTGTTTGCTTGTAGTTATAATGTAAACCATGGAATTAGAGAAAAGGAAGGCTCACTTCTGTGTTAAACCATTGAAGAAGAGAAAATCCATGGAAGAATCTCTCTACTCTCTTCTTCCATGACCGCAACTTGACGTTGGGTACACAACATGTCCCGCTTTGCCCGCCTCCTACCGAGCTGAATTGTAACTACGTTCCCCCACAGTCTTTTCGCACGAACAGATTCCGTTGAATGAATTGGTGCCTCAGTATGTCCGCTGCTAAAATATAGATTAGTGGACAAATAAATCAGAATGATTAATGTAGTTTGGTGGTCTGGATGCTCGCATCTCAAAAATACATAGCATCAAGTAGTCAATCCCTTAGTAAACATTCAGATTAGTTAGACGAATAGATCAGCACAGTGACGGATTAATAGAATTTCGTGGGTGGGGGCGGTCCTCTACCGGGAGCACCCCCCCCCCCCCCCCCCGAGAAATTTTTTTCAAAAAAGACATTGAAAAACTGGCAGTTTTAGAGGTTATAGACCCACACTAACTTCATATCAGGCATGTCAAAATTAACATGAAAAACATAATTTTTATTGGCACAAATTTTAGCTTGGTTACTGAACATTTAGTAGGTACACACAAAAAATAAAAAAATAAAATTATTATAGGTACCTAGGTAAGTAATTTTTTGGCAAAATTATATTTAAAAAAGCAGGGAATGAAACATAAAACGCTGGAGAACTTCAGTCCTCGTGATGTAATATTATTTATAAACTATACATTGATATTGTAAACACAGGATTAAATACTCGCAATAATACGCTTTTTTTTTTTTTTTTTTTTTTTTTTCAATTTACTTTAGAAACAAGAACATTTTATAAACACGTTGAAATTAGATGAACAAAGTACATTTTTGATTAAAGATGAAAATAAAAATAAAATACTACCTTGTTAAACATTTTTTGTCTATTACTAGTAAATGTGAAACAGTGACTAATTCACTTCAATCGAAAAACACTGGTTGCAATCAGTTAAGAAAACACGATTCGTTTCTTTCTTTGTCGAAACAGTAGGTAGGTTGATTATGTATTGTTACCAAAAGCGGTAAACGAGAGACAAATACAGTAGTTTCCTACCGTAACTTGTTAAATGAACTGTTGAACACAAAATTATCCCTATTAATTGAAATTGTATTACATGCCTGCTGCCTAATGTTTTTTAAAGAAGAAAGATGTTATCTTCCATGCTCGTTTCTTGAAAGAGCTAAACTCTAACACTAAAAAAAAAACTTTAGTTCGCATTTAACATGAAGTTTGGTTTCTACTGCTCTTCTACTCACGAAATGGCGACGACGGACGACAGCACGACACGGACTCAACACCACCGTTGCCAACCTGCTTTGACGATTTTTCCCTCAAGCACTTCTGGAAATCTCAGAGTTTACCCACGAAAATTCTGACACTACCTACCCACGTAAATCCCGGATGGATACCCCATGGCACCTACGCAGTTTGAGGGCCTCCTAAAATTCAAACGAACAGATTAGTAAATTGGCCGAGACAGATTAGTAAAACCGGTACCTACCATCCCAGTTTCCCCACAGTATAAAGTTCCTTCATCTATACTCGTATTTTTGTCAACCTACAAACGCAACGGCGTGATTCTATTCTTTCGTTCCGCTGCAAGAATTTTTTTCTTCAGCCTCTCGGGGGGGGGGGGGGGGGGGGGGCGACCGCCCCCACCGCCCCCCCCTTTAATCCGTCCCTGGATCAGCATGACGTTTTAAAGTATGATTTAAAACATTTACAATAATGAAGTTTAAAAATATGTTTTGGAAGTTGAATTCGAATGCAAAAAAGTTTTATCCCGAGCTTGAGATCGGGGTCCTCACTTTAGTAGTCCGATACGCTATCCACTACACCATGGGTGACATTAAAAACTATTGAATAGTTACGATACCCCATGCCGGTAATGACCCTTCTAGTTGAGTTGCGGCTTAATTAAACCTGGGAAAAAACAGAACTTTGCTTCCCATAATGGAGCTAATTTCCATAGCCAGTAGACGCTAGTTTGAATTCAGGTCGGCAGGGGCGCGCACAGCGGGACAAGTTGTGTACCTGTCTAGTTGTACCACATGGATACTATACACGGTCGCAGCGGTACCTTTAGGGTACTCCACGAAGTAACTATAGTTCACCATAGCCTTCCTCTCTGTTTACTCCTACTCTACTCTGTGACGTTATCTTGCCTCTGTGTTGCAAACAACATATTTACATGCTTAGTATTTGAATGTGAGTTGTCTGTTGATTCTTCTCTGATTTTCAAATATTATAAATACTAGTTATGGTAAATTTATCTTGAGTAATGGTGTGAAGGCCTTCGGATCTATGAAACGACGGTGATCTGGGCGAGTCTCCTGTACCTATAACGCTCTGTTTTTTGTACCTATAACGTTCTATCGAGTTTGGTTGGTTGATCCAGAATCTATTTTATCGAATCATTAGGGACCTTGTTAGGTAGGTAGGTACGATGAACCTAACGTCACGGAACTTGGATGGCCCAATGAATCGTTTGTTAGTTCCGTTTCTAATATGGAGAAGAAAATGCCTTGACTATGAGAGACTGGATCAACTATCTAGGTACAAGATGTTATAATTCCTCTAGCTTTAAATCAGTAAGGTCTAAAGGGTTATTCGCGTAAGTATTAAGAGTAACGGAGGTGTCCTTCGTCACTAGGAAGTCGAGTATGTACATATACCTAGTGATGTGAGTGGGATAAATGATATTTATAAAACTGGCTATATAACCAGGAGGATTATGATATTTATAAACTGGCTATATAACTGATATTCATCATTTGCCCTCATAAATATCTAAAAAGTGGGTATTTATGATTTTGAATCAAATTAACTAAGGATGATGGGAAGGACAGGATTCTGTCAACTATATTAACTACCTAGGCACGTAAAACTTATAAATGGAATCACAGAAGAGATCAATTAAATGAGATCTGAACCATGGCCCACCCAAGAGCGAGTGCCAGCGACCATGCCCCTTGAGGATTTTAGGAGCACCAGTGACTTCTTCAACACAAACCCCTATCTTAGATCCTTGTAGGAAGGGTCCGCTCCAGAATTTTTACTAAAGGATTGACTTCTTGATGTTATGTATTTTTGAGAGCTTGCGAACACCCAGACCACCGAACTATACACATCATTCTGACCTTGATGTCCAACTAATCTGAATTTTTACTAAGGGATTGACTATGTTTGTACTTGATGCTATACGTGTTTTGGGATGCGAGCTTGCGAGCATCCAGACCACTAAATTATATACATCCTTCTAATGTATTCACACACTAGATAGATTTGAATATAGCGTTGGTTCACACGGAACTTTTTGATTGGGCATATAGTTCCGTATGTGTCCCCACTTTTTTCAATTCCATATTTCTCATGTATGCAAAGGAGAAAGTTAATTAATCCATCACGAGGAAATGGGAAAGACGAGATTCCGAGGTTTCCGAAACAGTCGTCAAATTCATTTTTTGATAGGAAAATGACAGATTTACATTGTTTTGAAAGTGAGGACACATACACCCGAAATCATAAAAATTAATTATACAACTTGTGATTTTTAGGGAGAGCTGATCACCTGTGTTGGGACTAACTCTACTACAATGGCCGATTTTCTATCGCAGTACAAGACTATTTCAAATAAGCTAAAAAAGTAAGAATTCCATTGAAACTATTAACTTGATTTTATTTTGTTACTAGTGTAGAAAGTGAAGTAAGGTGGGGAATTGACAAATGACCACAGCTTAAATGTGTTGTTTCAATTAAAAAATGCCCCTTTCATTGAGTTCTTTAGGCTTTTCATTTTGCTTCGGAGCCTGCGAAGCAGCGGAAGCCTTGTGTTCACTTTCCGAGTCGAAAAAAGCTTTGTCCTTCAAAATCAAAAATTCCACTTGCATTTTACGTTTCAGCAAATTTGGTATGTGTCCGTCTGTCTGTCCGGATTTCCTTGTTACAGCCACAATTTTGATTCGATTTCATTCATATTTTCGGGGATGATGCGAGTAAGGTCTCTTGAAGTCCCATACAACTTTCATCATGATTGAATCAAAGGTAGGCTCTGCGCATGCCCGAACGTGATTTTCTTGTTACGGTTATAACTTTGTCTATTTCGATCCGATTTTGGTAAAAATTTCAGGGGTGATGCGGGTAAGACCCATTGAGGTCTCATACGACTTTGATTATAATTGAATTAGTGTTAAACTGCGCATACGCGAACGTGATTTTCTTAGCGCCCAGCTGATATTAATTAAACAGCTGTAGTATCAGGCGTTATGGCTGGGTAGTTTTCATAAACCTCAAATTTAATTTCTTGCACTTCTTGAACTTTTCCTCTTCAGCCGGTGTTGGGAACGATTAGATCACACTAGCATTTTTTCTGCGTTTTTTCTGAGTTTTTAACGCAAAAACGTGAAGAAGAAGAAGTGCGTTTTTCCAAGGTCAGCTTTTTCGACCATTCCGCATCCTGGCGGAGCGTTTTTAATTTAAACTGCTGTTTTTGCATTTTTTCCTCCTCAACATCCACAGCTGACCTTGAAAAAACGCAGTTTGCCTTCTTCACGTTTCAGCGTTTAAAACGCGGAAAAATACTAGTGTGATACGGCCTTTAGTGATTTTCGTCAAAAGAGTCGTGCAACTGAACCCTAGCCTGAATCCTGATTGAACGTCAAAAGCAATTTATTTTTCTGAACATAGTTAGAAATTTGTTGATTCATTAATGACTCCAAGGGTTTAGATATTGCAGGAAGGACATTGACTGGACGCGTTTCAGAAAAAGCTAGTGGTTAAGAAATTTTTGGAATAGGTGTAACTTTTGCACATTTCCATTGTGATGGAAAAGTGGAGGACATGAAGGAATAGTTTAATCGGGATTTTGTCCACTCCCAATGAACTGGATTTAACTTATGAAGCCACAAATAACTCATCACGATGTTTTACAGACTGGAGATGAAAAAATCGGAAAGTTAAAAGACGTGGAGTTATTCTGAGTAAAATGAGTATTCAGAGTATCAAGATCAAAGGATGAACATAAATTTGATGTTTTGTTCGTAAAACCAACAGAATGAATAGTTCTCCATAACATTTTCATGGGGAGGGACGAATCCAATGTTTCCTTAAAATGCTGAAATTTCGCACTACGAATAAGCTTCTTTACCTTATTCCTTTGAGATTTTAAAGCTTGGAAATCAGTAAGATAGATCGTAGATCGTACATATCTAGCGTAACTTCAAACCTCATTCATGTTTTGGGGGGGTTATGCGGGTTTGGTCCCTTGAATTCTTCCTTCAAGGTCCTGCGTGACGGTTTAATCAGATGTAGACTTGGCGCATGCGCTTTTATGTGGACTTAGGGTGAGTTAACCTTCGATGGGCCCCAATGACATTCATCATGATCTCGCGACGGACAGATTTTGCTCAGATTTGCTGACTTGTAGGGAACCTAAGCGAGGAAGCTTCTGTGCCACTTCTGGCAGTGTATTTATTTCTTATGGAATAGCTAAGCTAAGCTTCATCCCCCCCCCCAGAAACAGGTACGGAGGATCCCACTTGTCTTTGACTCCAATGAGGTCAATTATGATCAGCTCAGAACCATTTTAACAAATCTTTATTCTCAAAATGAAGAGGGTTTTTAGGTATTTCTTTAGCAATATCTGCTGTGTTGGTAAATCATCCTTCCCGAAGTGCCGGAATCGTATTGATGCAATATTTTGCTGCTCTGAACTGCTAATTGTTGGGTAGTGTCCTATGAGGAGACCCACAAATTTGAAAATGTTTTTACGCCTCAGTGGCAGAAAAGCTATTTTAACTTGGTATATGGAGAGATAGTTAAGAACCGTTTGACTTACCTCTGCTTAGGCAATAACTTGTTTGTTTATAACCGTCCCATTTCTTCTCTCGTTGCGTTTTAAAACTAATCCTTAGTTGGCATTTTTTTTTTTTAATCCTGATTCCTTTTTTTCCCGAGGTGATCAGCTTCTTCGTTGCCCTCAATTCTTTCATGCACACGTACATCATCAACATGTCAAAACCAGGTAAGCTAAGTAGTAAATGAGAAGGCTGTAAAACCTTCAATGTTGCCTGGCCATAGAATTTGTATCAGTTCTTGTACCCTTGAGGGCAAATGGGCACATAGTTCGATCCATGGGGTTCCATCTGTTAAGTGTGGCCTCTTGACTCTGAGTCCTGGACAGGTAAAGTTTGGGTCTTTGATCCCCTGACCAGCTACACTATTCATTACAAACCCATTACCACACATGAAAGCCTGAATCAAATAGAGGCATGCCTCTTTTCCATAGTTCACGATCAATACCCTAAAGGTTAATTAAGAGTTCTTTTTTTCCGATATTGTGTCAAGAATTGATAATCACTGGCTCAATATTGTCTTGAGAAAAACGTTTATATGAGGTGCACATGGTCAAAGTAATGTTTATGTTTATCTATTTCAGAAGGTTCTTGAGGAAACCAAATGTCGCAGAGCCTAGTGATCAATTTGGTAATAACAACTGTCTGTCTTCTTATTTTATTAGATTATATCTATTTAGGAACTAGTACTTTTTATATAAGTGTGTGAGTGCTGGATCATTGATATAACTCCTTTGGTACTTTTCAGCCACTTTGGCTACAGAAGCTGAGCGCTCTGACCTCCCTCAGTATGCCGGGCTTAGCTGGCGAGCCGTGGCGCGATGCGAGGCTACCCAAGGTCACGCTGATGAAGAGGCGCTTGCTCTGATCAAGGCAGGTCAGGCCTATCTATTGGCTGGCAACAAGAGCCTTTATGGTGGTGAAGAACACGTGCAAGTAAGTTAGTATAGTAATTTAGACACCCGAATCCCACAAATTAAAAGGATTGTTTTGTCTACGGAAGGTGCTTTCCCACTTGGTTTATGATATCAAAGATTTGAACAGGAATTTAAATTTCACAAATAATCTTTCTCTGCTCCAGTATGTAGAACTGTGGTAGCAGATCTTCTTGTTTTGTGGATTCGGATTTAACTAGAGTACTACTGCCTCTTACTCTTCTTCAAGTCTATTAGTATTTCTTCTTGTCAACTATTGGAATCCCTTCTTTTTCTTCAACCTATTTTATTTTAAGGTTATGAAATATTATTTAGAATCATGCAACAGATTTGCGATTGGGGGGGGGGGGGCTATCCGGGTACCTTCCCAATGGGGAATTATCTCGGTTATAATCACCTATTTGCTTGGTAAAAGGGTTTGGACAAGAGCTTTCCAAAAAGGTGCTATATGATGGGTATCTGACCAGTAATACGGCTCTTGAGATTCATTTGCACGATGACGTCATGACCCTCGCCCACCTGGGAAGAACGCTTTGCTTCTTTGCACTACCACGTCACACGTGATCATCCTACCCATTTATTAGCCAAAGTAAGCGGTCTTTTGAGCTAAATAAAAATGTCTACAAGGGGTTTACCAAGAGCGCTGATTCCGAATCTTAGGTCAAAAGAGTAAAATTCCAACAGATGGAAGTTCCCAACTCAGTGGTGGCAACCATTCTCGACTTCCTTTACCACGGGTAACCTTTGGCGCTCCCGAAAAAGAGTTATTGGATAGGTATGGAGGCCACCCATACCAAAAACCTGGGTCTGTTAGTTTTTCTGAACATTTCTTTGGAAAACATATCTTTGAATCAAACCTTTGCCTGCTTAAAGGAGCCACATTTTGTCTCATTTGGCACATTTCTATCCATTAAAAAAACCTACAAAAGCTTGTTATTATCAAGTCTTTTTCAATAGGGTGCTATGTTTTGGTCATTAATAAGCATCCCACTGAGATAATTGCAATAATCGATAAATCTACCTATTGGCTATGTATCATGTAACTACTCTTTGTACTCGGCGATCAACTTTCATACATACATTGATTTTCCCATCTATTCAATGGCTTTCCAACTATCACTTATGAGAATTAAACCTACCGAAAAATGCACATCCACTATAAACAGACAAAATCTTGTTTATTTAGATTTTTTCTGCTCCTAGTAAAATGTTTCATAGGGCCAGCATTAATATAGTGCGATATTTTGCCTTTCAGGAGGGAATCCGGTGTTTGGACGATGCAGTGCGACTGATGGGAGACGAGAACCCGATGTCGGCCATGATCTGCCTACAAACTGGAGACTCTTTGAAGCAAACTTATCCATACGAGGCTTTCTCCTTCTTCCAAAAGGCGTGCAAACTCTTGCAGCACTCACCTCAGCTCCTCCTCATCGCTCAAGGCAGTCTTGCATCTGTTATGATTTCCCTTGGTACGTTAGATTTGTATGTATACAGTACTCATGGTTTTAAACTACTTTTAGGAAGGTGGGCCTCTTCAGTTAAACCTTTAATCGTCTCCATAAACCTGATTACCAGTTTATGCTTCGTAGTTTTGTTGCCTTAGAATATTAATTGAATGAAAAATTCTTGGGTTTCAAATCAAGAGTAAATTGCCAAGTTATCCATGATCCCCAAAGTGATGTTACCGGAACAAAGTAAATTGTTATCCGACTTTCATTCATTAATGTCCACTTGTGGTGCATTACAAGGGGGGAAGGCAGTGACACATATGTGGGCGTGATCTTTATTTGCTGCATACTGAGAGTGGGTCTCCGTGGGGTGGGTTACCTACGTACTAAAGTAGGGTTGATGGTCTTTACCATCCACTGCACACTCAAAGGTATATATGTCACCAGCTACCGTTGTTTACCAAACCGCTACTTGGAGTGCTAAAGCAAATATTTTGGCGTCATCCCCTGCTCCTTTGTGAAGTAGTAAATGGACAGTAATTGATATGGGTCTCAGTTGCTCAGTGAGCAGAGTGCTCACCTAGGAAACAAGGGGTGAGGGCTCAAATTCAGTAGAGGGAAACACCGCTTTGGGTGACATATACTTTCCAGTCCCATTGCATTCCCTCCTAATGCCCTGACACTTCTCCTCCATCATCATAGCAGGTGAAAGGTTTCAAATAATTGCATCTAATATCTAATGGATGACACTTCAAAAAGAAGTGCCCTCACAAAAATAGTACTGGTCCTTGGGGGTTTCGAGGGTGCTGAATCCGAATCATAAGCCCTTTTTTCATGTAGACGGCTAATTCTTTTAGGTACAGCACCTGCATTTTTGAAAGAATCTCCTATGTTCCAGGATAATTTATGTTCAATTAAAAGGTGATATTCTTGTTGGAAATTTATTGCTGAACACGCCTATACCATATATGATGGGTCTAAAATGCCTCCTTAACTTGTCTTTTGAAAAAAAAAAAAAAAATTAAAAAAAAAAATAAATAAATAAAATAAAAAACTGCCAATAAACGTAATTTTTCACATATTTTTGACGATTTTTCAACAGTTTTTTGATAGTTTTTGTACAAATTACAGCACTTGTCGACCCGAAAAAAATTGCGCTATTGCTTGGACTATTTCTGCATCGAATGAGACTACTTAGCAGCTCTGGAGGTGTGATATTTGATTTTTGCGATTTTTCATTTACCGAAGAACGTGTTTCTTGTCAGTTTTTTGACAACTTATTTTTTCTCGATATATTCCCAAAAAACACGTTCTTCGGTAGTTGAAGAATTGCAAAAATTAATTATTACACCTCCAGAGCTAGTGGTGGTCTCAGTCAACGCAGAAATAGTCAAAGTAATCACAATCTTTTTCAGGACACCAAAGTGATGTAATTTGTACAAAAACTGTTGAAAAATCGTCAAAAATCTGTGAAAAATCACGTTTTGGCAGTTTTTAGGCAAAAGACACGTTAAGGAGGCATTTCAGACCCATCATATCCTGGAATTTAAGTGATCGAAAACCCCACAACCAGTACCAGTTTCGTGAGGGTACGACTTCAATTTTTATTTTTATTTTTTGGAAAATAAAATGATTTTGAGTGGAAAAAACTATATTTGATTAGTAGTAGGTTGTAGGAGGTAGTAGAGGTTAGTAGTAGGTTAGTGGGAGCCACTACATTGTTAGTCCACCCTCTAGTGCCCCTGACATAATTATGAATGAACTTCACTAGGAAGTTCGTTTATTCATCGATCATTGCTTTATCATGTTCCTAATTAACAAATAGTTAACCACCTCAAACATGAGGAAGTAATGGAAGCAGCATCACGCGCGATTCGTGCTTTTTTTTCTTGATTGGACTTGATTCAACTACTATTCAGCTGCAATGGATTGTTATTACAATCTTGTTAACTTAATTTTATATATCAATAACAACTTAACATGATTATACCGTAACATACTCGTAATACGTATGACAACTGGACATGGGAATACCAAATCTCTGTCTCCTCAACCCACGAATTTCCCCTGACTGCCCACACTGCCCTGGAGAAATAGAAAATATGACAGACGTCATTCTAGAAAGCCCCCGGTATGACGCGCACGGAAGGACTCTTCTCTATTCTATACCTGGAGATGTCCCCTTACCCTTCAATTTGGACACCCTCGTCACCTGAGAAAGTCTGGAAGTGTACAATGCCATTTATGACTTTCTCACAAACATTGAGGTGTCTTTTTAGGTGAAGCAATTTTATTTTTGGGTTTATGATCCAGGACTGACATGAACGAAGGGCGTCTTCTCAAAGATGGAAATAGGTGTTTATATCGATTACCTGGGTATGCTGCAAATTGTACAGCCCAGTTTTCTTGCATTTTTACAGATATTTTCTTTTTTAGTTCTGTTGGTGGGTAGTCAGGGACTGCCAGTGGCAGTGGGTGAGCGATTGCTTGCTTCGCTAAATGGTCTGCAATCTCATTTCCTCATATTCCATTGTGACCCTTTATCCAGCCAAGGACTACTTTGTTTCCTTCAGACTTTAGTGCGTGAATATGTCTCAAAATCTTCTCTTCAAAAGGAGCAATTCGAGAAGAAATGGTGAGCGATTGCAGCATTTAAAACATTTTGAGAATCACTCAGTACCACAACTGTTCTGTTTTGAGCTCTTATAGTAATAGCATGGTGTAAGCCGAATGCTATGGCTGCAGCCTCAGCTGTATAGATATTTGAGCTATTCCAGAGGCAGAAAAAGTTTGATTGCCCATGTGTGTCATTATAATATGTACAACCCGCGCCCGCTCCCTTCACCATTCCATCGGTGAAGATGTAAATGCCCTCAGGCCTCAGGAATGCGAAGTGTGGACAGGCCGTCCCCTACCAAATGAATCACTGGTACACGATGTTTAAAGATGTCGAAAGGTAGTTGGAACTGCAGTTCCAAGATTCGTGCTTGCATGAAGAAACTGAGTTGGTGGCGATGGGAGAACAGAGGCTGGTGCTGCTAATTACAACATCTAGTTATAACCATCTTTCAGGTTATTTTTGAATTTTATTGCAGGTGAACACCATGATGCGCTGAATTTGTTCACAGATATGGTCAACACTGTCAACAAAATCACTAAACGTCCTTATGGAATTTACAATGACATTTCAGTGAGGTGAGCATATTAAGTAGTTTGAATTTCATTCTATGCTATGAATAACGTGTACTGAATTCATTGTGCTGACAAGATACTTTTTGTTAGAAAAATTAATTAGAGGTCGAATGAAAGACACTTAACCATTCTGCAATCCCACTGAAATAGTGGTTAACTATATAGCTTGGGGCACTTGAGGACGTTTTTAGTAGCAGTATTTTTACTCCACTAATAACTACTAATTACACTTCTTATTTAATACTGCCAAATCTGTTAGTTGAAATTTGTGCTTAGCACTATTTAGTGTGAATAACTACGTTTTCGAGCCTTCATCTTCATTATAGATTGTCATGGATTTGAGATTATTAAAACTATAGTTTATGATTCTTGCCCCTTGACGATTTAATTTTAGATAAACTCACAGTTCGTTCGCTCGTTAGTTCGATTCTTATTTAATATCTTCGTATCCCATTCATTATTTATGACAAGGATGAAAAAGTTTCTTGGATCATCCATAGCGTAAAACTTTGAAACAAATTGATGTTTTCATCTTCCTCCTTAAATAGGAGGACAGTTTTATAGCCAGTAAAAGGAAAATTCGCATATTCTATTTCATAACTTAAGTTGTGGGTTCTTAGTTGTTTTGTATTAGCTGAGCAAATGCTGTGTCACATTGGCTTGTTTACCGACTTGTATTACACTTGTAACCTACACAATACTCTTTAATATTGATTGTGTGATTTTTGGTGTATATGGGTTCACATTGAATTATATTTTTCCTGCTTCTATATCTACAGATTTTTAAATTCTTCATTACAGATGTGAAATATCCAGAGTTTTATTGATTCTCCTACTAAGACCGACCCCTCAGAAAATCTCCCCAGAATTGGCCAAACTTGTTGAGAAGTACACTTGGATTGGAGAACCTGACCCCAAAACAAGTAAGTGATGACAGGATTAACACAAGGCCTGAGCAGATTCTTAGGAACAAAATAGATATTTATATTAAGCCTTTGTGTCACTACGCATTTTTCAGTTAGATCCCCGTTAGAAATGCTGTCCACACTGCAATATCATGTTCTAATCATGTGTTAGCAACATATAACAAGTGCTGTGTTACATAAAATAAAAATTCCCCATCAATTCAATCCGAGTATGCCCTTAATTACATTCTAAAAGGTTATGGGCCCAGTTACGCTAAGTGCTAAAAATAAGTACGAACAGGATAGTCATAGAAGAAAAGATAACTAGTTGCTATGAAGTACCACCGAATTCGATGAAATCGGACCAATAATATATCGATGTATCGAGAAATTTACGTTTGCACTTGCACCTCTTGGCCACTATTGATCGGTCTGCGATGGGAATGATAGGAGATTGTACCGTATATCTACCAAGTCAACATTTTGGATATTTATGGCCGAAACAGAGATTGTCTTGAAGTTCACTCGCAAAAACCTTGAATATTTCATAAAAATTAAACTCCGAGTTTTGTCTGTGTCAACAAGTTTTAGTTTTCAGCAAGCGTAATATTACTACTCAACCAATCACAATAAAAGCCGCTGGACATCATCCTGGAATGTATACCCTAATTCTCCCCGAGTTTGAACTACTTCCCATGTTTTGAATTAAATCAGACCAATAAATCAAAAGTAGTTGACGTGCGCGCATGCGCACAGGCTACCATTGATCCAACAGCAATGTAATTTATAAGCTGTAATTTAGGTTTAAACCGCACAATACCTGAAAATTTCATCAAAATCGGTCCATTAGTCTTGGAGTTTTGCCCGAGTCAAAAATGTTTAGTTTTGTTCAAGGGCTATAGTTATTACTCAAACGATCAGATCCCATACATACAGATATTAAACTCCATGATTAATTTTTATTTTATTTTACAGTAGGCTCATTATTTTAAGTTTGATATTCAATCCACTTTCTTTGAAATTGTAATTGAAGGAATAACTTTTACACAAGTTTGGGTGGTTGATGATGGTCCGTTTAAAAAAATATTACTTAGGAAGTTGGTTGAGACAAGCTTAACATGCAAAATAGTCCGTTCCGAAAATCGAATTCATCGAAATTTACGGTAACATGAGACTCTCTTGTCGAGTTGAAGAAAATCAAAATGCTAAGTAAGCTCCCTCGCAGGAATTGGTGATAGCCAAATCAGTGCAGGTTACCTCCTAACCAGACTATAAATAATAATTGATGAAATTATTTGTAAAACCATAAACACTCAACGATCTTAATCTTAAAACTCGAGAATTTGAACAACTATATTGATTTGTCAGTAGATCTGAATAATGAGAACGAAAAACGTGTTTTTTAAAGTGCAAGAGATACATCCTTTTTTTTAATGAGATCCCATTTATTATCATGTTTGTCATCCGACTACGTACTTATTGCTGGTTCATTTTTTTCTAGCATCTTGGTTGGGCGAAGAGCTGTTCTTCCTTCTTCAGTCTCTCGTGATGTCCTGCCAGTGCCAGGACCTCGAGTCTGTCTTAGATTTGGAAGGCGATCTCTGGAAATACCTCAAGCTCGAGCAGCGGGAGCTCCTGAACTTGATCATTAGCCACATGAAAAATTCGGAAAAGTAATAAGTACCTACCTACAACAGCATAGGCACATAGTGTGATCTGTTTGACTGTGATCGACCAACATAAGGTGAAGAAGTAGCTGTGGTGTTGTTGGTGATATTTCTTTGGGACAATGTAAGCAGCACTGCAGCTTTCAGGATTTGTTTTAAAACACCAATATTAGAAGTTAACCTTTTCTAGCCGTCATTCTACCAAAATCTCGAGCCCCTGTGGCCATAATATACCATGACAATGGCGAATGAAGTAGCATCTCCATATCGCCAATTGACTGTCTAAAAAAAATTAACAACTAATTTACCTTCTTTAATTTTGGTAATTAGCACAATCTGGCGCCATTTCCCTATAATTCAAGAGCCATAACAACTATAAAAATATTGTTAATAAGGGTCAGTTCAAGTTTGTCTCTCTTAGCTAGCATTCTGAATCGTATCTCTCCCATGATTTTAGGCGAACGGTTTAATCACTCAGTTTTCTTTCAAATTTATAATTTTATTATAGCTCTAATCGATCATCGTTTTATATTGATTTTAAGCGGAGACTGTACCTGTCACGGGTTGTCATGATTGGTTCCATTGGATTCTACATTATTTTCTGAACGTTGTAGCGTTTAGCATTCGCATTTTTAACCACACCTCATGAAGACAGTCCTCAATCCGTATAAAGTGGAAAGGAAAGTTTAGTGGGAGTAGACCACCCCAATCCCAATCCCAGGAATAGACCACCGTAAAATTTCCGACCACCCTGGGAGTACAACGCCGGGAGTAGATAGTAACAGCAGTAGATTGTGCGACCCCTGCGTAAGGCTGTCCGTCCAGTGGACGCGATTTCGCGCAAAGAGGCGGTTCACCTCCCTTCAAACACACTGTCAACATCCATTTCGCTCGTTGGCGCGTTGAAAAACAAACTGGTTTGATTCCCGTTGCGTTCGCCCCTTTTCGCCCGACTTCGCTCAACCTCAGCGCTTGCAGTGGACGGGTTCTCAGTTAAAACAGTGTGTTTGAAAGGGAGGTGAACCGTTTGCGCGAATTAGCCTCTTTTCGCCTCTTCGCGCGAAATCGCGTCCACTGGACGGACAGCCTAAAAGTGTGCCCGACGAAGTGTGGAGTGGGCGTCTCTCCACAGAAACGTAGTTTTACAGCATAAATGTTGCCAACAATATTTTGATATAAGTAATGTGACGAGATTAAATTAAATGATTGTGATTAAATTTCTTATTTCTCTACGATACATATATATTTTATTTATTGAGGTTAAGGGTTATTAAATGAGATACGGGATTTAATCACTTGAAAATTTTAGTACCAATTTCTTTAAATGGCACTCCAAGGAAGAGATATCGAGGGAGCACCTATTCTCTGATTAATCTGATGTCGAGATATATTGAATATAATTCAATAATAGGTAAGAACATACCACAGAGGGTGAGAGTAGGCAAGGCTAGCGCAATCGCCCAATGGTTATAAATAAAAATCAATGGGGTATAAACAATAGTTAATTGCTATACGCACAATGAGAGAGTTCTTACTTTAGAGAAGGTACGATCTAGAATGAGAGGGTGACCTGACAGACTCTGCATTCCTTTGGGAACATTCTGCGTAACAATTCCTTCAACCGGAACTGTTACAGAGTGAAGCGTCAGACCGCTTATTCTCATGGATTTTGTAGTATATCCATGGCCAAACGGTGCCCATAGAGTTTTCAGTAATGATCTATTCTACAGTGTGGCTAGCTCTGATATCGACTTTTTCGAACATATTTAAGGTTATTCTCGATTGGTTCTATCAAGGAGGTTACAATGAAATCGGAGTTTCGTCAAACGGGCCCTGTTGAACCAATGATAAAATGAACAGAGGTTGGGATTCCAAGCATGAATATAGCCATAGATATTTACATAGGTACTATAAAAATCTCGACTGCCAGAAAATGTTGAAAGCATTACAATTTGTAGAATTTGAATAGTAAAACTCAACTTTGAATGCTGTGGTGTTGTACGTGGTAGACTAATGTGCAATGTAAATAGAAATTTGTTTCCCCTCTCACATACATCAAATATACCAAAGTATTTTCTCATCCTTTCCCAAAACATAGCCTTTCGCTCATATTAAAGACATATTGATGAGACCACTGGGTCTACCAATAAATGGTAACCGATTTATACTTTAATTAAATAATTAATTGTAATCAATCCATTGTACTCATTGTAATTAATTGTGTTCATTCCTTTACTAAACTAAATACATTTTAGTTGAATGTTTTTTCCCTCTTTCCTTTTGCAAATCGCCTTGTATCCATCATCTGAAGCAAGTTTCTGGCTATAACTGGTTTTCATTCTAATTGATAGAATCAGCCTTCCCATAATTATTATGTTATCTAGGAAAACAACATAATTGAGGAACAGCGGTTTCTGATATGTTATGTTATTCAAGTTATAAGATGATAAGTATGGAAAATCCAATAGGGACCCAACGATAGATGTTGATCGAAAATTGGTATTCTGAACACCTCAACAATCTCTGCTAATCAGCAGAAAAAACAATTTCATTATCAAAAACCAATGGGGAGAGTTATATCATTGCTTAGGATAGGAGTATATTGTTTTGTAACTAAAGGTTTGTTCGAACAGACCGTTCTGAACTTGGTTCTCAGAACGGTGTTATGAACGAAATGGGTTGAGAACCATTCCAAACCTCGTTCGGAACGTGTGACTCTCTGAACGCACTTTGATGATTCAGAACGGTTAACGGTAATTTTCCATAACAATGCGAGGGAAATCGAAGATAAATTGAAATATGGTGTGTCTTGTGCTGAATATGCATAAATGTGTGCATGTCTCGAACCAACCTGTAGTGGATTTGTAGGTTGGTTATGCGGATTCGATCTTTGGTGGCCCTTAAAAGGGCCGTCGAAGTGTAATGTGGTGTGAAATTCACCACACAACCGTTCTGAAGAAAATCCAGAACTGGTAGAACGGGTTCTGAACGGTTCGGGATTGTCTGTCAGAACAGTGAACGCATTCTGAGACTGTCTGCCAGCCAAAAAGGGGCGTGGCCTAGGTAGAACCGTTCAGAATGGTCTGTCCAAAGAACCTTAACTAACTAACCTAAATATTGATTTGATAATTCGTGACATTCCTCCAAACAATGTGCAATAACCTTGTGTTGTGAAGCCAGTAATAGAGTGTTTTTGTACTTGTTGTATTTACTTTCATATTTATTTCTCGTAAACAAAAACATGCAGCTGGAGTGAGAGCAATGAAATGCTACTCTTTTTGCGTAGATTTCTCCTAAGTTTTTGTTAATCCGAGAGAAAGAGAACTCTTACAGTGACGTTAAAGTGACTCTTGTAGTAACTCACTGTCATCCTTATTCCCTTGACCCTAGTTCGAGGAGAAAGGTGGTGTTGAAGGCTTACAGCTTGTACGGAATAGCATGTTGAAATTTGCAGCAAAGTAGGGAATAGAATGTTGAGGTCAAACGGCTCTTAGCGCGTTTTCTCAATAATAAAGCTCTTGTACCAAATTTTACGTATGTATGTACGTATACAGGGTGTTCACATTTAAGATTGTTAACCTCCTAGGGATCAATTCTACGACTAATTTCCAACAAAAAGCTCCTCTTTGCAATTTTTTTTACACCCTCGATTTTTGGAGTTTTTTCACTTTTAAGTGAAACCTCTTTGACTGTGAGAGTTTCCCTTCAAAATGACAGAAGAGCTCCGAATATATCATATTTCAGAACTGTAGGGCCCGAGGCATTCATGCTGGACAAGCCAACATGAACTAAAAGTAAATTTACGTTCAAGAGAGTGTATTTTTTAGGATACACTGATACATCTAAAGGGTATAGAGTTTATGATGTAGAGAACAATAAGATATTTGAAATTTGAGACTTGGAATTTGTTGATGAATTTTACCAGAAAACAGTGAATTCGGAAGAGTTTGAGGGGCTGAAAGAGCTGGAAATCGAATTGGGAGCAACAAAGAAGTTAGCTGGAATAGATGAAATAAATAAACAAGATATTCCAGGATATCAAGGTATATCCGGAGGACGGAATTCCAAAAATTAATAGGCATCACTCGATATGTTTAATTTTAATAATACATACACAACATTAACTAAATAATGCAATGCCTATACTTATGCAATAATCTAACGTTTTCCTGCTAACACTAAAACATATCATTATATTCCACTTTAGTACATACAAAAATGCTATACTAATTCCATCACACATAATTTCCTAATTATCTAAAATACCAATACACTCGATTTATTTTATCGACTTAAAAGCTGTCTCATTAAAAACAAGTTTGGTGGTTAGTTTAACTTCACATTATCATCATCACACAAGTTTCTTTTAAACAGGCATTTCAAAGTCAATCGGATATCTACATAGCAATGATTTATTGGTTTTCCTTTCAACGAAATTTTGAGCATTATAGTAACATCAATATGAATATAGTACATCGTTTACCTTATGAACGATATACTGCTCATTGGCTAGAGATGGAAAAAAAAGATATTTTAAAAAATAATGGGTTGAGTTTTATTTGCTCTTGAATAAAATCAGTTCAATGGATAAATGTATGACAAGGATTGCATTGAGACATTCCCTGAACCCAGCTTTAGTATAACCCCAAATCTAGCTGTAGTATTCCCCGAACCTAACTGCAGTATTCCCCGAACCTAGCTGTAGTATTCCCCAAACCTAAATGTAGTATTCTCCTAATCTAGGTAGTATTCCCTGAACCTAGCTGTAGTATTCCTTGAACCTAGCTGTAGTAATCCCTGAATGTAGCTGCCAATATACACAGGTACTTGTCACAGAACTAAAATACCTATTATCACGTTCGTTGTGGATTGGCCTGAGCGAGGAGTGGCTCTATCATACCATCTACTGGCGTTCACGCTCCCATATTTCGCCCTTAAAAATCCTCCATTGTGATTGGTTCTGGAAGGGTTGTTTTTTGAGTTAGATATCCTAACCACTGCGAGAATGCGTACCATTCCTAGTTTCCATTTCCCTGAGACCGGTGTTCGCAGAGTTCTGCCCATGCAGAGTTGTAGAGTTAAAAACCAGCACAGGGTTGTGCAGTTTTTGCGAATAATGTTTTTGAATGATAGAGTGCATATTGAGGCGCAGTAGGTATTGCCCAATAAAGAGTTGTGGAACACTTATGGAGTTGGCACAGTTTTCAAGTCACAAGTGCCACTTTGGAGGCTAGGGTTTTTGGTATTGCATTTCTCAGAGTAAATGATAGCCTGAATTGGGCTATGTACTTCTTCGAACACCGCACAATTCAGTCTAAAATAGATCATGAGTCGTTTACTAGACAGTTCTGTCAATGAAAATGCCTTGAGTTTCTTAAGGTAATTGCTTTTTCACAGTTTCACCTTTCTCAACTTCTGATCCAAATCTGAATCAGAGCTAAGAAAATTCACCAAATATTCTTCCATTTTCTTGCGTGAGGCACACACTAGACTACCGTTGACCTGCACCACGAAACTGTGTCCCAAAATGCGGTTACACTGTGAGATACAGTGCTTTTTTTCCTTCTGCGTTGTGCTGTCCACCTACGTCACGCAGCTCAATATGCGCCTTAGCAAAGATCTCTGTGACTCTGTGCTTATACACCTTGATAGTATGAAGGAGCTTTTTCATTAGTCTTTGCAGCTAGACATCTGTTTACAACCAAATCTTATTATTTTGTACAAACTCTTTAATGATGCCTCCTTTTTTACCCCCTTGCATATTATACCCCTCCTTAACCTCTTTAAACAAACCCCGACCACCTTCTATTGACCTCCTTTTGAAATGCTCATCTCGCCTGTGATTCCGAATGACAAGCACATGCCTTCCCTGCATCTAGTGAGGAGCTATCAGGCATACGGTGTGGGAGCTTATATTCCAACGAGCCATTCATACTTTTTTACGTTACTTATACCTCTCTCTCTTCTCTGTTCGTTACATAATCGCTGGCTATACTCCTTGTGAATACCTTGTTTTTGAAATCTGCGATCATTCAGTGACATTTAGGAACTCGTGCACTAAATTGAACTGAGCACAAATGTATACTTGATTTGGATGGGTTGTTTTAATAGGTGTGCACAAAGATTATGTCCAACTGCAGCTGTGTATTTGAGTCCACTTCCAAGTCTAGAAGGGATATAGTTTTCAGGTTTCTAAAAAACATAATCTGTTGATTGACTCATTTCTCCTTAATTTCATCTGTTGGTTGTAAGACCTAACATATGCCAGCATCCGACTTCAGGGTGCCTACGAAAAGTAAGAGATTTAATACTAATAAACTATAATAAATAATATATCATAAATCTCTATATCTAATACATTTTCCACGTAGCCATCCTAGCTTACAAAACGATATGCAATCCGTTCATCTAGGTAATCTGTCTTCATATCACAAGATAAACTCACTATAGGAGTTCTTCATCCAAATCCGTTAATTTACGAGAGATTGGGAAATTGGGCGTAATTTTATTATCAAATATCGTAATACCAACAACTAATAAAGACCTATTCACTCCACTACGAGCCCTTAACAAATTTAATATCTCCTAACGATGGATTCAAATGCCATCTACAAACGCAATGCAGTAATGATTGTCAAAAAGCCAAGTGAATTTAAGCTCAAGTGAAATAATTCATGGTTTTTCATTAAAAACGCCACACTATTCAATAGGAAGTCCATCATAATTCAAAATTATAAACGGTAGACAGTAGAACATTCAAATATTTTCAAAATGACCTCTTATAGACTTTTCCTGAACCGATCGGAACCCAAATAACTTTTCCTGTATTGTCGGTGTTTTCTCTGATCTATTCAGTAAAGGTAGATGCGTTATAAATTTAGTTTTAGCACAACACAAAATTGTACCTTCTAAGTTCATACTTTCCATAAAATATTAATGATAAAATTAATTTCTATTTGACACATTGATTACATTTTCCGTAACTGGTATTGGGATGGAGTCTAAAGCCGCGTTTACTCTAGCGAAACTTCCTCGCAAAACAGTTGCGCGAGCAGACTCGCCCATGTAGACGCCCCTCCACTCGCGAAACATTTCGGGGTGAGGACGCTCGCTGTGAGCCGGAGGTCAGTCGGTTTTCGTCCGCGCATCAAAGTGTTTCGCGCGAAACAAACTCACTGGTGTAAACGCGGCTTAAACGTTTCGCGAGTAAAATGAACCAGGAGGATAGCTTGAAGGCTTGAGCTTGGTGAGGCGGCTCACCCTACTCGCGCAACATCTCGCTCTGAGTTGCACTCTGTTTTGGGAGGTGCAAAATTTCTCTCGCAGCGAGGAAGTTTCGCGCAACTGTTTCACGAGGAAGTTTCGTTAGTGTAAACGCAGCTTAACAACGAACTTACAGGAAAATAACATTAGGAGGTCAATATTCAATAATATTGCATTGAATGCGGCCATCTAACAATAAACTAGAGCTTCATTCTTCAGTTCCGGTTTGTGCTCAGTACCTAACGTTTTGAATTTAGGTGCACACATATTTTACAGGAGGAAAGGGACTAACGCTCTTCTTGACTTGGGGTAGTTTGAAAATTCCTTTCTGTACCACCAGTGAGACAGCATTGCGGTTTCAACCTGTAATCGATGAACAATTTATTAGTTTTGCTGCAAGGAATGAATTCTGTAGTTTAATAATTAGAACACAATTGTTTCAATTATTCGATTTGATATTTCAGTTTCAATGGAGGAAACGGAAGTTGATTAAACACGAAGTGCCTTTCATTTCCTAGGCCGCCAGGGATTTTCAGAGCGCTCTAGCGGGCCTCCCAGAAAAGTAAATCAAACTGAGGAAACCGTCAAAAAGCTATACACCGAAAATTTCCTAGAGAGAGCTATACACCGAAAACACATTAGATGGACATATAGATGAGAATAATGTGTATAGTTTAGTTGACTAGATGCTTGCAGCCTCGCAATTCGGATTAAAAAAAAAAAATAAATAAATAAATAAAAAAATCCTGTATCAATCCTTTAAGTCGAGTACTGATAAGTTGGACTAATTAGATCAGAATGATGTGTATAATTGGTGGTCTGGATGCTCGCGAGCTCATACCTCAAAAATAGAATAAATCCCTAAATCAATCCTTGTATATATATTAGTTGGACAAATAGAATGTTTGAAAATATGTTTTGGAGGTTGAAATGCAAACTGCTGAGTCGGGGAATTTGAACTCTTGAAAGTCTGGTTTTAAGGAGGCCTTTCGTTCCCTTTATTCCGAGTGCTTTCACCCTGTTGGGCCTCGTCAGGGAAGTGCAGTTACAGATTTTTATAGAATGATACAGGTATAGTTTTGGTTTTCAATATGATTTCGTCTATTTCTGCTAGATGCATTTGGGGTAATTGCTTCAGTTTGCAGACAATAGTCGTGATAGTGCAGCCTTTATGCTTTCTTTTATAATAAAATTCATATTATTGGAGGTAGGCACATACAGCCACAGTTAGCTGGTGTACTGGACAATTTTGTCCAGATATGGGCATATTTATGGAGATGTACAAACAATGATCTGCCAATGATCCTCACTTGATTCAACATAATATATGTTGCATATATATATATTGATAAAATGGAAGTTTAGGCCACGAATCAACATTAAATACGGGTTGCCTACAATAGGTACTTCACTGCTGAGTAGGGGATGGAACCGTGCTAGCTGAAAGTCTGGTTTTCGGGATCCAATAGATCAATTACATAATTAATTTTTTCGAAAAAGGAAAAAAATTTCTTTTTTTTTGTCCAAACCCCCTTGAACGCATGAATTTCTTTTCCATGTTCATCAAATTTAAGTAGAAGAATGCTTTAAAGAAAAATACACGACTTTAATTAAAATATGAAAATCTAATGTGTCAGAAGTGAGTTACATTATGTAACAGGCCATTAGTGCTGCTTGGGAAGTGGCGGCTCATCCCCAGACAGTGGACGGGTGTCATTGGTCATTTCATTAGTCCGTGTCCGTAAACTTGAACAATGTGAAGTCTGGGTAAGGCGATAAGGAGTTGGCATTGTTAGTGACGAATGGAGGTGTTCTCCAGGTGGCTGTTGGAGCGTCCAACTACACACGCCGATCAACTACCTCGATGACAATTGGTGCCATAATACTGGAGGGGGTGGGGGGGGGGGTGCCTGAGCAGTAAATCAGTTACAACTCATGTAGGTGAGCCCTCTATAGCCTCCCATCCTCAGTCATTTGTAATGATTGGACCTGAATACATCAGGGCTGAGGATGAAGTGGCAGTTGCGGGGTCACCTTTCTTGTAACGGGCCTGCGACCAATCAGGCCTCTAGTGTCTGGAGGTGTTCAGTTCACTGGTGTACCTCTGACACAAAATTGGTTCCTCGAGCACCAGATGCGTGGTTTGGCTTCAGCAAAACATCGCCTTGCCCCCCCCCCCCCCCCCCCTGATAGCAGTTGGCTTCGTGGTGGCAGTGGTTGTATACCTAGGCTGGAAGGCGAAGCCTGAATGCTAAAGGGTAGGCACTCCACTTAGACCAGGGGTGCTCAAACGGTCGATCGCGAGTGCTTTTTGAGTAGATCTCGAGAAGAATAAAATTTTTAATAAGTAGGTAACTAAACTACAAAAATTTATTACGTAATAACACTGCTTGCGGCAAAAGGCAGCTTTATCAAAGGAACGCGCGGTACTTGTCAAAGAAAAGCCGCGTTGTTTCTAGACTAGACTGTACTAGACCATCACAATGCACTTGAACACCATTAACTTGGAGCTTCAAGGTAAAGGAAAAACTATTATTGAGATGATTAGCGCAGTAAACGCATTCAAAAGTAAATTGCAACTTATGATAGATCGACTGAAAAGAAAGGATCTGAAACATTTTCCGTCTTTGAAAGCAAGGATTCCTCAGTTGAATTATGATACGTATGAGGCTGAATTTTCAAATATTTTGGGACAATTCGAAATGCGTTTTTATGATTGCAGTAAATTGGCAAATATAGCATCATTTATGAGTTATCCTTTTTCATGTTAAAACATTGAGGAATTAGCTACTGAAGTAGCAAGTCAGTTTAATATGAACTCATGTTCTGTTGAAAATGAGTTGGTGCAGATTATATCAGATATACATCTCAAAGCTACAGCATCTGATACAAATTTCTGGTGTTTTATATCTGAAGATAAATATCCGAATCTAAGGCAAATCGCCCTTCAACTGACGGCAATGTTTGGGTCAACTTACTTGTGCGAGTCTGCATTTTCTGAAATGAAGATAATTAAGTCAAAATATCGCAGTCGACTAACTGACGATCATATGTCATCATGCTTGAAATCGGCAGTCAGTGGTTACGCACCATCTTATGAAAAGTATGCTGAGGACATGCAGTGCCACGCTTCAACATCCAAAGTCACTACTTAGTTGAGTTTAACACCATATGTAACTCTTTTGTTTTGTAACAACGAATAAACTCGCAATTTTGAATAACTAGGAGTTTTTTCATTGATATTGTAGAGAAGAACTTAAGTAAACCTAACCCAAACCTTGACTAAAATAATATAAATTGTGCGGAAAGCTAATATCTATATATGCTACGGTACACTCTACCTAGGTAGGTAGGGTGTATCGTGTATGTACGACAACCCTGCATCACACATACTTGCAGCCTCTCAGAGTCGATCGTAAGTAGTCTAAAAATATTGAGGTAGATCGCCAGCAGTTCAAGTTTGAGCACCCCTGACTAAGACTTATCTCCCAGGATAGTGCCGGCATTTGAGTTATTTGGCTTGACGATAACTCGGGTACAAACCTGCTCAGTTGGTAGAGTGTGCTTCACCTGTAGTGCTATGCAAACGGGTACTCTCACCTTCAAGTGAGAAGCCCCAGACTGTGGGTGTAACAGTCTCCCTTGGTATTATACCAGGGAATAGTTTCCTGCTTCTTAAAAGGAGGAAGTAAGCACAGTGGGTTGGGATAATCCCTTGATCAATCTTGGGATTTTCTAAATCCCGAGGGGGAACAGAAGATAAATTATACCTCGATGACCCATGTGTAGCGGAAAATGCTAAGTTCCCTCCCTCACTCTGGGCATCGGAAACTGTGGACACCAGTATGACGACCAAGCACTGTTGGCACACCAAACCTCATCTACCTTTTCTTTAAGAGGGTTAATGTAAAGTTAGGGGGAATTTTCGATCTTCAAGATTGATTTGAAGTTTTCATAACATTTTTTGATAGTTGACTATATCTACTTATTCCTAGTTAGGTATTACTATTAATACAATAAAGACTTTCCTAGTTTTATTTGCTTCACACGTTCTATGGAACATTATCATGGGGATGATTGAGAACAAGCCCGACTTCAAAAGGGGGATGAATCCCCTAACCGGGACGGATCACCAACAGCTAATGGGGACGGGTCGCCATGTTTTACCGACAGCGAGGGTGGATCACCTGTTCCCGGTTACACCATATATTTCAGGGCTAAAGTCAATTCCTTCCTATAATGTAGACTAAAATACCTGTATATCAGGACAAAACTTACCTGGTTGCCCAAAACCCACATCAAAATGTATGGGAATGTTGTGTTTCCCCAAAGAATGAAAGTGAGGCACAGATACATTATGATTTCGCACAGCAAGTGTGGGCTGGAGACGAGATTGAACATCCTGCCCTGTGGAATCTTGTGTTTCACAGTGACAACTTCACCTGGAACAATGGAAACCTGGCTGTTGATGAGTGGATTCTATTCAAAATGATATTAAAAAACAAATCGTTGATCAAAAATGAACTTAATTTGAGCATCATTACTAAAACCTTAGTGTTATTTAACAGTATTTGTTCAATAAATAGGGCTTCAAAAAAAATATTGCCCTTATTGGTCCCAATCTTATTTAAGCCTACTTACCTTTAGGGTTTTTTCTAAGGTTAGCTAAGATGCAGGCGCAGTCGTACTGGACAATCCACGCCCAGAGGAAAGCCGTCATGGCGGCGTACTGGAAGAAACTCAAATCGTTCAACCGGAAGGAAATGTTGAGGCTTCCTGTATTAAAGAAAAAAATGTGAAAAAAATTAGGAGGAACGATCTAGGTATAAACAGCAATAAAAATGATGAAAGTTAGATAAGAAGATACAACACAAACAGATTGTGTCAATAAGATGAAGACCATTTCTTGACAATTGTAGTGTAACTGTGCATTGGCAGAGTTATAATGATTACTTTTTCAATTGCTTTTCATAAATGCAATGAAGTGAGTACAGTGAATATGATTAGGTATGCCTACAAGCAAAGACTGGGGTTTTAAGCTGGCAATTACTTCCAAAGTAATGGAAAGGTCCGATTCCCGAAATTTTGCGAGGACAATTAGAGTAGGATAAACCAAGTTTGTTTAGGCATCTTTCAGTAATAAACGAATAATGGCTTCCAGAGTCTATGACTACTCGAAAAGGTTGGAACATCCCTCGAGCATCCTTGAAGTCTGCCCAGACAGTACCCAATATTACGTCAACTTCTCTATCATAAGTACATTTTAGAGAAACAGAAGTTAGAAGAGAATTCTGAAGATGTGATGACGCAATGGAATTACCAGACCGGACAGATGCCGACGATGAGGAGGATTCGAGGTGGAGCATAACATGATGTCTCCGATTACAGAACCGACAGTTCCATTTTGAAGTGCAATCCAGTGTTTTGTGTCCGTAGCTTAAGCAGTTACGGCACCCTTTAAAATCTTTGAGACTTTGTAGACGAGCCTCGGGAGTGATCCTATAGAATTTTGGACAACCTAAAAGTAGGTGTTTGTCCCCATTGGAACACAACACGCACGTAGGAGGAGTTGGTGGTGTTGAAACTCTGGATGATTTAGATTCTGATGAATTTTTAAAAACGCCCAAACTAGGTTTGGTTATAGATTTATTATGAGTTTTATTCCTTTTCTCGTAACTAGTATTAGGTTGTGCAGTAGAAGGCGAAGTAGAACATGTCGATGTATTATGATTTCCTTCAATCAATTGTAGTGCTAAGCATCTTTCCCGCACAAATTTTTTCAAATCGCTATGTGTGGGAAATTCCACGTTTTTATGGCTCATTTCAAAACTTTCGCGCGTTCGTGGATCTAGGTGTCTGATTGCTAAATGAAAAAGGATAAATTCTGACTCCCTTTCGATACCTAATAGCTGGAAAGCGGATATGTTGTCACAAATTCTACTTTGGAATAATTTAAGAGATTCGACATTAGGTTTCCCTTTCGATGAGCTAAATTCCAAAATATTGTTCAAATAAAAGGATGCGAGAACTCGTTTGTTATTATACGCATCAGTGACTGCCTTCCAGGCCATTTCGTAATTGTTTTCTTCGAGTTTGATACCCTGAATAACGGATAAAGCAGAATCAGATAGTGAAGTTGCCAAATAATGAAATTTCTCCATCGTAGTAAGTGAATTGGAACTATGAACGAGAGACAAAAATGTATCTCTATATTGAGGCCAAAAGGTTAAATTTCCATCAAATTTTGGTAAACTTATTTCTGGCATACGAGGAGCTTGAGTTTCAATATGCGATTCGTTTTTAACCGTTTCACCTGAACGAGTAGTATCGATCATGTCTTCGTATATGGTGTTTGATTGGTAGTAATATTCCCTAACATTCGATTGGAGTCGTTTATCAGTTGAAGTAGGGAAATCGGATTTACCGGCTTCATCATGAATGTCATTAAGTTCTTCCCATGTCGACTCAAATTTTGAATAATACCTCTCCAACGCTCGAAACATGCCTTTAAAAATTAAAGCTTTCGAAGGATCGGTCGCAGTGATCTTACCGGCATCCACAATAGCCTCCACTTCCTTTCCCGATGAGTGGAGTTTCCGTCTAAGAGATTTCACTTTTGCAACGAATTCTTCCATGATGAAACGGGAAAATAGTTTGGGATCAAAGAGCGGTCAAATAATTTGGACAAGGGAAGGTAGAGGATAGATGAAAATGGTTCCAAATTTAACAATAAATTCGCCCGGAAATTTGTTCCGATTAATCTTTAAGATTTATATGCCCAATACGATGCAATAAAACGAGGTACTAGAATAGGCAATGTACCGCACAATAAATCAAATCTTCAAAGCGGTATAATATGAACGCCGTGCAAATTAATATTCCGATAAAAATATGAAAGGATCGCTATTATGAATAGTGGCTAAAATAAATAATGAAAACCACGAATATATACCTACGATGACAAGCAATATAGAAATTATTTAAATGGTTGGGAAAAGGTCGAGTATCAATATGAGAAGTAGAATATCTAGAACAGCTAATAAAATACACTTATACGAAGAAACACGAAATTAACACAAATGATAAACAATAATAAATACAACAAGTACCTACAGACACTTTCGACAAAGAATATTTACAGATTTAAAAACCTTGTACTACGGAACTGGAACGGATTAACTGAATTTGTGAATACAAGCGGAAATTGGCAGCCGAATCAAAGTAATGTAATTTGCTAGAGACACAATAATGAAAGAATAGTATGGATTTTGACCACGCTCTGCTACCAAAATGTTTGAGCTAAACCTCAAGTTACGAAAAGTGTGAGCGTGGATCAAAATAACAAAAAGATGTTTAGTAGAAATACGAGAGAAAACAAAAATTTATTATAATTAATAATAACAATCTAATCCGGAGCTCCGATAAATAATTGAAATAAATAATATAACGCGTGAATTTAGTTAAGGCTCTTATACCTATTAGTTATTTTCTTGTAATGCAGTGGAAGCTGAGATTTTAATAATAGTCTTTAATAAATAGAAACGATCCGACCTTGATTCCGCGAAGATGGAGGAAGTTTTTCCCATGGAGTGCCTTTCCAAAATAGTCTATATTAAGAGCAAAAAGACAAATGGAAAAAAGTCAAATTCTGTGAAATCTCTCCTTCCAGAGACCCTTGGGCTCCATGTTCTTTCTGGAACGGTCCACCAAAATTTATTAGAGTGATTACCGAGGAATAAATTTCAGCACAAAATCCTCTCCTTCTCCTCCAATCTTTTTGACCAAATTAATGGCTCTAAAATCGTTTATTCCTGTAGCTATGGCCAAACCTGCTTCCACCAGGTTGATGAAAGTGAAAATCTAGTTGGCTTTATATTTGATTGAAATAAGGATAGACTCTTACCAGTGCTACTAGTAACTGCGAGTCGTCCTCTGATTTTACTTACAACCTTAGAATGAGATACTGAAAAACTTGTTCAACCTAGTAAAGGAACCTCCATTCTGACGAAGTGACTTACCAACGTTGTTGAACCCGGGCGCTTCAACTGCTATGGCTGTAACAGCGCCAAAATAGTGAATGAGCCCTAGGAAATAGTGTCCCAAATCCATTTTCCCGGGAGAGAAAACAGAAACAAAAACAGTTTCGTAACATCGCCTCCAGCACTGGATCATGAGCAGAAACGAAGCCACAAACACTGCAGCACAACTCACTGAAATAAAACAAATCGAGAGTTCAGGGTAACAATGTCACATGTTTAAAATTTAAATAGATACCAATTTATCTACAAGCCCATACTGAGAGCAAACCGAAGATAGCCGACAACTCCTGACTCCCCGATATCACATTTTTCATAATGAGTAGTCGAGTTAAGTCTTTTTGGATTTGTTTAGACATTGGAAAAATATTGTTAAGGACGTCTCGAGATGGTTAGGGATGGTTGAGAGAGGTTCAGGCCTGCGGCCCGACTGCCCTCACCCATCTCTAGACGTCCCTAATAGTTTTTTCTCAATCTCTACTAACAAATCCAAAAACACATTGACCGCCTTCGAAACTACAGGCCTAATCTTCCCCTATACAGGCGCGAGGTGGATAAATTGAGTGTAAATATTTGAGCTGCCGGCCAACTTTGGGTCCATTCGGTTTGCTCTCAACAAGATCTCCTATTTGTCCTACCATGTCAATTAAAATTGGTGGGGGGCTATATGAGAACAACACCTGACGGCTTGATTAGAACAATTCTTGAGAAACACTTAACGGCTTAAACTAATTTTATCCAAAGAAGCCAAAATATCAATCATCAAAAAAGTAAGATTGTGTTCGTAAGACAGCAATTTTTGTCACGAACGAATTGAATTTCATAATTTATGTAATACCTAGGTACTTAGAATGTGTTTTGTCATCAAAATTATACGATTTTATTGACGTTATTGATTTTTTTACTCCCATCAAAATCCTAAATTATCTGGTATTAAAGTGAAGTAAAGAAATTATTTTTTGGGAGGCATCTGATAACAATGGTACCTACATGCTAAGTCACGAATAGGTATTTGAAATTCTTTCATACATACCATTTGACTTTCGGTGTGCATCTACGGCGTCTAGGACATAAACCAAATAGGTTGGTGGGGCTGATATATAATTCAGGTAAAGGCACACGATCACCACAAAAACCAGAGTGGAATATGCGACGCCAAACACGTAGAAATGCCGGAACCAGCTGAAAAAAAAGTAAACATCACAACTGAGAAGAGGACAACGCTGAGAGAGCAAGTAGATGCACGACAGAAAAAATTTCGATAATGTGCTAATAAAAAGCTTGAACCTACGTAATTAATTAATGCCAAGTACCTAAATACTAATACCTAATTCAAAATGGCGGTACTTTGGACTCAACTAAGCTCCTGTTCCTCATTATAGGCAATTCTGCACTTAATATCGTAGATAGGTGGTACGTAACTAACTACGCATAAATAGGTAGTTATACGGAGAACAATATTAGGTTTGTTGAACAGAAGAATCGCAAAATATATGCACATATTTCTTGAATGATTATACTTTAGGAGAGATGGTTCTAAAAGATTGATTTATAACAGCCTCATTTCAATTGGGTATCATTTCCTGGTTAAAATTTCAGAGAGCACATATATAAGAAATTTCAAGCGCCATGTGCAGTATTCCTACATTTTAAAGGTAAATTATAAGGCTAACCTTCCTATCCTTATCTACAATATTAATTTGATTTGATTAAATAATAATAACTTTCTCATTGCAAAATACTAAACATTGATGGCTAACCGGTGTGATATTGCTGAGCTGCGACTTCTTTCAGCATTATGGGTATGTCCATTATGCTGGTGTCACCTATAGTACTCCCCCAAAGAGTGAGTTCTGCCCAGGCCAATGAAGATCTATGGGACTAAGAGGATGAATGGACCAACAAGGACACAAAACCTAGACCTGGCCACACACTTCGAGGACTAGCTGTGAATTGTTGTCGGGGGTGATGTCATGGGCCATACCATGTTGACTTGGGTCTTTATCTCTAGGTCTAAAGGTAGGAATAGAATTGCCACTCAGTTCATAAAATAGGTGGAGCAAGTGTGAATGATAGGGTGTGAAGGCGACAAATTGGTACAGGGGAATAACCTTTTCTGTCCTCTTGTATTAACTTGATGTGGGTGCTCTCATTGATCCTCAAACAGCAAGCCACAGAACAAACAAAACAACATAAATCTGATTAAGATTAACCTTTTCAGCTGAATATAATATATAGGTAGAGTTGGTCCGAAAAGAGAATGCCTAATTGACCAATTTACTTGTCAATGTCAGACTGGAGGTGGGAATGCCCCCTCCACTACCGCTGCACCACCCACTGCCTTGCCTTCACACTCACCTGAACAATTTTGCGAATTTAGCAGAAAAACTGCATTAGAATAATATTTATCAAGAGCAAGGAAAGAAAAGCTGATTTTGGCTGAACAGTTAGGTGAGTGTGCTTCAGAGGATGATTGGTGAAGTCACCAGTCCGGGCACCAGTCTGTCTTCGGCGGGAACGGTGGCCAATTAGGCATTCTCTTTTCGGACCATCTATACCTATGTATGTTGAGGGACCTCAAAATGGACGATGAAAGATGGCCAAACATTGTCTGCAAGAACTAATTAGTCTGCATTGCACCGACAGGACTTCAGCCAAATTCAATTGGGTCACCAAGCTGGAGCAGTTGTTGAATGATATTGGTGTGGCCATTGATTGGAATGTAGTCACATATCAATCACTGAAGGAAATGCGAACCGATATCATAACAAAATACAAAGAACCATTGCTTGAGCCAGGATATTCAGTGGGTCTTAAACAGCTCTAGCCAGCTGTGGTGAGTTTTGATGGACGACAGGAATATTTGGGTTAGGTGGGAAACAGTCACAAGGAACGACAGATAGCTCAATTCTGTACCTCAGAGGTCGATTATCGTAAGTGACATTTTGGCGATTTTACAGGAGAGCCAAAAGAAGTTGTGGGCACACCTATTTTGATCCCTATGGCCCATTCTGATGACTTTATCATGCTCAAATTAATTAATTTGAAGTACAAGCCATGCAGGAATCACTGCCTGAGGGAGCACGTGTGGTTGGAGGATGTTGCCAGTGAGGGGGAAGAATTTTCAGTGATGTGCAACCTGCTGGAACCGCGGACATCTAGAGCTAAAATAATGGTACTCTACTGGTTCCCACTGAGATCACTCATGCGAAGGCGTTTACTCGTAACGAGATATGTCTGTGCAGGAGGTACACAGGAACTTATCAGAAACATTGGGACCCCCACACGAGGTGACGATATCGGTGCATGGTCGGTCTTTGATATAGTTCAGTGTAACGGCCCAAAAATATTTGATACCTCGACAGGAGTTCGAACTCGCGTCGTCGCAACTACGAGAAATTATTATTAATTTCCCGAAGTTACGACACTCTAACGATCAGAGCTAAGAGGCCAGGGTGACCAAACCTCTTCGACTGTGAGAGTTATTTTCCTGGAACGTAACATTTTCCCAGAGTCAAATACCAGCCGTCTCGGCTGGTTTGGGGTCGGACGAATGACAAAGTATAACTGCAGGCCGCTGGCTCAGCAGATGCTCGCTGGAACAAGTCAGCAGTTGAGCGAGGTCATTGTTACGGTGTGTTTTGACTCAAGTGAGTGAGGAAATGAAAGGTGCAGAACAACAGGAAATGTGATGTTTACAGTCTTTTGGCTCGAGAGGGATTTAATTAATTATTGTTTCGTATGATTTCGGGTCCTATTTCGACTGCGCCACTGTAACGGGCTAAAAATATTTGATACCTCAACAGGAGTTCGAACTCGCGTCGTCACAACTACGAGAAATTATTATTAATTTCCCAGAGTCGCAACACTCTAACGACCAGAGCTATGAGGCCAGGGTGACCAAACCTCTTCGACTGTGAGAGTTATTTTCCTGGAGCGTAACATCAGTGACTTTGGTGGTGCAAACAAAAAATATGACCATGGATGCTACTTTATAAATTATTTTGTATTATATTGCAATACGTAACGATCAACTTGCAAAAACATTTCATTACCATTATGCAGAATATTACTCTTTTATTTTATCGTTACATATACAGTTTTTTGACTGGTTCATTCCTGTCTGCACAATAGGGAAACTAGTGGGTTGTAGATTGAGATCTGGAGGAAGGCGTAACTTCCATTTTAAGCACCACATATAGCTTTGTGGTTTGGAGAGAGCCTGGCAGCGATCAGTAATTATGGTGGTCCAGTCAAGGGGGTACAAAGTGTTGGTCTAACAGCAGCCTATAAAACTTTAAGCACTAACAGAAAATGCTCATTGCAGTCCCTCCTGCCAACATCATCCAGCGAGTCAGTGATGCTGAGAAGAAATTCTGCTTCTGAGGTTGTTCCATGATAGTTTAAAGGTATATTGAATATCCTGGTTCGCTTGGCAGGAATATCAAGGCTCCTACGGTTGAGTGAAGAATTTTGAAGAGCGAACAAAGAATGTTTTATTACCGCCCGTCCCGATTTATTTTTTCTGAAACTCGATCTAGCATTCAAACTCAAATTTTGTTTTTTTCCCCTAGGTGAGGTGATGTTGCCAGGAAGAGATTTAGCACCTCTGCTCCACCTGTGGTTATCGATGCTGGAGAGGTAACACTTATGTCTATTCCTACCTGCTCAGAGAAGACATTCGTAGTTGACTGTTGAATGAGGCCTGGATAAAGATTGAAGGTACAAGCTCAATTCTAAGCACCACATAGCTGCTGTTCCAGAAACTAAGTTCTGCAGTTTAATGTAATTACAGCAGTTCGATCAAAGTGATCTAAATGCAAACAATAGAGCACACCTCACCGAGGCACTTGAACGCAGCCCTCATCATAACCTGAGATTGAGGTCACTGAGATGAAAAAAGAAATCCTTCATAGCCATTGTTATTTCGCGTTTCTGGAAAAGTGACTGGCACATTCTGGTCCACTTTAAAGGATAAGAACTGTGAAGGCTTCTATAGGTGTGCAGCAGAAACTCGAATCTAGCTGTCACACTCGTTGAGGCCTCTTCCCCTAGGTTGTAGGTAGGTACGTACTACCTTTGTTAATAGATTTTCGAAGACGGGATCAAATTTAATTGGCTAGTAGTATCGAGTCACTGCACTAAAGAAATCCATAGCTGGGCCATGTAGACATTCATTCTAGATAGACAGCTATTTTACGTTCATGGATTTTTCACTTCTGCAGTGATGGGCTACACCTACACTTATTGGTACCTGTTTCATTGAAATATTTTCTTCATCAGGTAAATACTTCTTGATTAAATTGGATTTCAGTTTGAAAAAAATTATACATTTCAACTCGAAATATAACTTTTTTGGAGCAAACTAGAGGGAAGATAAGTATGTACCTAATTTCGAAGAACGCCACCTGCAATGCTACTGTACTCATTTAGAATCTTCATGGGTGAATTTCGGCACAGATTTTATGAGAGGTTTGTACCAGTCAACCTACCTTGATATACTCGACGGTTAAATCAGAGATATTGAGCTATGTAGCCACCTATCTACAAAATACACTGTACCTAAGTACCAGGGGCTGTGTTTCAACAATGAGACCTAGTTAATCTGATCAATTCTCTCAGTTTTTGGGAGAACCTTTGAAGCATTATCAATAAAATTTGGAAACTTGTTATTAATTCTACTTTTTGGGAACACGTTTCTCCTTACGTGGCAGACAGCAGCTTTCAATGTAAACCTACCTCAAATCAATCAGCAACCAAAAAGCATTAATATATCCGTAAGTAGGTAGGTTTGTTACTTATTTATCTATACACTATTGATTAGTGATGGAAATTTAGAGACTCACCTTTTGGGTACTTGAAGCGTCCAATTCCTTTCGCTTCCTTTATAACTAAATTTTCCATATCTGTATATTTGACTCACAAAAGCTGGAAGGTGTCTTTCAGCAAAATTGATCAGCAACCCCAAAAACACTGTTAGGAAAGTGATTATGGAAAATATCACTTTCAGAGAAAGCAGGGCAGTCAGCTCCATTTGAGAATGACTAGGAATAAATTTTGCTTAGGGGCATTACGTGACTGTGCGCGAACCTAATAAGAGTTTTAATCGATGTTTTTGGGATAAGGGGAACGAACAAGATATTGATTGAGATTATGAATAACACTTCAAAAGGTACCGAACACTTGAAGGTCAGCGCCAGCGCGTGTGACGTACTGACACATTTCTCCAGTCAAACTTTCTTTTATGACACTTTCACCGACCCTAGTTGTGCAGAGACTCATACTGATAGAAATGGAACATCAATGTGATGGAACATAGAATGAAATCTTGAAGACTTTGAGAAAGAACTTCATCTCCAAAACACTGCTCAAGCGGAAAAAAACAGGAATGACTTGTTTACTGTTTTATTGATAACAGAAATGATAAGGAAAACTTCGGTGCCGAAAACCTCCGGAGATGAGCGGTGGTTACCGACAGTTTACGGAAAAGGCCGAACAAGCACGAAGCCAAACGTCGGCCCGGGTTTTCTAGGGGCATGTTAGGCAATAAGCAAAACATAACTGCAATGAGAATTAGCCTAATTCTACGTAAAATGGGAGCTACGAAGGTTTATTGATCGCAATCCATCGGATCGATATCTGTTTTATTATTTTCAATATTTGTTTCTTATTTTTGGTAGGTATACCTACGGGTTTTAGACCGACTCTCTTTCTCTCCGATCTCCATAGTTATACCTTCAAAGTATTAGTATAAGCTCTGAAAGCATTAAAATTACGTTATGAAGAGAGATTTTTAAACCAGAAACTTAGGTTTCACCAAAATTCCTACTAGCTAGGATTCTTTCAGAGTTGTGTTGACGGTAAGTAAATCATTCTTAACAAGACGTCCCTCGTGGAGCGCCAATGGTTAATCGTACAGTGCTTTGGATAGTCTCATCTGTCTCATTAAAATTATAGGTATATACGAAAATTAAACGTATAAAAACTACCAGATTGTTCGAAATGTTTGCGATAGTCACCTAGTGATTTAAAAAACTCTCAGCCCTTCAATTTTACTTCTTGATAGAAAGTGATGCCGATATTTCATGCACAAGGTACAAACCCGACAGATATGAGATTTTCAGGCAAATATTGGTCGGTAAACTTTGGTCCAGTTTGGGAGAAAATTTTCGATGTACTTTAGTCCTACCCCCATTTTCAAAACAAGATTTCTCCACCTCAAACCTTAGTTTTCTAATTTTAAAAATACGATCTGGAATCATTAGACTTTCACTCTCTGGGTCAATTTCACTAGGTAATCCCTTAATTGACAAAGCCAAGCTTCAGAGGAACGTCCTAAAAATGACTGTAAAGATTGTAGAAAGGGGAAATGAAACAATTTTCCGAACGAGATTTCGCCTCTCAATAATCAATCAAAATATTCAATGCTACAATTGACCTATTATAGATGATAAAATATCTTCCTCAAAATTATAATAACAAAAATGCTGAAACAGTGACGCTAATGGATTAAGTGGTATCCATATTCAAGTAGGTAATACTGTGAAATACAAGAACAGGACAAAACGAATAAATAAACATAAAATGTACCTACGTTAGTTTGGAGTAGGTACATCCTCCCTTTCATGTACCAGGTGGACCTGGTCCATTTCAAACACAGGTGGACCTGATAAAAATGAATGGGGCCCACTTGAGTTTGAAATGTGCTGAGTGCCTAACAGCACAGGTGCTCGACAATTGTGTGAAAAGACGTTGACTACATGAATGTGCAAACTCAGAGAGAATGTACTGAATCGATTAATGAATGAGTGTCCCTAGGTTTTCTCCCGGAGGATGGGTATGGGAGAGGAAAAGGTTCAAATATAGATTCGTTATAAGGGGCATTTGACGATCGAAGTGAGTCTCTATTTCGACTCGGCTTGCATTTGTCAGGGGGTGTGCGTGCATGAGTGTTTTACGCTACAGGCCGAAATGTTGGAACTATCCACTTTAAATTTGGTAGGTAGGTAGACTCTTCAGATATCCGAAATCAGCTGTATATTTTTTAGTGACACCACGGTACCAAATGGCACCATGGCGTCATCACTAACAAGGATGTTCGGATAGGGGATGTAGTCCTTCCCGATACTGGGGATCAAAATAATATGGGATGATCTCACATTGGCTAAGTTATTAATGTACTCCAGCACTCTGAATTCTCGGTGGGTAGATACCACGGGGAAAATTGAAGCGTGGAAGCGCAAAAGGGTTTGAGTGCCTTCTGCCAAATTTTTCTGCCGGCCAATTCAAACGTTTAGACCTGAATAGCATTAATGGAGCATTAATGAATTAATGAAAAACATTTTTTTGAAAGACTGTGATTAGATCAACACTTAGACCAAGTATATAGTGTAAAGTAGTGTGCACATCAGTCATACCTAGACTTTCACAATTTTAGAAAGCAGAAACTATGTAAGCCCCCCACGCATGTTACTTCAAAAGGGTGTATGTGCCATTAGGGTGGTTCAGAAAAAAAAAGTTCTGGGATTTCTTGTCCCCATTGTTTTTTTTTTTTTTGCTTCCTCGGTATGTCAGGATGACCCTCCTAAATTTTTAGCAAAAAATATTAATCCTAACCACTTTACCTGGGTCGATTTTGGCCAGTTGTCGACCGCTATCGTAAACCAACCTCTAAATTGGTGCCGAGGTGATGATTTGAAGGACGGATTTCAATTTTTTTGGGTCAATTTATGGGTTTTCGCATACGCTGAACACGATGAACCGCTCCGCCCACAGGTTATCCGGTAAACTGGCAGAGGGTGCTGCTTCAAGGTAAGTAAAAATCGAAAATTTCATCGAAAATGCTGTCGCCTGGTCAAGAATTGTACTAGAAACATGCTATTATGGTCGGATAATATGCTTTGGCATGTTCTGAACATGATTCCGTTTTTTACTATACTTTTCCGCCGATGATTGCTTCGTTTATCGGCCATAAACCTCAAATTAATAGTAGGGTAATAGACAAAGTCACCGGAAATTGTGTCGCGTTGATAATTTAAGGTCCCGAAATATCAAGTGTCGATAAAATTTGGTATTTTCTAGGATACTCGGTACAAAGCCGTTGGTAATTTGGCAAGGACTTGAACCGGCATTGTACTTATTCGCTTAACGACCCGATACCATTGTACAAGCTTTTACACGTGACCGATACCGCTGACAATAGCTAACCCTACGCTCAAACGATCCAATAACAGTTCAGATAATTCAGAACTACGAATTCGACCCCGGAAAACCGATAGAAACTAGGAAATTTTACAGAAAAAATGGAAATTTAGTTTTTTTCCTCATTTTGCCGCTATATTTGGCAAATGAGTACAATGCCGGTTCAAGTCCTTGCCAAATTACCAACTGCTTTGTACCGAGTATCCTGGAAAATACCAAATTTTATCGGCACAAGGTATTTTGAGACCTTAAATTATCAACGCGACATAATTTCCGGTGAAATTAGGGTGAATTTGTATATTACCCGACTTTTAATTTGAGGTTTATGGCCGATAATCGAAGCAATCATCGGCGGAAAAGTATAGTAAAAGACGGAATCATGTACGGAACATGCCAAAGCATATTATCCGACCATAATAGCATGTTTCTAGTACAATTCTTAACCAGGCGACAGCATTTTCGGTGAAATTTTCGATTTTTACTTATCTTCTAGCAGCGCCTTCATTGTGTTCAGCACATGCAAAAACCCATAAATTGACCCAAAAAAATTGAAATCCGTCCTTCAAATCATCACCTCGGCACCAATTTAGAGGTTGGTTTACGATAGCGGTTGATAGCTGGCCAAAATCAACCCAGGTAAGTAAGTTTAATACGTTTTGCTAAAAATTTAGGAGGGTCATCCTGACATGCCGAGGAAGCAAAAAAACAATTGGGACAAGAAATCCCAGAACTTTTTTTTTTGAACCACCCTAACGTGCCATGGGCCGATTTGCACTTGGAACAGTATAACGGCCTTCATATCGCTGGCATTGGCAAATAGACCTGTAAAATGCAAGAACACGAGTTAATGTTGTTCAGAATCTGTGGTCGGAATCGAAAAAAATAAAATAAATAATAATAATAAATAAGTAAATAAAAATTAATAAATTAAAAAAACTTTTGTTATTTTTATTACATAAATTATAGGACAACTAAACACAACCTTACTACCTATCGCGCTAATCAAAGTATTCGGTTGCATTGGACTTCTTTACGAGGGCCATTAACGTTGATTACCTATGATTAGCGCTTATCAGTTTCACTTGATTAGGATTGCATTCTAGATATCCTAAAGGAGATTCATTTCAAATCACTTCACCGTTGGTCGATTAGGAAATAAATGAGCCTCAGAGATCCCTCAGCTGATCATTACGCCTCCAAAATTGTAACTGTACCGATTGCAGATGCCTAAAAAATCTGCACTTCTAATTTCAGCACCGTAGGAGAGTTGGGAAAAACATCACCCTCAGGAGACCATCAGCTGATCAGTGCGCCTCCGTACCTCCCTTGTGATTTATTGTGGTCTAAATGCCGTAACACAGTGGTTCAGAAACTTCTTTTTCCTGGCCGAAAATCAAAAAGTTGAAAGTCTTTAGAAGGTGTAGTTAGATATCCCGAGCTGTTTAGAGGTTGTTGGAGTCACACACACGTTCCAACTGGTATACAATGTTTTCTCGTTCAGCTACGCTCAGTGAATGTTGGCGATTGTGCGACAATGGGATATTTAGTTAGTTTATACAAGTGGTCATTAGTGCATGTGAGGCTGTCCAGGCTAGCTCGTGATTTTTTTTCTTGAAGTCGACATCATGGCCAACGTTTCGCAAGGTTGGTTGAATTTCTGTGTGTTTTAATAAATCAACTAGAAATATTACAATTTTACTATGCTCATTTTTGATTTCGAAAAGCAATTACTAGCGAGGTCCGCTGGGGATCGCAACGAATTTGTTGCGTAATGGTTCCCAAATATAGGTAATGTGTGGAATGAGATTTATGTTATAAATGGATATAGTACACAATGCCGCTTGTTTTGTTGTCACTTGATTGAGAAGTTAATCTTGGTCATAGTAATTGTAGACGCGCACCATAGCAGAAAATTACCTACCTTGGCAATTCCTCCTAATTTCGATTCTCTTTGTAGCTGAAATTCTTCAGCTCTTTAGTGTGGGACCTCTTAAGGTCTCCTAGTTTAGAAGTTGTATTCATACTAGTTTGTAGGTGGAGGCAGCCACACTGTCTTGTGTCACACACGATTCGTGTGCCATTATGTACACGTTTTTACAGATAACGAAGAGCATGAAAAAGTATAAAGAAAGAATAATAAATAGATATTCCACCTGTTATGATTTGCTCCCATGTTGTTGATTTTTTTTCCCCTGCCAAAGTTCAAGCACGTAGGGAGAGCTAATAGATGTAAGTACTGCGGCCCGAGTGATTTTATCCGATTCTTTGGGATAATTACTATATGATGTGATATAGTCACGTGTGAAAGGAATCTCTTGAATCCTATTGGCCGAGACAAAGGAAAGGGCGGAGAGATACCTACAACTAATCAGGTGCAAACATACTGAAAAGGGGGATTGCAGCAAGTCAGATGCAGTGAAAGAAGGGGGATAGATAGTTTAGAGACACTCAAGTAAGATAATCACATTTAACCATAAAATCATTGGCTTCCGAATACCACAAAACATCTTCACAATATTGCAGAAGACAATCGATATTACTGAAATAGAAAACTACATAAATTCATCTGAAGAGGGTAATGAAATGAATTTGAATGAACAACTATGAATTCACGAATGAAATCGGTCAACAGTAAAACACACTCTGGCGAAGCCCTATGTCCCGTCACGGTCGCCAAATGTTGGGAATTTAAACAAAAAAGACTTATCCCACTTAAACTAAAATGTTTATTCCATGGAGGTTGACTATACTCCATTACATGGAGGTTGTTTATACAGTTGACCAACTCGACTATTACCTTACAACATACTTTTTAAATTCAAACCAAAAAAAGTCCAGTCATGCAGCATGACCCCATGAGCGAATTTTTGAAGAAATCTTCGACATTTCAGTCGGTATTGATCGTGTAGAGAAATTTTAGTTTATGATTTTGATAGACAAACATGGAATCAAATTATTAAAAATAATTAGGAGGTACTCATACTTTATTATTATTAAACTAATCTTGTGGTTTAAAGACAAATGTAGGTAAGTATTCATAGATTTCGATGTCCAATGTGGTCAGTATTGAAGGCAGTAGAAATCTTAACAGTATGTGATCAGTTGTGATTTTTTTTTTTTTAACAAGCACCTACTACCCACGTTTTAAACAGCATGGTTCTAGGATTGGTTATACAGGGATACTTCCATAAGAGTAGTTCAATCTGAATTTGGACAATGTTTCATGCAAATATTACCGATTTTTACAACTAGCGAACGGCATTATTTCGATTTTGACTGATTTTTCAACTTTGAAATTTTTGAAAACTTGATACATATTCTTATAGGAAATTTTACGCTGAATCCGAATATACCACATGTTAGTATGCTGAAAAAATTATTTCGCACAACAAATCGCAAAAAACAGGCTATTTTGAAATTTTTGACTACATTTTCGAAAATTTCAACCCGAAGATGTGATCCGATCATGCTGGCCAACGAACTTGAACTTTCGTTTTGAGTCCTTAACATTTTAAAATTTGTTTGAAGTTTCTAGCACAATTCTACGGACAGTTATCGTCTGGAATGACACATTCATGACACATGAAAATTTTTTCAAAAATTCACATTCTACAAATTTTGAGGCGAGAGCAATAGCTTAATTTTCTTCAAAAATTCGCTAACAAACTGAAGGACGCGCGGACATTGAAATACAACAGAACAGAGAAGCTGATAATAAACATTAATACGGTTATACCAGACTACGGTAATACGGTTACTATAAAGATGTGCCCAATAGAATAGAGAGCTGTTATGAAAAGTTGATAGTGTAGTGACTCATTGTGTTTTGTTTGATTGCATTAATGATCACATTACTGCAACACACCACCAAACTTCCCCTATTCAAACACAACAATGCTAGTTTCAGCGACAAATCCTTCGTTTTGCGCCAAGATCAAAACATTTGACAAGCGCATCCTTACATCCAGGCAAAGCTGAAAATGCATTCTCGGATTGAAACTGATAAACCATGAACAAGTAATTTTTTTCAAAAGAACCTACCTATATTATATTCTAGTAGCCTACCTATATTAGGAGAAAATTGGTGTTTTTTAATATATCTGGTCGTGTGGGCAGAATATAAAACCTAATTTCTCGCGCGGACAAAACATAAAATACATTCTGATCACAAAACACAGATATGGATGGGTAATATACAAGAGCGTATGCAAATTCATCTTATTATAGTTCATTCTTCATAATGCTCAATCTAGTAAATCTTTCTTAGGTTGTTCATCAATAATTTTCTCTTACCAACCCAATGACCAAGTCAGCAACTGGCTGCTACTAATTGCTACCCAGAGGTTCAGCACATTAAATATCTCGATATTTGTAAGGCAACATTTTAAGAAAAAATCGATTCTAGGTGGTCAAAATTAGGAAATTTCCTGTTATCCTCCTGTTGATTTTGAATGACACTATATTGTTGTGCCTAGAAGGAAGTAAGGGATCAATGATGTTCGACAACCATGTACAATTGCTGATCATTTAATGTTAACAGAAGTAATGTTACAAAACGAAATTCAATAAATTAATACCGTCAGTACAAAATTTAAACGAGAACACAATTCCTTAACGTCTACGAAGATAAATAAATAATAAGGATGTATAAATTATTATCCAATTATTTGATTTCTAAAACAATTAGGTACGTCGGCTCCCATTAGCAGGAGCTCTCACAAATAAAATTCTAGTTTACCTAAATCAACAAGACAAGAAATGAATACCAATACAAAATTAAAATCTTAAGTAATATCATCAAATTGGCAATTCCAGGCTTCTTACGAAATTTTTAAAGCAAACAATTTGTTGATTTAGCCAACGATTTACTTTAATTTTAGTTCGGCAATTTTGGAATCAAAATCAAAATTGAGTTACTTACAAGACGAGAATATGAAATGAATGTAAGAGATCATCATACACAATTAATTATAAAATGAATAATCGTCAGATCATAAATGAATTTTAAAAAATAGCATCGTTATTATAAATTATCAAATTGGTTCTAAAATAAGTAGAGCGATAAACAAGAAACAAATTCGAATTTAATAAATACTATTTTAAGATACGAACATAACAATTGGCTAATTGACTTTAAATAATCCGTAAATAAATTAAAACATTCAATAATTTATTACATTATAACTTATATTAGGAATAAATAAATTGTTCATTCGATATTGGACGGAATATCTGAACATGGACGAAGTTTTAGTTTGACAAGGACTTGGGCTGATATATTTATTTAAGTAAATAAAATTATAAGGATATGCCCAATAAACTAAAGAGCTGATGTGAAAAGTTGATACCGTAGTGACTCATAGTGTTTTGTTTGATTGCATTAATGATCACATTAATCATTATCACATGATTAATGATGCGTTTTATTATAAATACATTTCATTTCAGAAAGACTGCACAGATTTGAGAGAAATTTGAGTTGGGAAATCCATGAAGAATTTATTGCAGGTTCTACGGTTTCAAAAATGGAAGCAAAATGAATTCGCTGAACTTCAGGAAACTGTGGCAAGTCGATGCGAATACTTCACATACTGATAATGTGTGCAGTCAGAGCTATACGTTTTCTTCATTCTCGACGCCTTTCTAGACGAGTTTCATTATGTGAGAGCTCACGTGTTTTATGAAGGTCCTGTACTCTTTCAGTATGTGACTGTGCTTTATGTGAGTGAACGTCAGGTCCTTGTAGTCTGTCATAACGCTCTGCGACATCGTCAGCTGGTCGATGCGCGAGAAGTCGATGTTGTTTCGGTTCATTGCGAAATCCAGTTCACACAGCAACTGTAACATGACATTTTTGGTTTAGATAGTATTTTCAATAGTGAGATTTCCCACAATAGACCTAAAAATAACTAATAACTAACTTAAAAAAAAAACAAAAAAAAAAAAACAGCTAATTTATCAGGATTTTTATCGATTTTTTTAGCTAAACCTGTCGAAAGTCAGAAATTATTTTAGATGGCTCCATAACGGATTTCGATTATGGAACATTTTGAGGACAATCAGAATGAAAATGGGAACAATAAGCTATCGAATAAATTTTGATGTTGGGGTATGGAAAGTAGACCGATCGGGGCTAGAAACATCAGGGAGTCTGAGACGAAGTCCATTTGTCACTTGTTCAACAACAAATTATCAAAAAATTGAATAGGCAACTTCTCCTAATTTATTTTATTCCAGTAGTTTACTGGAGAGGCCTCAAAGAGAGCTTTCCGAAAAGGTTTAATATGAAGGGTATCGGATGATTGGAAGTGGTTGAAACAGCGGGGTAAAGAAAGTTGAATTACACCATAGGGGAACGACCAAAGCTGTGTCAGAACCATTTGTAGTTTGGATCAGAAAATTTGCAGTATTTTTAATGGCTCAGAATCCGATTATTCAATCAAAAATTAGAAATTCCAAAATGTAAAAGGAGCCCGTTTTCTTACCAAGTTGTTAAAATCATTAGTGAGCTAATAGTAATGTGTTGGTAATGAGATTTACATGCATTCTAATTAATAAAGAAACGTTAAAACCACAATTGTTTGCCTCATTGTCTGGAAGGTTAAGAGCCAGGATATTCCGACCGGCCCGGACCCCATCACCATGACGGCCGCCTAGCCGATTCTGATAGGAACAAACAACTAAACTCTGATAATTTTAATACATTTACTCACCACGGCATTTTTGTCCATCAACTCCGTCACGGCGGCATGTCGTTTTTTGAAGTCTTCGTTCTCTTTTGTGGCGAGCTCGTCATGAACGACTTTTAGAGCGAAAGCCAAGTCTTGCAGCGTCCTGTACGTCATCGGCAAGAGACCCATCAGCTGTTGACAAGAAAACCGCAAACATTAAGATCCGCCAACAAAACGTCTAGTAGGAGGCTTCACACTACTTTCTCAAAGTGAAATGACATAGGTGTAACTCGTGTTTTCTAGAGTAAATCCATTAAAATTGCAGTTCAACTAAATGAGCTAAATCTTTCTAGACTCGCAAATAATAAGGTTAAGTTGTACTATTACGGTAAATTAAAGCAGAAGATACGAATAATATGCAGGCAAGTGTTACTTACCCTTTTCACATCAGGAATGTTATTGTACAGGTCGAGTGTTGAGGGTTGAATAACGTACGAATCACTGTCGTCTTGTACAAGATCTTCCAATATCTGTAAAATAAAATAGGTATTTAAATATCTATCAATATAAATTGCAATGTAAATGTAAATTGGAGATATATTTTGGAGAAAAATGCTTGCGAAACGATTCTTCGAAGACACGAACCAGATTCACAGATCCGATCTATCCCCACTGGCTTAAATTTGAATGTTAATCATCCCAGAAAGATTATCGATTATAATCATTTTCTGATAAGAATACGAAAGATTTTCATTACCTATCATTTTTTCGTAAGAGTATCGGATTTTTTTAAAACTTGACAACATTTTATGATGAAGTTCCGGTACACTTACACCGCCTTCATCAGTGTCATTCTCCACACAAATTGGGTAACTTAGGATCATACAATAAGCGTATTTATTTGGTCTAAATACGTCCAACAGATTTATTCAGTCTTTCAATATATCTTTAATACAATCTCAGATTTATCCAATTATTGCGAATGATAAATTGAAATAGGAAATGTACTTGTAAATAACAAAATACTGAAAAAGTAATCCAAATTTAAAACTGAATTAGTGAAAAGAGCGATTTGCCATTATTTTTCTTATTATTGTCATATTATATTACATTATATTAGGTATTTTCAATTGTCATTATATGATGTATTTATTAGGTATATGGTATTTTTGTTATTTTAGTATTGCTACTTTAAATTAAAAATTTTGAAATACAATTTAAATTCCCAGGCTTTTTAAACATTATTAAGGCCAAAAAAACTTTGTTGCCTTTGATTTTAACGCGTAACGAGTACGGAGTACGCTTTATTAATGATTCAAATGCTATAGGTACTCACGCATGTTGTACCGCAAATAAGAATTTCATGAGAATTAATTACACACAGTGATTGCCTACCAAGTTTTCATCGTCATGAATTTCATTATTGAATTTAAAAATGATGTTGTAATGTCAAGCATATTTTAACCTAGTAGGGGTTACCCCCTGGATGTGGGTACCTTTGTCCCAAATTGTTTTAATTAACACTCACACACAAAATATATGTACATAACAAAATAACAAAAATTAAACAAAAATAAAATTAACATAATAATAATTAACAAATATTGAGTAATATTGACAAACGTTTGCTTGATTTTAAGTTAATGTAATCAATTTTTGAATGTAAATGTTGTCAACTCCAGTAAGACTAATGATTAATTATTATAGTGTTTTTGTATCTTTTTCACTCAGTTTCAGTTCTAATGTTCGTACGAGCATTTTAGTGTTCCTATTTCACGTGTCTTCTATATGCGTCTACCATAAATCTTTTTGTGCTATGTGCGGTAATAATTGTTAATTTATTCTTTTTGTGGCTCTTTTCTCTCTCTACATGGATAAATAGTCAACTGCCCGTGATTTCTGTTAATTATTAAATAAATAAATAGATAAACTTACCCCCAGTTGGTCGTTGTCCACGAAAAACTCGTGGGCCGATTTGAATTGGTGTTTCAGTCTGACCAGGGTCTGCGCGTTCCTGATTACTCTCATGGGGTGAACGGTTTTCTTGTACACGTGACCGCAGGGGGTGATCCAGAACTCGTCGAAAGCCGAGAATACCGCTGGCACGATCAACAGAAGAACAAACAATTCCATTGTAGTAGTTTTGAACGGTACTCCACTCGAAAACCACGGAAGAATGGTACGAAAACAACAATCGAAAGTACGATCAAAATCGGATAAATAGGAATGATATCCGATACCGTTCGGTTTCAGCTTTGGACTGACTTTACCGGCTGAGGCAATCGTTTATATATCGTTCGAATTTCGAGATAAGGGAATGTTGATTTTTATTGCGTGTGAGTGTGCCGGTTTATCGAGGTTTTGTCAATGAGATACGGATTGTGGTCGTCCCCCTCCACTTTCCCGTATTTGTATCAATGGAAAAAGTACTTCAGTATCGCCGGGCAGTTCGTAGGGTGGAGACGCACTCCCAGGATCTACCCCCCGATTAAATCGCACTCTCCGACGCTCCGCGAGTTTTAATTAACGATCGAAAAAATCCGGAATTCACATCGAGTTGACAAAAAATTTGCATTTACAAATTAGTTCGGTAAATTATCGCTTAAGCTCGTCAATCTCTCGTTACATTCTATCTTAGGGCCATATCATACGAGCGCTATTGCCGTCGCGCAGATGCCGTCGAGATAGCGCCGGAAAAAGTGTGTCATACGTGACGGCAAATGCGTCGCGTTGATGCCGTCCCGCCAACGCTAGGTGCCTGTCATACGTAGCGTCTTCCGGGCGCATTTGCATTGACAGGGTCCCCGCGTCACGTGCGCCGCGTCGCTAGCGCGACCGTCCGCGTTGGCAGCGCTCAGCGTCCGGCTAACGCGGACTCGCCGACGGCATTAGCGTCCGTATGACATGCTCAATAAGAACCCCATTGCCGGGTTGGAGCGTTTTTAACGCGACGCTATCAGCGCGACGGCAATAGCGCTCGTATGACATGGCCCTTAGTCTACTTGGTTCGCGTGGTTTAGTGCGCATCGTACACATTCACGTGCAAGTTCGTACACCATATGAAGAACGCTGCAAATTATTAAGCGAAGGTTAGGACCTTTCCCGTTAATTCACTACCTCTTGATATATGTTCTATTGTTCTAAAAACTGTTCCCCTATCATTTTTATGTCCCCTGTGGTAAAATAGATCAGAATGCTGTGTATAGTTTGGTGGTCTGGATGCTCGCAAGCTCGCATCTCAAAAATACATAACATCAATTAGTCAACACCTTAGTAAAAATACAGATATTTTGGACGTAGAATTGATTTAAGTGGGTTCTAAGTCGACCACTCCACACCTATTGTTGCTATGGGTGAAAATAGGTACAAAAATGAGGGATTTCGAAGGTTCCGATTACATATATGGGATCTCGTAGGATATGTTTTTTAAGTGTTGAATCCATTGCACTAGCCCCAGCACACTTTCCCGGCATCAAGATAGATTTCCCTTACGTTTTCTAAAAAAAATCGTTCCTTAAGGCTTGTTGCAAGCCTGGAACATTTGCTACTTTAGCAGTAGTAGCAGTTTGCTACTTTAGCGGTCAATGTTATGGTTACAGCGGAATTTAAGGGAGAAAATGACGTTTGACTGCCAAAATAGCCTGAGTTTTGAACATTCTTCAGAAAAATTGTCATTTCTTGATAGATTTATGCATGAGATCTCGAACGAATTGCATTCGACTCTGCGTTGAAATATAGCGCAAAAGCAAGTGCCACAACTCGTGTGTCTACTACCTTATCTACTTATTATGTTGAATTTCACGGTTTTGTCAGCAATAATGTGCGACATTAAATACTGTTAACTTTTTCGGTGTAGAAAGGCTATTTTGAACGTTCAGAGGGCATCAGACTGAATCTCAAAAAACAGAGATTTTTTTTTTGGAGCGAAGCTTTGCGGAGTTTTTGAAAAAACTGCCAAATAAATGGGGAAAATCGATAAAAAGTGAAAAATACAGCGAGGAAATAATGTATTAAACTTTTTCGACATGAATGTCAATGTTAAGGGTATCTTAACCAAGTGGAAAAAGGTGAGGCCAAATAAAAAACCTGAGAATCAGTAGGTGCACTAAACGTACGCTGAAAGCACTCTGTTCGAGTTTTGCGCCTATGCTGATGATCATTACGATCGTTTTTCTCTGATAACTGAATTCTACATGCTTTTCGCAAACTGGAATTATGATCAAATTGATTTAAACCTCACCTTGGATTTGGGGGGGTTTTTGCCTCGTTAGGACCATAGTGCAGCGGCTCGATAGATTCCGATCGGGTTTTGTTAAATCGGGTTTTGTTTTTTTGCCTTCCTCATCCCCACTCCTCCTCCGTTTCCCCAAGCCCATTCCGCCCCTATCGAAACACTTGAGTCTGAGGAAAGGACGTCCGGCCGAACACCAGAGCTGCCTGTCGGGAAGTAGAGGGACTTTCTCCCACAATAATCTCCCCCAGTCTTAAAACCAGTTAGTTTGTCCAAGTTACTCCTCGAGGTGAAATGCAATATTTTGAGTTTTACCTTCAATTCAGCTGAATACAATTCGCACAAAACATTTACATTTTACATGTTTAGAGTTCAATTTATAATTCAAATTTTTTACATGCTAATAAAGTTTATTTAAGTTTCAAGGGAAGATGTTGAGGAACTCATTTCGATACCTAATCACTTACCTACCTGAATTGATGTAATCGATTATGACCTATTGAGGTAAGGTTTCCAAATCTCAACTGGAATTCTCTTAGACGAATATAAAATTTCATTGATATTCGACGTGGTATAATCCCTACAGATGATGGTAGTTTATTCATTGTACCTATTGATTAGTCGGCCGCGGTCTTCTTTTATTTTGGTCGGGATTCGGCCACCAGAACTTTCTGGGAGATTATTCAGGTTAAATTCGAGGTCATTCGATTTGCAATTATGTTCTCTAAATTCAAATATTCCTTCCACTCCGTTACATAACTCGATCGGCCCATCATGAAAATCCGATCGATTAGCCAAGGTGGTTCTCATAAGACTATAGCAATATAGCAACTGGTTTGAAGAATGGAAAAAGTACATGGACCCCTCTAACGTGTTCCTCTTAATTCACCCCATCACACTACTCGATCGCCAAATCATGCAAATCCGATCCATCAACCAAGGTGGTTCTCATAAGGCTATATAAACTCGTTTGAAGACAGGGAAAATTCCCAGATTGATGTTTACACAAACTCCATTGGTTTTAGCTAAACTCCATCGGTTTTTGGCTCTGATCGACTTTCCATAAGCGCATTTTTCTCTCGGTGTAGGTGCACTAAACGTACGCTCTCGCATACCCGTCAGGAGCGCTTACCAGGTAAGAGCCTCTCTCGTAGCGTGTATAACATTCGACCTCTATTCTTACTCTATTGGTTTATATCTAGTAAGAGTAAAGTAAACAACCATTCCAGGTTGGGGCTTTTCGTCCGATTGCCTCGGGCGTCGCGGACGTCATCAGCTGTCCTCTAAATGGAGGATCAGCATTCGTTCTGATGATTTTGCTTATAGCTACTCATTACCTCGCCCCCTTGTTTATATCTACAACCCAATCGCAATCCTCACCTACCCTTGCGGTATTTTCTTAAGAGGAGTAGTTAAGTAAAATATTTTTTTATTTTTAAATTATTCTTGTAAATTCTGTCTAGTTGTAAAAAAATAAAAAATAACTGTTGGAACCAATAAAAACTTATGTATCATGTTTTCTCTCGTCTTAATGTTGCTTAATACCAAATTTCAGATTCCTCCGTCTATTAGGAGCGAAATGATCTCCCGAGCCCACTCAGCTGATCTGGGTTGTTCCTCGCGTAGTCAATCGTACACAGCAGGCCTGTAGATGGTGAATACCAAATTTCAGCCTCCAAAGTCTATTACACCTTCAAAAACTGCTGCTTTTTGACTGTCTGCCATTAAGTTCAATGCAATGAAGTGTCTAATTTTATGAGTGGATGTACCTGGTGTGATATAGAAAAACACAAAGAGAGTGTGTTTACCTTAAATTGTAGTTTCGATTGCACAAATATCTTCAACACCATCATATGCTGTAGAAATACGCTTCACATAATTTATTCTTTATTAAACTTCAATCGGTGATGGTCAATAAGCTCAATTTAAAGTTTCAGCTTCATAGACTAAACGGCATAGAAATTAGCTTACGGGCATAATCAGTAGACCATGGTGGTTCCGCACGTTGAAATTCTATTCTACCTGATGTCTCATACAAGCCCTGTTTCCAATTTCAGCTTCAGAGATTAAAAATCATAGAAATTAGCTTCAGTAGCCAATAAACTGATCAGAAGTCCAATAAACTGATCAGAACTAACCTTCTGCTTTCAAATAACTACTACTCAATTATACCTACCGTGTAGTGCCTTCTGTTAGTTTTATAAGTTCATTATAGTTACTTTAGTTAGATGTATTAGATTATAATGTATGTAGCGTAATAAATCAGCTTTCCTTGTAATTAAAGCGGCTTAGGGGTCATAAGAATGAGATGTTGTGATAAAATGAGAGCATTCCAAAAAATGGTGAACGATTTCCTGCAATGAAAACTGAAGGAGTTACACATCCCCTAGCAATGCATTGATTGTATGTGAAAATTAATAGAAAACATGACGGCTCGCGCTTTATTTTCGGGCGCAAAACCTAGCGCAACGTCTAATGGCGTCCAGGAGCATGGAACTTAATCATTGATAACCTTCATTAAAAGTTATTCAATTCATGGATTGTAGTGATGCATTCAGAACTGATATGGATAAGTGATAATTCATGGATAAGTACTGAATTATCCACATTACCAACGTGGAATTTCCTAAAAATGAAATGAGGGAGAGAACAACACATTCTGACCTGCCAAGCGGCTGCTGTCAGAAAACCCGTTCTCCTGGAAACTCAGTTTCCTGCAAACAAACGTTTCTTTTTCTCGGTAACTGCCAAACCTATTTCTTTCTAATTTCACAAGATGTTCAGATAGATATAATTAAGATGTGGTGCCATGGCCCAAAGGAATTTCGATCGTCATTTTTCTGTAGATAAAGAATTTTGTGTCAGAAAATTCGCACGCCGGTTTTTGAGTTTTGTGTTTTAACATGTATCATATTTTACCGTCAGGTTGTATGCTCTAAAATTCAGCGCATGACGTCGTAATTCTATTGATTTTTTTTTAAACCTCCTAATTGACCTAGGAGCTGGAATTTGGTATTGAGTCTCCATAGGCCTGCTGTGTACAATTGACAAAGTGAGGATCCAGCGTGATCAGCTGAGTGAGCTAGAGAGCTGATTTCTCTATTTCTCTCCTAACAGACGGAGGAAGCTGAAATTTGGTATCGAGCCACAGGAGGTTGCAACAGAAAATCGACTACAACTAGTCTTGTTTGGGTATCAGAATCAACTCCATTACATTATTCATTAAGCCATGGCACAAAGATTCTACATGTATTTGTGAAGTAGGTACGCGTGAAAATTTGAATATGGTCGGCCTAATGGCTATTTAGAAAAAGGAATATAAAAATTAATTTGTTTGAAAACATTTTTGCCTATTTATCTATTTTTTTATATTCGGTTAAAATGGGAAAAATCTATGGCAGACATGCTAGAAGATATGGAAAACATTACTGTGAAATTTCGAATAATTTAGTACCTACAAAATTATAGGAGCTGTGAAGGGGAGATGAAGATAAGGCGCCCGTGCTGTTTTGAAATCGGACTACTAGTACCCCTTAAATTAAATTAGATTCAATACATCTCGACTTCTGATTTGTCGGAGAATCCTCCCTTCACACTTAGAGAGTGCCACTTACAGAACCTACCCATTCTACCCGTTCTTATTTTATTACCCTCAACCTAAATAAATATTAGTGTATATTATAGAGAAATTGATTAATTTAATCAAGGCAATCACTCAAATTGTCACAAACTATCTAATGCAAAAATAATTAAAAAATCCAAGACCTCCCACTCTGTGCGAGAGACGTGGAAAGTCGACAAACAAATCAAAACGCATTTTTGGGACAAATTAATACTTTTTACACTTCAAATGTATGTACAGTAGAACCTCGAATAGATTTGTAACGCAACTTTTGCGACACCTTTATACTTTTAAACTCTCTTATTGTAACATTTTGTAAAGCATTTTTGGGACATATTTATACTTTTTACACCTCATATTTATGTCCAGTAGAACCTAGAATAAATTCGTAACGCAAATTTTGTGACACCTTTATACTTTTAAACTCTCTTATTGTAACATTTCGTAACGCATTTTTGGGACATATTTGTACTTTTTACACTTCATATTTATGTACAGTAGAACCTAGAATAAATTCGTAACGCAACGTTTGTGACACCTTCATAGTACTAACCTCGCTTATCGTAGACTGTCGACTAGAATTTGTGTAAGTAATAATTTTTGCAGCGTTATTACTAACTTACCGGTCCATAATTGTCAGCAACATAGCCATAAAACTTAATTGAAATCTAAAAACCTAGATTCTGTACAATTTGGGACCAGATTAATTACCTCATCATCAAAAGAAGGGAAACGATAATTAATGACAGTAAAACTGATTCTAATGACACGTTTATTATTGAGTTTTGAATGGATACGTCAAACAATAAAATCATTTCAAGACATCGTTCCTCATTATACTCATATTAAAGCCACGAAATAACTAAATACATGAATTCTGTGTCAAATCAGAAACTTAAATTTACAGTACTCGTAATAATGTAACTTGAATAATACAGAAATATGTTTACAATATGTACATGTATATTAAATTATTGTCATGATAATATAAAAATACAAAAATACTTCCATGGAATGCCATAGGTAAATTTAGTTCGTACAACCTGTGAAATATATAGGCGTGTGAAATTAGACGCAGAAAGTTACGATAATACTGAATGACTAGAAATGTTGGTCTGATTTAACATTGAATCTAAGCACTATCGATTTGGTTATATTTGACATTTTATATTGGAAAATATATTTTGATCGCTTTTTTGATTGTATTGTTAATAACTATTAAATTAGTGAGCATGTGCTTTATGAAAAATATACGATTTACTTTGATTTTCATTTTTTTAAAATCATATCTTACACGATTTGTTCAACCTTTCATAAACATAATACTGAGATTCATATACTTAGTAAATTTGTGAATAATTTAAATAAACCAAAAATGTAAATAAATGGTACCTATCTATAGTACAATTTACATAGATCATGTAATCAATATGCACCTTTATTATGTACTTCACGATGGCAAACATTAGTTGGTACATACATTCTAATTGATCTTATTTTATCTTCATATAATTACATTTAATGCTGAAAATGAAATAAACTAAATAACCAACAAATGTATACCCATGTATTTATTATGGTCCACGGTCATGATTAAATCACTCGATTCCACCATGTAATTGTGTACACTGTACATTTCATACCTCCGTAATTAAGCCAATTGAATTAGATTAAGCTTGAAAAATCATTTGATTTTTCGATTGAATGGATAGCTATAAATTATGTAGTTTTACCGGATGATTGGCATAAAATGGGAGTGTAATTTTCAGTTGTACCTATCTATGGAGCTTGTTGTTTTTATGCTAATCTGTGCTACAACAGTTCTGAAGTAAAGATTTTATTCCGTTTTTCGACTTTTTCTTCGCTTTAATCATCTCATACCATTGATTATTATTTGTTGATTATGTTAACAGTGAAACAACTTGTGTATCGAAGGTGTATGAAATCCAAACAACAGATTGATTGACGATTAGGGAAGTCAAATTTCTTAAGGTTCATCGCAGAGATAAATTGCACAATGGGGTCAATTTAGTTTCCTTAATGAACCTTCAAACGTTAACAGTTTCTTGATTGTTGAGATGATGATTCATAATAAAACATAGATGTATTCGCTCGGCGAGACATAGCAAGGAGATGCATGCCTATAAATACACTTAATTTGGTTTCTTAATTACATATTTTGATTATCAATTTAATTTAATTAAGGGAGGGTATAAAATAAAATAATGTATCACTTTCTGTACACCATGCAGTTATATTGAAGGAAATGTGAAAATAAGACTCTCTGGTGATTATATTGGAGGTAAAGGTGGGTGTTTAGAGGATTTTACCTTTGCGCAAAAGCTACATCTGCTTTTGGCATAGTCAAATTGATCAAGTTAAATTGGGGATCTCAACCGCCACAATCCCTGAAAAATTCTTCGAAATCGGACGAAACATGTGAAAAGTTTGATAGTTTACGTTCGCACATGCGCAGAATCATGTTGATGTGCAAACCATGAAATCCATAGATGATCTAGGTTCTACCTATTCTATGTTCTGTATTTACGGATTCACACGATCCGAAGGAATTCTTTTGAAATCGGACAACTGAAAATTCATGGTTTTTATAGATGGGTATTTTTACGTTAGCGCATGCGCAGAAACAACGTTGATACTCAAACCATGAAATCCATAGATGACCTACGAGTGGATTCTATTCAAAGTCCTGTATTCACGGATTTACACGATCCGTGGGAATTCCTTCAAAACCGGACAACTGTAACAATGGTTTTCATAGATATAAGTATTTCTTCGTTTGTGCATGCCCAGAAACAATGTTGATCTGCAAACCATGAAATCCATTGATGACCTAGGTTCTATTCTAAGTTCTGTATTCACGGATTTACACGAGGGAATTCTTTCGAAATCGGACAACTGTAAATATCATGCTTTTTATTGATAAGTATTTTAACGTTTGCGCATGGGCAGATTTTATCTTCAATTCGGAAATATTGAAATTCATCGATGCCAATAAGCCCTCCACCCCAATGTCCCGTAATCAGTCCTTAGCTTAGTACACTTTTACCCGTTAGAAAGATTACGATGCAGACAGCCGTGAAACAAAATTTGTTCAGGGCGATTCAAAATTGAATGCCAGCAGAAATTTTGATTTTGGGAGACGTTGTTTACACCTAATCTCAGATTAGAATGTGAAGATTACATCTTAATTGCAGGAAAAACGGAAAACTTTGCTTCCAATATTACCTCAATGGCAACGTTTTCTGTGCTTGCTAAATGTCTCATCTGTCCAAATTTATTAAGTTTTTCAAATTTTAATTTGATGAACTGGATTTATTTTCCGATTTTTGGGCGTTGAACTCACGAATGACGATACGATGTCCCAATCCCATGGAAAAAACATTTCAAAGACGTGTTCAGCCGATTTTCCCAATCAACCTTTCTGATCCCAAACCAAATATAACAATTTAAACTCGATTTCCCATGGTTGGCAATTAAATGTCTCTATACCAGTCAGTGATGTAGAATGAAAATCACACGGAAACGTATTTTTGAAGGGAAAGAGAACGCTCCAAACTTAATTTTGACTTTATTTCAACGGAACAATAAGAAGAAACCAAATAGGTCCCAAGAGCATGGCGTTTTCATTTTTAAAATAAGTACTAAGTTTTTGAGGATTTTGCTCGTGTTTGAGCTGATACATGACAATTAAATGCTGATCAACTTCAATGAAAAATATATTTCAGAAATCTTATTCAACCGGTTTTTCATCTACCAAAGATAATAACCGGAATACAATTATTGGGTCGTTTAATTATTATGGATAGTTTATTTATTGATTGGCCCTGGGGGCTCTAATTAGATGTCAGACCAAAAGATAGTGGCCAATAACAATTTGGGGAGAGGCTGAATTTTGTTCCTGTGTAACCGGGTGGGGCATTTGGCGTCTCCTTTTGGCCCCAGTACCTGTGGCAGTCGGTGATGTAGAATGAATATCACACGCTAACGTATTTTTATAAGTGGAGAAGACGTTCCAAACATAATTTTGATTCGACTTCCTGGTATATACTGGAAGAAAAAACCTCAAAGGTAAGGAGTTTTCATATTGAAAAAATAAAGGCTTTGATCATTTTGCTCGTGAGTGAGTTGATACATTATGATTATATCATTTCAAAAACTATTTCAGGAATCCTGTTTAGCAGATTTTTTTATCTGTCAAAGTTAATAACCATAATTGACGAAATTAAATAAACGGGTCGCTTTCCTGGGGGCACCAATTAGATGTCAGACCAAGAGATACCTAGTGGGAAATAACAATTTGGGGAGAGGCTGAATTTTGTTCCTGTATGACCAGTTGGGGAAATTGGCGTGTCCTTTTGGCCCTAGGACCTGTGTCAGTCGGTGGCGTAGAATGAATATCACACGGACGTTATTCCTGTGCGGCCGATGGGGGTAGTTGGGTTTTCTTTGGGCGCCAGGATCCTGTGTCTGTCGGTGACGCAGAAGGAATATCACACGGTGACGTATTTTGTATGTGTAGAAGACGTCCCAATCATGATTTTGATTCGATTTCACTGGTACTGTAAGATAAAACCTCAAGGTTAAGCATTCTGTTCGTGCATATATGTACTGTTACGTGACTATTATGATCATCTCATTCTATGGGAAAACTATCTCAGGAATCTTGTTTAGCCGATTTTTTATCCATCAAAGATAGATAATAACCGAAATTAAATAAAACGTTTCGTTTTTCTGGTGGCACCATTTAGATCGCAGACCAAACGATCACTATCAAATACAATTTCGGACCAATAAAAACGTGAAAGCTACATTTCAAACCGCCATTCCATGACGGGGAATCATGTCGGGAGAGGTTGAATTTTGTTCCTGTGCGGTCGGTTGGGGCATTTGGCTTTTTCTTTGGGCGCCAGGATCCTGTGTCAGTTGGTGACGTAGAATGGATATCACTCGGTGACGTATTTTTATAGGTGGACAAGACGTCCCAATCATAATTTTGATTCGATTTTCTGGTGCTGAAAGAGAAAACCTCACAGGTAAGGCGTTTTAGCGTTAAAAAAAGCATTTTGCTCGTGTGTGTGCTGATACAATTATGATCATCTTATTCTACGGAAGAACTATTACAGGAATCCTGCTTAGCCAATTTTGTTGTCCGTCAAAGTTAATAACCGAAATTAAATAAATGTGTCGTTTTCCTGGGGGCACGATTTAGGTCGCAGTCCAAAACGAATAACTCCTTCGAGCCCAATAACTATTTCGAGACCAATAAAAACGTAAAAGTTACCTACATTTCAAATCGCTATTCCATGACTGGGAATGATGTTGGGAGGGGTTGAATTTTATTCCTGTGCGGCCGATGGGGGTAGTTGGGTTTTTCTTTGGGCACAGGATCCTGCTGTGCCTGTCGGTGACGCAGAAGGAATATCACACGGTGATGTATTTTGTATGTGTACAAGACGTCCCAATCATGATTTTGATTCAATTTCACTGGTACTGTAAGATAAAACATCAACGTTAAGCATTCTGTTCGTGCATATATGTACTGTTACGTGACTATTATGATCATCTCATTTTATGGGAAAACTATTTCAGGAATCTTGTTTAGCCGAGTTTTTATCCATCAAAGATAGATAATAACCGACATTAAATAAATGTTTCGTTTTTCTGGTGGCACCATTTAGATCGCAGACCAATACAATCCAATACAATTTCGGACCAATAAAAACGTAAAAGCTACATCTCAAACCGCTATTCCATGACGGGGAATCATGTCGGGAGTGGTTGAATTTTGTTCCTGTGCGGTCGGTTGGGACATTTGGCGTCCCCCTTGGGTCCCACGACCTGCCTCACGATCCTGTGCCACTCGGTGACGTAGTTTTCGTAGGTGGAGAGGACGCCCCAGTCGTACCACTGACCCGTCGTGATGTCTTTGTCAAAGTCCCCCATGAAGACCGCGGCTTCTTCTTCCGTCAGCAGCCGCTCGTCTGATGGGATTTGGAGGTCGGACATGGTCTTTTCCAACTCGCAAAGCAACTGCGAACATTCAAACGGTCTTATTAAAATAATTTTCCGTTATATACTTGAAATTTGTCAAGTTTGTTTTGTTAGCATACAAACTTGATGACAATATTGGGACCCAGTTATTCTCAAGGCAAGTTTTTTCCTGATGTTTGGAGGTCAACACTTGCACATATGGATTTGTCCTCCATGGTTGAATAACAAAGACATTAGCTCCAGAGCTCACCCAGCTGATCTAGGGAGCTTCAGACTTTATAATTCATTTCTAGATGTCCTAAGAAACCACTATTTCAAATTTCAGCTTCATAGGTTGAATAGAAAATAAATTAACTCCGGATCTTACTCATCTGACCTGAGGGGGCGTCTAGCCTTTATGATTCGTTTCTAGACGTTCCAAGGGGCCTTCATTTTAACTTCATATATTGAATAGTAGATAAATTAGCTCCGGAGCTTACACAGTTGATCTATGAGATTTCAGAATTTATAATTAATTTCTAGATGTTCCAAGAGGCCTCCATTTCAAATTTCAGCTTCACAGGTTGAATAGAAAAGGAATTCAATTCGGATCTTACTCATCTGACCTGGAAAGGGGGTCTAGGCTTTATGATTCGTTTCTGGACGTGCCAAGGGGCCTCCATTTTAACTTCATATATTGAATAGTAGATAAATTAGCTCCGGAGCTTACACAGTTGATCTATGAGATTTCAGAATTTATAATTAATTTCTAGATGTTCCAAGAGGCCTCCAATTCAAATTTCAGCTTCATAGGTTGAATAGCAGGGAAATTAGTTTCAGACCCCACTCGGCTGACGTCCCAAGGTTTCTTCATTTCAAATTTTAACTTCATAGGTTGAATACCTATAGCAAAGAACTTAGCTCCGGATCTCACTTAGCTGACCTGAAGGGGTTCAGCTCAAGAAACCATGATTCGTTTTTGGGCGTCTCAAGGGTTCTCCATCCCAAAGTTTAGTTTCATAAGTTGAATTACAAAGAAATTAGCTCCATAGCTTCAATTTCAATGGATATATACTTGGATGCTTCTAAACTCACGATCAATATATGTTTTTTTTAAATTTAATTTTAAGTGGCACCTCAACCAGAAGGGTCATTAGCGGCACTGAACAAGGTGTCCTAAGGAACACAGCAAGTGGCACAATTCTAAGGGGGGCCATGCTGCTCTCCGACATCAAACGGAGTCCCATCACGGACTCCACTGGCGAACCGGAGGGGAACAGTAATGGCCACTGTTCAGCCCCTAAAGCGGATAAAAAATCTCAAAAATAAAATAATACAACTAAGACTAGATCAAGAATGGGCTAATAACTAAATATATGTCACTATATATACAATTAGAAAAGTGAATAACACTATTACTAGATTGTACAAAAATTATATCACAGAGCAGATATCACAGTTCGTAGTAGAGCTCAGCGGCTCTCAGGTTCGACAACGGGGACTAGACCTTGTCTGGTCCAGATAAAACGTCAACCCACTGAGGGAGCCATATTGGACTCTGAGGTCCATAAGGTCTGGGCAGTCCTCCAGGAAGTGACGGATGGACAGATCACCCCCACACCTTCCGCACACAGCATCTCGAGCTTCTGCACTAAGCAGGTGTCTACTCACGATCAGTAGTTTGTAAACAAAACATGAGAACCGTTCTAGCTCTGCTATTCGTGCAGTCACAGAGTTTGGTGAACAGGAAAAACTTAAATCAAGAGCTTTCCAACTAGTGGTAAACGATTTTTGTGGGTAAAAATTGAAGAAGGCGATCATGCGTAACAGCGGAGTCGTTGTGTTCATAATCGTCATATGTGAAAATGATCAGGAAGTTTCCGTGACGGTTTCGTGGGTCGTTTTTTGGCAAATAGGTCTCCGTAAAAGACATATCCATAAAAAATAATAATAATAATAATAATTAAAAAAAAAAATAAATAAATAAAAATAAATAAAATAAAATGACAGAGTTCCTGGTGGGGAACACGTAGTTCCTAATCGGCCGAAGGGAAGAATTCGGTCGCTACTTCCAGACTGTACCTACTACCGTGGTTAAGAAAATTCCGTGAGACCAACAGTTGGCTTTAACTCTCGAGTAGGTACTAGGCTCTTTGTGAATACCTAAACAAAATCTTTAGAAATCTTCCAACACATTTTTGTGTTGTAAATTTGCATGGGTGGTTTTTTCGTGCATAGGACAATGACAAGATTCGAGCCATGCGTATATTCGCTGGTTTTTGACGCATTTTACTCGAATATCTTCGAGAAACCTGATGATTTTGGAACAATAGTTTTCAACAAGCCCAAACGCACACTTCACGCCACTAAACAGAACCATACAAAAATTCAAACAAAACTATACTTAATAACTTATGGTAACTGTGGTAGGTTATAAACACAGCAAATTAGAAACAATAGATTCAAATAATACGAACCTGAGTTAATTTGGCTGACATTTCATCTAAAACTTTTTGTCTCCTCGCTCTGCAGTCAGACGTTGTAGTCGGGCTATGCTTGGATCTCATGATTTCAAAAGACGCGGCGAACTTTTGGAGGCCTGATTGGAATTCAGGTAGCAGCGTCAACACCTGCAAGAAATCGTCAAATCGTTAGATTCCTGGAAATAAAAACATTTTGGGTGGACTTGGCGACTCATGTGACATTTAAAGAGATCGAACAAAATTAAATTTTGACGTATCGTTTCTTATAATTGTGATATACTTCTTATTAAGCTGCCTGTGGCTGGAAATTAAAAGTTTAGACATGATGAATAGGCTACTGAGGACAGTGGAATTTCATAGGCAGACATCTTAAGGTAAATTTCACTCTATAGTTTTGATACACCTAAGCTGAATTATTGAACCATTATTAGAAAATCCACAGTAAGGCATTCGATTGAGCTACAACAGGTATAGCAGCGAAACGGAATTAATAGGAGACGGTTTCTGAGGATGATACCTGTTTACTATGTTACTTTTGAAGTTTAGCAAGTGCACAGTGACGAAAATGGTTCACTTATGGACTGGTGTGATTGATTGATTGGTGTAATTTGATGGCAGCTATTTTGGATAAGGATTTAGTCCTACCAGCCGAATCCCCAGAATCAGTTTCTGTGCAATATGGATAAAGAAAAAAAGCGCTTATGCTACGCTCGACGAATATATCATCTTCTTAAGTATGTGCGTGTAAGCACAAACAGGGCAAACAGTTCAAAAAAGCTTAAAAATCATTAAACAACTAGGTAGGTAAGGGTAAAAGTTTCAAGCTTTAAGCCAGTTTTGAGATGGTTGCTATGGTTTTAGCGAATTTTCGTAGAAAATAAAGCTATTGCATTGGCTCCAAAATTATAAAGCCAAAAATTTTCGAAAATTGTCATAATTGAAATTATCCTTTTTGAGACATTGTGAAATGAATCCTAGAGTTTAACGCTTATATATATCATCACAGACGATAGCCCTCCTTAGGATTTAGATAAAAACTCCGTTCTTGTGCCAAAAAATTAAGTTTTCCAAATGAAAGAATGAGTTTCTTGTCCAACACTATTTGAGAACAATAATTATTTGGTTAAATTTCAAAAAATGTGCACAAAAAATAACCAAAAATGGCTAAAAACGGATATATTTAAGTATATTTTTAGCAAAATTTTAGTCGAAATGAGTTTATAAACAATGAACTAGAACATTAAAAATGTATGCACAAAACCATGCTAAACCACGTAGTTAAATTTCAATAATATTTGCTAAAAAAATCGAAAAAACTGCAAATAAAAGCTAAACGTTCAGAATCTTTTTTGAATAACGGAAATTTTTAGAACAACTTTTTTGTTCATAAAACAGGTAGTGAGCAATTTATTTGCACTTAGAGTGCTTTAATTTCAAAACAATTTAACATAACAAAAATACGATAACTTACACAAATCCGCATACACAATCATGCTGCATGAGTGAAAATTTTTTAGGTAGGATTATTCTGTTTTCTATTTCTTTTAATACATTTTTTGATTATTTGACGCTAAAATAATTCCTTATCTCTTTGAAATAAGAACCTGCTTGTTTAGTCATTTTATGTAAAGAATACAGTTTTCCTTTTGATTTCGGTTCGTGTTTTACGTCGTGCTAGTTGGACTTCTGTCTCTCATTTCTTTATTTAAAAAACTATATTTCCTGAACTCACACAAGATCAGTTTCTCCATCTCAACTATATCTTGCTTGAAGAGTACGGAAGGTATTTCAAGTATTTCAAGTAGGTAGAACTTGGAAGTAATGCTGACTATGTCCAAATATACGCTAGTAGTTTGGCATGTACGTTTTATCATTTACAAGATTGGTCGTTGGTACCACAGGGTACTCATAAATTGGTCGGTTTTGCACATATTGTACGACTAAGAGCATATATTTATCAAAGTGTGTACCTACCTTAGTTTTCTTGTCCAGGCATTTTACATGTTTCCTATACCATATGGACTGATTCCTTGGGAGCCAATCAAATGGGTTCCTTGTCATGAATGATGCAGCCTGAAACAAATCGTATATATTTATAGACTTTACGTACCTCTAATTCGAATAGTATACAAGTACCATTAGATATAATTTATTATACAATATTAATTTTTGGAATCAAACCAGGTACATTTGGTCAATTGGACAGAGAGAAAATGAGGAAGGCTCAAAACGTTTTAGCGAATTTTCGTAAAAAATGAAGCTATTACAATGGCTCCAAAAATTTTAAAATCAAATTTTTCGAAAAATGTTTTCATTTCTGAAACGGATTCTTGAGTTTGACTTTATATATATATAGGTATATATATATATACATATATATATATATATATATATATATATATATATATATATATATATATATATATATATATATATATGTGATGGAGTGAGGAACCATGAACTATCCACCTTCCAATTTAGGACGAACGCCAATCAATGTATTTTTTTACCAGCAATTATTATTCATCGATTTATTCACTTTCGATTATATTATCGATTTGTCACTCGAATAACACAATGTGTCGTCACTAGCTGCTCATAACTCCCCTCGCGGCACAAATGCGAACTTAGATGTATATTACATACCTGCTACCTACCTTAGTCAGTCAGTTCGCTATCGTTGTTGTTACAGGGAGGATCGTCTTCCAATTTATGTTTCATTTTACGTTACCTATTTGTGAATCTGATTCTGTTTAACTTACTATGATGTGATCCGTCGAGGGGGAGTACGCTAATTTCGAGTGTTTGTCAAGTTTCTATAATAAACTGTGTTATTATTAACGTTTTACATTCGGTATTGTGATTGGTTTACCCTATGGCATCGGACATTGAAGAAGGACAGTTGTGTGAGGATGAGGGGGACATCACATCAGAAGTGGGATATCGTAATCTACGAGCAGGATTTCCTGAGAATCACTATGGAAATAGTCGAGGTGAGTTTTATCAAGATTTTTCGGATTCTAGAAAAGAAAGGGGTCGGCCAATTTCGCAACGCAGTTCGGGACGCCTTACCTTACTCGGAACAAGGGTCATCACCCGATCGCCCTCCCGATTTTTCCCAGGCGCATAGGAGCAGGAGGGGGGCCTCTGGACGCTCACCACCTCCCTCCGCACCCCTCTTCCACCACGATTCTTTAGTGCACAGTGGCGACTCCCTACGGGATTTGTTGACACAACAAACCCTTGCAATGAAAACTTTGGCAGAGTGCTTCACACAAAATCAAGGTCAAACCCCCTCAGAGCATTTGAAACTCTCGCTTCCTGAGTATGACCCCAAAAATAAACAAGTTCAGCCCGAATCATGGTGCAATACAGTTGAGTGTTGTTTGATTTCACAGGATCAAAAAGGAAGACGTTTAATTGTTGCCTTGAGTAGAGCCTTAAAAGGAGAGGCTGCTGATTGGTTTACTACTATTGTCCACCCTCAACTCACATGGGACGAATTCAGATCGCTCTTTCTTCACCAATATGACATAGCACTCACACCAGCCGGATTCATGCTTCAATGTTTCCAAGCTAGACCACGAGATTTTGAAAATTATGCCACATTCGCCTCACGAACTATCAATCAATTTGTTGCTCACTTCCGCCAGTCATCAGTGGAAGAAATTGCTGTATCAGTGGCTCTCTCTCAGATAGCTCAAGCAGACACAAGAGCACGTCATCTTTGCTACACAGAAAAGATAAATAGCCGTGAAAAGTTGCTTCAGGAATTACGGGCTCTGTCATTTAAGAGACCAGGAGGTTATGACAGCGGTCCTGGAAATGCCAAGAAGAGTCGACCAAACTATGAAAGCCCTCAGCATTCATCCTCTCAGGATTATACTTCCCGCTGTGGGAAATGTCGAAGATCTGGACACAAAACCTCAGAGTGCCGATCCAAGGAAAGCCATCCAACTTCAGCAATACAACGTGCTTTTCCTGCAACCAAAAGGGGCATATTGCTCCAAACTGCCCAAAGAAGAAGATGTCAGACAAGCGTGGACCAGGAGACACCAGCAGCCAGAGGTCTCAGCCAGTCGAGAAGCAGGTTGGCCTATGCATTGCTAACCCAGAAGGCACATTAACCCACCAAGGTGATGTATTCAAGTATTGTTTTGATTCTGGATCAGAGTGCTCACTCCTTTGTTTGTCCTTTAGTACCCGCTTTGATGGGCCTTTGTTCAATAATGTAGTTCACTTGCATGGTTTAGGGTCATCAATTACCATTTCTCAGTGCCAAAAACAAGCCAGAGTAAAGATTAATGGACACGACATTCAAGTCCTGTTCCATATTGTAGCTGATGGTGCTTTGCCTAAACCCATCATTTTGGGACGTGAAATTCTGGCTCCAGATTTTTGTATGGTAATAACTATATCTTCTTGCACGCTTTGGAAGGACCATCCTCCATTCATGCTAAACCGTAATTTTCTGGATACATCCAGAACTCATGGGGAAGGCGCTGAACCTGTGGGTTCTTCTGGCATTGAAAAATGGGACACTTCTACAAAGGGGCGTGGGCATTCTGATTCCATAAACACCACAAAAAATGAAATATTTTCTGTATCCTTGGGTGATCTCTGCTCTTTGGAGCAGTGCACTGAGGATGAAGTCGTGTTGTTCAGTGAGGTGTTAGGTGGTCATAGTGAGAATATCCCTTCACTTGATTTTCACCCATCTTGTGTTGTCCCAGCTTTAGGATCTTGCCAAGTCTTGCCAGTTAGCACTCAACGTTTCGAATCAGTTCACACTGACCTTCCTGTTAGTCAAAGGGGGGATCTCATCAAAATTTTGACTAATTATTCCCAATATTTTATTGATGGAATACCTACCACTCGTGTGACGACAGGAACATTCAAAATTCGCCTTCTTGACCCTTCCAAAATTGTCCACCGTCGACCATACAAACTTAGTCCTGTACATCGTGAACTGGTGCGAGAGCGCATCAAAGAACTTGAAGATGCCAAAGTAATTCGCCCCAGTTCTTCTCCATATGCAAGCCCAATACTTCTTGTTCCTAAAAAGACAGGTGGTTATCGAATGGCCGTTGATTTTAGGGCTCTCAATGCAAATACAGTCCCAGATAGATACCCTTTGCCATTGATAACTGATCAAATAGCGCGTTTACACGGTGCTCGATGGTTTTCTATTCTTGATGCTGCTAGTGGATTTCATCAAATCCCAGTTGAAGAAGCTGATGAAGTCAACAACTTTCCAATACCTGAACAACCTATTGCCAAACCCAAAATTAATCAGGCATTGTCTGTGAATACCTCAACATTAGGTTTATCAACCCCAAAAATGCGACCACATGGAAAACATCGGAATTTTAAACCTCAATATAAAACTTCTTCCGAAAAACTCGTGCAATTAACATCTATTTCAACTGATTGGCTTCTAAAAGCTCAGCAAAATGACCCGTTTGTTACTGAAATAATTTCGAAATTGAATGCTAACGAAATAGATTCAGATATTCAAAACACTTACGAGATGCACTCTGGTGTACTGTGTCGGAAAGTACAGCGACACACTCGCACTAGGTACCTCCCAATTGTTCCCCATTCTCTTCGGTACGCTGTTGTTTCTAATGTCCATGAATCTCTATTCCACTTGGGTAATGAAAAAACTTTAGAGGCGTTGTACCAACATTATTGGTTCGAACATATGGCGAAATACGTTCGAAAATTTGTTGAGAACTGCCTTGTGTGCAAAACATCAAAAACAGATTCAGGACCTCGCCAAATTCAACTCCACCCTATACCCAAAGTTGCTGAACCATGGCACACTATTCATTTAGATGCTTCTGGTAAACTAAGCGGAAAAAAAGACTCCCAAGAATATCTTTACGTTTTCATAGATGCATTCACTAAGTACTGTGTATTGCAGCACACACGTTCCTTAGGTGCTGCAAGTGCTATCAAAGCGTTAACATCTCTCATAAATTTCTTTGGTCCTCCTCAGCGTATAATTTGTGACCAAGGTACAAATTTCACTGCTAAAGATTTTCAAGATTTTTGTGTATCACATCAAATTGACCTCCATTTTATAGCCACAGGAGCATCACGAGCAAACGGTCAGGTCGAGCGCCTTATGAGTACCTTACGTAATATACTCACTGCTGCTGAATCAGATCAGCATAAAACATGGCAATCTTGTGTTGGAGAAATTCAATTAGCTTTAAATACCACACCTCATAGTGTTACTAAGGTATCCCCCATGCAGCTGATGTTTGGACGAGTTTCCAGGCCTTTGCATCTAATTTCTATCACTGACCACCTCACTGATCAACCATCCACTAGCGTACAAACGTTGCGTGACTCAGCCGCACAATTGATGGAAAAACAAGCTGAAACTAGTAAAACTCGATTTGATAGAGGCAAACTGCCAGTAAAACGTTTTCAAGTGAATGATTTGGTTTTTGCACAAACGGAGGTGAGAAATAGAGTCAAGTTGGATGATGCCTATAGAGGCCCCTATAAAATTGTAAAAGTTATGCCTGATGATCGCTACTTGTTGCAGTCCGTCTCTGGCGGAACAAAGAAGTTTTTGAAATATCCCCACGAACGTTTGCGCAAGGCACCTACCCTTGATGAATTGAATCCTCTCCCTGATAGTGGAGAGCTTTCTCAATAAAATTTGGCTGACACGATGCTTTATTGTTTTGTGTGGACTATCCCAATGTGACTGTGGATCCTCCCAGTCAATCTACGACTTCAGCCTGTGAGGCTGGTTGGTAGATCATCTGAGTTTTGTTTAAGTCATGTCACGCCTGTGTTAATTATAGTTGTTTGCGGTTTTCGGTTCTCTACCTTGCTTGGCACCCACGGCGGCTCGTCATGGTCGGACCCTCTTCCTTTGTCCCTCCCTTTACGATGCCTTCCGTCCTCACAGTCACTTCTTTTCTGATAGGGTGATTGTCAAGCCCAAGTGAGTTCGAGCCCGGTCTCCCGCATTCTTGATTTTTCTCTCAGCCACTGGTAGCTCCTCTGGCTGATTTTTATTTTATTTTATGGCACTGGGTTCACCTCTGCCATTGGATTCATTTGAGGCACTGGACTCTCCTCTGCCTGCTGTAACCCTTGCATGCGCACTTCGTTTGTTGGTTGAACGACACTACTTGATATTGTACTGACACTGTATTTGTTCTCTCCCTCCTCTGCTGTGCTTTGCTCATCAGGGTATCCTCTGAAATAGTTTCCATTTTTGCTTTCACTGCTCTCCCTTGCCTTGTTAGGGCAGAGATTAGGCCCATTTGGTTCGATCTAATGGGCTGAATTTGGTCCTTCCAGGTGATCAGCGCTCCCGAGGACGGCAGCAATGTCAGGATCGCCGTGTGATGGAGTGAGGAACCCTGAACTATCCACCTACCAATTTAGGACGAACGCCAATCAATATATTTTTTTACTAGCAATTATTATTCATCGATTTATTCACTTTCGATTATATAATCGATTTGTCACTCGAATAACACAATGTGTCGTCACTAGCTGCTCATAACTCCCCTCGCGGCACAAATGCGAACTTAGATGGATATTACATACCTGCTACCTACCTTTGTCAGTTAGTTCGTTATCGTTGTTGTTACAGGGAGGATCGTCTTCCAATTTATGTTTCATTTTACGTTACCTATTTGTGAATCTGATTCTGTTTAACTTACTATGATGTGATCCGTCGAGGGGGAGTACGCTAATTTCGAGTGTTTGTCAAGTTTCTATAATAAACTGTGTTATTATTAACGTTTTACATTCGGTATTGTGATTGGTTTACCCTATGGCATCGGACATTGAAGAAGGACAGTTGTGTGAGGATGAGGGGGACATCACATATATGTATACTGAGTGTTGGTTATGTCTAGGTAGTGTATATAATTGGAGGTTGAGTTTGACCAAAACTAGACTTGAGTGGTTTTTTAAAAATTATGTTCTAATCATAATCATCCACAACGTTTCTACCCAGGGGCTGGGTCCTAATCATGTGGTACCTAAAACGAACAAGAAATAGGTATAATCTAAATGGAACAAGAAGTAGGTATAAAGTAAATGGTAGAAAAGTGTGATCTGAATGGGACAATCTTAGTAGTTTTTCTTATCATCTATGGTTTAGATTCTACATATAAACTAGGTTTTTTCAAGTACTTACAATTGGTTTGAATGTGGTGGAGGGTCTTTCACCAAGTGAAAGAATATAATATTAGTTTTAAATGTGATCACATCTAAAATCATTTAAAACTAATCACAGTAGTAGACTAAAACTAATCACAGAAGAATCACTTGGTGAAAGACCCACCACCACATTCAAACCAATTGTAAGTACTTGAAAAAACCTAGTTTATGAGTAGAATCTAAACCATAGATGATAAGAAAAACTACTAAGATCTTCCCATTCAGATCACACTTTTCTCCATTTACTTTATACCTACTTCTTGTTCCATTTAGATTATACCAATTTCTTGTTCGTTTTAGGTACCACATGATTAGGACCCAGCCCCTGTGTAGAAACGTTGTGGATGATTATGATTAAAACATAATTTAAAAAAAAAACCACTCAAGTCTAGTTTTGGTCAAACTCAACCTCCAATTTTATATATATGTATATATATATATATATATATATATATATATATATATATATACATATGTGTGTGTGTGTGTGTGTGTGTGTGTGTGTGTGTGTGTGTGTGTGTGTGTGTGTGTGGGTGTGTGTGTGGGTTGCTGGGGTAGGGTAACCGTTGGTGTTTTTATCTCTTCGGAGCTCCTTCATATCCCTACCCAAGTCATGGTCATACGTCCCCGTCGTGCAACCCGGGCACCCTCTGGTTTACCAGAGGGTGGCAGAATGACCCTCTGGCGCTTAGGGGGGAGGCTCATGTCAATGGGTCTCCCGACCCTTCACAACGCTTCCCCGTTATGGATAGTACGAACAGACAGCCTCATAACCCCCGCGGGCCCATTGGCTCGCGGGGTTCTAGGGGAGGCGCTCGGGGGCGCCCCAGGCAGGGGCGTCGGCCATCCTCTCCCTCTTCTTCATCCTCATCTTCCTATCCCTCATCCTCTTCCACGACCCCTGTAAATGCCCACCAGTGTGCCCACTGTGAGAGAGCCTTCAGTTCCAAGCGTGGCCTCAGTGCCCACGTCTGGCAGAAGCATCCTGTACAGGCCAACGCTGCAATTGATATAGAGCGAGAGCAGCCCAGGTATGCTTCTGAGGATTTGCGGCGAATGGCAGCAGAGGAGGCAGAGGCTGTGCGTAATGGGGTACGAAATATTAATGTATTCCTTCAAGCACGTTTTCCCATGCGCACGCTTTCTGCCATCCAATCTCTTCGCCTGAGGCCCCACTATAAGCAGCTTGTCCAGGATGCAATCCTGGCAAATAGCAGTGGGGCCTCCCCCGCATCTCCGACAGGCGTGGGACAACAGCCCGCCGTTCAGCAATCCTCCCCCGGGACCTCCGGTCTTCTTGAGGATTTGAAGACCGAAGTGTTGAGGCTCGGGGAGCAGGTAGGCCGTATTGATGGTTACGAGAGTGCCTACCTGCAGGAACTGGCGAGGCGGGCTGTTGAGAGGACTGTTGGCTTGGAAGACGAGGTCGCGGCCTATGTACAGAGGATCTTCCCACAGGTTGAGGATGCGACCATGGCGGGGCATCAGGGAGGACATCCTCCTGTATTGGTGCCCCTTGGAGGTCGCAAAGCAGCTAAGCAAGCAAGGAGGCGGGAATACCAGTGGGTCCAGAAGCTGTGGAGGAAGCATCCGGCTCGTGTAGCTGCGGAGGTACTGGAGGGAGCTGGGGATGAACAAGTTTTGCCCCCACTCCAGGAGTTTGTGGAATTTTGGGAGCCACTTTTGAGTGCTCCCAGCCACAACCCTGGTGTGCCGGTGGTACCCCCAGCTTCCACCAGGGATTCCTTACGTGGCATTATGTGCACGCCGGTGCTTCATGACGAGGCACATAAGTGCCGTGTCAAAAACTCCACGTCTGCTGGACCTGATGGTATTTCTGCCCGACGCTGGAATAAAGCCCCAAAAAGTGTCAAGCTGCTTATCCTCAACCTGTTACTTCTATCGGGAAGGCCCCCGAAAGCGTTGACCCGTGCCCGAACCATCTTCATCCCAAAGAAAGGAGGAAGTGGGCCTGGAGGCTACCGTCCGATTTCAATATCATCGGTAGTTTTCCGCCACTTCCAAAAGATTCTGGCATCTCGCTTTCAAGTGGCTGGTGTCATAGGTGACGTCCAGAGAGCATTTCGGCCAGCGGATGGCACAGCGGAGAACCTAACAGTTCTCCAAACTGTCATTTCGCTGGCCCGCATCAAGAAACGGCAGCTCCATCTTGCCGCCCTGGACGTCGCTAAGGCCTTTGACACAGTTAGCCACTTTGCCCTGACCGATTGTCTTCGTGGTGTCGGGGCCCCTGCTCGTTTAATTGAGTATGTTGCCTGTCTGTACCACGAAGGTCCTTGAGGCACAAGGTGAGATGTCAGGGGATGTTGTCATTGGGTGCGGGGTACGCCAGGGGGATCCTCTGTCACCACTCCTCTTCAACCTGGTCGTGGATACAGCCTTGGGTAAGCTGCCAGATGAAATAGGGTTTGATCTCGCCCCTGGGGTGCGAGTAGGTGCATTGGCTTTTGCCGATGATGTCATCCTACTCGCAGAAACCCTCGAGGGCTTGCAGATCGCCCTGAACGCCTTTGCTGAGCAACTAGCCAGGTGTGGCCTTGGTCCCGTCGGGCCGCCAACATAAGGTGAAGGTGGTTGATGACGAGTGCTCTGTCTTAGGACAGACACCAGTCCCCGCCTGATCCGTGATGGAGGTCTGGCGGTACCTTGGGGTCACGTTCATGGGTGTGGCCACTATAGCCTCAAGCCGTGTGGACCTTGGTGGAGCATTAGCTCGTGTTACCAAGGCTCCATTGAAACCACAGCAGAAGCTGCGCCTCCTTCGCACGTACTTACTGCCAAAGCTGACCTATGGGTTAGTCTTTGGCAGGCTTACTGCGGGGAGGCTGCTTGAGTTAGATCGTGAAGTTCGCTCTGCTGTGCGCTCTTGGCTAGGCTTTCCACCTGGTGTCCCAAGTGCTTACATCCACGCACCGGTCAAGGCCGGTGGGCTCGGTATTGTCTCTCTTTCTGCCAGCATCCCATCTTTACGCCGCCAGCGCCTGCTTGCCCTTAGGGGCTCGAGCTGGGAGGTCGCCCGCACTGCTGCTGACCTGGACTTTGTCCGGCAGCAGTTGTTGTGGTGCGATCGAGCAACACCAACTGCTCCAAAACCCAGCTCATCTGCTGAGTTCGCTGCTGCACTGCATGAGTCAGTAGATGGTAAAGAACTCAGACAGTGCTCTGAATCCCCCATTTCTACTCAGTGGGTGGAATGGGCTTCAGAGGGCATTGGGGCCCGCGACTATCGCCATTTTCACGCCGTCCGGGTGGCTACGTTAGCCACCTCGGTGAGGTGTTCGAGGAGTAGTCGCGGGACAGTAGACACCCTTTGCCGTGCCTGTCGGGGTAAAAATGAGAATCTTTATCATGTGGTGCAGCAGTGTCCTCGTACTCACGGTGGCCGCATTCTACGTCACGATGCGGTTGCCAAGCAGATAGCAGGTGCTTTGTCATCTAGCGGTTGGGATGTCGAGAGAGAGAGACTATACCACATGCCGAGTGACCGGGGCGAGAAGCCAGATATCGTTGCGATCAAGCCCGATGGGTCTGCCATAATCCTGGATGTCCAGGTTGTCAGTGGCAGCGTGGACATGGAGCAGACCTGGCGGGCTAAGAAAAGTAAATATGATAGAAATGATCTGCGCCAAGCGATATCTGAGCTAAAAGGAGTGGCACCTAATAACATCAAGGTCATTGCCGCGACCGTGTCATGGCGCGGGGTGTGGTTCGGGAAAAGCGCCACGGAGTTACTCGAGTTGGGCATCTCGGCAGGAGTACCCCTGGGGGGTTCTTACTTGAACTGGTGGTCATTTTATAGGGGCACTTCCTTTCATCCCATTCTTCCTCCTCGTCCTGCAACTTCCCTTATCCCTAGAGCCGGCGTCGGGTAAACCTGGGCGTCCTCCCCACTTTTTTATTTTATTTGTTTATTTCTAAATTTAATGGCGTGCCCCCTCCGTCTTTGAGGGGAGTTTAAAAAAAAAAAAAAAAAAAAAAAATGTGTCTCATTCCAGACAACTTATTTGAGGTCATTAAATTGCTCGAATTTTGAAAAATGTGCTACAAAATCACTAAAAATGGCTAAAAAAGCTGCTAATAATCGTTGAATTTATATTTTTTAACAAAAGTTTAGATGATACGATCATGCTTCATGACTGGAACTTTTGTCATTGCATTTGTCTTAAACAAAATTCACTAAGATCGCGTGGAAAATACTGATTTCCCCATTCGTAAATAAAAGAATATGTCATGCCCCTGAATAGCACCCATATCATTAAGAGGAAAACATCGAGAAATATTCATCTTGATATATTTAATTTTGAGGATATTTTCGAGAACCAAACGAATTGGTTGTTGTACTTTACTGCTTAGAGTAAATCAAATACCTAACGAATTTTAGAGATCACATTCGGGAAGTACCTCACAGAAGAAGACTATTTCAGCAATCTGTTAAACTTAAGATATTTTTACTACTCCGCATTTCAGTTATCAATATTTACATGGCCAGTTCTCAAAGAGACAGTGTAGTTGGGTGCTAATCTTGGCCATAGGTTCATCTCCACTTCAGCACGTGACGTCGAGTAAACATTTGATTCAAAAGTATGTGTAATGTGCGTTAAATTGTGTTGTGATTTTAGATATAGAAAACCCTCGAGGAAGATTGTAATCCGAACGGTATGTCACTGATAAATAATGACGGCAACGAGTCGTACACATATAGAAGAGTCTTCTCAGAACAGAAACTCTTTTCGAGTTTTCTCAGAACGAAAAGAAATTCTTCAACTCAATGAAATCCAGCACGTTCCCCGGATGTGATGTACCTAGCTGAGAAATGTCCGTAAATATTGTACCTCTTCACAATTACTATCTGTGTGGTTGTGAATGATGGGAATTTAGTTTGAAATGAAGTAAGTGCAATTACCCAACAATTTTTGAAACAGTTTTTTTTACCGATAGGCACATTGTATATCGACAGTCGGTCGAATACGGACAGTGTACAGACGCGGATATCTTCAAGATTAGAGGCAGTTGATTATGAAGTGCGATGATTCAGGGTTTGTCATCAAACATCCCCGTTGATTAGGAAAGCGACGAGAGAATAGAACAAATGGTGCCAATATTGAAATCATAGCGGGAAAAATTGTGTTCTCGAATGACTCATGTAGGAAATCGCGCGACTATAAATATACCATTAAATAAAATTATAAACATGAGCTTTTGGAGGTTAAAATGCAAGGAAACTACTAACATATCATAAAGGATCATTTATAAGATGATTTATTTAGGTAATGGGGTGTTTGTTCAGGTAATTTGGAAACCTCCCATGATCTCTTCTGATGACACAAAGGGAACATGTTGCACCCACATATTTACACAAACCTCATCATCCTCATGTATCATTCATACATCTAAAAAAATGTCCAAATTCAGGAATCGATCCAGAATGTCCCATCTCGAATTATTACCAAGAAAATTGTAGAAGAAATAAATTGAAAAAGAAATTCGATTTACAATGTTTTTGGAACCAATGCTTCATTTTCTTCAAATATTTGATAAATTTTGAATTTTCAAAATTTAAAGCTATAATCTTTATACATACAGCTCAAAGTTTGTTTCCATCTATCTATGAATATAAGTATGTATGTATGTTCCCAATAGACAGCTGAACGGCTGGACCGATTCGATGGGAGCGGTGGTAAAATGATCTGCAAGTTCTGGTGCCCAACATAGGCTAAGGCTGAATCTCCAAAACATCCTTATGCTTCAAAAACGGCGCTACCCTTCGCAACCGATTTTTTAGTGCCCAAACTTTTGTTATTATGTTGCTAGTGGCTGTTTGCTGTAGTTGCAGTTTGTTAGCGGCAGAAGTTTGTGACAAATGGAGAAGCCTTGACGAGTTGCTATACGGGTGTTCCGAGTGAAGCATGGGTTGCATTATTGATAGGTGATGGAGGGGAATTTGAAATTTCGTGCGAAGCGCGGGACGGGAAACCGATTTGTTTGGCTCCCGAAATTTTATTATGGTTACCAATACGCAGTTCGGGTCTTTTCTTTGCGCGTGTTCGGTTTGAAGATTTCGATCAGATGAGTGAGCTAAATTCTTTCCTGTTCGCTCAAGAAAGTTGAAATTTGATTCTGAGACTCTCTAGGTCAGGGATCTCCAACCCTTTTTCAGGGCGGGCCGAACTGAAATTTTTCCTCGATGGCGCGGGCCAAACATTATATAAGAAAAAAAGAAGAGATTTAGAGATAAAGAGGAACAAATGAAATTTATTTAGAATGTTTAACAGGTACCTAGCTAGAATTGTAATTTTAACAGTGAAATTACTTTATTGTGAGGTTGGGCATTGTTGTTGCTCGAAATATTTACGTAATATGGCTCAAATTTTCTCGTTCCAATCAACAGACTGGTTTCCAAATGTTCATCAATTAAGTTGGCCCTGCATTTAGATCTTGTGAATTTCTTCCTCAAAAAGGATTGTTCGCACAGATAGGTAAAACGGAAGAGAAAGATCATTGCGCAGATTAAGTCTCAGTGGTGTGGAAAATCTCTTCTGGGTGAATTTTTTGATATCATTTCAAGTCATTTGACAGCAGTTCAATGACTTCCAGCTGAAGATCCGGTGGTGAAAGGGCTTTTGAAAAATTTCGATGTTCAAAGATTTGTCCTCAAAATTTCGAAAATAGGTCTCGAGCTGATCTCGCAGACACCTGATAAAAAATGCACTCGGAAACTCTTCATAATTTTTGGATTTAAGGATAGCAAGTTTTTCATTATTTTATGGGTTTCGAAAAGATCTTTTTCATTTTAAAAGCTTTGATATGGGAGTATAAATCAGAAATCAGGCTGTTAATTCCTTGAAGTTTCAAGTTCTTCATTCAGCATTTGAGTAAACAATTAGAAAAGCTGATTTCCATGGCCAAGCAAAGTCTGACAATTCTCAAGTAGCACGATTTGTTTTCTTTTTTTTTCTTTTTGTCAAGAAAATGTTTATTACTACGCAGAGCTGATAAAAAAAAACTAAGTAGAACTTTCCCCCTACTTAGCCGACAAAATTCACTATGATGAGGTACATCTGGATACAGACTGTCCATTTCAGCAAGGAATACCTTAAACTGTCGGTGGTTCAGTGCTTTTTTTCAAATGAAATTCACTATTTGCACCTCGACAGTCATGACTTCAGTGTCATGACATTGACACTTTTTCCGCATATAGCTTGCTGGTGAATAATACCGTGATGGGCCATTAGTTTTTCTGATCCTGCCTCAATAACAGATTCGTGAGATTCACACTACTCCCCTCCTCAACCGCCCACCCAGCGGTAGTGATACCTATACTTCGAAGAAATGAATGTTGTGGAAGTTCCAAGGTGAAAATGATACCGGTTCAAATAGCTCGACGGGCCGTAGGTTGGAGACCCCTGCTCTAGGTCATTAAGAGACGATTAAAATTCTCTTTCCTAATCAGCTGAGTGAACAAAATTATCTCCTGTTCACCCTAGGAAGTTGAAATTTGATAGGTTGAATCTCTGGGTCATTAAGAGACGATTGAAATGATGGTATACTTTCCTGATCAGCCGGGCCCTGATTTTGCTAATTTTATGCAGTTTGGCATGTAGCCTCAGTAGTTACGAACTAAGTCTGGATATGGTTATTTCAGCAGTCTATGCATCGACTAACCCGTACAGGTGGGTACGTGCAACGCACGGGTAACCGTCCAGTAATATTCATAATATTATTCAGGTAGCTATGATAAACCATTATTGACCGCTGCCACCAAGAAACTAAAGACTATGTAGTAAATATCCAGAGGTATCAACCGCAACCCTGGATAACTGGAGAAACTTCTATTCGTTGACATTTCTTATTCTTGGGAGTGACGGGAAATAAATAATGAGATAGAATTCCTTATTGTGACGTCGAGATAATTTTATCAATGAATGAAGCGTAATGGTTCTAAAATAATCTCAAATCATTCAAGAGACTGGAAATGACGTCCGTAGGTACTTGGTGACGCGTGGGCTCAAGTATCCTCCTCACAGCTGATCGTACTTGGAAAAGTGTGCCAAGATTTCCGTTACAGATTAATTGATTTTTATTTGAAACCCGATGTCACGATTATGATCGGAATTCGCTGTGTTCATTGTTATACCATTGATAATTACAAGGAGAATAGAGTGTTTCTTGGAAGTAGCCTGAAGTGAGAAATTATTTTCGGATCGCTATGAAACAGTAAGGATTTTTAATCTTTCGTAATTGATTATGACTTTCTAAAAACGAATGTGATATACGAATAGAAAAGGAATGTAAGACTACGTGACTGAAAGAGTAATGAGTTTTTTTTTAGCGGATCTTGGAAGTTAAATAAAGCAATCAAAATGGCTCCAAAATTATCAAAAATAAGATTTTTGACAATTTTCATAATGGAAATCCATTCTGGGATATTCTGAAACGTTTCCTGGATTTTGACTCTTTTTCTTTCATTTATCTATGAACATACATGTACATTATAGGTATGTGTATTCCAGACGATATATTCTCTAATCGAGATGAAAAACGCTGCAAATTATAACTCAAAGGTTTAGTAGTGGAAATTCCTAACTTCTAGTACTAACAATTCCAACTATGTAGGGCGTCCCGCATAAAGTACTTCTGGGGTTGATTATAGAGCTCATTTCTCATCGAAAGTTCCTCATAGAGATAATTTTTTAAACGCTTAGTTTTCGAGTAATTTAATATTCAAGATTTTTTCGTGTTTTTGACCTTTTGTCACTAAAACGATCATAACTCTCTTGATTTGCTGCGTGAATTCAAATCTGAAGACACCGTTGGGGAAAGAGCATTAAATTTTCAATCGGATAGATGCCTGAGCAGTCTTGTGAATTAAAGTTTGAGACATGAAAAAGCCCTCTGAAAAGCAAATTTTATCTAATTTGGGAAACCTTGAGTTTTTTCAATCGGGAATTGAAGTATGAGAACCTATATTTTATCAAGACACAAGAACGGTAAGAACAGTGTCAAAATCTCAACTTTTTAACGATGCAGTCAATTTTACTTTTACTTTACTAATTAGGGGAAAAAATTATGCTTCAATGTTGAAAAAGATGGTTTTTTCCAATGAAATTGAGGGTTTTCTGAAAAATGACCCTGTATGAAAATACGATTTTGGGGACAATTTCCACATACTCGTATTTTTCCACGCTGAATTGAATGGTAACACTTGCAGATCTCCCCAACTAAGTTATAACCGAGTTTTCCTTGCATAGAAAGGGTTTCCCTTGCTCAAATCCCATCTCAGGGGCAACAATTGGGCACCATTTATGATTTTTTTACTGGCTTCTAAGTATTGAAAATGTCCTTCTCTTTCTAGAGGAGTAATGATTGTACCAATCCAGTTCTTTTAAAGTTAGATGCCAGGGTATGTGGGACTTGCTTTTATAATTACTCATTCTGTATGAGAGGCATGGTCCTTTTACCAAGACCTTTTAATCTTTTCTTCTCGCCTAATAGTGAAAAACTTGAAATAACTTCATTCCAGACGAAAACTCCTTTTAGTATTCCTCCTGAAAAGGATACAAGCAAGTCCCACATACCCGGGCATCTTACTCCACCCTTTTGCTAGAAAATCCTATTTAACCCTTCCTATGCAAGAAAATCCTATTGTTTCGCCTACATATACCTAAACAGATCTCAACTGAAATTAAGGCGCAATGTCACACTAGTTTTGAAATGCCTGATGAAGAGTTAAGTAAAATTAGACTCGAAATTCATAGCAAGACAGGAGAAAAACGCTGCAAATTATTACATAATGGTTTATTATTTCTGAATCAGATAACCAGCTATAGTAACCAGCATGCTCTGGGGCTTTCGCCAGTCTCTTTTCTAGTATCCACCTCTATTCTTCCTCTCACTCCATCCCCCGCTCGCACCTCTCACCACCACCGTGACCCCCTGCCAAGCGTGCCAGGCGTGCGCGCGTGCGTAAGTCTAACACTCAAAGCCTCGAAAAAGACACTTTTTCGCCCGTTTTTGGCCCATAGCATCTATGCGAGTAAAGCGATCGGGATGGTTAAACGTTAGGACCAACTAGACCCAAAATAGAGTCTATGTGCGAAAGAACGGGTTTTTTAAAGTCAATTCTTAGGCCTTTTATGGCCCGGACGGCGGACGGACATTTCAAATTTAGATTCTACGCACCTTGAAACGTGAAGTGACAAAGTTTGAGGGGGTTATAAAAATTTGGATTCTACACACCTTGAAACGTAAAGTGAAAAGTTTGAGGGGGTTATAAAATTTTTTTGCTATACTATCACATAGGCTTATTATTGGAAATAATAAACCAAAAAGGAGTAATTCTTTATTCTTCCCGCAACACCAACACTCAATCTTAAGACCACCAAGGCTTAAGGAACCTCCAATCTGTCACCTACCTACACAATTTTTACATATAAGTTTTTTACACCCAGCTTTTAGAAACGTACAAAAACTTATAAAAAATAACTGACTTTATTTTTCAACTGATGCTGAACTTCGGACCCCCCCGACCACTCTGGGTGTGGTAGTGCATAAAATCAACTTGAAGAATCACTGTATAATCAGCAGAGTGAACTCTGTACCTAATTTGGTTCCAATCGAACTTAAGATTGTAACAATTGGAATGGGACATCTTTGAGTGTGGTAGAATATAAATATTACAACTTGAGAAACCATTATAATCAGCTGAGTGGGCTCTTTAGCTTATTTTGTTTCTATTCAGCTTTTAAGATGTACCTATATACAGAATTTTGGAATGGGGACTCTCTGGGTATGGTAGAGCATGATAATTACAACTTGAGATAGCAGAGCTGTAGCAAATATAGCTGAAATTTGCTGAATTCTGCTAAAAATCCTGAACTTTGGAACAGAGCCTCTCTGAGTGTGGTAGATATAACTGTGGATAAAATTTCCCAAGCAGTCCTTACACAATTAATCTGAAATTTAAGTGACAGTTATACAGAACTCAGCTTGATATGTAATCATGGTTGTTTACATTGTCATTATTTTGGAGAGGGCTATATAGATATGGGATTGGTAATTATGCACATGTACCTGTAGTTCCTTCTGAGTGGGAAATAGTAGATATGGGTGGAAAACTGTCCAGGTGCGAATATTGCGTCAAATTAGTACATTCAGGATTTTACAATATTAGCAAAAATGCCCAAATTTAGCGCACCTTTATTAAAACTGGTTAGAGACGGTTGTTCTGGAGTTAAGAGTAAATAAGAGTTCCAAGGCGTGGGATTCTTTTATCGACGGTTGTCATATTTGATCGGTGAGGAAACACGGATTTTCCATATCGGGCTATAGGTGAGATTTATTCATGTTGGTCAAACAAATTATGTTTATAATTTGAACATGTCGTGTGGAGACGTGTTGAATGTCAAACATCTACCTACCTTTTAACTGACAGTTGACGAATTTGAATGACGTGTGACGTGATGTCGTATGTCTCGAATGACGTTATGAGCCTAGTTTATCGAAAGTTAGCGTCACGAGGATCCCCGGTGACGTATTGTTTGATCAGTGAGATACGGCGTTTGAGTGACGTGGTGACGTAGGACTGAGGGCACGAACAGAGGGTCAATGCTATACGAAAAACGAAACAAGATAAGGGAAATGTAGGTACAGCCTGCCGATATGAATATGAGAAGGACTTCATAGAAGTAATACGTGCGTTGACTTAGAGATAGCCAACAGGGTATTCACGTGGGACGCAGTGGGGAACTACAGTTACCTGGTTGAACTACTATTCCCCCTTTAGAAAAATTTCCAGTGATGCAGCCGGATGTTATGAGAAATTTTAACATGGAAACCCCGGCCAAAAATAAGACAAAATTACCGCAACTTGACAGTTAGTGCGTTATGCTCCTTTTTCTGAGGATTATCGCTTACAACCAAATCGTTGATAGGGAACTGCATCTTAGGCATATATCATCGTACAAAAATCGGAAAGCTCTCGATTTACCTAATCGTATTGTGTTAACTACTGCGCAGCAAGGGCGTAGACAGGGTGGGGCAGGAAGGGACCGTGCCCCCCCCCCCCCCTCCACCCCTAGACTTTCGGGAACACAAAAATAAATTGGGCTGAACTTATTTAAAAGAAACACTAGAATATTGAATGCCTAGTTAGGGGCATGGGAAGGTATTATTGGAATTTGGATACATTTCTGTGAGCAAGAGTACCTTCATAGTAAGAGAAGTAACTTCATACTCTGTTCCAACCAGTGATAAATATTTTGCAGGGAAAACAGCTGAATTTGCTTCAATGCTACAATCATATTGAAACTGTGTTGTCGACTGTGAGGAATCACCGTGAGTCTGCTGATTCTGTGGTGGGAGATAGTATTTATTGTAGTGTGTACAATAGTGTAGTGTTGTAGACGTCACCCACCAAGGAGTGATACCTTATCTTGTCTTTGGCTTCTTCTAACTCCTTCTCTCCTCCATGACTAGTGGCCGGCATGGAGGTGGCTGCATGGAGGTAACATTATGCATTGGCCAAAAAAATTTCAGACGAATTGGGGGTAGAGCTTTTGACGCCAAGAGTGGTTGGACGTCAGGACCATCATTCGAATATCCCAAGTGAATCTCCTGAGGAATATTGGAAACGATCAGTCTTGATTCCTTACCTACACTCGTTTTCTTCAGCGCTGACTGACAAATTTTCTCATAATAATAAACCGGCGTTTTGCCTTCTTTCTCTTCACCCCCACGTCATGTTGGCTTCAAAATTAGACCATTTGAAACTAAAAGCCGAAAAAATTGCCAAGCTTTATGATTTTCATGCACGGTGGTCCTCGATCGGATTTGACCTCGAAGTGCTTGCCCTCCAAATTTTCTTTCGAAACATGATTTGGGAATATGTTAGGATTATAATTCAGCAAAAACTGAAATCAAACAATGAGCCGTTTTTTTATTCAGTTTTTAAATTTTTAATTGATACTTTAATCATAAAAATACGCTGTAATCGCAACAAATTCAGAAAAAAATATTATTTATTATTTATGTGTCCTTGTACAATTGAATCTTTATCTGGTTTCATAGTTTTGACCTATTTCGTGATCAAATATAATTAGAAAAATAAGAATAACAGCATTTTATTGAACAAAATAATGATTATATTTGCAAAAAGTTCTTAATAATCGGCTGTTATCGGCTTATCGTTGAAGAGAACGACGATAATGTGGCACATTTATGGTCAGAACTGAATATTAATGAATTCCAAGGAACAATTGCAACTGATTTGAAACTCGCCAATATAATTGTCGGAATTATGTCACATGCAAGTTTACATCCATGTTGTTGGTGTTATGCAGCAAAGAGTAATCTTTCTTGTGTTGGTGAAAGTAGAACGATTGGTAACTTATTAAAAAATTATATGGAATGGTGCGATGCAGGGAGCAATAAGAAGTATGCCAAAGATTTCATGAATTGTGTAAAACCCCCAGTCATACAAACTCTCGAGGACCGATTAATTTTGGATCTAATTCCTCCACCAGAGTTACATTTATTATTAGGAGTCGTAAACACCTTGCTCTCTCACATGTCCAAAGAATTTGAAGCCGAAGCTCTTCTTTGGGCATAGCGCTGTAGTGTTCAGCGTAAAATGACCCATGGGAGCCCTTCGTTCAAAAGAAATAGTTGCCGCATTTCGCTACAGAAACTAGATTTGTTGCGTTCAAACTGTAGCGTAGGTTGTTTAAAATACGTTGATGATTTTCAGAAGTTCAATGAAGTTGTCATATCATCTTTCTCAGTCAGGCTGGATTCAAAATGCATTGAATTCATCAATGAATTCAAAGCATCATATTTATCTTTGGATATTCCAGTCACTCCAAAAGTTCACACGGTATTCTTTCATGTGGAAGAATTTTGTACCAAACACGGAAATGGCATCGGCTTTTACAGTGATCAGGCTATGGAGGCCGTGCATCATGATTTTTCTGCGACGTGGGCCAAGTATAAAGTATCGTGAATCAATCTTGAGTATGGACAACGTTTATTAAGGGGTGTATGCGAATATAATTCTCTGCATATGTAAAATGTTATAATGCCATTATTTTTATTTTCTATTAAATTTAGATACCTATATATTTTATGTTAAAATTTATATAATGAATCATTATAAACTCACACACAAGCGTACACATAGACACACACACACACACACACATACTCACAAGCATTTATTAAGAGCTTCATGCAAATATAATCATTATTTTGTTCAATAAAATGTTGTTATTTTAGTCTTTCTAAGATAATATTTGATCACGAAATCGGTCAGAACAATGAAACCAGATAAAGATTCAATTGTACAAGGACACATAAATAATAAATAATATTTTTTTCTGAATTTTGGCGATTATAGCGTATTTTCATGATTAAAGTATCAATTAAAAATTTAAAAACTGAATAAAAAAACGGCTCATTGTTTGATTTCAGTTTTTGCTGAATTATAATCCTAACATATTCCCAAATCATATTTCGAAAGAAAATTTGAAGGGCAAGCACTTTGAGGTCAAATCCGATCGAGGACCACCATGCATGAGGATCTGCTGTACCCCACTCAAATTATGGCACAATATGTGGGCGAAAAAAATGGACAAGAACGACGAAGGTGAAGACTGGAATGAGACTGAAAAACTGTCAACACTTCAGAATGTGGAAATGATCGACTTGATCAAGGAAGCGGACCCCTTCTATCCTTCCATCAAAAAGGCCCTGATGATTGCGGTAACGTTACCGTGCACGACCTGCTCGGTGGAAAGAACTTACAGCACCCTGAGGCGCGTAAAAACATGGACACGGTCTACAATGCGGGAGGATAGGATGAATGGTCTGTGTATGCTCAGCCTCCACCAAGATTTGGTGAAATCAAAGAAGGCAACCATTGTAGAAGAGGTTGTTGATCAATTTGCCAGCAACCCCAGAAGACTGATGCTGTTTTAAAAATTGTCCATTGCTGTTTTGTAATACCTAAGTTGTATAGTGAAATAATGTAAAATATATAAATAAAGATTTGTCATGAAAATTATTTCTCGGTATTCAGACTTTGTAACGTTCGTTCCCTATATAGTTTCTATATATTATATTATATATAATAGCTCTTGGGGTCCCCCCCCCCCCCTGGCTAAATCCTGCCTACTTCCATGCTGCACAGTGCGTGGCCAACAATCTGAGGTATGAGCTTGGTTGTCTGAATAATTGAGGCGCTGACATGGAATAAGAGGAGAAAATAAAACGCATATGACCGCTTGAACGTTTAGAAAAGTTCTGACTGGAAACAAAGTTTGGCCTAGCTCAGAGGAAAATATCTGAGTGGGGTGGATGTAAAAGATCAAATATCACAACAAACGAACATAGAGAGAGTCCAAAGGTCAAACAATATAGTAAACAACAGCGTAAAACGTCGCGCCTTGCAGTCGACCGCAAGACATCGAAGATCTCTATCCGGCCATAGGGTCGCCTACGACCCCAACCTAAATTATCAAAGATAAATACCTCCAATCTGTGTGTTTTCACAAACTTCGAAAATCGAAGTGATTGATAACACTTCGGAGATGTCTAAACAGTGGAACAATAGTAGCTTCATGATCGATTTCGATTTATAAAAATCTCTGAATATGCTAATCGGAATATTAAAAAAACTAGTCATATATATTACTTTACAAAAATGTAAGGAGTCTAGTCTGGGTGATCATACTTTTTTCTCTTTTTATTGAATACTAGATAGAAATATTTGACAGGAAGAATGAATAAAATACACAGCAGGAGCACGGAAAAAAAATCGTGAATCTAGGGGTCGTATACGACCCTTTGGCCTAAAATGGGTTAAGTCCAAAAATCTAAAGAACATTTTTTTTTCGTCGAAGTGCAAGTAAACAGTCACGCCAACGGCCTTAGGTCCTCCCGTCCTTGCTAGATCGCACCCTGAATAAATGTGTGACCTTTGCATGGAGAAGAGATTATGTCCAAAAAAATCTGATAAGAGTTCAGAGGGAGTTCCTATGATATTTGATTTTTGGTTTTGGACTTAACTGCTTTTCCATGTCAGCTCCTAAATTGTTTATACCAGGTGATCCTTCTCAGTTAATTTTGTAAACATGATTGCAACCACTATTAGCCTGGAAAGAAACTTGATGAAATTTGAAGGGAGACTACCTGGGACATTAAGAGATGATTGAAATGATGGGTTCTTACCTAATCAGCTGAGTGACCTAAATTCACTCCTGTTCTCCCAAGGTCCATGTTTTGTCAAGATTTAGTGCTTAGGAACAAATTTGTTTCTTAAATTATCGTGTTAAATTTATGCTAAATTGTTTTGAAATTCAAGCACTTCGAGCGCAAAGAAATGGCTAACTTTAAATTTATGGCAAAACAAACTTGTCCTAAATAATAATCTGCTATCTAAACAAAAATAATTGTCGATTTTAAAGCATTTTTTGCACGTAATGCAATTTAAGAACATTTTTCACAGATGAGTATTCATGCTCTAGATTACCGTAGCCGTTTAGGCATCAGGATTTTGTATATATATGCTATCTGTTGTACACGTTTTGTGCATAGATATTAAGTTCTAGATCACTGTAGGTTTAGGTATAAGGATTCTATATATATACCTACTATGCCAATGTTGTACACCTTTCGTGCATAGATATTACTGTAGGTTTGGGCATCAGGATTCTAAATATATACCTATTATCTGTCCTACACGTTTCGTGCATAGAAATTGAGTTCTAGAACCGTATTTGGGTATCAGGCTTCTATATATATATACCTGCTATCTGTTGTACACGTTTCGTGCATAGATGATGAGTTCTAGATCTCTGTAGGTTTGGCTATCAGGATTCTATATATATACTCCCTACTATATGTTGTACACATTTCGTGCATAGATATTAAGTTCTAGAGCTCTGCAGTTTGGGTATCAGGATTCTATATATATTACCTACTATGCCCATGTTGTACACCTTTCGTGCATAGATATTAAGTTCTAGATTACTGTAGGTTTGGTACCAGGGTTCTATCTACTAAATATCAGGATTCTGTATTCTATATACTATGATTGTGTCTTGTACCATTCTAATTTTAATAGTATTACAGTAAACATCATACTAAAGGCGAGGAAACTCTAAAGCATTTGTCTTGGTCGTTTATTTAGATGTTTATCAATATCAACGTATCACGGCAGTATAGGGGATTTGTTGTCAGTCAATGGAACAAGTAAGAACTTACCGCGTTGCAAATGAGTTTAGCTGCGTTGGGCATGATGCTGGCAAGGTGGTTGTAGGTGATGGCGACCTGCGTTCTGAGTCTTCTGAGGGTTTTCGGGCTGGCCCTGTGGCCCTTGCCGCTCAGCTGCAGAGGGTGCGCCCCTGGGGTTGGCTGGTGCCGCGCTTTACCTCCTCTGAACTGTGGGACAGACCAGTAAACTACAAAATTGTATAATTTTAAATGTAATAAAAGCTTCTTATTTTCAGCTTTATTCTACAGCTTTACTTTACTTTATAAGGGACTCCGGTTTTTAGGACGTCCCTCTGGCTTGTTCATTTACAGGCAAGGATTCCTGAGCAGAGGGGGGTATATTCAAATTGATCCAGAGAGCTGAGGAAAACCCAAGCATGAGGGTAAAAATAACTGAATACAAATCCATACCGGACAATCTGAGACAAAATCCGTAAAAAAAAAAAAAAAAAAAAAAAAAAAAAAAAAAAAAAAAAAAAAAAAAAAACAGATTTTTGTCAATTTACGTGTGTTTGACAAATTTTGTCAACGCTCCCCACGCTACGATTCTTAACAGATTTTCGTGATTATTTTTTGTTACATCCAATTTTAATTCTAGTTGTGAAATATACGTAAGAAATTTTGAATTTCATGACGGACAGGATTGAATGGTGAGGGCAATGAAGAAAAACACGATTTTCGGTAAATATTTTGGATGGTACCCAGGATACCATTCTTAACCGATTTTCGTGATTTTCGTTTCGTTAAATTTCTACTTATGTCTTTTTGTGAAAAAAAACTTGGGCATTTCGGATTTATTGTAGTGGTACGGGGTGAAGAGAGTAATTACCGATACTTTCAAGCGCTGCTCGAGCTACAATTCTTGGCAGATTTTCGTGATTCTTTTTTCGTTAAATTACGAATTTGGACGAGGTTCTGTACATATGCCAGGAGATTCAAATTTCATTATGAAAGAGGGGAAATGGAGGAGGTAATACTGATATTTCGTGATGTTTCACTGTTCTCATTTGATTTCCGTGACAGGTTCTTGTTCAATCCAGATTTCAGTCCAATATATACAGCGAACATTGGAAGTTCCAAATTTAGTAGCGTTGGAGGTAAATAGAGGTTCTAATAATTTTACAAAATTTTATTAATGGAAAAGCGTTTCAAGTAATTCTGAAACGATTCCTGAAGTTTGCGCTTTGTCATATACGTATATATATATATATGTATAACGATAAATCGCCTTAGGATTGAGACAAAAAATCGAGTTTCGCACCAAAAAATCAAGCTTTACAAATAAAAGGATATGTTTGTTGGCCAGCACTTTTTGAGCACATTAAACTGCTGAAATTTCAAAAAATGTACTAAAAAAGTCACTAAATATGGCTAAAAACGGCTAAATATTGATGAATAGCAGAATTTCATCTAAAAGATGTTTATCAGTTCATGGAAAAAATTATGCTGAAAAATGTACATGAATTTCGCTATAAATTGAAAATAAAAAAATCGATAAAAACTGCAAAAAAGAGAAAAATCAAAAATTGTTTTAGACATGCAGAATTTAGTTAGAAAGAATTTGATTGTCATAAAAGTGGTAGTTAACTATTTCATGTCCACCCAAAGTGCCCAAATTCTGAAACAATAGAACATAATATAATGCGATAATTCACGAAAATTCGCTCATATACTGGAACTCATGCTGCATGGACTGGAATTTTAAAGAAATCGTTTTCGATGTTAAAGTTACCTAAGTTTTCACTTTTTCTAATCAAAGCCTATCTTTAGCCATAGCTATAGGTTAATTTTCTACATAAATCAGCAAATACGAGTAATTTTATCATAACTGATGGGACCTGAAGTTGAATATACTCTTGATTGAATCATCAGATGGTTTATCATGATATACACACCTTATGTATCTTTATAAGCCCCCATGCATGCCTCTTTATTATATTTTATACATATTATATGTACATGATCTATATGTACCTCAACTGCCCGACAGGGGTTGAGCCAGATAGGAGTCTTCTTATGCCGGCGGGCGCTGTCTACGGTGATATTGACAAAGACCAGGAGTACCAGCGTCACCTCCCACAGCCCAAAACCTGCGCAAATGAGAAAAAAAATCATTTTAACGTCAAGAAACCGAGGAAATAAGTGCAGTTGCATTTCGGAATTAAAAAGTTACGACCCAAAACGATATGAAATTAAACAAGAAGTTATACCGATCTCATAATCTTGCGGTGTGGTTGATGTGTTTCACGACACCCCGTTTGCGGACTGCTGAATAATCTTGATAATCAGTGACGGAACCAGAAGTTCATTTTGTGAAGGGACCATCTATTTGCTGATATGCATTTTATAGAACATCCAGATAGGTAGAATAATTTATATTTATACTACTAGTTATAGCTGTTACGCTGCGCGTAGCACATTTTGGTAGCATAGCTGGTCCAATTAGTTCCAAAGGTCTTTCAGTTTATTACAGTAGTTCACCATTCGTAATTACGCTATACCACATCCAGAGGGACCCCGTTCAAAATTTCAGTTGAGTTGAGAAAAAAAATTAGCTACAGAGCTCACTCCTCAGATTAGAGAGCCCCAAACTTGGCTATATTCTACCCTAGAGACTCCCGGTTCAGAAGCTCATCGTCTCAAGTTTAATAGGAACAAAATAAGCATGCTCATTTCGCAGACGAAGAGTGGTTCCTCATCTTGCAATAATACTCTACCAAACCAAGAGAAGCCCCATTCCAAAGTTCAACATCTTAAGTTAAGTTTTAGAAGAAATATGCCAAAAAGCCCATTTAAGCAGCGGATGAAATGAATAGAAGTCCATAATATATGGGGTTCAACCCGCAAAATCACTGAGTCTCTTCTAAATATGACTGATGACTAGCAAAGTTTTGATCTTCATATAAATCAGCGGAAATGTATACACACGGACAAGAATAGCAAATTATTAGTTGAAACTTGGAAAGCTGGTGTGAATTTTTCAGCTCCCTACATTGATCATAAGCATCAAAAGCTTTCGCTACATAAGCACAGCTACTTGATTAAAAATACAAAAGGTTCATTACTGAAAATAATACCACCAAATGGATGAACCAACAAGATTGTGAAAGGTAACGATAATGTTTGTTTGAAGACTAGCGACAATAAAGATGTGAATTAGAATGTTGAATGCGAACACAATATAAAAGAATATTTAAAAAAATCCTATGCCAACACAACGGAATCAACAACACAGCAGTACGACCGAAACAGCTGACAACGATAAATCTACAGAGGAACATTTCACTGCCCGAGTTGAGCACGGGTTAAACAACAAGCAACAAATTGTGTTGTTGTCACATAATTTTATTCATAAAGCCGATACATAAAGATATGAAATACTTAGGTTGGACAATATTTGTGCAAAAGATCCATCCAGGTAATATTAGGACATATGATATGATGAGGCTTTAGATAACATTCTTGAATTTACTTCTGTACTAATGGTGTAATCAACGAGTATAGATTGTTAAAACAACTATCAGAGTACTTCGTGAGCCTTCAAAATTATTTAAGTAGGTAGTGAAGGAGGAAATTGTCTTCTCTCATTCTCAAGAAAAGTCAGAATCGCACCTTCCTATAGCATAAGTTGAATTCAAACTTTTTCCCTATCTCATTCCTTCCACGACAAAATAAAGGTCGTTAAGTTTTCAGCCCATTCTCTCTTTTTCTTATCAGCCTGTTTTTTTCTTGTTCAGTAATTTGAAAAATCACAACTAAAAGTTGTGCATCGTATTTCCAGGTTTAACCGCCTTACTTTATGTTTTTTTGGACGGTGAATCCAAATATGAACAGGATTTTAATAATCTAGCTTTGTTTTCAGGAGCAAATCTCGTTTAAATCCAATAAAAATCGGGAAAATAGCCAAAAACAACATTTTTCAACACATTAAAAGTAATTTCTCCCTAAAACGTAAAACGATAGAAAAAAATCTGGTTGCAAATTTGAATTCTACTATCTATTATTCTATCTTCTACTACTATTTAATTAATAAAGAACTAACTCCCTAATCATTTAGTAAACACACTTTAATTTTGTTTTACAGTTTATATGACAACAATTTTATAGAGGTATATATACTTCATGTATTTACTAGATATATTTATATATATTATGTATATATTTAGAAGAAAGTATTTTTAATGTTGAATTCAAATTCGCAACCGGATTTTTTATATCGTTTTTCGTTTCAGAGAGAAATAACTTGTAATGTGTTGAAAAACGTTGTTTTTGGCAATTTTTCCGATTTTTACTAGGTTTAAACGAAATTTGTGCCTGAACACGAAGCTAGATAATTAAAATCCAGTTTCATATTCGGATTCAGCACCCCAAAAAATATAAAGTAAGGTGGAGAAACCTGGAAATACGATGCAAAACCTTTAGTTGTGATTTTTCAGATTACTGAACATGAGAAAAACAGGTGTATGGGTTGTAACTAAAAAATTCGAGTAAATCTGGACAAACTGCTTTCATTTTCTGATTCAGCGACCTCGTAAACCCTGCAGCCCACTGTTACTTTCTTTGCAACTCGACATCAATTTTGTAGTTTTCCCCAGTGTAATCTATTAAGGTTCCTACAGGTATCTTTATCTCTGTTTGTGATAGGTACCAGACGAGATACGTTTCCTCATTGAAGATGGTTCAAATCTATCAGACTGTCGTCTCTCGTAATGTAAAAAGTTTTGGCACATATTTTGACACTATTGTAATGATTCTATGCTTCACCTAGAAAATATGAGAATCTACTTATTATTAGAAGCAATTTTAGTCATCACATACTCACAGTTTTTTGGCATGACGGAGTATTTTACTTCAAGCGCCGGTGCGAGACTCAATTCGTGGAACCGACCGTCCTCTTCTCGGAAATCTCGGTGACAACGACAACAACAAAAAAAACCTCGAATACCGATTGGTCGAAAACCGTCTTTTGGAACGAGTTTCCTATTGGTCAGTCCAGGCAAAGGCTAGACCCGCTGTAGGAAGATGGCCGACGATAGTCCACCTCTAGGTAAACACCCCCACTCTCCGGCCTTGCGCGCAATGGGAAAAAAAGTGCGGCGTGGCGATTGGGTAATTTGAGTAAATTACATAATGAGCTGTTTCTTCGTCCCCGGTTGCTCTTCAGGATTCGTTATTACTTCGGGAGAACCTTATTTAGATGGGTTTTCCACAGTCCTTTTTGCCCCGCCAAGATTGGAAGGTCTGTTTACGGGCTACAATCTTTCATTTCAGATACGTTTTCTAATGAGGTTGACAGGAAATGAGAGGATCGCGTCGTTTTTCTGGAATATCTTCGTGGTTATTAGAATCCTGACAGAGGGGGAACTGCCGGTCTGGTGAGAGCTGGTCCACTCATCAAAGTGTAACAGCCGAATGGGCTCCATCTGATTCTTCTGCAAGGAGGGGAAGAAACCGAGTTTCCCCGCATCTTTCCGCGAATGATCTGGATTCATCGTCCCAAGTATTTTGGCACTGAATCATTTATCGTTCAGTGTGTCTTTAGTTGACGCATACGCAGCGGTAACGATCTTCCAGGATTTTGAGCAGTCGGGTCACGCTATCTTTGAAAGCCATTTCTGCGAAATGTTCTCGAAACGGTGGAATAAACGTTTTATAGAAAAACATCAGAGCGAAATAGGTGAACATTTAGATAAAGTTTACATAATGTCGGGGCTCGTTTGGAACAATTCTGGGGAAATCCTAAAACACTCCTATTAAGCTTGTTTCTTGAAAGAAGTTGAATTGCCCTTCATTCATTCAGCAACCTCATAATTAAGGTTAGGTAGTAGGTACCTATCGGTTAGTGTAAAATTGTCTATAATATAGCGAATTGCCTTCATTCACATTTCCACGGCGCAAAACTACATTTAAAGTAGAATGTTGAAAATTCAACTAAAATTACCTTTTCTTCAATGCATTTATAAATAAAAGTAGCAGTTTTAATGCGGTCTGCAGAGTATCACGAATTCGGAGAGGCATTCGATTCAACGTCAAAATTTACGTTAAGTAAACAGAAAACTTATCTGCCAATGAGAAAATTTCATGAAAAGCTTGAATTTGCTGAACAAAACTTTCGGAAATTCTAATAGACCTTATCCGCTAAAACTACAATAAATACCTGAAATAAAACTACAGAAGTTGTGCTTCATATAAGAATTTCAGGTTTGCGCCGATGGTAGGTACTGTTGATACGGCATTGATGAGGTTCTTTGGGAAGCGAATTCGGCCAACCCACAAAACTCCTGAAAACCGCATTAAAACTTATCGGCTGTAAGCTTACACAGTTTTACCTGTCACAAGAATCAGCGGACGGATGGAGAGACAGTCAGACAGGAAACCCAAACTGGTCAGTACAACTTAGAACGTAAAATTAGATAATATAAATCTATACCTATAAGTGATCTACGCAGAAGGCTATATAATACAGAAATAATGAGCCTTTGTGTAATAATTTTCAGCGTTTCCTTTTGCTCCCGCCTAAAATAGAACACAATGCGCTTCCCAATAAATGAAATAATAATAATGACTATTAATTAATACATTTAAATTCGATTTAAGGAATATTAGTTTGTTATAAGTACATGCATTCTACGCTGTGAATGGACATAATAGGTAATATATCACCATAGTACCATGATTTGTCCCTATTATACCATGACCAAAGATTTTTGCAAAAGCTGTGGGGGATAAAATTGCTGCAAATTATTACACAAAAGTTTACTATATCTGTATTAGATTGACAGCCCGCCTATCGATCACTGGTCTATGATTATTAAACCTCAAGTTAGATGGACTTGTGAAGCTTTGGTAGGTGATTCATTTTATCTCATTAATATTCAGTAGGCAGGTTAACTCTTGTTAAACGCAGATGGACTAGTAAAGAGGTGTTTAATTAAATTAATCTACAATTCAATTACAAAGCACATAGGGGCTCTGATCAGCAGCGGGACCTTAGAAACTGATTCCTTCTCTAATGAACGATGATGATGATAATCCACTGACATGCGTGGACCTACTTCCATAAACATTAAATAAGGAAACCCCATCCGAAAGATGATCCAGAAGTACAAGAAGTATTACACAATTCAAGGTTTACGAAATAGTTCAGATTTCTCATCAATTTATTATAGGTATCGAAAATACGAAATTTACACCGCATCAAACGTGATTTATGCCGACTTCAAAACCGTTGATCTCAATCCTAAGAAGATTTAACGTCTGGAAGGACATATCGCACCCGTCCTAGAACATGGGTACAACTCAAAAATCGCGATTTTTGAGTTAGTTGTGGTTCTGAGAAGTAGAAACGGTCTAGTTTGTCTGTAGAAGGGGGAGATATGTGTAGGGCACTCTAATTCCGCTAAAGAGTGCGTGTATCTTTCTTCTATGGAGGGAGTAACCAATTCACGTCCTAGGAAGAAAGACACAACTCAGTTGAGTTCACTCAGTCTGTGTCTCGTTTTGAGTTGTTTCCTTTTTGCGTGGACAATTTTAACTTGTGTCTTTCTTTTCTGAACATTTTGGATCCTGACTGGTGAGATTTCAGTGTTTGAGTTGGAACAACTCAAAAATTCTTAAAAAATCAACAAAACCGTTCCCCCCACTCCCTTCCCACTGGCAAAAAAACTATTTATTCACCCTGGGGCGTTAGAGTAATAATGTAGGAAACAAGTTTCGCAAAGATAAATTATGTTCATCGTGTTCCAAAGAACGGGTAGCCAATGGTGTGGAAGGAAAACTTTGAATGCGATTTGCCGAAAATGACAATTTTTGAGTTGTACCCTTATTCTAGGATGGGTGCGATATATATATATATACATATATATGTGTGTGTGTGTGTGTGTGTGTGTGTGTGTGTGTGTGTGTGTGTGTGTGTGTGTGTGTGTGTGTGTGTGTGTGTGTGTGTGTGTGAAAAAGCGTTAAACTCTAGGATTTGTTTCAGAATGCCTCAAAACGGATTTCAATGAAGAAAATATCCGACAATTTTGATTTTAAAATTTTTGGAGCCATTGCAATAGCTTCATTTTTTACGAAAATTCGCTAAAAACGAAACATTTTTTCTTGATTGATTACAAGATTACAAAAGTTCATTATTGAAAATGAAATTAACTAACACATGCGTGGAGCTACTTCCATAAATTAAATAAGGAAACCCCATCCGAAAGATGATCCAGAAGTACAAGAAGTATTACACAATTCAAGGTTTACGAAATAGTTCAGATTTCTCATCAATTTATTATAGGTATCGAAAATACGAAATTTACACCGCATCAAACGTGATTTATGCCGACTTCAAAACCGTTGATTGTGACCTCTAAACTATTTCAAAATTACAATAAATTATTCAAATCCGTCGATGACAAATTAGTATTAAACCGACATCTGAATATTGATGAAGTTAGAACAAGACGTGGAAAGCGGTTCAAGCTGCCAGCATTTGATATATTAGTCGGAGCTTGGGGCTCAGGGACAAGATGCCCTATCCGAGATTTACGGCTTGTTAGAGAACATTGTTGGAACAGTATGTTGGTAACTCTATACTTCTGACGATGTTTTATACCTGGTGTTTACCATGTACCTACCTCGTCGATGCAGCTCTTTATTAATCAAGTCCCCGGGTTTTTACTGTCTGGATGCGGCCTCAAACAAAGCTATCACTTTCCTTAATGCTCAGGCTAAATAATGGTGAGTGGTTTATCACTAACGTCAGTTTTTACTGCTTGTAATTTTATTGAGTCTTCATTACTGAGAGTTTCTGTGCTGTTCAACTCATAAAGTAGGTAGTGGGCAGAGTTGGGCAATATGTAGTTATAATTACTGGTACTGCTGATTACAGCTACTGTAGTTTGTGTAATACAAGAAGTTGTACTGGTTATGGGGAAAATCCTACGCAATTCTTTAGAATGAAGGATGTGCACTAGCACTAGCATCAGCGCGCTAAAGAAAAGTGCACATGAACAGGCTGATAGGAGACTAGCCATCGTGGCTGGGGGCGATAATAAAGCAAGCTCTTGACTCCAAACATCACCATTGGCTTTTGTTTTGCATCATCGTATTGTCAAGGGTTTATTTATTTAAACATACAAACGGGCTAAAGCCCAATAACAATGATTGTATGAATACAATAAATATGAACAAGAAAATCAATGGAAGAACAACATTTTTGGAAAATGAGTGAAAACATCGCAATTCAAATCAAAATTATAAATTTAAAATACGTATTAAATTATTCTTATTAATTACTAAGCTGGAGGAAACCAAATCAAAATAGTTCTTCAGGGGAGACAAATAATTTACATTTCTCTGCATTCTTATTATGGGGCTACTCAAGAGATAGTTAGTAGCAGTATGAGGTACAGAAAAAAGTAAACGGTGGAGGGTATTATACAATGGAACCTTAAGATGGAACAGCGAAAGCAGGGATGGGCAATCCACAGTCCCACCGAATAGTTTGGCCACAAAAGTGGCGTCTAACCATTGGCGTCTCGTATCCATCAACGCCAATCCACTCAACTCTCTCAGCCTCTCATATTCAATCTCGTTGTATCCTAACCCCGTTCTGTTTGCCAACAACCTTAAAAATCTATTCTGGAGTTTTTCAACTCGTACCTTAGCGACGGCATAAAACGGGGACCAAACCTCTGAGAGAGCGAACCAGAGCAACAGAACCAAGGCCTTCACTCATTGTTCTAGCAATGTTGAGTTAAGAAAATACTAGAGGTATGCATCTAGCTACGTATCGAGACTGAGCCCCCCAACCTAGATTCGGTGTTCCAGTTTGAGACCAAGCGACCCACTCCGTGACCGCATTAAAATTCTTTTAAGCTACAAAGCAATTGTTACTTTCCGTTGTTCTTGCATGTTCAGTTTTGCATCACTGTCTTCTGGGATGGCAAGAAATAGTCCTCTATCTGATTTTTCCAGCATTGTAATTATAAGAAAATACGAGGTATGCTACAAAGCACGTATATAAGTATTCAGGCCTTGCCCCTTAACCTGGACTCAGTCTTCTAGTAGGAGACGAAACGACCCGCTCTGTCGCCACATTCAAATTGTTGTATGCGACCAGAGCAGTTGTTACTTGCCGTTGTTCTTCAAGCCTATGGATGTTCCAAATGTTCAGTTCCCACTTATCCAATGAGTGAACACATAAATCCATGCAGGGCCAGAAAAGTGTATGGGGTGAGAGTGAGTGGGGCAACTTTAGATCCCTCTTACTCAATAGTCTTTTACTCTTCAGAGGGAGATAAGAACGCTATTTCTCGACACCGCACATCATCATTTTTGCTTTTTGTTGGCCTTTGTTCTGCATTACTGCATTCTGTAGGGGGGGGGGGGGGGGGGGGTGTGCAAGAAATAGTCATAGAACAGGGCTTCCTACACCTTTTCACGAATCAAGGGGTCTTCGGTTTCAAGTTGAATGTAACAACTAACGAACGTCAGTGATGTTTCGATTTGTCCGCATTCTCACTATGTTCAGTTACTTGTTGGGTTCCGTGTCTTCAATCGTGGCAAACCACAATTCTAATTTAGTGGAGAGGAATATGTTGCAAATCACGTGCACCGTACGCAAGATTTCGTAATACTTTACGTGGTGCTCATGTGATTCTTTTACTGACACTTTTACTGTATTCTTTTAGTCGTCAAATTGGTTTTTTGATTGATTTCCAACGTTTCCCCCCGGGTACCGGAGCTTCTTCAGGGTGATGAAAATTGAATTGAACCCCCTTCATCCCCCATCTCGATTGCTAATTCAAGATTTCCATGGTTTGTTGAATGACTAGATCACAGCTGGGATCTAACGGAAAAGAATCTCGAAAATCGGATAAAAATAAGTAGTAGCTTGGGCAGCGCTTGTTAGGATCGGGTTTTACTCCCTCCTCCACCACCCACCAATAGCAAATCAAAAATCTCCCTGGTTCGTTTTACAACTAGACTAAAATGGGATCGGACAATGAAAGAATCTCGAAAACTGGTTGAAAATTGTAGCCTGGGCCAATTGACCATACACAATTTTTTTTTAGAAAACTCCCCTCGAAATTAGAGGTGTGCCCCACCATTAAATGTAAAATAAAAAATAAGTACATAATAAAAACAAAAATAAAAATAAATAAATAAAAGAAATTCCGAGGACTGAAAAGAAATTCCTGGTTTACCCGACGCCGGCCCTTGGGATCAAGGAAGTGCCCCTATAAAATGACCACAAGTGTAAATAAGAACTCCTCAGGACGCGGGTGCTGATACCACGGAGCACTCCCGCCGAGATTACTAACTCAAGTAACTACGTGGCACTTTTGCCGCACCCACCCCTCGCCATGACACGGTCGCGGCCATGACCTTGATGCTAATATTGTTGCCACTCCTTTTTTTCGGAGATCATTTCTATCACATTCACTTATCTTAGCCCGCCAGGTCTGCTCCATGTCCACGCTGCCACTGACAATCTGGACATCCAGGATTATCGCGGACCCATCGGGCTTAGGGTCACACATCGGGCAGACGTTTTTTCAGAAATTTTGTGCACGTGAGCGCTGAATTCCGCGCATGAAAATATGAATCCCAATTTTTGTCGCAGATTCGAATTGTACGTGAAATTACATGAAGAAAATACCCATCTCTCGTTTTTTTGAGAGCGCAGTAACGGTTGCGATTTCGGTCAAAAAGTAGCTACGGGAATTGTGAAATGATGATTTTTGCAGGTAGGTATTGTATCCAATTGTCAGGTATTCATTTACTGATATATGCAACAACGTTGGAAGACGCCGAAAAATCGACTAGAATTGAATTTTACCTCACCCATTTCCATGCAGCACAAGGAGTGAGCACAATTCTTGAAGATTTTATCAAAATCCATGCATTAGTTTTGGAATTTTGCCTGAGTCAACAAACTTTGGTTTCGGGCATGCGCAATAGTTATTCCTCATCCAATCGCAATAAAACCCACAGGGTAACTTCCTGAAACCTATACCCAACTACCCTCCAAATTTAAACGAATTTGGGCCGATAGATCTTAACGATTCGATGTTATAATAAATTCAAGTTTGCGCATGCGGACACTACTATTGATAAGAATGCACAGAAATGTATAGGGTGCCCTCCAGGAGTTAACCCGCACAATTATCGAACATTTAATAAAATCAAACTAGTACTTGGTAGAGTTTTGGGCGTGACTCGGAAGTAGAACAGGCACATGGAAATCAGACAGACCCGAAATTGATCAGGAAGGTTTGAAACGCAGAAAGTAAGTGAACATTTTGGTTTCAAAAGTTACTTTTTTTGGGGCTTTTTGCACGAATCTTCAGTAGGTAGTGAGAAAGAAAAAATAGAAATGCTGATTTCGGAAGAGAAAAGTTGTTTCAAATTCTGCAGTTGCACAATGGCCACCAACACAATTCAACCTTCGATTGTAATAACGGAGGAATTTCTCATTGAAATTTCTGTATTTCTCAGTGAATTGGATATTGAAGAGGCTAATTTGATGACGTTTTGTCTATCTAGACCCATCAGAAGAAATTATGTACGTACACATATCATACTCTTACTCAATATAAGAAGAACCTAACGGATTTAACTCCTTCAACCAAGATACAGAAACTTTCAAGTGGGCACTACATGGCTGCATTGTTCTTTTGAATAGTGATCTGCTTTGACGTAGAATGATATTCCTGTTTTAATCAACACCATGATATTTCTATTATGTAGGTACCTAACTAATCATTATCTTATTGAAACAATTCGAACCATGTCATTGGTAATTGATAGAATTAATAAACTCATTATGATGTGCAGAATATATTAGAGATAGGTTATTATTAAGATAGAGATTTAGCGCAACTGGCTCGCGCGAAAGTATTGTTCTTGAGATCTATGAACAAATTATGAAGAATGGCGTTGGTCCCAATTTTTTTCGCTGTATTCAGGGGAAATGAAGGGGTTTCATCTTTCCGTGGGACACCCTGTTTAGAAAGGACCTTATTGTATTTTCTGATCTCATCACATAATTGTGCAAAGACGTGCATCCTTAGAAAACTGTCGAAATCGGATGAAAAGGGCTTGTTTCATAAATATCGTACATATATTGTGGAACGCTATCTCCCTGGAATAATGGAGTTCTTCCGTTCATTTAGTCACTCACCAACACGAAATCTGGAAATCCCATCAGCAACAGTAGACGAGAATCACGAGAATCCCAAGTTCGCGCTTGGGCTTCAATCACTGCATTGATCCAGATGTGATGAAATTTAGAGAATTTCTGAAGCGGTCTCGATAATTTCAAGGTATCTACGTTTGCGCATGCGCAGAAACCACAGCTATTTCGGGAGCGGAAAGATTGATAACAAATCATCTAGGACCTGGCCCACACAACTCTGAAAATTGCATCAAAATCAGACTGTTATCTAGAATGGTTTAACCCGTTAAGTACATAGTTTGCCGGATAGAAGAAATACAGACCTCAACTAAAACAGATAGACACCAAACCAACATCGTTCGGCGCGGTATAAAAGGTTTATATAATACTAGCCGCTCCGGCTCGCTACGCTCGCCTCCACGTCCAGCCGGGGGCAAGCCCCCCGGACCCCCCATTCAATTGCTCGCTTCGCTCGCAAAGTGTGGCATGTAGGGAATATTGCTCGCTTCGCTCGCAAAGTGTGGCATGTGGGGAATGTTGCTCGCTTCGCTCGCAAATGATAGATCCCTAAGGGTAGGTTTAACTTCTGTAAGGGATGCTGCTCGCTTTGCTCGCTTGAGGAAGTTATACTGCCCACCCAACTTGGCAGACGTTTTTTTCTGTTGGAAATTCTTACAAACAAATTAAATCTTATGAAACTACGTGGAACCACAAAAAGTTTATTCGGGGATGTTGCTCGCTTCGCTCGCAAGGTATTGCTGTATATTTGTAGGAAAAAATCCGAATTTATTCTTTTGAAATAGGCCTGCAGGTAACATTGTGAAATACCTGACAAACCCCTTGACGTCTTCGTAGAGCCTTCTCGCGAACACGGCAAAATTAATTTCTGATGTTAAACGCTTCTCCTCGCTTCCGCTCGCGATTTGACCGACTTAACGTCACTTTTTTCGATATCCGATTTCGGATTCAGATTCGGCGGGATCAAACCTTTATTTCGCCCGCGAAAACCGTTCCGAAAAACGTACCTTTATGGGGTATATTTTAATGGGGAAAAACGTAGTTTTTCGTCGGACTTTTCGAGAAAACGGGTCCGTACTCTTGGATTTTTTTGACGCATTTCCCGATACTTTTTTCGCGATCCGATCGCGCCGTCGTCTTCCTCGTAGGAAAACCTACGAAACCGGTATTTTTCCGGAATTTTCGACGGCCGTTTAGAGGGGTAGAGGAAGCGGGGAAGTCCAAAAAGCGCACATTAATTCTTACTTCGACCCCCCTCCCGCCCTACGGCCCATGGTTTTGCTGGGATTAGACAATTTTAAATTCGCTCGTTCCACCTTTCGGAAAATCCCAAGAAGATCCCCCCACTCGTAGATCCGGCCCACTCAGCCGTTTGGCCGTGCATAGACACGACAGACAAACAAACAGACAAACGGAGTTTCATTCTTATAAATAGTACTAGCCGCTCCGGCTCGCTACGCTCGCCTCCACGTCCAGCCGGGGGGCAAGCCCCCCGGACCCCCCATTAAATTGCTCGCTTCGCTCGCAAAATGTGGCATGTAGGGAATTTTGCTCGCTTCGCTCGCAAACGGTGGCATGTAGGGCATGTTGCTCGCTTTGCTCGCAAACGGTAGATCCCTAAGGGTAGGTTTGACGTTAGGGGATGTTGCTCGCTTCGCTCGCAAACGGTAGATCTCTAAGGGTAGGTTTAACTTCTGTAGGGGATGCTGCTCGCTTCGCTCGCTTGAGGAAGTTATACTGCCCACCCAACTTGGCAGACGTTTTTTTCTGTTGGAAATGACTATCAAACGCGGCACATTATGTGGAACCACGAAACGTATAGTTATAAGAACACTTCAGTACTAACAGTACAGTCAGATGTTGAATGTTTGTAAGTATTTATTTCGCAAAGTGTGGTATGTAGGGAATGTTGCTCGCTTCGCTCGCAAAGTGTGGCTGTATACATGCGATGTATTTCAATTGAAACATGTAGGGGATGTTGCTCGCTTCGCTCGCAAACGGTAGATCTCTAAGGATAGGTTTAACTTCTGTAGGGGATGATGCTCGCTTCGCTCGCTTGAGGAAGTTATACTGCCCACCCAACTTGGCAGACGTTTTTTTCTGTTGGAAATGACTATCAAACGCGGCACATTATGTGGAACCACGAAACGTATAGTTATAAGAACACTTCAGTACTAACAGTACAGTCAGATGTTGAATGTTTGTAAGTATTTATTTTCCAGTTCTATTTTTCTGAAGGTAGGCCATTAATAGGTACCTGCTCGCAACCCGTTCCCGTCAGGTAGGAAGTTATTCCTAAGCAACGTTGTGTAACGGCGGCCCGTGGTCGATTAATTTCTGATGTTAAACGCTTCTTCTCGCTTCTGCTCGCGATTTGACCGACTTAACGTCACTTTTTTCGATATCCGATTTCGGATTCAGATTCGGCGGACCCAAAGCTGTATTTCGCCCGCGAAAACCGTTCCGAAAAACGTACCTTTATGGGGTATATTTTAATCGGAAAAAACCAAGTTTTTCGGCGGACTTTTCGAGAAAACGGATCCGTACTCTCGCATTTTTTTAACGCATTTCCCGATACTTTTTTCGCGATCCGATCGCGCCGTCGTCTTCCTCGTTCAAAAACCTACGAAACCCGTATTTTTCCGGAATTGTCAACGGCCGTTTAGAGGGGTAGGGGAAGCGGGGAAGTCCAAAAAGCGCACAGTAATTCTTACTTCGACCCCCCTCCCGCCCTACGGCCCATGGTTCGGCTGGGATTAGACAATTTTAAATTCGCTCGCTCCCACTTTTGGAAAATCCCAAGAAGATCCCCCCACTCGTAGATCCGGCCCACTCAGCCGTTAGGCCGTGCATAGACACGACAGACAAACAAACAGACAAACGGAGTTTCATTCTTATAAATAGTACTAGCCGCTCCGGCTCGCTACGCTCGCCTCCACGTCCAGCCGGGGGGCAAGCCCCCCGGACCCCCCATTAAGTTGCTCGCTTCGCTCGCAACGTGTGGCGTGTAGGGAATATTGCTCGCTTCGCTCGCAAAGTCTGGCATGTAGGATATGTTGCTCTGGTCTCTATGGGTAGGTTTAACTTCTGTAGGGGATGCTGCTCGCTTCGCTCACTTGAGGAAGTTATACTGCCCCCGGACCCCCCATTAAATTGCTCGCTTCGCTCGCAAAATGTGGCATGTAGGGAATTTTACTCGCTTTGCTCGCAAACGGTAGATCCCTAAGGGTAGGTTTAACTTCTGTAGGGGATGCTGCTCGCTACGCTCGCTTGAGGAAGTTATACTGCCCACCCAACTTGGCAGACGTTTTTTTCTGTTGGGGAATTCTTACTAACAAATTAAATCTTATAAAACTACGCGGAACCACGAAAAGTTTATTAGGGGATGTTGCTCGCTTTGCTCGCAAGGTATACCTGTATATGTGTAGGACAAAGTCCGTATTTATTCTGTAGGGGATGCTGCTCGCTTCGCTCGCTTGCAGAAGTTATACTGCCCACCCAACTTGGCAGACGTTTTTTTCTGTTGGAAATTCTTACAAACAAATTAATTCTTATAAAACTACGTGGAACCACGAAAAGTTTATTAGGGAATGTTGTACTGCCCACCCAACTTGGCAGACGTTTTTTTCAGTTGGGAATTCTTACAAACAAATTAAATCTTATAAAACTAAGTGGAACCACGAAAAGTTTATTCGGGGATGTTGCTCGCTTCGCTCGCAAGGTATACCTGTATATGTGTAGGACAAAGTCCGTATTTATTATTTGAAATAGCTCTCGCTTCGCTCGCAAGGTATTGCGTAGAAGTGCAAATGGGAACCCCCCTGTGAGGGTCCCTTCAGGTAAGCAACGTTGTGTAACGGCGGCCCGTGGTCGATTAATTTCTGATGTTAAACGCTTCCCTCGCAATTCCGCTCGCAATTTGACCTACTTAACGTCACTTTTTTCGATATCCGATTTCGGATTCAGATTCGGCGGACCCAAAGCTGTATTTCGCCCGCGAAAACCGTTCCGAAAAACGTACCTTTATGGGGTATATTTTAATCGGAAAAAACCAAGTTTTTCGGCGGACTTTTCGAGAAAAGGGTCCGTACTCTCGCATTTTTTTGACGCATTTCCCGATACTTTTTTCGCGATCCGATCGCGCCGTCGTCTTCCTCGTAGGAAAACCTACGAAACCCGTATTTTTCCGGAATTGTCAACGGCCGTTTAGAGGGGTAGGGGAAGCGGGGAAATCCAAAAAGCGCACATTAACCGGAACTTCGACCCCCCTCCCGCCCTACGGCCCATGGTTCGGCTGGGATTAGACAATTTTAAATTCGCTCGTTCCACCTTTCGGAAAATCTCAAGAAGATCCCCCCACTCGTACACTCCCCCCACTCCGCCGACAGACAAACAAACAAACAGACAGACGGAGTTTCATTCTTATAAATAATAGAGATAGATAGAGATGGGAAAAAAGTTATTTTTGTTTGGACACGTGGGAATTTGGTTTTGGTTTATTATTTTCAATAATGAACCTTTTTAATCAACCAAGAAGAAAAATGTTTAACCCCCCCCCCCCCCCCCTTCAAAATTTTTTGGATTCGTAGAATCCAAAAATAGAATTTAAAAAAATCCGTCCGTCCGCCGTCCGAAGCTTTTCTCAAAAAGTGTTGGACCAAACTTTAAGAGATTGGGCTTAAAAATCATCTATCGGCCGGTGGTGTGCATTGGCATCGCGTTTGATCAACACTAAAGGGTAGAACCTAAGGGCTGAAATATTCAAAAATCGAGATCTTGAAATATTTCTATGTAACAGTAATGATTTTTTGAGTTTCATTTATAGGAATCCGCTCAAAGAATCGAACGAAACCACCCCGGTCGCAGAGCGTTTATTCGTTTGCTTTCCCTAAGGGTTAAACCATCGACAAGAAAAAAAAAAAGGCATCAACACGGGATCGAACCGTAACCAGTAAAAAATATCGAAAATCGCCTTGAAAACTATGACAATTTTATTAGCTGGTAATATAATTCCGATGGAATTCTGACTTCCTGAAATCGAGTTTAATAATAATAGAGGCCTGTTAGGGCTTGGAAAGCCCTAATCTAGTCCGTAGCTGATCAGAAAAGATCCCAATCACTGTGTTTCTTACTTACCGACACTTTTGCAACAAACTTGGGGCCGTGCTGATTCGGAATTATATATAAAGACCGTTCGGAATTATATATAAAGTCCGCTAAGTTCTTCAGTTTCAATTTCTTCGTTCAGAAATAACTCTCCTAGATGTTAGTAACTACACTACGTTTCATTGATGGCAACTGTTGTTACCGCCACAGCCTAATAAACAACTTTCGTTGATAAGGACCGCCTAGAACACGATCAAGGCGGGTATAGAGACGAACGGCGACACTTTTGCAACAAACTTGGGGCCGTGCTGATTCGAATGAGCAGTCTAACACTGAAATCTGACCGCGAAGTTCTTCACAATTTCAAAGACCGTTCGGAATCTATCTATCTATACTATTAATAAGAATGAAACTCCGTCTGTTTGTCTGTCTGTCTGTCTGTCGTGTCTATGCACGGCCAAACGGCTGAGTGGGCCGGATCTACGAGTGGGGGGATCTTTTTGGGATTTTCCGATAGGGTGTATAAGCGAATTTAAAATTTTCTAATCCCACCCGAACCATGGGCCGTAGGGCGGGAGGGGGGTCGAAGTAAGAATTAATGTGCGCTTTTTGGACTTCCCCACTTCCCGTACCCCTCTAAACGGCCGTTGACAATTCCGGAAAAATACGGGTTTCGTAGGTTTTCCTACGAGGAAGACGACGGCGCGATCGGATCGCGAAAAAAGTATCGGGAAATGCGTCAAAAAAATGCGAGAGTACGGACCCGTTTTCTCGAAAAGTCCGCCGAAAAACTTGGTTTTTTCCGATTAAAATATACCCCATAAAGGTACGTTTTTCGGAACGGTTTTCGCGGGCGAAATACAGCTTTGGGTCCGCCGAATCTGAATCCGAAATCGGATATCGAAAAAAGTGACGGGAACGAGGGGAACCGTTTAATATGAGAAATTAATCGACCCGGGCCGCCCGTTTCACAACGTTGCTTACCAGAAGGGACCCTCACAGGGGGGTTCCCATTTGCACTTCTACGCAATACCTTGCGAGGCGAGCAGGTATACATAGGTACCTACCTTGCGAGCGAAGCGAGAGCCATTTCAACAGAATAAATACGGACTTTGTCCTACACATATACAGGTATACCTTGCGAGCGAAGGGAGCAACATCCCCTAATAAACTTTTCGTGGTTCCACGTAGTTTTATAAGATTTAATTTGTTTGTAAGAATTTCCAACAGAAAAAAACGTCTGCCATGTTGGGTGGGCAGTATAACTTCCTCAAGCGAGCGAAGCGAGCAGCATCCCCTACAGAAGTTAAACCTACCCTTAGAGATCGAGCAACATTCCCTACATGTTGGGTGGGCAGTATAACTTCCTCAAGCGAGCGAAGCGAGCAGCATCCCCTACAGAAGTTAAACCTACCCTTAGGGATCTACCGTTTGCGAGCAAAGCGAGCATCATTCCCTACATGCCATATCTTGCGAGTGAAGCGAGCAACATTTCCTACATGCCAGAGTTTGCGAGCGAAGCGAGCAACATCCCCAAATAAACTTTTTTGTGGTTCCACGTAGTTTTATAAGATTTAATTTGTTTGTAAGAATTCCCAACTGAAAAAAAAGTCTGCCAAGTTGGGTGGGCAGTATAACTTCCTCAAGGATATACAGGTATACCTTGCGAGCGAAGCGAGCAACATCCCCTAATAAAATTTTCGTGGTTCCACGTAGTTTTATAAGATTTAATTTGTTTGTAAGAATTACCAACAGAAAAAAACGTCTGCCAAGTTGGGTGGGCAGTATAACTTCCTCAAGCGAGCGGAGCGAGCAACATCCCCTACAGAAGTTAAAACTACCCTTAGAGATCTACCGTTTGCGAGCAACATCCCCTACACGTTTCAATTGTAATACATTGCATGTATACAGCCACACTTTGCGAGCGAAGCGAGCAACATCCCCGAATAAACTTTTTGTGGTTCCACGTAGTTTTATAAGATTTAATTTGTTTGTAAGAATTCCCAACTGAAAAAAACGTCTGCCAAGTTGGGTGGGCAGTATAACTTCCTCAAGCGAGCGAAGCGAGCAGCATCCTTTACAGAAGTTAAACCTACCCTTAGGGATCTATCGTTTGCGAGCGGAGCGAGCAACATCCCCTACATGTTTCAATTGTAATACATCGCATCTGCGCAGCCACACCTTGCGAGCGAAGCGAGCAATATTTCTTACATGCCACACTTTGCGAGCGAAGCGAGCAACATTCCCTACATGTCACACTTTGCGAGCGAAGCGAAAAAAACGTCTGCCAAGTTGGGTGGGCAGTATAACTTCCTCAAGCGAGCGGAGCGAGCAACATTCCCTACAGAAGTTAAACTACCCTTAGAGATCTACCGTTTGCGAGCAACATCCCCTACACGTTTCAATTGTAATACATTGCATGTATACAGCCACACTTTGCGAGCGAAGCGAGCAACATCCCCGAATAAACTTTTTGTGGTTCCACGTAGTTTTATAAGATTTAATTTGTTTGTAAGAATTTCCAATAGAAAAAAACGTCTGCCAAGTTGGGTGGGCAGTATAACTTCCTCAAGCGAGCGAAGCGAGCAGCATCCCTTACAGAAGTTAAACCTACCCTTAGGGATCTATCGTTTGCGAGCGGAGCGAGCAACATCCCCTACATGTTTCAATTGTAATACATCGCATCTGCGCAGCCACACCTTGCGAGCGAAGCGAGCAATATTTCTTACATGCCACACTTTGCGAGCGAAGCGAGCAACATTCCCTACATGTCACACTTTGCGAGCGAAGCGAGCAATTGAATGGGGGGTCCGGGGGGCTTGCCCCCCGGCTGGACGTGGAGGCGAGCGTAGCGAGCCGGAGCGGCTAGTTATACATAAAGATAATACTTCTGTATCCTGTTGGGCTTGTGAGGCGTAGGTAGGTAATCACCTACTTCAGTTACGTAAATTTATTAAATTATTGATTAGTAAATACTTAGGAATTACTCTTAATTAAATTATCATTTCTATTCCAACAACAGAAGGTTAAGTAGTTCCGAGTTTACCTAGGTCGGAACGTTTTAGCCAATCTTTTAAGAAAATTAAGCTATTGCAATGAATCCAAAATTTCCTTCATGGAAATTCGTTTCAAAATTTCGTTTCGAAATTTCTTGAGTTTATCGCTTTTTGATTTGTGTATGTAGATTTTGATCAACAAGTTCTGGTTCTTTTCAATTTGCGCGCAACCAGAGGGTCGTTGAAACTTCTCGGTGGTCTAAGCGTTACTATTTCTGAATCATCTGGTTATTTTATATTACTGTAATATTCTCAGTTCTCATGTTATTCTGATCAGTTTCGGAACCTCAGGGTAATTTCTTTCCTAATCGACTCACGTTGCTGAAATTTAATGGAGCTCGTTCGGGATATCTCAAAAACACTGAATTTCTTTCCTTTTTCAACCTGCCGTGTTACCAAGTTTTTTGTTTGTTTTTTTGTTGTTTGACATTTTCAGAAATTTTTTAACATCCACCAACTAATATCTGTAAAATTGTGGGATCCTGAGCTGTAAAGGTGTGAACCCTTTTGGGAGGCACGTTGCGCCAAGTTTTGATGATTTACAAGATACATATGGCTTAATAATAATTATAGACCAATGACCTGCGTAGAAGGGCTATCTAATATAGAGATAATAAATCTTTGGGTTGATATTTGCAGCGTTTTTGTGTCTAGAAATGTACGCGCTACCATTGGAAGACTCGGAAGCAAAATTCGCAGGCAATTACATAACCTTCCGTAACCCCTTCTGAGTTTTCGGAAAGCAATAATACGTTTTCGAAAATTGTCTATCTTTCGTTGCAAACTAGTTGTTTAATCGATTCTAGAAGTTACCATACTCAATCAGGGGGATATCCTGTCACATGCAGGATCAGGTGTACCAAATAACGACCTAGTAATTGTTCAATCAACACGCAAACCACACACTCTGTCGCTCCGACTCGACTCCATTGAGAATCTCATTTTCTCCCCCATTAAGTAGGCACCTACCTGTGGCCGTGAAAGTGTTATCACACGAAAAGAACCGGCGCGGGTGGTGCAAATGATTTACTACAGGCGTTATGCAACTCCACCGCTAACCGTCCGATAGAAATTTACGACCTCGGAAATTGGGATAAAAAATAATAAAAAACTACGATCCCGTAGTAGGATTTATGGTCCCTTCTCTTTAAATGGGTTTCGACCACTGTTAAAAGGAACCGGTAACCCTCATGGCTTCTTTGGCAGATGATTATCTTATTAAAAGATTTCTGATCTGTGTTTCTACGTGTGTATGTTGTATTACATATGGAAAGAAACAAAATTTGTCTCCCGTAGGCCTGAGGTTCGGAGCTTACGATTTCGATGATTTGGTGGATCGTGCGACGCCATAAATTTGAGTGAACGCTTCAGGCGTTAAAGATAGATAGATAGGAAAGCTGTCTCATTATATGGCTCGCTTAGCTGCACCCTTTGGTTTTGAAAATTATTAAAGGGAGAGATTTGGTTGTATCTAGAAGTATTGTGCATACATAGGAATCCGAGGCGCGAGGTGGGTAGGCATTTTTTGGGGGATGCAGTATTACTTACAGTGGCGGCGCTGGACAAAAATGTTTAGGGGGGAAGTATGATGAAATTCCCAACTGAACCAAAAGTTTCCCAACTCCAAAAAAGGAAAATGAAAAGAGGAAACTTTGTAGTATCACTTACTTATAACTAATACCTGCTACTTACAGTTAATATATATTTATACATGCCTATTACATACACCTAATACTTCTGTAAAATGACATTTTCATGTGAGTTGTTATTCGAAAATTTGATAGCTTAATATCATTGGTAGTAAGACCGCAGTATCAGTTTTAGGTCAAGACACTAATTATTGTCAAATTCGAAACTTTGAGAATGTGTACTTAAAACTTTTATTTCTATAAAAATTACTTTAAAAGGTTGAGTTTTTATTGGACGAGGATATGCCGATTCTTAGTTTATCCTATGGTTGTACCACAACACGTCTTCCATGTTAAGATTCTGAAAAGGATCTTTTTCGCATTGTATTTGGAGCAATGGACATAGACACTCATCAGTCATAGTACCAAGCCTTTATTATATTTTTCATATGCTTCAAACTACTGAATTTTCTCCATTGAACAGCAGCGTGGATTCGAATGAGTGTAAAAAATGTTTTTGGGCGAAAAGACAATACGAAAAGACCAAATATGGAGTAAAACACCGTGAAGTGCAAATATCTACCTTTATCAAGGTTTGTCTGGATGGCGAAATTTACACGGGATGGTTTTGGACAATTGATACCTCATCTATGGGTCATCCTCATAGGCAACAGAGTTTTCCTTTTGACACAACTCTGCTCCTCCCTTCAGCGTTCTGCATCATCCCCTGGGGGGCTTATAAAATGCCCGTCGCGCCGGAGCTACGCGTGCTATCATCGATCCTACCTCGGCTGCCAAAGCACATCAGGTACCTTTGATACCAAGGTATATACCAAGTGAACCGCACCCTGTTACATCCCTGTTACCATGTTACATTGAACTTGGTACCACAAGGAGATCTGTCCTCAGATCCGCTATAGTAATTGCATGTTATCACCTGTTCAGTATCAAAAGTTTGTCCAATGCCCACAAATTTTTCTGCACTAAAATTTCAAAGCCATAGAAAGGAGGATGAGTCAAGCTTGCGTAAATAAACAGGCCTCGATAGAGATCGTCATCATCATATAACTTAGTGAAATTTATTGGTCTCCTTAACAGTATTTAATAATCATTAAAGCTTGTCCTCCTATTCTCCCTTTGATCGGTCTATAATCCTTCAAATTGCAATTTTTAACAAGAACGCAAAATACTACAGAAGACCATCGAAACCCCTCGTCTGCTCATGCGATGGCTCCCTCCATAGAGAATTTCAAAAATTTCTCAAACAGTCACAGTGCTTGCTGAAAAGTGGAGCAAACCCTATTCACACAGGTTTTATAGTAGCGTGGTGGAGGGCAAAAATCAGTTTGCTATAACACGAACTGTCGGATTGAGACTTAGAGATACTTGCCAAAAGCTCAAAAGCCTGAGCATAGAAGGTGGCGCTGTTATTTAGTTATGGTATAACTCGTGAAAACAAAGAATCCAAACTATGGAAATCAATGAGCAAACCAACCTTGAACTTCTATAAACTAAACTTAAGCGATTGGAACTTTTATTTTTTGTGATCTACAAATTTTTCCCTGCATCTACCACGTGTTGATGTTGGTTTGCCTATTTTACGAATATTCGTAGAAAATAAAGCTATTGCAATGGCTCCAAAAATTTTAAAATAATTTTTGGAATTTTTCTTCATTGAAATCCGTTTTGTCATTCGATTACTGGATTTTAACGCTTATATATGGGTCATTTCACGCGAACGGCCAAACTTTTTTTTTCGATATTTTTTAAAAGTCCTGATTTTCTAGTATGCTGTACCCTTTGGTAATACAAGCTAGGAGCCAAATTTTCAGACCCCTTCTTCGCCAGCCTTTTCTCTACAACTGTCCGAAGTTTAGGGGTGTGCGCCAAACACTAACTTTGGTTTTAATTGCTCAACCGTTATTGTGCCACAAAAAATAAGTAAGGTGGCCAATTCTTATGGTAAATCGTCTGCTCTTTCTGGTAGTCATGTCTAAATTTACAGAAAACTTAAGCTTCCTCACGAAAACTCAAAATAAAAACTTCTTTTTCACATTTCATCAATTTGGCATTTTTTGAAAAAAAATTTTTTGGTCTTAAATCATACCTACTAGTATGTAGAATACGAGGTTAGGAGGACGTAATGGGCCGACAAACGGTTTGTCGCCAGTGGTACTTAATGTACGGCCTGAACTCCCAAAAAAACGTAAGCTTCCCCATGAAAACTCCACATTTCATCAATTTCGCATTTTTTGAAAAAAAATATTTTGATCCTAAATCATACCTACTAGTATGTAGAATACGAGGTTAAGAGGACGTAATGGGCCGACAAACGGTTTGTCGACAGTGGTACCTACTTAATGTACGGCCTGAACTCCCAAAAAACGTAAGTTTCCCCATGAAAACTCCACATTTCATCAATTTCGCATTTTTTGAAAAAACATTTTCTGATCTTAAATCATACCTACTAGTATGTAGAATACGAGGTTAATAGGACGTAATGGGCCGACAAACTGTTTGTCGCCAGAAGTACTTAATGTAGGCCTGTACTCCCAAAAAACGTAAGCTTCCTCACGAAAACTCAAAATAAAAACTTCTTTTTCACATTCATAAATTTCGCATTTTTTGAAGAAAAAAAAAATATATATATATTTTGATCTTAAATGATACCTATCAGTAGTAGAATATGAGGTTAAGATGACGTAGTGGTCCCGACAAACCGTTTGACGCCAGCAGTACAAAATGTACGGCCTGTAGGTACTGCCTAAATAAAATAAAAATTGAGTTTTCATTATAAAGTCCCCAGTTTATCAAATTTGCTTAGAACTAACTTCACATTTGACGGCACATCAGATAGGTGCAAATTTTATCATGAAAATTCAATTTTTCTTTTATTTTGGTAGTACAGGCCGTACTATACCGTTTGCCGGTCCATTACGTCCTCTTAACCTCGTATTCTACATACTGATAGGTATGATTTAAGATCAGAAAAATTTTATCCAAAAAATGCGAAATTGATGAAATGTGCAAAAGAAGTTTTATTTTGAGTTTTCATGGGGAAGCTTACGTTTTTTTGGGAGTTCAGGCCGTACATTAAGTACCACTGGCGACAAACCGTTTATCGGCCCATTACGTCCTCTAAACCTCGTATTCTACATACTAGTAGGTATGATTTATTATCAAAATATTTTTTTCTTCAAAAAATGCGAAATTGATGAAATGTGGAGTTTTCATGGGGAAGCTTACGTTTTTTTGGGAGTTCAGGCCGTACATTAAGTACCACTGGCGACAAACCGTTTGTCGGCCCATTACGTCCTCCTAACCTCGTATTCTACATACTAGTAGGTATGATTTAAGACCAAAAAATTTTTTTTCAAAAAATGCCAAATTGATGAAATGTGAAAAAGAAGTTTTTATTTTGAGTTTTCCTGAGAAAGCTTAAGTTTTTTGTAAATTTAGACATGACTACCAGAAAGAGCAGACGATTTACCATAAGAATTGGCCACCTTACTTATTTTTTTGGGCACAATAACGGTTGAGCAATTAAAACAAAAGTTAGTGTTTGGCGCACACCCCTAAACTTCGGACAGTTGTAGAGAAAAGGCTGGGCGAAGAAGGGGTCTGAAAATTTGGCTCCTAGCTTGTATTACCAATGGGTACAATATACTAGAAAATCAGGACTTTTAAAAAATATCGAAAAAAAAAAGTTTGGCCGTTCGCGTGAAATGACCCATATACCAAAATTCTCGCATGTGGGGTATCACAGCCGAAGTATTTTTCAGCACTGAGTCGATTGCGACCACTCCTGTATACCTAAGATTCAAAAATAGTGAGAAACGAACATTTTCAGGAGAGAAATGGAGATTGACTAAATTTTTTTAGTTTTCGAGTTCGGCTGCGAGTCTTAACATTTTCTTTGCGATCTCGTCACACGGCTGTACTCTCAGTTTATGGATGGCTATGGTTTTATGGTTGGACAGAGCTTCAATTATCAGAATTTAAGTGCCTAATTTAATTGTATACATAACTTTTTTTTGAATTCGCTCTATTAGCCATGCTGTATGACTGCTTACTTTCTAGCGCATTTTATTTCAAAAAAGGAAAAATGAGCTATTGTGAACACTTTGTCCGTTGATGAATATATTATGTATGTATGTCCTCTTAAAATCGTTTTAAATGCCACTTCCTGGCGTCCGATTTTGATGAAACTTGGTATGGATGTAATCTGTAACATGGCGAGGATGAAGATGTGTAAGGGGCCGATAGTGCATGAGAGATCATTGATCAGCTGAGTGAAATCCAAAGCCATTTTGTCTCTTATTCGACGCAGGAAGAGTGAAGCTCAAGAGACAATGCTGAAGACGACTGAGAGGTCATTAATAAGCTGAGTGAGCTTCAAAGCCATTTTGTCTACTATTCAACGCAGGAAGCTGAAATTTGAGATGGAGACTACTGAAGGCGCATGAGAGTTCATCATTCAGCTCAGTGTGCTCCAAAGCCACTTTGTCTCCTATCAAACGAAGGAAGGTGAAATTTGAGAGGGAGGCTCAAGGGAGAATGCTGAAGACGACTGAGAGGTCTTCGATCAGCTGAGTGAGCTCTAAAGCCATTTTGTCTCCTATTCAACGCAGGAAGCTGAAATTTGAGAGGGAGGCTCAAGGGAGAATGCTGAAGACGACTGAGAGGTCATTGATAAGCTGCGTGAACTCCAAAGCCCTTTTGTCTACTATTCAACGCAGGAAGCTGAAATTTGAGAGGGCGGCTCAAAGCAGAATGCTGAAGAAGCATGAGAGGTCATCAATCAGCTGAGTGAGCTCCAAAGCCATTTTGTCTTTTATTCAACGCAGGAAGCGTCTATTTCACGTGGATCTCCCTACAAGAAAATATGCGCTTCAAAGAAAAAATGCGCGTACAAGAAAAATGCGCTATCATGTGACTCACTTCGTGAGCACTGATCTACTTGTTTTCTCTCTCGTTTCCGCCCCGCTGCTCAATACTTTTCCTTCGTTAAAATGTGAGATCGCAAGATCGCGAGAGAGAACCGAAGCAACAAATCAGTCGAGCTCCCTCGAACTTAACAACCGATATGGGTCGCCGACGTTGAATAATTGCGAAAGGGTTAAGGACGTCCAAGATTTACGATGGAAAAAAGGAGCCCGTACACACCTACGCCTCTATGCTGTAGGATATATGTAACATGTTTAGTTTCAGCTATAGATCTCGTATCATGTTAAGAGTGACAAGGCATGCGTGATTCAGAGATTATGGTGTTCAGAGTTGGGCAAATTGTAACTACAAGTACAGCTACAGTTACTAGCAGGTTCAGGTAACTGTATCCGCTCGCTATCACAGTTACAAGCCCTGCAGTTGCTTTTTTAGTGTCGGATACTTTTACGGATACTGTAACTGTATCCTAAATCCGCGGATACTGATACGTCCCGAGGGAAAGTAACTATGGATACAGATACAGTTACTTGTATCTGTAGCAGTAACTGTATCTAGTTAATTTTCCGGATATACCTAATCACAAAAATTGTCCAAATTTGTCTTGAGTTCGGAAAATTGACTCTTACTGCACAACTAGTCGCAGTTTTGGAGTACAGAGTATGAAACGGGGAAGTAACGAATTCGAGTCATGCAGCATAGCTACGGTGCGCATTTTCAAAGAAACGCGGTTTTTGCATTTCCAGTTCCGCAAATACGCAAAACCTGATCCTTGGCACAGTCGGAAAAATTTGAAATTCTGGTATTACACTCCTTCGGCCTTCAGAATTTCCTGTATAACTTTTCCCACGCTGCACGCCGTACTGACGTGGTTTTCGCCTTAGGGTCAATAAAGAAATCTGAAATTTTCACTTTATACTTTTGAGGCTTTTAGAATGTGTTGTACAAAATATCAGATTACAGATTTTTCCGACTGTGCCTAGGTTCAGTTTTTGCGTGTTTGCTGAACTAAAATTCAAAAACCGCATGTTTATTTGAAAATGCATTCCGTAGCAATGCCGCATGACTGGAACTCGTTACTTCCCCGTTCCACACTCTGTAGTCACCAAAACAGCGACTAGGTGAGCAGTAGGGGTCAATTTTCCGAATTCCATTCAAATTAGGACGATTTTTGTGAATGGATCCGAAAAAGTAACTAGATACAGTTACGGTATCTGTGACGGTAAACACAGACCTTCACGATTCCATCCGTGTAACTGTAGCTTTTCCCAATCTAATTCAATATTTTCCCAACCAAATTCAACATTTTACCAACCAAATTAAACATTTCACCAAACAAATTCAACATTATTTCCTAGACCCACAAAAAGCTTGGGAAAGAATTAATAGTTGAGAAAAATGAGAAACATCGAGATAATGTAACCGAATTTTTGTAATACACAAAGTACACACGACCCACTTGTCATTTTCGCCCGGTTTACTGAAGTGAGAGGGCTCGCGACGCCCTGCTAAAGGAAGAGATATTATCAACGCACTGGACTGATTCAATGAAAGATTTTATTAGCTTATTTTGCTGTTTCTTATTTTTCTAAACTATTCTTTATTTTCCTTGCTTTTTTTGTAGATCTAGAAAATAATGTTGAATTTGGTTGGTAAAATGTTTACTTTTATTGGTAAAACGTTGAATTTGGTTGGAAAAATGTTGAATGTGATTGGGAAAATGTTGAATAAGATTGGGAAAACCTATTACAATGAATTTGATAAATTGGCTGATTTGGCGCCTTTTTCAACAGTAATTCCTCAAATTCGCCAGAAGTATCCGAAAAAGTGTCTAGATACCCAGGTAACTAGATACTGCCCAGCTTTGATGGTGTTGACTTGAGCAGAGATGTCTCAATTGAATTCAATAACAATGTAATTTTACAGTTTTCGTGGGTACGTAGGTAAGAATATATTTTTTGCATTTAGGTATTTGGGGTACTATTTTATAATTACAATTAAATTTAAAAACATAATGGTAAGTAATGCATAGGTAACAGGGATCTCCTTACGTTTGGTTTGTTTACGATTTTGGTAAGATTAGCATATAGATAGATTTTCCTGGGTGTACCCCTCCATCATAACCTAAAATAAATATGCTGCCGCCCTCCATACTCACAACCAAAATACAGTGTAAACTGCTTTTACAAATTGATAAACACTGTATCACGAATATCACGATATATCAATAACCCTCCACCTACCCGAATTTTACCTTCATGCAATTCGATATTACTGATAGTGGTTCTATCAAGAAACAGATTTGTCGGAAAATTTATCGAACAAAAAGAGAAGCAACAAAATCAAATGAGAATAGTGCAAAATGTATATTTAATTTCCCCCTCCATAAAAAAATAAAGAAAAAAAAGTCCAGTCATGCAGCATGACCCCATGAGCGAATTTTTGAAGAAATCTTCGACATTTCAGTCGCAATTGATCGTGTAGAAAAATTTTAGTTTATGATTTTGATAGTCAAACATGGAATCAAATTATTAAAAATAATTAGGAGCTACTCTTACTTCCATAAGAGTAGTTCAATCTGAATTTGGACAATGTTTCATGCAAATATTACCGATTTTTACAACTAGCGAACGGCAATATTTCGATTTTTCACTGATTTTTCAACTTAGAAATTTTTGAAAACTTGATACATCTTATTATAGGAAATTTTACGCTGATTCCGAATATACCACATGTTAGAATGCTAAAAAAATTATTTCGCACAACAAATCGCAAAAAACAGGCTATTTTGAAAATTTTGACTACATTATTGAAAATTTCAACCCGAAGATGTAATCCGATCATGCTGGCCAACGAACTTGAACTTTAGATTAGTGTCCTTAACATTTTAAAATTTGTTTGAAGTTTCTAGCACAATTCTACGGACAGTTATCGTCTGGAATGACACATACATACATATATACATACATACATACATATATACATAAATACATGAAAAAATGCGTTAAACTTCAGAATATGATTAAGAATAGTCTGAAACGGATTTCTGCATAAAACGTTTTCAAAAATTCACAAATTAGGAGGTACTCTTACTTCCATAAGAGTTGTTCAATCTGAATTTGGACAATGTTTCATGCAAATATTACCGATTTTTACAACTAGCGAAAGGCATTATTTCGATTTTTCACTGATTTTTCAACTTTGAAATTGTTGAAAACTTGATACATCTTATTATAGGAAATTTTACGATAATTCCGAATATACCACATGTTAGAATGCTGAAAAAATTATTTCGCACAACAAATCGCAAAAAACAGGCTATTTTGAAATTTTTGACTACATTTTTGAAAATTTCAACCCGAAGATGTAATCCGATCATGCTGGCCAACGAACTTGAACTTTTGTTTTGTGTCCTTAACATTTTAAAATTTGTTTGAAGTTTCTAGCACAATTCTACGGACAGTTATCGTCTGGAATGACACATACATACATATATACATATGTACATACATACATACATACATACATACATACATAAAAAAATGCGTTAAACTTCAGAATATGATTCAGAATAGCCCGAAACGGATTTCTGCATAAAATTTTTTCTACAAATTTTGAGGCGAGAGCAATAGCTAAGTTTTCTTCAAAAATTCGCTAAAACACGAAAATTATATGAATTTAGCGAATTTGCGTAGAAAATGAACTATTGCAATGGCTCGGAAAATTTTAAAATCGAAATCAATTTGAAATTGAGCTTTGGGTTGTCCCAAAAATTCTGGTCCCGGTAGAGGTGTAATAGGTCTTTGGTGCTATCTAGCGGATATTACTTGAACCTTCGATGAGTGAGGGACGGGGAAAAAGTCACAAACTCCAGTCACATGTCTCCAGGAACGCATGAGGTAAATTGTGGATAGCAGAAGGCACGTGGAACAAGGGAGCGTGGCGAGTTCCTTAGGGTGGTGGGTTTTATGCTCACTTTGGCCAGGGGCGGATCCAGAAATTTTTTCCGGAGGGGGTCACAGGGTAGAACAATATAAAAAATAACAAAATAACCAAACGAACAATTTTCTTACAGACTGACAAAGTCAGAATAACCTTATGCCTAAACTCGTCCAATTTGTCTACTTAAAAACTAATTGTGATTATTTATAAAATTAATTGTTTATGTAAAAAATATTTTTCAATATTTATTAATTATTTAGCTGATAAATGTATTTATTTTCAATTTTCTACTAAAAAAGTGTCCTAATGTGTTTTCAAACAAAGTGGGGCCTTTTATGGCAGCGAGCTAACTTCAGAGTTTGCAAATCAAAACATTGAAATCACATCAATCGATTGTTGATCTCAGTGAATTCAGGATCGTTTTTACTGAATTTGGTAGGGAAGTAAACGAGAACGGGATTTGAACTTCTGAGTTAGAATTTTCTTTTACATTCACGTTTTTAATTATATGCTGAATTCTTAATCGATTCAGAATATCTGATCGATCCCATAACCACCACCTGCCATACAACACTTGTTCTATTTCAGATCAAAATAAATGCGAAAACTGAATAGTCTTCAATATTAACGAGGCCAGAGCTCGATGAGCAAGGAGGTGGGCTCTTAACATCTCTAGCATAAGCGTGACCTGTCGTAACTTCTTCTGTACTGAGAACAGCATAAATTAGGTTGAACAGATCGGTTAGGCTACTCTCTTCCATGATGACCCCACAGCGCCCATAAACGACAGCAAATGGCAGAAAGCCCCCAGACAGGGGCGGCTACTGATAGGAGCATAGGCGCATGTGCACCCCCAGTCAAACCAAAATAATAATAATGTTTCAAAATGTCTCCACTCTCATAAATTTAGCTAGTGAGCTAGTGACAGAAGACGAGAAATCTAAATCTACGCGGGAAACAGGGAATGTTTCGATTTTACCGATTCGCTTCCTCTCGTTTGTGCTGCGTGTGAAGAAGAAATTTATCCATCCATTTGGACACTACTTGGTATTTTACATACGCTTCCTGTGACCGCAGCCACTGCAGAAAGGAGTTTTTCAACTCTCCGTCGTCTCAAAACTTGGCTGAGATCAACTATGGCAGAAGACAGACTCACTGGGCTTGCATTGTTACACGTTCATCGCGACATCGAATTAGACATCGATGCGATAATCAACAGATTTGCGAAACAAAATAGAAAATTAGACTTTGTGTTATGAATGATCGTCCCAGTTGGAACTTTTACAAATGTAAACAAATCACAAGTGTTGGTACAAACCAAATGCATAAAAAAATCAGTATTCTATAAAAAGATTAGTCGTTACTGTTGTTATATTTTGTTTCCAATGTTTTTAGTTAGCAATATGGTAAGTTAACTTTGGTCGTTTGGTTTGTTTCTGGTTTTTGATTTTACAAAAATTGGGTTCGTTTTGGTCGTTTGATTTTTTTTTTTTTTTTTTTTATTGGGTTTGTCAACAATTCGTTGTCGTTCAGCTCTGCTTTTTGAAATGCAGGCTGATTCTGGGGGGGGTCATGACCCCTGTAACCCCCCCCTTGGATCCGCGCCTGACTTTGGCAATGAAGCAAAGGAGACTGGAGAATTCCATTTGCTAGCTCTATGGGGAAGCTTTATGCCAGCCAGCTCTCTACGGTTCTCGAGTGTAGGTATCCCATATTACACTCAGCAGTATTCCATACCAGGAAAGTCAACTTGTTCCGAAAGAATCGTTAATTTAAGTGCAAGGATGCGCAAGAACTTTCGTTAGACTCTCGCTGGAGGATATTTATGTGCTGTATTACAATCCTCTAGAACCCTTCATCGAGAACCTGGCTTTCCCTAACTATGTCGCCCGGGTAAACAACTTTGTAATTTACTAAGAAAAAAAGGACATACGTCGAACTTTTCACGTCAATGTGGATCGGGTGGGGGTAGAAAACGTTCAATAACAAATTCAACGAAACCAAAAGGGTTTCGGTGGGTTGAGCCGATCATTATGGTTTTTTTATTCGTAAAGATGGATATATTCGAAAATAGATATTCAGCACGCCGTATTAACTGCAGCAATGTCGGTCGGGAATAGGTCTAACATAACTAATGTTACATAGAGATTTTTAGTTATTAGGAAGGTACGAGTTGAAACTTCATTGCTGAACTTTGAATTGAATCCATTTTGGTACTGCTGGGTGCAAAGTACGAAGCCACTTATCATAGCACAGGATACTATGGCGAATTTTTTTAAACGTACTCTAGGATTCGTTTCAGAATGCCTCAAAACGGATTTCAATAAAGAAATTTTTAAAAAATTTTGATTTAAAAATTTTTTGAGCCATTGCATTAGTTCAGTTTTTACGAAAATTCGCTAACAGAAAATTTTTTGGTTCTCGGTTATAAATGTCCAAACGGTTGCACCGAATTCCATTCTATGCAGGTGGTCTCAAATTGACGAGCAAGTTCCACTATATAATAGCTGCATTGAATCAACTTGTTTGTGACAATTCAGTTTTGCAAGTTCGTGGGATTGTTTTATTCTACACTACAATCCTCTAGACTTGCGCCTTCATCGTCAGATGGGCGACCGCCCAGGGAGCGATCTCCCGTCTAAATAGTTTTCACGATTCCCTACGGCGAACGCCTCTCCACTCAAGGAGGCGAGGCAAGAGTAGCTTTAAACGAAATCATCAGAACGAATTCTGATCCTCCATTTGGAGGACAGCTGATGACGTCTGTGACGCCCGAGGCAGTCGGACGAAAAGCCCCAACCTGGAATAGTTGTTTACTTTACTTACTTACTTCACTAACTTACTTTACTTACTAACTCCTTCATCGAGGACATTAGCCCTTAGGGAGAGCAAACGGATGAACGTACGGCGACCGGGCTGTTTTGATTAGATTCTTTGGGCGGATATCTATAAATGAAACCCTAAAAACATTACTGTTACCTTGAAATTTTCGATATCTCGATTAATTAATAATTCAGCCCTTAGATTCAACCCCTTTGGGTTGATTTAGCGTAACGCCGATGTTACTGGAACATGTAACAGCTATAAGCCCCTCTTAACAAAAATCACCCCTACAAAAAAGAACCAAACAATCGTAAACATAAAAAGAGTCAAACCGACCAACAAAAAACCCCACCAGCTATAGGTAGGACTAACCATGAAGTATCTAACAGCTCCATAGAATGAACCATGTAATACTGAAGTATGTACTATCAATGTATGCAATACTTAAGGACTAGGCCCGGCTAGGATCGCATACCATAAAATCCTACACCTATCACCACCCCTCCACACCACGCCCAAACCCTCGTGAAAACACACCACGCAGAACGTAATTTTCGGGAACCACAATTTATTGTTCCCGAAAATTGAGGGCTGTGGGGGGCGGTATGTAACAGGTATCGAAAACTATTACAGTGATCCGTTCATTGGAACGGCATACCAGTTGGTACCCCCAACGCGCACGTGCCCCTTTGCTCTTAATGGTTGTTCAAACTGCAAGAACGGTGAGTATCACTCTCTCTTTCCCTTGCGTTCATAGCAGTTAATATTATATAAACTTCCATTGTTATACCTGATTCATTGCTATCCCGCATCCCTCTCTCTTCACCTGCGGTATTTCTTTTATGTTTAAAAGAAGTGAATATAAGAAATTAATCAACCGACAGGCTAGATAGAAAAACCCCTTGATTACCTTTCTTTTGAAGCAACATAAAGAAAAGCGTAATAAATTATTCAAGTGATTAAAATCTTGTTTTAATTATTTCACCAAAGTCCCAAAATTACATCGAAAATATTGAAATATACTTTGAAAATCCAAATATTTTGATCACGACAATCGGTGGACTGTCACACATATCCCAAGCCGAAGTATGACGTTTGAGCCAAATTTCATAAAGTTTGGTCTAGTAGTTTCTGAGAAAAGCTTCGAACGGTGGACAGACGGATTTTTTCGATGTTTGGAGTCTACGCATCTTGAAACGTGAACCAACAAATTTTGAAAGTGGGAGGGGGGTAAATAAATTTTTTTCTTGGTCGATTACAAAGGTTCATTATTGATAAACCAAAATGACTAGGTACAAAGGCTCCTTGCATGGCACGAGGACCATAAATTGCGCTAGCAGAGAACGGGTACACATCTAGTACCTACTCTAAATGGAAGCGATCCAATGACTATAGTACACTACAGTACTATATATATAGTACGATAGAAGAAAGCTTCTGCTGGGGAGAAATCCCGTGCACACCTTCTTAGAAAACCAATGGGTTCTCGGAGCAACAACTAAAACAACAGAACCTGTGATGAGGCGAGTTTCTAGTCCAGAAGAATTTTGAAGTTTCAGGTTGAGACAATATTCTAGTAAGAGGAGATCCATCAGTTAGATAATTGTGCTCCAGAATATGAAGTATTCTCCAAGTTGGCTTAAGAAGCAAAGAAAAGTGACAGAGTGCTGGATATTTCAAGATGGCTCTTCGTGCTGTAGTGTATGTAGGGTTCAAAAAAGAAGTGATTTGTTTAGAATTATTTACTCTAATTTTAATTAAATTCACTTGAATAGAACGAGACCGTCTGCTAGCGCGTCGGCTGTGTAAAACGCTCTTAATAATTCCTGCTCAATCAGACACGGGCAATTATTTTATCTGGGTGAGCTGCAGATTAAATTATACCGGTTAGAATATTACGGTGCCCACCTTCCATTGAAGATATAACGCGCAGGTAATAACACCATTCGTGCAAAGCGCATTTGTTTCGGATCGCTATCGTCTATATCGGCTGGTCTCGCTTGTCATTTCGCCAGTACGTTATGGGAACAACTTAATTCATACGCGCGATTTTTCATGAGCGTTCTGACTTGATAACATAACTGAGACGGCGCGTGATCGTTTAATGATTAAAATCTCAGAGCTTACAGAGCAATTAGATATATAAATGGGTGACGCAGGCGTGGGTGTGATTCAAAGGAAGAATGAGGAAAGATATATCTCTGAATAAATGCCTCTATTACCTACTAGGTACGAGGAACGTAGGATTGATTCTGTTTAAAAAAGGCCAATACATATGTTTCGAGAATAAGTATTGCATCCTTGAAGAAAACGGAAGTTAGTAAAGAAAGTGGTCTATTTCCATGGAAAAATAGTTACAATGTTAAATCGATTTCGACGGTTAGGTCATCATCAGTAACAAACAATACCTTTATATAACTTGTATCATGTTTTACCGCTAGGTTGGAAATTCAGCGCGAGCTGTCATGACGTCTTAATTCTATTGATAGACCTAGGAGAATGCTAAGTCCAGAGTCGCTGGAGTTCCAAGGGAAAAAGATGGGTTATGCTTCAACCCTTTCTCAAGAAGGGATACTTCTGGTGGAGAAAATGTTACATCCGACTGGTTCTTCACTTTATTAAAGAATGGATGAGACACTGTTGGTGGAGATGGAGTCTTAGGGACTGGCTTTTTGGTCTTCAAAAGAAGATTCTGCAAGGTGAGTTATTACAACTTTTGGTGTTCCTCCTAGGTCTGCTTCAATCCTTTGTCAAGAAGGAATACTTCTGCCGGAGAAAATGTTACATCCGATAGGTTCTCCACTTTCTTACAGAATGGGTCAACTGGATCAGCTGAGTGAGTTCGGGAGCTTATTTCTCTCCAAATAGACGAAAGAAACTGAAATTTGGTATGGAGCCTCTAGACCTGCTGTGTACGATTAAAGAATTGAGGAACCATTCAGATTAGCTGAGTGAACTCGCGAGTTCATTTCTCTCCTAATAGACGCAGGAAGCTAAAATTCGGTATCGATCCTCTAGGAAATGCGTTTCTCCATTCCGAATAATCGGTGATCTTCCGGTTAAAGACCTCGTTAATTATAGAAACTCAAACTAAATATTCTCAAAACACTCAAAATAACTAAAAATGCAAAACATGGTCCACACAATATATATAACATGTATACAAATGTACTTAAATTTGATTTGTGCAGAAAAATCTATAATCACTACAAAATATGGTAAAAATCCAATAATTTTCTGTATCTTGCCAACACATCTTGCCATAATGTGTTGGCAGGATATTATTTAGAAAAAGTTTATCCAACCAGTTGTATTGCTTCCGAGTCTAATTGTAGGTAGCGGAAGCATCGTTTTCACTTTCGGGAGAAAAAAAATGTTTGGTCTCTAAAATTAAAATTTTCACTCGCATTTTATGTTTTAGACCATTCTGAACAACTTTGGTTCCGTGTCTGTCAGTCTGTGTGTGTGCGTGTGTGTATGTGTGTCTGTCGTCTGTCCTCAAATCCTTGAACTTAACAAGCTTATTTTCCAACTGTTTTCATCCGATTTTGATGAAATTTTAGGGTCTGTGCGGGTTAGGCTGTAGATGGTCCAGTACCTATTTCATTGTTCTCAAATCATCAGTTCATTCTGGCGTCGCAAACTTAAATTACATTGAGTATCATTTTTCGTTCATTAATTGACCAATTATGACGTTTCACGCTACATCTTTTACGTTAAGTAATTTTTCAAGATAATTTAAAACTTTTCAATGATCTATTGTGCTAGGTAAACGAGGAAGCTATGTGCCAAACCCAACTTGGCAGAATTTTTAAATTGTAATATAAGTACAAGTAAAAGTATAAGTATATTATATCTACTCATCTATCTTAAGTTACGAGTACATTATATCTATATAATTATACGATTCTATTATTATTTAGTTTTATTTTCCAACATTTCTGTGTTTACATAGGGCTCAGAATTAAATCATTTCAAAATTAATATAAATTCAAAAAATTACGAAAATTCGCTCATGACTTGAAAATTTTCAAGTGAGTTTGTGTCATTGCACCTGATACTTTCTAAATTGCATTATTAACGTGTCTGGAATGACGAACCAGAATGAAACTCAATCTTTCTCCCCAGACCGCTGGCTCTTGATTAAATGATTGACAACATGATCTCCGTCTATTAAGTTGTTAAGAGTTCTCCGCGGAAACGAAAGGATTATTACAGCTGTAGAAACTCTTTTGAGTTTTCTGATTGAAGTCAAATCCTCCGCACGCGATGTTTCCCGCAGACCCAGGATGGCATTCCTTGATTTGACAGGGCCTTTCAAATGAACTTAGTTGAGTATAACTTGGGGAAATATGTCTAATGTGTCGAAAAAATGGTCAAATTTATTATCAATATGTGGCAATGAGGGAGTCATCAGCTGGGTCTCTTAAGTATATGACGATCTCAAGGGTAAAAAAAACGAAAGAAGAAGAAAAAAAAAAAAAAAACGAGAAGTATCAATCAGCCATCGATCCAGGAACGTTAATTATTGATCGATGACGTTGAACCATCGGTGAGGAAGGAGTTTATCAATCGAGTAATCATACGCATCAACTAAGCTACTCCATCAAACGAATTTTTGTCACTGCAGCTCGCCGATATAGCATCAATGATATATCAGTGTCAATTAAATGGTTCAAGCAAAAGATATTTAGTGATACCAAACTAACTAATAATGGACGCACCATTCCAGCTGCATTCGGAGTTGGAATATTCACCTTTATGTGTCATGCCTCAAAAATTAATATTGACTTGATGGAAGCAATTGGGGTAGATGAAGTGCAGAATGGAAACTGGAAAAACCTCCTGAAAGGCACTTACTTGCACTCAGACATCATTGTCCAGTTTACCGGATTCAAACTTACCCAGCGTGGTATCACGATGGACATGAATGTGAGATTTATGCTGTACGAACGCATAACTACGTCATCCCCCTCACGGAGGATATCACTACCGTCTTTTAAGAGGAAACCAGCATCTGAGGACGATGTTCCGTCCCCGTCACATCAATTCATAAAGTCACGTCACATAAATTCATAATTTCGTAACTTTCTTCGTTAACTTCCCATTCGCTCTAATTCGTCCAGCATTATATATTAAAGTTCATAATATTTGCATTATTGAATTTTCTTGTCTTATTATGAGTATGTATATGTATGTATGTATATATTATAACTCCCTAGCAATGGATGTTTATTGGTATCGCTTTACTTTTGTTCCAATCTCATGTAACGTTTTTCGGCAGTAAGGTCCCGGTTAAAGCATATTCATGCTAAAAAACACACAAGTGCTGAGGTAATATGCTAATAATTTAAAAAAAGTTATGCTAGGGAGTTATCCCTAGCATAACTTTTTCTTTTCATTATAAGCATATTACCTACCTATAATAGCAGCATCCCACCTGTATCACAATATGTCAACCAAGCTTTAGACAAAGTACAAACTAGTTTTCACCTAATTTTGTCAAAATTTTCTTCTAAACCTGCAGTTTTTTCTAACATATAATTACCCTTTAAATTTTTTTTGTATAATATAAACGTAACATATCTTGAAACCTATATGAGATATTTATCACCTGCGATCTTTTTAAATTTACTTACTTCTTGTGCTCCTCCTCTTTTAATATGTTCACCTACCTGTGCGGTTCACCTACCTCTATGGAAAAAACTTTCTATCTTGTGATTAGTATCCTCTGATATCTTCTGCCCACACAGATACCATCGACTATGTACGCCCGATGAAGAGCAATGCTCAACTGTCTCGAAATTCATATAGCAAAACAGCAAAAACCGCTCAATTGTGTTTTTCTTCCAACCCTTGAGATCATCATAGACTTAAGAGATCCAGCTGGTGGGACTACCTCATCACCACTCACCACAGATTCAACTTGGGAAAAACTACTCCTTTGCTTCCTGTGAATGTACATGCACAATTTACTAGATAATGTACAGAGATGCAGCGAATATTGCTTCCTATTAAGGAAAAACCTCTGATAGTTTTCCAGAAAGGTACAGGTAGGTAGGTTAATCGGCCATCTACCATTACCTTCTAGCGGGTTACTACCTCCAAACGTATTAATTTTATTTGGGTTGAATGACCACACCAGTCTTGGAAGATTTTTTTTTTTTTTTTTTTTTTTCATTTGCGGTATTTCGGCGCCGTGACGGCCGCCCTCAACAGGCATAGTATAAAACAATAATACTTTTTCGTGTTATCATCACCCAGGGCCGTCTTTATGGAAAACTGGTTTATACATCTATGTTGGTGGGAGGAGGGAATGTCTGTACTAGTTTGTTTTGGTGGGATGAAGTATCTTAGAAATTTTTTGGGAGCAAAAGCACTTAAAACTTGTCAACTATAATGCACTTGAAAACTTGTCACGTGAAATGCTTTCAAGCTTGAAAATCGCTTGTTGTTTTGAGATAAAAAATCGAATACAATGGTACTTATCAGTTTAAGAAAATAGAATTTAAAATTGTTCAAGTTTATGTAGATAACAATGTTTTTCTCTATGTTTTACCTACAATATTATAGTTCGCTGGTGGCGGTAATTATAAATTTAGAGTCCCTCAATCGAATACTCCCTGAGGAAACGTTGGAGATTATAAAAAAGAGACAGAAAGGCCTTTTTTGGTGAATTCTTGCTAACTATCAATATTCAGATATTGAAAATAACCAATTTTTTCATTTCTTTGATTATTTTTGTCGAACGAATTTACGAATCTCAACATGATTGTATCATTTTAGTAGGTGCTGTGCGCGTGTATTCCTTTTAACGAGCCTAATTTCAACAGTATTCATACGATTTAGATGACATTTTCAGGGTATGTCCGCTATGTGCAGGTTAGGCTGTTGATGGTCCTCTATCAATTTCATTCTTCTCAAATCATTACTTCATTCTGCGCATGCGCAAAAGTAAATAACTTCAAGCATACGTTTTCACGCCCTCGTAGTTTGATCTCACTCAAATTTGGTGGAAAGTTGGGGGTCGACGATTTAATTATTCCATATCAACATATGGAATCATGGTTAATTTTCATATATTTTATGGAATCATCATATTTAAACATGACTGCATCGTCCTGCACATGCGCGAAAGTTTAATCCCAGAAACGAGCCTAGTTTTTAGTTTTCAACAGATTTTGATGAACTTTGTTGGGAATGTGCGGGTTAGGCTGTAGATTGTCCTCTACCAATTTCATTGTTCTCAAATCACTACTCCATTCTGCACACGCATTGACGTAAATTACTTCAAGTATCATTTTCCTGTTTCCTAATCAACCAATCATGACGTTTAACTCTACATCTTGATTTAAGGTGGGTGTTACGTAAGGCTGGGGTAAACTGCTAATAAATCGGTGCCAATTATCCTAAACCGTGATGAACGGGCTGATTGTTCAAACACAGCCATATGTGTTAAAAATGTTAAATACTCGAAGGACCACTCCAATAGTATAAATAAGTGATTGGAGACACTTAATAGGCGGTTAAATTCGGAGGGTAGTGGGGAAATGGCAAATCGAGTTTAACCCATATGAGTATCATCATAATCGTATCATTAGAAAATGCTGCGCATGCGCAAACCTTAAATTCACTATTAACCTTAGCACTATCTCACCTTAAGACAAAATTGTATTTGATTAGGAAACTACATATGTGGCACATCCCACAGGAGATATTTTCATTCAATGAGTAGTGTCATCATGTCTAAAACCTACAAAATGTGTATTAAATAAATACCTACTTATTCTCAACCGTCGGAGAGTGTGATATTTCTCGCGGCTCGTCTGACAACGCAAAATGAAATCCAAACGTGGGTGTCCTATTTCACGGATGACACCACCCAAGTCATGCGCAGAAGAATAAAGTCCCTCAAGCGTGAGTTACAGATATTGCGGGGATTTCAAAACGGAAAAACACCCCGGATAAATTCCCTCGAGGTTGAAGCTTATGTTAAACGTTCTCTAATGACTGTGACGGCCATGATATTTCCTCCGGGCAGGCGTATATTAATGGAGGATGTACGAGCGGGGGAGGACGCCGCTGACCAGGTGGGGGACCGCAGGTTTTTCCTTTCCCGCGATAGTCAGCTCGTTATAATTTCCGATGGCTATCTCTGTTAAGGAGTAGGTAGTGCGAGCCATCAGCGGATATGGCCGTTTTAAAATGTCGCTTTAATGGATTCCGCCCGACTAGATTTACAGTCGGAGTTAGCACGAAGAATTCCACTCCTGGTGGTTATTATTCCCAGAGGCCAGACAAGAAAAATGGCGGAATCTGAAGTACCTAGTAGTAGGTGAAGAGCCGGCAACTTGGACGTGCTATTCCAATTACTTGCCTTTTTGTTAGATAAGCCAGGATTAGCTTTCTTTATCGGTAAGCAAGACACAAAGTTCACAGACGCACAAAACGTTTTGTTATTGTCCCCTAATTTGTGTGAAATTTCCTGAATTTCCGCAGCCTGAGCTCAAGATTTGTTCTCGCTGAAACTCAAGAGAAATGAACGCCGGGCAAGGATATGTCGGAGCCAAAAGGACTCGCAAGACACCGGATAATATGAAAAGCTGTTCCAATGAATTGCTGTTTTTCATATGCCAGAATGAATTGCAAAGCCGTTATGCGAAAGAAAGCATGCAACCATTTCTGATGGCTATCTCTGTTAAGGAGAAGGTAGTGAGAGCGATCAGCGAATATGTCCGTTTAAAAATGTCGCATTAACAGATTCCTCCAGGCTGGATTTACTGTTGGAGTCAGTACGAAGAACTGCACTCCTGGGGAGCCAGACAAGAAAAATTGCGGAATCTGAAGTACCTATAGTACTTTAACTACTATACCTATAGTACTGACAACATGAAGGTGCAATTCCGATTACTTGAATTTTTGTTAAATAAGCCAGGAATATCAACGGGTATACAAGGCCTTAAGTTCACAGTGGTCAAAACGTATTGTGATTATGACCTAATTTGAATGAATTTTTTCCTGCATTTCTGCATCCTGAACATTAGAATAATTCTCGCTGAAAGTTAAGAGAAATGAACGCCGGGCAACGATATGGTGGAATCTAGAGGACTAGTATGATACCAGATAAAATGAATGAGCTATTCCAATTAGTTGCATTTTGTCAAATTAGCCAGGATTAGCTCTTTATGGGTATGCTAGGCAGAAAGTTCTCAGTGGCACAGAAAGTTTTGTCAGTGTCATTTTATTGGAATGAATTTGTCCTGAATCTCGCCAGCCTGAGCTAAGATTTATTCTTGATGAAAGTCAAGAGAAATGAACGCTGGGCAAAGAAATGACGGAGTCTAAAGGAGTAGTAAGCTGCCTTACTACTAATTAATAGTAAACTGAATCAATTGCAAAGTAAGTGTGCATGAGAAATTATACAACGATTTCCGAAGTTTTCTCCTTCGAAGAGTATGTGGTTTGCTTTAACGGACCCCCCTCCCCCCACTACAATTAGATTTACAGGTACGAGATAATCTGTAGAAGTAGTAAGATGCTTTGAAACATAAAATTGCTTATTCTAATCAATTGCAGTTTTTATATTTCTTCAAATACTCCAAAATAAATTTTAAAGCTAGATAAAGATACCACACAACTTTCAATGGATCTTAAAAGGAGAAGGTACTGTGTCATCATCACATCATCAAATACGGCCGTTTGATTTTATTGGGGAAAAAATCCAGAGAGTTGTAGAAATGAGTGCTACAAATGGTGGTTAAAGTAAATAAAAGTCCAGTCATGCAGCATGACCCCATGAGCGAATTTTTGAAGATGTTTCATGCAAATGTTTCATGCAAATATTACCGATTTTTACAACTAGTAAACGGCATTATTTCGATTTTTGACTGATTTTTCAACTTTGAAATTTTTGAAAACTTGATACATATTCTTATAGGAAATTTTACGCTGATTCCGAATATACCATATGTTAGTATGCTGAAAAAATTATTTCGCACAACAAATCGCAAATAACAGGCTATGTTGAAAATGTTGACTACATTTTGGAAAATTTCAACCCGAAGATGTAATCCGATCATGCTGGCCAACGAACTTAAACTTTCGTTTTGTGTCCTTAACATTTTAAAATTTGTTTGAAGTTTCTAGCACAATTCTACGGACAGTTATCGTCTGGAATGACACATACATACATACATATATACATATATACATACATACATACATAAAAAAAATGAGTTAAACTTCAGAATATGATTCAGAATAGCCTGAAACGGATTTCTGCATAAAAATTTTTCAAGAATTCACATTCTACAAATTTTGAGGCGAGAGCAATAGCTTAATTTTCTTCAAAAATTCGCTAAAACGTACCAAAACTGAGAATAACGCTTCATACCTGCGAAAAAAAAAAAAAAATATTAGACAGACAGAGTTGCAAGATATACCTACAGATTTTCCGTTCCCTAGGGCTTTCTAGAGGTGGCTTCAGATTCGGATATAGAGAAAACCCTAAAAACCCACAAATTTATCCATATTTTTTTCGACTCAACTCAAAACACATAACGTTCACTTACACAAACTCGAATATAACCTGAACTCTCTTTTTCTGTATTTCCAAGGTTTAGCTAGCGCATTCTCAATTCAGCCACCCAAACAATTGATTGCCGTTGTTCCCGAAGCTAATAATTTACTGAAGCCGATACAGTGTCGTAAATTATTCTATAGTAAAGTGTAGTTCAGGGTATTGGGCCCTAAGCACGCTTATTTAGCCCGTGAGCCCGATCTGGTCAATTTTTGCATTCTGATTGCTGAAGCCCAGCGGTCAGAACCAAAACAACCATGGAATGATTAGAAATGTGTGAATGTAATAAACTTATCTAATCGTACTTTAATCACATTATGACGAGACCCTCTCGAACGAGCAAGTTTGTCCCCCACCCCGGCAACTACTTGGAACCGTTCCCTACAAGAAGAACTATGAGTTCTTCAATTCCGTTCAACGCGGAGCAGCTCATGAGTCACAAATGAAAAGTCACATTTACGATTTACGTTTCTAAACTGTTATGTGATCGTGTTATGAGACCACGAAACTATACACTTCATTCTGATCTACACATCCAACTAATCTGCATTTTTACTAAAGGATTGACTACTTGATGTTATGTATTTTTGAGATGAGAGCTTGCGAGCATCCAGACCACCAAACTATACACTTCATTCTAACCTACATGTCCACTAAACAGGTTGAACGGAATTGAAGAACTCACAGCTCTTCTTGTAGGGAACGGTTCCAAGTAGTTGCCGGGGTGGGGGACAAACTTGCTCGTTCGAGAGGGTCTCGTCACATTATGTCGATCCGTCGATGTGAATACTGACTAAATTCTATGTAAGACTAAGAGACTATATAATTCATTGCAGTTAAGGGGCCCGCAGTCCAGTTTCAATAACATACCATCAGAGGAGGCTGGATCCCGAGCTGCCTAAGACCCGGCACTAGCGCAACATCAATCTGATAAAGAGTTTATTCTTTCAATGGAGTCAATTATAACATTATTATTTTACATATTGAATGGTAGCATGGTAGGGTAGATAGGTAGATGTCTTTGATATTAATATTTTCTTTCGGCAGGTGGGTGGCTACGTCTATGTATTTATAACATACTAGCCGCTCCGGCTCGCTACGCTCGCCTCCACGTCCAGCCGGGGGGCGAGCCCCCCGGACCCCCCCTTAAATTGCTCGCTTTGCTCGCAAAGTGTGGTATGTAGGGAATGTTGCTCGCTTCGCTCGCAAAGTGTGGCATGTAGGGAATGTTGCTCGCTTCGCTCGCAAAGTGTGGTATGTAGGGAATGTTGCTCGCTTCGCTCGCAATTGAAACATGTAGGGGATGTTGCTTGCTTCGCTCGCAAACGGTAGATCTCTAAGGGTAGGTTTAACTTCTGTAGGGGATGCTGCTCGCTTCGCTCGCTTGAGGAAGTTATACTGCCCACCCAACATGTAGGGGATGTTGCTCGCTTCGCTCGCAAACGGTAGGTCTCTAAGGGTAGGTTTAACTTCTGAAGGGGATGCTGCTCGCTTCGCTCGCTTGAGGAAGTTATACTGCCCACCCAACTTGGCAGACGTTTTTTTCTGTTGGAAATTCTTACAAACAAATTAAATCTTAAAAAACTACGTGGAACCACAAAAAAGTTTATTCGGGGATGTTGCTCGCTTCGCTCGCAAGGTAGGAAAAAACCTGTATTTATTACGTTGAAATGAGTCACTCGCAAGGTATACCTGTATATCCTTGAGGAAGTTATACTGCCCACCCAACTTGGCAGACGTTTTTTTCTGTTGGAAATTCTTACAAACAAATTAAATCTTATAAAACTATGTGGAACCACGAAAAGTTTATTAGGGGATGTTGCTCGCTTCGCTCGCAAGGTATACCTGTATATGTGTAGGACAAAGTCCGTATTTATTCTGTTGAAATGGCTCTCGCTTCGCTCGCAAGGTAGGTACCTATGTATACCTGCTCGCCTCGCAAGGTATTGCGTAGAAGTGCAAATGGGAACCCCCCTGTGAGGGTCCCTTCTGGTAAGCAACGTTGTGAAACGGGCGGCCCGGGTCGATTTAAAATGTCATATTAAACGGTTCCCCTCGCTTCCGCTGGCAATTCGACCGAGTTCTCGTCACTTTTTTCGATATCCGATTTCGGATTCAGATTCGGCGGACCCAAAGCTGTATTTCGCCCGCGAAAACCGTTCCGAAAAACGTACCTTTATGGGGTATATTTTAATCGGAAAAAACCAAGTTTTTCGGCGGACTTTTCGAGAAAACGGGTCCGTACTCTCGCATTTTTTTGACGCATTTCCCGATACTTTTTTCGCGATCCGATCGCGCCGTCGTCTTCCTCGTAGGAAAACCTACGAAACCCGTATTTTTCCGGAATTGTCAACGGCCGTTTAGAGGGGTAGGTATACGTAATGCGACCATTTAGCGTATAAACTACTGAAGTGTAGTAAGTACGTGATATTTCATTAATTTTATTTCGTTAGGTAATTTATTTTGGTGGGTACATATTTACCTTCCTATTGTTTCGTAGATTGTTTAAAAATTAAATGTTTTCTTCTGAGTCTACTAAGGTTGGTCTACTAAGGTTTGTCACCAAAGTGCCTATGTAGATATAGGCATCTATATGTACAGAGGGAAAATAAATACAATTAATCAATACATCTACACATTACTAGTCCCTATGATATAAGTATAACTACATTTTCGTAGGTAGGTACCCACCAACTGAACATTTATAAGATAAACTAAAACACCTACCAACGCTTCACTAGTCTATCCGTAAGGACAAGAGGTACGTGTACAATAAACCCGATTTAGCGAAATCATAATTCCACTTGAATTATATCAGCTGATACGTTCGTCGGAAATTATCAGACGAGTTCTACTATCTTCGATTTGAAACCCACTTGCACTTTCTAGCGGTCATTAATGATATTTAGCGATTCACTCAGTAATTTGAAGATGTCGCTACTAGGGAGAGCGAACGGATAAACTCAGCGTTCAGGGCGGTTTCATACGATCCTTTGACACAATAGGAATCTATCCAAAAAAAAAAAAAAAAAAAAAAAAAAGTGCTCACGAAGTGATTGACATGATAGCGCAATTTCTTGTAAGGAGATCCGCGTGAAATAGACGCTTTCTACGTTGAATAGGAGAAAAAATTGCTTAGGAGCTCACTCAGCTGATCGATGACCTCTCATGCGTCTTCAGTATTCTTCGTTGAGCCTCCCTCTCAATTTTCAGCTTCCTGCGTTGAATAATAGACCAAATGGCTTTGGAGCTATCTCAACTGATCAATGATCTCTCAATCGTCTTTAGAATTCTTCCTTGAGCCTCCCTCTCAAATTTCAACTTCCTTCGTTGAATGGGAGACAATATGGCTTTGAAGTTCACTCCACTGATCAATGACCCCACATGCGTCAGCGGCCAATGATTCATCTTTATCCTCGCCAAGTTACAGATTACATCCATACCAAGTTTATCAAAATTGGACATCGGGAAGTGGCATTTAAAACGATTTTAAGAGGACATACATACATTAACGGACAAAGTGAACTCAATAGCTATTCTTTCCTTTTGTAAACGAAAAAAAAATGAGCTAAAAAAGGATTGTATAAAGATTTGGGAGCGGGAGGAGTCACGCACGTAACTGGTGTTTCAATAACCGAAATGTGCGAAATTGACAATGAAATAGTAATTTAAAAATGTTGCTTTCTAAGCGCAGTCGTTAGGCTGTGGTAGACTGATAATTTATGCAAAATGCCTTTTCGGATCAAGAAATGCTAAATACTTGGTGCAGCGTGCTGTTACCCTTTCGAAACTTCAGTCACGGAAACCAAGATTACATTTCACACCACATCCGCTATTCAGAAACAATAGTGAACAGTCACATCGTCCGGTGATATATTCTGGGCGGATAGGCTGTTATTAGAGGAAGAGATCTCGTGTGTTATGATCTAGCGATTCGAAATGATACAGCTCAGAGCTTCCATAGGGGCCTACGATTAATAGGAGGCGAAGTTTATGGGTTTCCAGCGCCCGTCGTCGAATAAAATATGCGGACGCCCGTAACCTGTTATTTGTTTTGGGATTTAAATGACCAACCGCTTCGGAGTTCAGAGGGTTTCAAAGGCGGCGAGAGCGTTGGGTGTCGCAATAGGTAAAGCGACTTACTCGAATTAGATTGCGTATGCCTGATGTTAATATATCTTACTTGTGCTTCGCACTACGGGTAGCAAGTCTATACTTTGTATTGCACGAAGCAGATCTGCTAGTTGTCAATACTATGTTATATTTACTTCATACTGCAGATAGTACGAGTCCAGGATGTCAATACTATCCTATACATCATACTACGGGTAGTAAGTTTAGTAGATTTCAATACTAAATTCTAGGTACTTTACACTACAGATATTAGGTCTACTAGATGTTTTTACTCGTGGCATATGATCTAAATTATACAGAATTCTTAATTGGACAGAGAAAGAATCACGAAAATCAGACGAGAATATAGTTAACATCACGATTTATAAGCATTATCTCTTCCACTGACCCCCTAACATAACGAAATTAGAAACTCCTGGCATATGCCACCAATTCGTCGCTGCCAAAATCGTCATTAAAAAATAAAAATAAAAATAAATAAATACAAAATAAATAAATAAAATAAAAATCGGTTGAGAACTCTAGCTGGGCATCACTAACCAAATTTGTCTTGAAATTCGAAATCTCCAAGGTCCGTTGCACTACTAGACTAAAATTTGAATCGCACAAAGAAATATCTTGAAAATCGGTTGAGGATTGTGTACTGGGCACCATCGACAAAATTTATTGTAGAAGAACACACACACACAAGATCTATGGTTTTGCTTCCTCACTACCGAAGGAAGGGAAGCTATGTGTTCGTGATTTGACGAACAAATTTTTGTCCTTCAAAATCCAAATTTCCACTTGCTTTTTGCGTTTCAGAGCTTGCCGATCAATTTTTGTTCCGTGTCCGTTTATTTGATGTCAGTCTGTGTTAAATCCTTGTCACGCCTAAAACTATACCAAGTTTCAGCCCGATTCCGATTAAATTTTCGGCGATATTGTGGATTAGCTCCTAGACGGTCCTCTATAATTTTCGAAGCCTTCGAATCAACAGTAACCTGTGCGCTTGCGCAAACGTGAATTTCTCATAATTCCGATTTGCCATCATCAATTAGTCCAATTTTGTAAAAACTCGGGGAGTATATAGATAGGTATATGTTCTAGGCAAGTTTCCTATGAATTATGTAGCGATTGGTAGAGTAATAAACATTGCGCATGCGCGAAAATATTATCAATTGACCAGGAAAAATTTCGAGTCTAATGGAACGATTTGGATGAAATTTTCAGGGATTATGCGAAATAGCTTCTAGACGATCCCCTATAACTTGCTAGGCTGTCACGTGAATAGTAGTCTGTGCGCATGCGCAAACGTTAATTTATTATAACGTCGATTTTTTATCATCTCTTTGTCCGATTTCGTTCAAATTCGGGGATTATATAGATATATGTTCTTGGAAAGTTTCCAATGATTCAAATCGCGATTGGTGGAGTAATAACGATAGCGCATTCTCAAAACTAAAATTGATCGACACAGGCAAAACTCCGAGACTAATGCACCGATTTTTATGAAAATTTCAAGGATGTGCGATTTAGCCCTATAAATTTTATTTCCGTTGGAGTAATAAGAGTATATGCGCATGCGCAAACGTTAATTTTATATAACGTCGACTTATTAATCATTTTGAGTCGTACTTTGTTCTTCAACTAATTCTATACGTCCATGTTGCAATGTGTGAGGAAGCTATACCTACTGCCCACCCAACTTGGATCGTTTTTTTCATGGATTCCGTCTTAGAATGGTATGAAATGGATTTTTATTCGATAATTTGTATTTTTATCGTTTTCATGCTGTTATGGGTTGTCCCATAACTTCTGGATCAGTTCCAATAGGTATAGCTTCTAATATTCGATTCCTTGCCTATATGACCTGCCTTCAGAGGGACGTAAAGTAAGAACCAACAAAAAACGTCCAACTCGTAGAAAAAACGTCCGTCCTGTTGGATATGTCCAACTAATCTGAGTTTCTATTAAGGTGATGACTGCTTGAAGCTATGCACTTTTGAGATGAGAGCGAAGTGAGATCTTACCACTGATCTAAGCGAAAACTGATCTGTGTAAAATAAAAAAAAAGAGTGGTTGTTGACGAGCTTTACTACTCACTCGTAGTTTTTGACATGTCTCCCTCCAATGGCATTCACTGTTCCAGTTTTCGATTAATTTTCACGGGTGTCAGGAAACTCATCAAAAATAATTTTTATCTTTACAATTTCATATTTTTGACGAGTCTCCCAACCATTTAATTCTGACTAGTGTCTCATTCCATGAGGAAATTCATTAAAAAGTCTCGAGTTCACATTTTCGATGAATTCCTTTCGATGGGTTTGTTGGGACCCTCTTCAATCACCCGATTATTTTTATCAATGATATAGACTTTGGAAAACATTAAACCTCTCTCCTCCAAACTGTCACACTATCACAGTGTTTTGTATATTCATTATTATTATTATTATACATATATTTTTAAAATTTCAATTTTTTAAATTTCCTACCAATTTTACTACTATCTTAAACTTCGTACCACAGGTAGTAGGACTACTTGAAGTAAATATTTGTCATTACTTCATACTACAGATAGTAGGTTAACTAGATGTCAATTTTACTATTCTACACTTCAAACTATATTAGGTAGTACCTTTATTAGAGTGATGGAATTTATTGCTGGCATCACTTTTCCTTGTAGACGACAAAGACCCCAGATCAATCGGGCAAAGTTCACATTATATCTCATGATTAGGTACCTACGTAATGGAGATGGGAAACTCCCTTTCTTTTAGTTTTATCTCAAATACTGAGAAAGACCAGCGATATCAAGCTCCGACTTGAGCCAAAACAGAATGAAATCTGAGCATTTTTTTTTTTTTTTTTTCAAAAGAAGTATACCCACCTCCTTTATCCCCACAATTTTTGACATATCGAAGTGGAACTTGGAGAGCGTTTATAAGGTGCCTGACATAATAAGTTTTAAGCAAATAAAAATCAGAAAAAATACAACATTTTTGTGGACTACCCTAGGGGGAGGGGGTATTACTTGATACTTGTAAAAGAATTTTTCCATTTTTTGCCGCGTTACGCATCATTCACAGATTTTTTAGAGCTGAAAACGATGGTGAAGCCAGAATTGCGATATCTTATTCCATTCTTGGATGAGAGCTAATAACCATGAAGAAGCGCGATTCATTCTATTTTGACTCAAGTCCGAGCTTGATATCACTAGTCGCTCTCAAGTTGGATTCACATAGAGCGGAACGAGCACGGAAAGCGGAAGGACGGAAGGCCACGGCGGAAAACGCCTCCGTGGTGAACGGAATCATAACCTTCCTGCTGAAAGCCTCTCTGATCTGAAACCTGTACTTGCGATTATAAACATTCCTGTTCACTGTGCTTGCGAGGAGCTAGACGGAACGCGGAAAAGGTACGAAAATTTGTATCGCCGCCCGCTGTCCGCCCCTTCAGACAAGTCGGCCACCCTCCTCAACTGTTGCCCGAACAGCCAATCAGCGTTCCGTCCTTCCGCTTTCCGCCCTCGTTCCGCTCCATGTGAATCCAGTTGTTTAAGATTTAAAAGAGAAAAAAAAAAAAAAACGGTGCATTTCAAGTCTATTAGGTACCTAATTGTGAGATATAATGTGAACTTTGTCCGATTGATCTGCCGTCTTTGACGTCTTCAAGGCAAAGTGATCCTTTAATTCTTTTGAGTTGTGTATGAAAAATGGAAAATATCAATCCTTGGAGGAAG